>JAPFBL010000881.1:1120000-1827500 GCA_026182355.1 Hermatobates lingyangjiaoensis
TTTGTTACGCTTCCTATCATTCACCCTCTCCTGTCCTTACTCTCTCTCTCTCTCTCTCTCTCTCTCTTTGTCTCTCTATAACTCTCATTCTTTTGCTCTCATTTTCTTTTTTCTCATTCCCTTCATTCTTATGATTATGCCTCCTCTTTCTCTCTCGTTTTCTTTGTTACGCTTCCTATCATTCACCCACTCCTGTCCTTACTCTCTCTCTCTCTCTTTCTTTGTCTCTCTATAACTCTCATTCTTTTGCTCTCATTTTCTTTTTTCTCATGCCCTTCATTCTTATGATTATGCCTCCTCTTTCTCTCTCGTTTTCTTTGTTACGCTTCCTATCATTCACCCTCTCCTGTCCTTACTCTCTCTCTCTCTCTCTCTCTCTCTCTCTCTCTCTTTGTCTCTCTATAACTCTCATTCTTTTGCTCTCATTTTCTTTTTTCTCATTCCCTTCATTCTTATGATTATGCCTCCTCTTTCTCTCTCGTTTTCTTTGTTACGCTTCCTATCATTCACCCACTCCTGTCCTTACTCTCTCTCTCTCTCTCTTTGTCTCTCTATAACTCTCATTCTTTTGCTCTCATTTTCTTTTTTCTCATTCCCTTCATTCTTATGTTTATGCCTCCTCTTTCTCTCTCGTTTTCTTTGTTACGCTTCCTATCATTCACCCACTCCTGTCCTTACTCTCTCTCTCTCTCTCTTTGTCTCTCTATAACTCTCATTCTTTTGCTCTCATTTTCTTCTTTCTTATTCCCTCCATTCTTATGATTATGCCTCCTTTTTCTCTCTCGTTTCCTTTGTTACTCTTCCTATCATTCACCCTCTCCTGTCCTTGCACTCTCTCTTTCTCTTACTCTATCTTTACATCGCATCCGTCTATCCCTTTTCCTTCCTAATTATCTTTTTTCCTTCTCCACCTTTCTTTCTCTCATTCTTCCTCCATGTCTTTCTCTTTCCCTACATCAGGATTTTTCTTTTCCTTCTCAGTTTCCTGTCATTTACCCACCTTTTTATCCCTCTAACTTCATTTACCCATCTTTTTATCCCTCTAACTTCCCGTATCTCTCTCTCTCTGTCTCTCTCTCTCTCTCTCTCTCTCTGTCTCTCTCTCTCTCTCTCTCTCTCTGTCTCTCTCTCTCTCTCTCTCTCTGCCTTTCTCGGTATACAGCCTTGTAAAAAATGTACCAAATGGCTTTTAGATCTATCTACTTATGATCGTTAAAGTTTCTTACATGCAAACTTTAATCTTATTATTACTAAGTAGAAACAAACGAGTTTTTTCATTCTATTTTATTTAAAACAAATCCTTTGCGATTCAATCTAGTTTGTAAATCTATCCAACTTTGTTTATCACCATATGCAGCGTTAAGTTTATATTTCTATTTAAGAATAAAGCTAATAAATATCTGAATTCTAAATTTTCTATAACGGTTTTTGAAGTAGATTAATCTTTATTAGAGTCACTAACTTAATATAAAAACTCCTATAAAATAAAGTTTCCACCAAATTTAATAGTCACTAAGATAAAACAAAAAGTCTTATAAATATAGAAACTTCATTTATAAGATTTCGTTGTTTGTCTGATTTCATAGTTTGCAATGATGTTATTTGATATAGTTTAAAGCCACTGAGTGGTGAAAATTGAATGATCTAATCGTCGTAATGTTGACTATATGACGACTACCTATTAAAGACTTTTGACTATATGACGACTACCTATTAAAGACTTTTGACTATATGACGACTACCTATTAAAGACTTTTGACTATATGACGACTACCTATTAAAGACTTTTGACTATATGACGACTACCTATTAAAGACTTTTAAAGAATCTGTGTTAAATAAAAACGTTATGCACTTGTTCATATCTAATGTTCTTACTAAATGTATTCAGCTTTTAGTTTCTTTAGTTTTGAGTATAATCAAATATTTGTAACTGCTTCCGATATGTCTTATTCGACATATTATCCCATTATTTGTTGCATAATTATGTAATGAACTTAATACATACATTACTCTTTGAACTTACTACATAAAGGACAAAGAATTAAGACTATAGTGATTGAAATGTTGGTAATATTGAAACATAAAAGATTTTACAAGACACTTATAAATAAACAGACCATCCTTTTGACACATGACTTTTTGAATCATTGACAGACTCAAGGACGTTATAGGAACAAAAGATAAACAAGGATGGAATGAAAAAGGCAACGAAAGTAAAAGTAAAATAAATTTATTTTAAAGTAGAGTAAAACTAATGGAATATAATAATTGATAAACTACTTCAGATATTCATCCAATAGATAATGATAAATGTTATTGAATAGACAAAATTGATATGAAGTTATTACTGTAAGATAACCTGCTTAAATCTCTTAGTGTCACTCCGTTGGATGGATAATGCGAAAGCGTAGAACGCAATCTTCGAGGGAGTCATAATTTGTATGTTTCGCATACATGATTATTAGTCATAATCAGTGGAGTTTGGCCATTTTCTTAAGATTGAGAGACAGGTATGCTGAGCAATATGTTAGGCAGTTTACTGCAATATAAACATTACAGTGTCCTTGCTGAATGTTCAGGAGTAAGATGGTGTTTAGATGGTAACAGTGGTATTTTACTATCTGAGAGATTATACGACGTATTCTGTAAATGGTAGTCACTGAGTTCCTCTATGAATCAATATTAAAAAAAATAATTCCTTGCTATTTAAATACTGTTTGAAGTTGTCTCTTAATGTAATTCAGCATTTATGGGGATCTAACATTCACTAAGCAGCACTTATATATTATTAAACTAACAAGCATTTTTTTATGTGCATAAATGTAGTTCAATGTTTCCTTTAGAGTGAATAGAGTACACCTGCATGCTTTTAAGTATTACATGTCAATACCTGTATGTACTGTGCAAGTTTGCAGCTTACAATTTCTATTGTGTGATTCAAAAAGTTTGATATATTTTCCTATATTATTTTATGACGCTCTTTGCTTCTAAAAGTAAACTAAGCCATTACGCATTTGCTTTATATATTTTTTTTTATATATTTTGTTTTTAGTTATGAATCATTAATTAATGAGTATGTTGTTGGTAATATATCTAGTCATTTATCTTAGTATTTCATTTACTAAATATTATGAAGGTTGAATATTATTTCAAGTTTTTATACTGTGATGAAGTGGTTTATTTATTTGCTGGTTGAAATCTGCGCACTGCACATTGCGCAATACCAAATGAAACACATGTGTTGGGGTCTGTACACACGAGTTACTGAATGGAAGTTTGACAAGGAGCTTGCTGTTCGCCAATTGTGCAAAGACAGATAAGCTAAACTAGGAGAGTTTTCGCAATTCTTTATCAATGTTGAGCAACGTGGCCCAATTGTAAATTTTCTTGACTGATAACTCCAACACGACCTTATACTTCAGTTATTATTTAAATGTCTCTTATGGCAGGCAATATGAGTCAGAAATGCTTTCAAAAAATAATCTATAACTTAAAAATGCATTATATCTTACTGATAAAATGACATCATTTTTACACAAAGTGTGGTCAGTTGTTTGTTATGTAGAACAACAGCGATTGAGTACAGATTATATTTTCTTAGTGCTTGTTCCTAATATATATTATGTATTACGCATATTACTACATGCCTTCATATATAAAATATTATTAATACATATCAGCATTGAACTTTAACTGTTTGTCCAAAAATAGTCATCAATGAATGAATGAAGTTATGAATGAATTAAAACTAAAGTGTTTAACGCCTTTTCTTGTCAAACAATTCACAACAATAAAAATACTAGAAGCTTCAATTTACATTCTTTTTTCTTATTTCATATGTTGATGAGACACTTTAATATATCCTAAAATATCTATTCATACACACATACACACACACACACATATATATATATATACAAGTTTTGTTAAAACCTATGCCTATTTCTAATTTCACTCTTTTTTGGGTTATAGATATGTAACTCTTATGTTAGATATATAACTCTTATGTGGAGATAGATATATAAGTAAAAAAAAGTCACTGAAGAGGATATCAATCCATCGGCGGCGAAGCTGTACGATATCAGTCACTCGTTAAAGATACCCCACCCTAATGAGCTTGAGCAACGGCTGGTTAGGTCTCCCAACATGGAATCAAGGAGGGTAATGTGACTCATAACTAAAATTACTGCCGGTTATCAAATGTGCAACACGTTCTCGCACCAGAATAGTGCGCAGTCAGAATAATGCTAAGAAAATATTTATGATAAGTCAAGTAATTATTCCACGTATATAATTCATTAATTGAATGGAACATAAAAATTATAAATAATAAATCGTTAGTTGTGCAATCCGTAATTGTGTCGTATTTACTCCTTCTGATAAAGCACCACATCCTTGTGTATGTCTTGAATTCTCTTAATTGAATTTTATTATTTCACTCTAATTTTGTAACTGATTAGATATAATTTGTATTATAGTGTCCTCCTGATGATGAACACAAAGTGTTCGAAACGCGTTGTTGCTGTTAAATAAAACCTTATTTGTGCGGAGACTTTTGTTTGTTTATCCATTTTACCTCAGTATAAATAATAATTAAAAATCGTATTCTTTCCCATATTATTAATCTGTATAATGTTTTTTCATGATATAGTAAATAATATAAAGGTACAACTATACAATTAAATTGTATATTTTGTTGGAATTCTCCAAATAACAAATTCTATAAATAGATTTACGTAGACAGTACTCTACCGGGTTTTCAATAATACATTGTTATCATATTTCCTGAGGGACAAATCTATTTGTGACCTTATCAAAGGCTGTGGGAGATATGCCATCTAAATATGCGTATTAGTAGTAAAATCACCACTCGTCCTTTAACCTGCCAATTGTCTTTCGTAATATTGTTATACCTATTTTTTTATGAATAAGTATTTCAAATGCAATGGTTGAGAACTTCAATAATAATGCTTTCTTATTAATGTTTCGATGAAGCAAAAAGGAGGAATATAAAAAAATTCTTTCAGCTATTGAGAATTATTAGAAGCATTGATTCATTGACTACATAATTAATAGAGTAATCAGCCATCAAAGGGGCCAGGTTAGCTTAGTGGTTAACGTACTCCACTGAGTAGTTACCAGCCTCTGGGCTGGTAGTCCGGTGTTTCATATCATATCATATCATGTCAAACAATAATATGAAATGGGGAAAAAAGGACTAAAATCTTTCAATCAACAACCGGTCTTCGTCAGAGTCAAAAACCGAACTGAAGCCTGCCAGTTACGGTTGAAAGATCTTAGTCTTGTTTTCCCATTTTTTATTGTGGTTTGATCATTTATACATATACGTACATATATATATATATATATATATATATATATATATATATAAGTTAAATTGATATATTCAGTGGCATATTTCTTTACTAACTGTAAAGAGTCAGTAAAAAAGTCGTAAATGCAGAGGTTGTTGCATATTTCAATTCAACTTTTTTAAAAGAAGATTTGCTACCTACCTATACAAATATATATATATTAGTGTATTTGGGGAGCAGGCCTTCATCTATACAAGTTTTGTTAAAACCTATGCCTATTTCTAATTTCACTCTTTTTGGGGTTAATTTTTCCATTCTTCTGAGTTCTGGCTTCCGAGAGTTCGGGACTAGATATATCAGTTCTCCATAATTTTTATTTTTGTACACCAACATGTTTCGGTCCACATCGACCATTTTCAAGGTTATTTTTACACAATTAAATTATACACACTACATAACAATAAAAACTTAACATTGATACTGATCTATTAAAATACATTACTAAATAATTATAGTAAGTTACTAAACAAAACAAAGATAGCTAACTAAACACACGTTTAGGGGTTGATTTACCTTGAATAATGGGTTGGAGGCCATTTTCATCCTACAAAATCAACCAACCATTAACAGCCAGGGTGGTGGATTCGCTAGAATTTTAAAGCTGTTCGACGGAAATCTGAAGAAAAACCAGTCACTGAGAGTGAACGAAGACAATCCAATACCTTCCCAAGCACAAACGACTGTAGGAAGGTAACCAGAATCCTGGGGAAACCTCACCCTGCGGATACCTTGCTACAACATTCCACTGATTATGACTGTTACTCCCGTGTGTTTAGTTAGCTATCTTTGTTTTGTTTAGTAACTTACTATAATTATTTAGTAATGTATTTTAATAGATCAGTATCAATGTTAAGTTTTTATTGTTATGTAGTGTGTATAATTTAATTGTGTAAAAATAACCTTGAAAATGGTCGATGTGGACCGAAACATGTTGGTGTACAAAAATAAAAATTATGGAGAACTGATATATCTAGTCCCGAACTCTCGGAAGCCAGAACTCAGAAGAATGGAAAAATTAACCCCAAAAAGAGTGAAATTAGAAATAGGCATAGGTTTTAACAAAACTTGTATAGATGAAGGCCTGCTCCCCAAATACACTAATATATATATATTTTGTATAGGTAGGTAGCAAATCTTCTTTTAAAAAAGTTGAATTGAAATATGCAACAACCTCTGCATTTACGACTTTTTTACTGACTCTTTACAGTTAGTAAAGAAATATGCCACTGAATATATCAATTTAACTATATATATATATATATATATATATTATATATATATATATATGTACGTATATGTATAAATGATCAAACCACAATAAAAAATGGGAAAACAAGACTAAGATCTTTCAACCGTAACTGGCAGGCTTCAGTTCGGTTTTTGACTCTGACGAAGACCGGTTGTTGATTGAAAGATTTTAGTCCTTTTTTCCCCATTTCATATTATTGTTTGACATGATATGATATGATATTGTTGATCATTGACATGATATGAAACACCGGACTACCAGCCCAGAGGCTGGTAACTACTCAGTGGAGTACGTTAACCACTAAGCTAACCTGGCCCCTTTGATGGCTGATTACTCTATTAATTATGTAGTCAATGAATCAATGCTTCTAATAATTCTCAATAGCTGAAAGAATTTTTTTATATTCCTCCTTTTTGCTTCATCGAAACATTAATAAGAAAGCATTATTATTGAAGTTCTCAACCATTGCATTTGAAATACTTATTCATAAAAAAATAGGTATAACAATATTACGAAAGACAATTGGCAGGTTAAAGGACGAGTGGTGATTTTTACTACTAATACGCATATTTAGATGGCATATCTCCCACAGCCTTTGATAAGGTCACAAATAGATTTGTCCCTCAGGAAATATGATAACAATGTATTATTGAAAACCCGGTAGAGTACTGTCTACGTAAATCTATTTATAGAATTTGTTATTTGGAGAATTCCAACAAAATATACAATTTAATTGTATAGTTGTACCTTTATATTATTTACTATATCATGAAAAAACATTATACAGATTAATAATATGGGAAAGAATACGATTTTTAATTATTATTTATACTGAGTAAAATGGATAAACAAACAAAAGTCTCCACACAAATAAGGTTTTATTTAACAGCAACAACGCGTTTCGAACACTTAGTGTTCATCATCAGGAGGACACTATAATACAAATTATATCTAATCAGTTACAAAATTAGAGTGAAATAATAAAATTCAATTAAGAGAATTCAAGACATACACAAGGATGTGGTGCTTTATCAGAAGGAGTAAATACGACACAATTACGGATTGCACAACTAACGATTTATTATTTATAATTTTTATGTTCCATTCAATTAATGAATTATATACGTGGAATAATTACTTGACTTATCATAAATATTTTCTTAGCATTATTCTGACTGCGCACTATTCTGGTGCGAGAACGTGTTGCACATTTGATAACCGGCAGTAATTTTAGTTATGAGTCACATTACCCTCCTTGATTCCATGTTGGGAGACCTAACCAGCCGTTGCTCAAGCTCATTAGGGTGGGGTATCTTTAACGAGTGACTGATATCGTACAGCTTCGCCGCCGATGGATTGATATCCTCTTCAGTGACTTTTTTTTACTTATATATCTATCTCCACAAAAAAATTCTAACAAAATATGACCCCCTAACCTTTAAACTAACAACTACAGTGCTACTATTCTGTTGCATATGCAAAGGTTGCTAATCTTGTCAGTAAAATTAATTTTTTGTTTATTAATTAAAATATTTGTTGTAACCATTTTGATCACCCCTATAAGTTATCTATTATTACAATAACGGTTTATATTAATAGTTGTTTAATCAGTTTTCAGTACTATGGGAAGTACACTTTTCAGCCATCTGCACTAATTTTTAGTAATGATGGTTTTGTAGTTCAGGTATACTTATTGGAGGTTAATGTAGTCCTGTAGTTAGCGTAATTGCCATTGGTTCTGCTAGTTTGAGGTCACCACGTTGCAAAGGTCGCTAAAGCTAGTATACGTTCTAGCTCTGCCCTCCTCAAGAGGGCCTGAAGTGCGATGACAAATAGTTGTTGAAGAATCACACTTCAATAAACATGAATGAGATAAAATGGAAGACTTGTTTAGAACTTTACTAGAAATTATACCTATTAACAAATGAGCCATATTGTCTGTCAAATGGACATTAAACATAAAAAAAAACTATGTGAATGTTATAAAAGCTTTTTCATTCGAATATGGTTATAATCATATAGATAGGTCTTTATTCTTCAACCTTTCGTTGACCCTACAACTTCTTCTGATAACCTTTTCGATAGTGGATCCCACTTTCAGAACCCTGAACGCACTGTTTGATATGGTGGGAGTCTAAGGTCTACTAGACCAAAAATATCTGTATGAATAGAGTGAAATCGTAAAAGTTAGTAACTTCTTCAGTCATGTTTTGATATTAAACAGTACAACTTACGGCTGCATTTATCAGTTGTTTTTATTGGGGTTTTTGAATCGATTTACTAATCGTGACCAGAGGGGATTCATATTGCACATTCCTTTGTTCTTTAAAGATAACACACCAAAAGTATATTGGTCATATGATTTGCAAAAAGTTAATCTGAAATCTAGCCTTTTAAACCATCGTGTTCATGATTCAGGAAATATGTCTAAATGATTAATGAAATACATCAATATTCCTGACTCTATTCGGAAAAAAAATATACATATTTGTTTTCAGATCCAAAGGTACTTAGACTTACAGCGCAATTATGTAGTCTTATTTTGAAATCGTTTCAAGTAGAACTGTTTTTTTGTGAACTATTACTTCATTTTATGTTGGACCAGCTCTCCATTATCGATGTCATTGAGTTATACAGCGTTTATCTTTATTGAAACTTTATATTTCAATTGCAGAAGCATTTTAAGGCCTTTCAAAGAAGTTTTCAGTTTTTCGTTTAAGTGGCTAGTTGGCCAAGACGCGATTTCAGCTTTGAAGGCTTAAAGTTTTATCTTCTCTTCACTGCCCTCACACTTACCAAGGACAAGGTAACTAGAGAGTTAGTTCCACTGCCTGATGCTGTAGTGATCACCAGTACTACCAGTGGATACGCGGCATTAACTCTGACGCCATCAGTCCTTGCCTTGTCACTATCAAAGTATCACAATTATTACTTAAGTGCAGTCAAATAGTTTGACTTCAAGTATATAAACAACTTGACTGAGAAGGTAAATCATTTTCTGCGCACCTATTAGGAATTTCATATGTATATATTCAATTAAATAATGTTTTAGAGTGTTTTCTCCTACCTAAATAATTAAATTTTTAATTGTAGAAAATTTTTATAAAATCGTGTAAGAAGCTATTAAAATATTTTAATTGTTCTTCTAACAATCTTACTCATCATCTTTTGCCTTTAGTGCTGTTCAAGGAGAGATAAGGGGAGGATGTTATCTCTCAGAGAGGGTCTTAAGCCTGTTTTGATTCATTGCCATGCACCTGGACCTTTCAGCCAAAACATGGAACAAAGCAGAACAAATCGATGTTTTTAACGTGGTGCCCTTTACCACCACTACGGAATACCAACAGTACAACATTAGGACCGCTCATCTGAGAGTCCGCAGCATGCCCAAGGTGGACCTCGCGGAGGCGGGCATCCACTAAAGACATCAAGAATAACTTATGACTTATAAAAATCAAATAAAATAATCTGGAGTGGCCTACACTCAACTTTACTATAAGTAACCATAATATCAAACTTCTTTGGTATATAATATATAATGTCTCATTTAAGCACAATGTAAACATCTAAATGGGAGATGTTTATTCTTTCATTCCTGAGGTAGTAATAATAGTGATTAATCGACTTATCAATATATAAGCTTATTTTTGTATATTACACTAATGATGCATATATATCATTAGTATAACCACAGCAATAATAACATTTTGGAAAAGCCAAAGTGAAAATTTCTTGGTACGAAATATTCTCCTACAAGAGAACATGGCTTTTGTTCAAATAGCCAGTGGATTTCTTACATCGTTTACTTGACCTCCTTCTACATTGAATATCTAAGTCAAATTTTCAAATTTAAAACAAGAAAATAATCTCATTTTCTCTGAAAAACATCGAACAAAAAAATGTCCTTTTAAGATTATTTGTAATTAAGAATGTATGATAATTACATTTATTAATCTTAAAACGAAATTTTTCAATTTTGAATTATGTTTTACTCCTTTGGTCTTTTATAGAATTATTATACTGGGAAATTTATGGCTCCTTAGTATTTAATAAAATCATTTTCCTTCCTTTTTGTCAAAAATCATACATACCAATTTTCTCTGAGTAAGTGTTATCTTTTTTCCTGCGTCTTGAGTCTGTTATAAGGTTGCTATGAATGTATATTGAGAAAAAATAGTAGTAATTAGCCAGTTTACATACTCAAATCAAAGTCAAAGCCATCTATTCAGTATAATTTAAAACTTTTATGGTTGGGAGCTTCTAATTTTTGAAAATAATAAATATGAACTATTATATTTATTAATAGTGGTCACAAACTTTTTATATTCATTCCCCCCCACATACACTCAGACCAAAAAAAAAAAAAAAAAATGCAATCAGGGGACTACAAAAGTGTAAATGCTTAGAATTTTTCCAATCAATTTGATGTTGACTACTATATTTTAATACAATAAACTTATTGTAAAGTTGCATTTTATACATTGAATACAATGAATACATTTGAATGCATTGTATTCTAAAGAAATTATCTATAGATCGAATAATTCCTGAAAGCAATACAAAAAAAGGTTTTATATCTTGAAATTCAATTATATCCATTATTTTTCATTTCTTATGGCTGTAAAAGTATGAAATTTATTTTAAGTGAATGGTGCTATCAATTTATATAAATTTTGAATATAAAGAAGTATATTCAAAGTTCTTTCTTGCATTAACCTTTTTACCTAAGTGCACTGAGTTTGAATTAGTGCAAGAAAGAAAACCTCAGAAATACCATTTACTTTAGAATAAAACAGCAGCAGATTATTTTATACGATTTCTGCTTGAAATACTATGAGACATATATTTGGTCATAATAAATTAAGACGCAATCGTAAAGGTGTAGTGGGGGTAGTTTTCCCAGTAGAATAAATGTAAGCGAACTTTTGAACCCGATAGTTGGATGCATGTCTTGACACGTCAGTCACATTCGGGCTTCGCCAGACAACACACAACAAGATTTCCTCTCCATCATGATAAGGTAAACCTTTTATTTTATAGTTTACAGATCATATTCTATGATATAATTTCTTAGTCAGGTTGTTTCATTTCATTATACCAAGCAATTACAATGAACCGGTTTGTCTCTTCTCCGTATTTTATGCTACTTTTCAATTACTCACTACTTCGAGATTTACTATTATGAATTATTTGTCACATTCTGCAAATGGCGTCTGAAATTTATTCATTTCGAATAAATTAGGTTTTCTTCAACGCGTTATTCTTAGGTGATCAACAAATTTTTGAATTGGATATAAAAAATGTAAGATAATTAATCTAATTAATAAAATACAATAGATTTTTTTAAAAAATCATAGTTATAATTTTCTAGTTGAAAGCTTGATTTAAGCTTACGTCCTTTAAGCTTTGAATGTTAAACTCGTAAACTAGCCACCATCTTTGATTCTCATCTCCTCTCTTCTTCTCACTCCCTCTTCATCCCTGTCATACACTTCTCCCACTCTACACTATGTCGCTCTCTTTCTTTCTCCTTCTGATCCGTCTCACACCCCTTTATCCCGCTATTTTCTTACACTTCACCTCTGATCCATGTAATAATATGCCAATTGTATTAGTTTTTATCCTTTGTTTTCTTGATTTTCTCTTAAGCAGAAAAGGGATTATTCACCTGTTCCCTTACACAGATTAAATCAAATCTGGAGTGACCTGCATTCAAGTTTACTACAAGTAAACATAATATAATTCTTGGGTATACAATATATAATTTTCCATTTAGCTATTATTAATAGAAATGTCTAAATGGGAGATGTTTATTTGTCTTCTTGAGATGTTTATGAATTGCTAATTTTTTTCCATTTTTGATCAATTTTCCTGATTTTTTTAATGAGCTGTTTAGCGTCAAAAAAACATTTTTTGAAAACAGAAATCGTACGTTAACGCCCCTTTTGTGAATGTAATTTTGAAAAAAAAATATCTCATATCATTGTCCATATAATGTTCTATTTTTAAGCATAGTTTTAATTTTGAAGGCACCGGTTGCTTAGATTGAATAGTTTTCAACTTAGTCCACATGAACTTCTTGAGGTTAAAGGTGATTGAAGGGGTACACGAGGAAAAATAGTATTTTGAAGTCCATGGCACGCAGTTAGTGATCTATGTTTAGTTTATGTGTTTGTATCAAGATATCACAATCCAAAATATAACAAACTGTAGTGAATATTCAGTTTGGACAAACAAACAAACTGTTGGAATATTCAATCAATCATAATAATTCAAAAATAAAGCTCAATATATTCCTTAATTTGTTATAATGTTAAAAGTTATATTACAACTTGTTTATATTATTTTCAAAATTTAATTTTTTACAGTGTATTTCCTCAAACTATGTGAAATATTAATGAAGGATTATTGTTTTGCTATTTTCAAAAGATGCTAGGGTTTCGACACATATTGTACCTAAATGTTATGATAAATTATTTCTTGTGTGAAAATACAGAAAAAAGTTTTTATTAATAATTTTTATCGTCTTTTCGCAATAAATATAACATATATATATATAAAATATTGATAAAAATATCGTGAAATAGAAACAAAATTAAAGTTTATCAGTACTCGGTTAGTTCTTCAGGTTTAAATTAAACACTCATTATTTTTATTTAAAACCTTTTTATAGGCAGAAGTATACCATTTTTTTAAATAGAAAAACTAAGTATTACATTAAAGATTATTTTACAAAGAAAAATAGTCTAGATTTTAACAACAGCTGTCTAGTTTGAATGAACATGTGACACCTGTTCGTGTTCACGTGTCACGTGTTCATTCAAACTTGACAGTTGCTGCTAAAATCCAAAAATTATTTTTCTTTCTAAAATAATCTTTAGTGTAATACTTATTTTTTATGTTTAAAAAAATTGTTATACTTCTGCCTATAAAAAAGTTTTAAATAAAAACCGAAACGTTGGCAATGAGAGTTTAGTTTAAACCTGAAGAACTAACCGAGTCTTGATAAACATGAATGTTGTATATATAGATATATATCTAAATTAGAACTCAGTCAGTTTTTCTGCTAAATCAAACTATGAAATGCCGACATTTAGGTTATCATTTAAAACATTTTTCATATTAAAATGATTTTTCTCATTCAATAAATTCTTACATTTGCCTCTTAAAAGGGTTTTAGATAAAAACTGAAACGTCTGATTTCAGGCAAATCAAAACGAGAGTTTGATTTAAACCTGAAAAAATGGCCGAGTCCCGATTTGCTTTAATAGTATTCCATAAATGTATATTGGTCGATCAATATACATTTGAAAGTGTATGTATATATAACAACGTTATAGTTGTTACACCAGACCATGCTTGTATAATTTTTTAGTTTTTTTTTTTTTTGGTATAAATATTTCTATAACGTAATTAAAAATAGCGTTAAAGTTCAGCCTGATAGAATGGTGTTATTAAAAGAGGAGAGCGTAATCCTGGCCTTGTGCAGATAACAGTAGAGATTCGTGAGTAACTGTATCCCATATTCTCAGATTGTTCCTGTTTTACTCACATTCCAGAGGTCACTGTGAGCTCCACTGTTCCCTTTGCTTGCTTAGAGTTAATCGTGGATTAAATACCTATGGCTACTTAATATAAGTAAAGTATAGCAGAAAATTAGAAAAGCCAATCTGGTTTTTTACCAGTTTAATGATCTGAGATTTCTAAAACTCATTTCAGTGAACTTTGATGTAGATTATTAGCTTTATTTTGGTACTCAAAAGTTGGCATCATAAGTTACTTTTTGCTTAGAATAAGAACTTTATTCTGTTTGAATAATATCAAAAATGAGAATTTTACTCTGTGCTTTAAGAGAAAACAGAAAGTAAGTTTTAACAACAGTCAAAGTTAATAAAATGAACTGTAAAAGACTACATAGAGATTTTCACTTTATGCAGCGACTAATATGATACTTGTATTCATTATATCAATAACTGTAGGCTCTACTCTTTGAAAATCATACTTGAGTATATGGTTCAGAGCTCAAACGTGAATTCATTGTTTCTGGAAGGGAATACAGCTTGATTCCGCACTTGAATTTCCTCTGATATTGTAATTTTCCACTAAAAATATGAATATGTATTTTCAAACAATGTCACAAATAAGTTTATCAGTCTCGTTGTTAAAGAAGACCTCAATTATTCATGGCAACTACCAATCATTAGTTTCAACCGATGGTGTAGGAGTGAAAAAATATTCCAAAGTAAAGGGTCCAAATGTGTTGGGTTCAGCTGAAACTGCTGCCAAAGTCCAATGTTTTGTCTGGTAAAAGTAACAGATATAGTTTTAAAGTGGTGGTTTATGATATAATGAAACGATGAGAGGGTGTTATTTGAATTAAATTAAGAGGAAATAAAGAATATATGAGGTAGTAAAGGATCTTAGGATAAACGATGATTAAGTGGAAATTCGCAGATGCTTTTACACGGGTCAAAGGTGTCATAAATTCTATTAGTGTGGAACATGACTTTCCCGTAAATCTTTTATGTGTTTTCACGAGTCGAACAGAAGTCTTTCACAGTTCATCAAAATGTGAATAGTTTGAAGTTTCATTGCGTTATTCAATATCTTATTACACAATGTACTAATTATCCGCTTGAAATTGTTCATCCTTCCATAGTCTTGCTATTAACTGGCTTCAATTTTTTAATTTCACGACATAATTAGTTTTATTTTAAAAATAAAGTGATAAAATGAAATTACAATTGATTTGCTTCGACATATATAACGAGATATAAATACTGCTATAAACAAAGATGTCATACCTTCAACTACTTAGAATGTATTGCATTTGTTAATAAACACAAAAAAAAATGAAGTATAACATATTTTTTCAATATCCTTTGTCGTATTCTGGCAATTTAGTATAATTAATGTGCCGCAATAGTCCTTTTCTGTAGTATAGAATGTTTATGGTAGGAGTATAGAATTTTCTCTCTGTGCCTAAGTAAGTATTTCATTACTAGTGATTGAAACATCAGTTTCGTCTTTAAACATAAAATGCATTAGTGAAAGATACACATAAATAAATTCCTTTTACCTAATGACAAATGTTTTGCCAATAGTACTTAGTAGTGATTGTGGTCCTGGATGCTAAATGTGTATTTGCTTGGAAATCAGTTACTGTACTGTTCTTTATCAGTTTTATAGGATTAACTGATAGGGTGAACTGATCAAAAGATAATTCTTATTTTGTGTCCTCCCTTCTACACTCTTTACTTTGGTTTTACTTCAAAAGATATATAAGGTTGTGACTTCGCTTCTTTTCAAGAGATCTTTTTCATCATCATCATCAACAGGCTTTTTCATCATTTTTTTAAGTTTTCTCGCATTTAAATGATTCCTTAATTTAGAATATTCTGATTTACTATCAAGGAAAACCAAAACTATTGCTCGCACCAATTAGATCAAGTTAGAAAACTCGTCCAAATTGATACTTTCTAAAATAATACTATGATTTTTGTTCCATCAAGTCGTTGTGGCATATAATGATGGTTCAACTAAGTCTTTCATTGCACATCGAAAGAGCGATGGATAATGCTACTGTAAACTATTGTCGGTTATTACTTTTTTTAAAGTAAAGTAGAATAATCATGAAATAAAGCGATCCTAATATTTTGACTGATTTGCATATTTTGAGGCATATTTTTGTCATTTTTTCGATGATCTCAGTGTTTGTGTGTGTGTGTGTTTGGTGTGTATACAATAGATAAGGGCAACGCTATATGCTACACCGTTTGATAGATTAAATTCATATTTTACACAAACATGGAGCCTATTGTGTAGATGTGCTCTATGGCTTTTGGGTGTGGTTGCAAGATGGAAAAGTCACTTTTTTGAACAAAAGGTGATTTTAGAAAATATTGTTCTCAGCTCTAAATGTTTCGTTACTATTGCACATTTCATTTATTGATCGATTATACATTTTGTAGACTCTGGATTAACCCACCATATGGCTTTCTACTTTATTTCTTGATTGATTTCTGAACACTCCTGAAATACATTCCCATGTAGTAGTCGTTTATGATATTTACTTCTACTTTCTGAAATGGAATCAATCACAAGTTGTCATATATATTTTAATACTTTGCTATTGTTTTGCTCAGTAAATTGACTTTGAACTCATCACGAGGCATTTCACATTATAAGCCTTTTAAAATTACTCTTTCAAACAGTTGGAAGGTCTGCTGTTTATTCAGAGCGGCTTGATTCATACAGTTGTTGCTATAACAATAGAACTAGGTATTTGATGTCACAGTCAAATGTTCATCACCAGATAATCTGATATTATCATCAGCATTTTAAATTACAATATTAACTGAAGATTAATCTGCCTTGGGTCAAGTTTAATTTATCCACATCTCCTGTCATACGTATATATGAGTTCTGAATCTATGGTTTATATTAAACAAGTCTAATTGCACTACAGATCCAGATATTACAATTTAATTTGCTAGGCCAGATGTACTTTTACGGAAAGCATCGAACACTGTTGGAACTTTAGTCGTATTGAAATATTCCTTTATAAAGTATGCTGTGTATGTAATATGCTTTTGGTATATTAGCTTCTTCAGTTGAAATTAACTTATTTCAACTCGTACTGTTATATTAATTTGGCATATGACATATTTGACATTTCAGAATCACTGTGGAAAATGTACTGACATTTAATAATACAAATCCATTAATAGATACAGCTTAAGTTAATAAACTTATTCGTATACAAAATAATTATAGGATATTAATGAGTAATTTATTCCATTGATTAGGGAATCAGTATTACATTTAGATAATTTTAAAGGATTAGTTATTTTGTCAATAACAAAATTCCCTTGAGATTACAGTCAATTGGAACCTCAAACCGAAAAGTTCAATTACTGTCCAAAACTGATGCAACTCCAATGGAAAGCAAAATTGTTGAATTTGATCGATGATTATCAAAATTCCAAAAAAAAAATCAATGAATCGTCACAAATTAGTAGATATCTTATCCAGTTTACTATTTTACACACTATCATGTCGTGATTAAATTTGATTAATATTACCACTAGCATCTAGTATTGTAGAAGAGAGTTATGCAATTTTCTATACAGATTACATGTTTCCGATTCATATTCTTTGATTTATGCTTGTTAAAATTAAGACAATTGAAGCACAATCCCGTAATCTTGACTTCCTTTTAATGATCTGGAATTGATAAAGATTTGTAATTTTCATAAGAATGTATGGAATGATGATTTTCATTGTATAAATTATATCTTCTAATTGAATTACATCTTAACTGACAAGCTTTGTTTACATTCATTTAGATTTTATTATAAATTACAATATGGTGAATATGCTGAACAAAAAATTGTTGTTTTATTCAATAGTTTCCAAAATATAGTTTTGTATTATAGTTTTATAGTTTTTATTTATATTATAGTTTTAAAGTATTTCCAAAATACTTTAATAAACCTCACAGATTTGTCATAGTGGGTAGTTCATTGATATTCAATCAGTTTTCCTACTGGTGAAAGGTTAAATTTATCAGTATATATGTGTATTACAGTGTATCTGAATGACTGGTGTCGATCAGTCTAAAGCTCTGATATCACTGAGAACATTATTCAACGTCAGGTTTGATCTCTGGAGTAATAAACTCTTGAGCTTGACCAGTACAAACAAAATGCTCATCATCAAATATCGTTTTTTAATTCGATTTCACCTTGAATGATGACAAGTTAGTTTCTTCAATTTTTTTAAATATTAATTTCAGCTGAATTACCCGTATATAAGTAATGGATAAAAAATGATATTTTTATTTATTTTTGACATAATCACATAATATTTTTCAATAAAAATTAATGTCAACGAAGATTGTTAGCTAAGATGTAGTTCAATGTCAATATGTAATTATATGATGAAATTATCATTTCACATACTATTATGTAAAAAGTTAATTTTTTTCTGAAACAGAACTTAAATAGGTGCTAAACCTGATGAACTTGTTATGGACAATGCCATGTTACTTAAATAGGTGCTAAACCTGGAGAATTTGTTATGGACAATGCCATGTTACTTAAATTGGTGCTAAACCTGAAGAACTTGTTATGGACAATGCCATGTTACTTAAATAGGTGATACACCTGATGAACTTGTTATGGACAATGCCATGTTACTTAAATAGGTGCTACACCTGATGAACTTGTTATGGACAATGCCATGTTACTTAAATAGGTGCTAAACCTGGAGAACTTGTTATGGACAATGCCATGTTACTTAAATAGGTGCTAAACCTGGTAAACTTGTTATCGACAATGCCATGTTAAAAAAAAAATTCTTAGCTAAAGATTTGTTAAGTACCATTTAAGTATTAAATTGCGTACTTAACGCTATCAAAATAACTGAAAAGTTTAAACATATTGATACATTCATTTGCAGAGTCAATAATTGTATTTATTTATTTCAAAAAATTTTTAAAGAAACTATGTATTTGTAATTTCTAACTTGAAAGCGATGGAGATTGATCAGTGAGGACAGTAAGAGAAGAAGTTGACTTGAGTTTGCAAATTCGACAATGACCAAGCTCTGATTTGGGTTGTATTAAGTCTCTGAAAGTTAAGTAATCAAGTAAGTAAACAGAATAAGACTTAAAGACACTCTTCTCATTATCATAAAACTGATCTTTAAACATAAACTCATAAATGAATAGCTTTGGCTGTACATAGAGGTTACAAAGCAACTACTATGCAATGCATAGTAGTTAACAATGTAACTTTGTTCACTGTATATAATCCGTTCTTGGAGGATTTATCAATGAATGTGGACTGTAACCGTAAAGTGACTATTAAATAGAACGCATATAAATATGACTGAAGAAAAGCACACGTGTATATTTACATTACTAAGAAACCAATAAATAACAACACCTGTCTTCAATTACTTGAACAATCTCCTAAAACAGTGTTTTCTAATTAACTTAACAAATATGTAAGAATGAAATATCAAACTTTGCATTGTTTTAATAATTGCATGGTATGATATTAATTTTTTCTTTTTTTTTTTATTGCAGTTAGAAGTAGAACCAAAAAGCTATTTTGAAAAGAAAAACCTTTGCTGTCTTATCAAATTGACTTTTGATTGAAGATTACGAATCGTAATTAACATGATAATGGTATTTCGCAATAAACGGGAAAAACAAAGGCTGATGTATAAATTGCAGAATCACGTTCCTTAAATATCACTAAAATCTTTCAGCGAGAAATATCCTCATCTTAGTTATTAATAAATTAAGTTTCTAGCGTGCACTGGAACCATTAATTATCAGGAGAATTTAGTATCAGAGATTAGAATGTTATGCTGTTTATATATAAAATAGAATAAAAGTTACAACCAAGAAACACAAAAAAGAGACGAACACACACGATTCTTGGTCATTTCGGCTACACGCCGTCCTCAGGAGAGGATTACAAAAAATAAAGAAGTGTGATGTCTTAAAAGGATTCACTGACTGATAAAAAGTGACGTATATATATGTATAATTTATAATTTTTTCATATCAAATTTAAATGGTTCACTTCGACAAGAAATGATTTATGTAGTCCCCATGGTCTTATAACTTCTTTCTTTATATATATTGTATTGAATTTCTTTGATTGTATAGTTTCTTATATTCACTGAAACATTTTGCATAAAGAATGGAACTAAGATACCTTAATCAAAAACAATCGTATTTAGAGTCACTAGATGAAAAATTCTAATTCTTCATTATTCAAATTTTATAAACTCAATTCAACTGGGACTAATCTATAAACTTATGAAATTGTAAGGTATTTAGAAAAATATATCTGATATATGTAAAAGGACAATACTTTCATATTACTTTCATATAGGTACAGTAAATAAAGAGATAAAAATGTATCTAAGAATATCTGAAAAATATATGAGTTACGAAAAATATTTCAATATTAAGAATCACAAAAATTTAAATATTACCATCTAAAAGCAGATTTTACTCTATCTTATGTCTTCTATGATTGGTAAAATATCTTACATTTCATGGAGTTATGTAAAAAAAAGATTTAAATTAAAAGACGATTTAGATCTAATAATTTACTTATTCAATATTTTTATCAATTCTTGACAATATAGTTATGGCTGAATTACTGAAAAATGTAATAGAGAGTTAATTTAAAGAGATTTAAGCCATTAAAAGTCAAATCTATTAAACTGTTTGTATACTATACTATACATATGAGAAATGAAAAAATAAAATTTATTTTTTATTTTCTTTATCAAAATGTCATAGGGTTATATTTTTAGCGAAATGACACCCTAACCAAAACCTGCTGGTACTAGGAACTAGAAGCTAACTTGTGTTACACATTTTTAAAAGCTAAATGAATGTGTTATTAATAATTTTTAAGTTGAAGATAAAAAGGTTTTTTAATTTCATATTCTGAGAAATATATCAAACAGATCAAAAAAAAATCAAAAGTTAGTTAATTCACTAACTTCTTACAATATTTGATTATGAGTTTGTTAAAAGAAAATGAGAGCTTCCTTTTAAATCTAAAACACAAGAATTTAGTGAAATTGCAAAGTAAGATTTATACGATAAAATATTAATTTTAGATAAGCAAAACCTTCAGTGAGGAGTCAGTGCTCTACCAGCCAATTCTCAAACAAGTCTATTCCTGTAGTATTTTCTACTGTCTGGAGGACTTTTCACCTCTTTTTGCTCTCCCGAATTCAACAAAAAAAGTTGAAATTATGGATTTTTTTTCATATGTGTTATGCAACATATGTGGTTTAAATTTCATCGAAATTGGGGGGCACGTCTTTTTCATGAGGTTCTTCTTTTCTCTCTATCTGATCCAGTTTCCCTCCCTCCAAGCTATCATTGTGATGTCAGTAGTCACATACTAATTTCTTACAAATATGTTGAGAGGTTTGAGAGTCTGTAAGACATTTTTTGAAGGTTTTCTGCTTCGCTTTTTTGTCTCCTTTCTCTTGAATTAATAGAGTTCACTGAAAGGTTAGTGGTATATCTAAAAATTTTCAATCAACTTTTCCAAGTGGTTTGGGAGACTACAAACATTAATTTAGAAAACACACATACACACATTTTTTATACTAGTGTATAGATTACCAGCATAGCATATTTAAATAATATTTATGTAAAATATATTATTGTTCTCATGTACTAGGCACTATTAAATTACCAGCGCCAATTAAATATTTGTAAACACTGTTGCAATGTTTAGAAGGTTACAGAGTTGAACCCAAGGTTGTAGGACAATAGTTATTGAACGTTAAGAGGCGTCGTAAATCAAGTTGTGTTCCTTGCGTGGATCAAGTTTATTGCACTCACTTCACTAATACATCAAGTGTTTGAATATGTGATTTGTTTAAGTGGGCCAGTTTGAACCTATTCGCTTTGGCTACTAAATTATAGATAATAGAATGTCACTGAAGTAGTACTTGAGAGACATATTAGATGAAGTCGATTATTTTTCTTTGTAAAAGAGGCAGCCTATACGTTCACCACCGTACATTTATAACACTGCGAAGTTAAATCCAGTGGCGTACGATTTGTCTGAGGGGGAGGGGGGGGGGGCGTGCCAGGAGGCGGCATCTTAAATGTGTAAAAATAGAAAATAGAAAAATATTTAAAAAAAGTTAACAAGAAATCTGAAATTTAATACCCAAATTAGTTTTTGGTTTATATTTGTAATACTGTTTTTAAACGAATTTTTCAACTGTATATTTGCAAATTAAAATAAACTATTTAAAATTTTTCAAAACTATTTTTTTAAAGAGGTTGAAAGTTTATTATATTTGTTTTCTTAGCCAGTTAATTTAATTTAACAATTTTTTTATGATTTCAATTATGTGTTTTTTTTAAAAAAAATCTGGTTTTCCTTGCTGATGACTATGTACGTATGTACGAGTATACGAGTACTGAATGTAATAAGGTGGAAGTTTTGGCCTAATTATAGCAGTAATTACTTCAATAATAGATCGTTGATTGCAATTCTTTGAAAATAAATATTTTGAGGACTTTTACGGCCAGTGGGGGGGGGGGGGGGCGACTGCCCAAAAAAAAGCTTTGGTACTTCACAGGTTAAATCAAAGTCCCAGTAACTTTTGAAGCACTCTGAATCTTATGTAAACTGTGTAAGCGTAAAATCCACCTTTTCAATTTATCTAAATTTTGACATTTACCTGTCAGTGATACAGATGTTTTTACTAAGTTTATTATACAATTTTTTGTTTCTGTCCTATTAATGTGTCATGTCTTGTACTTCATATTAATTCAGACATTTTAACATATGTGTACATTAATTAATAACAATTATTATTTTCTAACAATATGCCATACCATGGTATAGTTCCATAGCTAGATTAATCAGTTGGTGTGAATTATATTCGTTTCTATTTCATTGTTTATTCTGACAAATTCAAAGTTATATGAAATTCAACAAATTTACTGTTGAATACAGAAATGACAAAACACGTTTATTAGTATTTAAATAAAAGAAAAAAGTCTTGTTAATTTTTTTGTTGTTTACCTGTGTGCCTGGAGCCAGGTAGCACAGTTGCAACGTGATTGCTGCTGGACTGGTAGATCCGGAGTTCAAAACCGTCTCTGGACCGTGATTTATTCAAGCAGTAGGTAGAAAATCAGAGAATGTTAATTATCGGTTGAATAATTAACCGATACAAAACGTATTTGAGAAACAATTACGCAGAATACTTAAGGAAAGGCAATTTATTATCTCCAGTTCAATTATAACTTGAAAATGGAAACTTCAATAAGCTCCTTAAAAAAACCGATAGAGATAGTCTGTGCAATGTGTTACTGAATTATTCTTGCATGTACCAGAACTGAATTCATTGTGCCAAATACGATCACGTTAGGATGTTTCCGTTTAATTTCATTTATATACATTTTGTTCTTTGGGTATCAAAAATCAAAGGAACATAGTGAATTAATTTCTACAATTCTGACGAATATTGCATTTGATTATTAGGAAGAAGATATTAAATAAGTGTATCATTAAATTTTAATACTTAATACCATTTCTCACACAACTCTGGGGTTTAAGAGATCCTCAGTTAAGGAACACTGCTATGTAATATACTGATTTACCATATAAACTGCGACAGCGTTTGAATGCAGAAGGAAGGAGTTAGAACCAGACAGTCGGGAAAATTCACAGGCCTGGAACCTATAACAGTTTAGTTTTTATTATATTCTATTCTGCTCTTTCATTGTCCAGTAATATTTTTAAAAAAAAATTGATAATAACATTTATAAACTATACCATTTCATCTTAAATTCATTATTTATTACAAGTAACTTTTATTGATACAAAATTATTAGTTAGGAAAAATCTTATGTAAACTGTGTAAGTGCAAAATCCACCTTTTTAATTTATCCACATTTACCTATCAGTGATGGACGTGTTTTTACCAAGTATTATTATCCAATTTTTGTTTTCTGACCAATTGCAAAATTTGTTGCCAAACTTTTGGCAACAAATCCAATCCTAAAACATTTTCCACTGATTCTGAACCTTGCTTTCAATGCTATAGAAAGTTTTAAAAGTACATAATTGTTCATTAGAATTAAGAAATGAAATTCATCATATTTTCAATAACTTTTGGCAAAAGACAAATTGGTACATCAGAACATGGATTTTCAATTTAAATTAAATAATGGTAGCATTATTTAATGAACATTTAATAATCATTAATGAATAAATCATAATAATGAAAATATTAATAATTAATGAATAATTGAATGATTAATGGATAAACCATTAATAATAAGGAGATTTAAAGATTTCTTTATAGCATTGTTAGTCTTACTTTGTTTTATATCATTATTTACAGTAATGTATTTATGTCAGGGTGGTCTAGTGGTTAGCGTGCTTCTTTTTGGTGTCGGAGAACTTGAGATCATTGGCTGCTTTGACCCTGGTTTTTTTCATGTGGGAGACGGAAAAATTTACGTCCTTCAGAGATAGTGAAAAGTCGTTGCCATACATATCCAATGTCAGACTCTCTAAAGATCTCTATATGAAATATAGTCTTTTATGGTGAAATTAAATACAGCTGATTTATTATTAAGTTAATATTTTGCTTAAACAAACAAGATTATTATTATATACTTGAAGAGAAAAACTTTGGATACATACTCACCCACCCACCCTGCACTTATCCACCTAAACACACAGACATCATAAAAAAAAACTTCATAAAACGACTTCTGGGACCTCAAAACATGTAATTCCGTCAAAATCTCGAGATCGAATTTTTCGAGCTATCAGTAAGCTATATATTTTCATAGCTTATAAAAAATGTAAATCCTACCACATAAAAAGTGAAGTTCAAAGTAAAGTAAATTCTTTTTTTCGGATTGGTTTAAACTTTTTTAAAATTTTATACGAATAAATATTTATGATGGCCACATGTACAGTTAAAATAAATCCCATTAAATTTTGTGTTCGAAAAACTTCTGTTTATTTTGGCAATATGAAGTTCTTCAAATTGAGAGATTGTACTAAAACAGAAGTAGTAATAAGAAAATGCCATACATAAAATTTTTGAATTGATGATTCAAATAACTTTTTCATTTGATTAGTTTCAATTTCTTTACTTATGTTTTAGCTGTAGATGACACGATGAAGTAAGCAAGGAGCAATTCATAAGTTGTAAATAAAACTTGAGCAATGTAAATACAAATACTTGCTATTTCCTAACAATGCAATTATTAGAAAGAACTTTTGAATAAAATAATCATTTGAGATTTTTTTAATCTTGTGTTTAGATTGGATACAGTGGAATGTAAATGTTAAGATATTGTTAATGGAGTGTTGTTAGGAAGATGGTAGGGTGGTTTGGTGGAGGGGACACTGAGAGGTGTGCAAGAGGTCGATTGATCAAGACTTAGGCTTACTTAACTGAGGCTGCGTGGGCTGATGACTGGTGAGCATCAAGTCCTTTATCTGCTTCCAGTCTTGCTAAATCACCGATAACATTGTAGCCTTCCAGTATCTTTTCTTCTTCAAACCTGTTTTACCTTTAATCTTGACTATAGTCACTTCGATTCGAAGGAAGGTGATTAATTATGTTTGACAGTTTTCACCTTGGTATTGTTTCAAAAGACATGATATCAAATTTGTGTAGGTGAATGATTTGAAACATCTGAAACATTCGTTCAAATTATGCCTACTTGTTTTGACGTTTGCTAAGAGAAGATTGTTTGTTATAATTTTAAATTCCTAAGTCTTTTGACCACATTAAGTAGATCAGTAGTGACTTTTATATCAATAGCTAGAGAAGTGATGATAGACTACTAAAGATAGTTGCAAGGGAGATGACAAGGTTCTCCCTTGTACATCAAACTGATCTGATTCCAGAAAGATCGCAAATAGAATTTAAATATTCTAACATAGTGCAATCACTTATTATGTGGTATTTACTCATTGTAGGGTAAAAAAGTTATTAAAATGGTCTCCACATATACAAATTTTAATGGTATAAACAACGCGTTTCGAACACGTAGTGTTCTTCCTCAGGCATTAACTAAGGGTGAGTGTCGGTGGTACAACTGACGTCAGTACTTGTAACAGTTGTTACAAGGGTTTCCCTTGTTCATCAACCTGGTCTGATTCCAGAAATATCGCAAATAGAATTTAAATATTCTAACGTAGTGCAATCACTTATTATGTGGTATTTACTCCACATATAAAACAATAGACTGACTGACGTCAGTTGTACCACCGACACTCACCCTTAGTTAATGCCTGAGAAAGAACACTACGTGTTCGAAACGCATTGTTTATACCATTGAAATTTTTATATGTGGAGACCATTTTATTAACTTTTTACCCTACAATGAGAATTTAAATAGTTAAATAGATGCTTATATCCCAAAGTAGTATTGATAGACAAAAAGAGAGATCAAAACGCTGGAATCAGAGCATTGCAAACTTAGTACGAGTATAGTAGATAGCAAGGGATTGCTGTAGACGGTGAATATGATCTTAGTACGGAGGAAATGTTTGGGCAGACTGCATTGTAGCATTGCTTGATTTCAATGTATGCCAAACGAAGGGTACTTGGTAGTTTTGATTAATACAGCGCAACTCATCAAAGTTAAAATAACATAGACCTGTGTACACAGTTATCTGTTATTCAAATAGGTTCAAACTGTAG
The DNA here is from genome assembly GCA_026182355.1 of Hermatobates lingyangjiaoensis. Taxonomy (NCBI): domain Eukaryota; kingdom Metazoa; phylum Arthropoda; class Insecta; order Hemiptera; family Hermatobatidae; genus Hermatobates; species Hermatobates lingyangjiaoensis. The sequence continues at coordinate 1,146,877 of JAPFBL010000881.1, forward strand.
TTCAAGAATAACCACATCATAAATCGAAAAATAATTAAAAACTGTTTGAGAGAGCAGGATAACATACGTAGCATGACGGCTAATTATTCTAATAATGATTTTATTTATTACCATATCAGAATATATTTTCAATATTATTATCAAGGATAAAAATATCTTTCTAAATATAAACATTTCAAATTGACGTTCAGAATAATGCGCGTAATGTGAATAATGCGCAGTAAATATGGTTTACGTAATAAATATGTAACGTTTATAAAAATAACTTAATGCTAATAAAATAAGTCCATAACTGTAAGCAAAGTACAGTAATAATGAAAAATTTGATTTAGAGATTATAACGGAATGCAAATTTTAATGTTCCTGCGTTCATCTTTAAAACTTTTTTTTTTTATTTTGAATGATATCTGTATTTCATGAATAAAATTTCAAGAATTCCTGACCACTAGGAAAGGGAATATGACCTTAAGAACGAGAAACCCTACCTGAAAAAACCTACAAATATTCCTGCTTGTTACACTTGTTTGAATTTTCTTAAAAGATCTTTCAAATGATTAAACTTAAAAAGTTTTTCAAACAAAATTGGATGTTCTTTGCATGAGTTAATTTCATGATAATTAATTCATTTTCTTATAATAAAGTTTTTTCATTATGGTGAAGAAATTTATTCTTTAAGGCTTAATAAATAACAAAAAAATCTTATATTTGAAACTTATTATAGTATTTATTATTTTATAATAAACCATTCACACATAATTTTGTAGTTTCATATAGGTTATGTTGAACTAAGACGGTTATTCTCACACAGGGTATAAAGCACTCCCAGGATTTTGGTAGTATCACACAACTGGGTTGATTTTACATCATTCATCATTAATTTTACCAATTCAAATTGCGTTTTTTTGTGAACATATATAAATTGAAAGGCTACTGTCAAATATGTGATGACCTAAAACTCTTTAATCCTAAGGACCTAAATTCTCTACTTTCCAAATTAAAAAGTGGGGTAACTACAAGTACAAATCTGTAATTCTCTTACTTTCTTGAGTAGTAGGGTTTCTACTACCTAATACTTCGGTAAATAATAGAATTGCTCCTCTTTATTTAAGTAGTAGTACCACTACTTAGGTAAGTGGCAGTTGGATTGGAGGCCTGAATCATAAGTTCTTGAGGCCAGTAGTAGTAGATCAGAATACAGACAATTCTCAACATAGGTTTTAGTTACTTTCCAAACGGCTGAACGTAAGTTAGAAATGAACATAAGTTGTTACTGTACGTTGTGTTGTGATCGTTCATACTGTACTATACATCCATGAATTACCTTATCTTAGAAAACACGCCTAGGTTAGGTTAGGTTAGGTTGCAGTGGCAGTTCCACAAGGGAACACACTTAGGCCGAGCATTGGCCCTTTGTGATACCACACAATGAAGATTGATTCTACAGTGGGAGTCCTAAATTTTGTCTAACTCAAAATGTATTTAGAGTAGGGATCTTTAACGAGTACCTGACATCGTACAGTCTCGGGGCCGACGGTTTAACGTCCTTCTCCGGAGGACGACGCGCTCAGATGTATTCACCTACCGCTTGAATAAATCGAGGGCCAGGTGAGGATCGAACCCCGGTCCTATCAGTTCAGAGACGAGCACGTAACCACTGAGCTAGCCTGGCCCCTAGGAAACACCCCTACATCGTATGTGAAGCCTCGGTTTGATGGACTAAAATGAGGAAATACCGGTCTGATATTTTTCAGATCACTCAAAGTTTCCGATACTACTGTATTTCAACTTTTTAAACAACTCAACCCTCTGTGCTACTGTTAAGTTGACACCATTTCGCTTTTCTATGGCATGTACAGGTGCCACAGTTAAAAAAAAAATGTTGAATATTTTACAAAAAAACTCACAAAGCAGGACCAAAAAGGTCGAAGAACACTGACCAAACAGATATACGGATTCCGGCACAGCTGTAAACAAAGCTACTGATATTGTCCATCGCTTCCAAAATCCGTTAAAGTGAGGCCTGTTAAATCAAAGTATGAGTGTATAAACGTAACATAAAATAATAATATTAATGTAATTTCAAATACTTATATTACATTCAAGGAAAATACATGTATTGGTATTTCAATTAAACGAGTTTTATTCAAATTTAGTTTTTTTGGTAGTAGTACTCGAAGCAAATTTAAATTCACGCGCACAAACATATTTTTTAATAATTTTGAAATTGTAATTTATTTCAATAGTTTTTGCTATTTTTATATTAAAATTTTGATAGTAAAATCGAAGAAACGCAAAATGAATGAACTCAAGTCGAGAATGTCCTTACACTACAATTGATAGATTTAAAAACTTTCAGATTAGAAAATTAGGTTTCTAGTCTGTTGCAGATTAAAATTAAAAAATCTTGTTTACTACATTTTTTGCTTCCAGTTGTGTTTATATTGGTTCCGTACCAAAATTAACTAAAACTAAGTTTCATCCACTAAAAATGATTCCTTAAACAAAGAGTATGATGCTTAGTACTAAACAAAAACGAGTGTTGAGATAAGAACATTTGTAAATACCCTTTCGATAAACCATGGAAACAAGAAGTTTAAAGATTTCTGTTAATTTATACATAACACATACTGTATAAGAGTTTCTAATACTGAGAAAGTTAAGATTTATACGCGCTCTAATATTTTAGTCTTCATACAACAACATTTAATTAATTGTTTTATTAACATAATTAGAGAAAATTAAACGAAACTTCTTAGACTTCCTTATTCTCATGATTTAATTTTTTAACTTAAAGATTCAGGAAACAAATTGACACGAAGCACTGGTAAAGGCCTTGGAAGGAATTAAAACGTAGTCATGACGTGCATGAAAACACAGAATTGCACTTGCAATGCTTGTAATTATTGGTATGTTAGCATCAAATCACTTTCAAAACTCTAATTGACCTTTGATAGATTGTAAATCGCTCTGTTCAAGTATTTTAATTTACATAAGGAATTGTATGACTGTTTTAAATTATTCTTCATTTAGTTTTTCTCGAACAAAAAAAATATCCTTTAAATTGTGTGACTGTTTAAAGTTTTTACTGGAGTAATATAATTTAGTAAAATATTTCATTAGTTTCTTTTTATTTAAATGGAAAATGTCTCTCTGAAACTTTTAACTTTCTGAGGACTCAATAAGATGAAGAAGAGGAGCCTAAGAGAAGGCTACGTCCTTCAGTTGGAATACACATGATTCCAATGACTGTCGATATCCCTCTTACAAAGACCATCATTGCCTTGAGGCGAAGATTGTATACCTTGAAGCGGAGTGTAGTGCTACATCCAAAGGCTTTTCGGTACTTAGTTCAGCACTAACCTAAGTCGATGACCCATTATCCTGGTGCTTGAAGGAGGGTCTGTGCTGCTCACCATGTGGACTCTATTGAAAGCTACTAGGGAGACTCCGAACTGAAAAGAGCTCGATGTCGTAATTGTAGGTGCCTAAAGTTCTTGCGTCGATGTAGCTTTTTTAAAGTAAACACAGTGTCTCATGAAGACTAATAGTCTGATTTCTTGTCTTGTGGCTTCGTTTACTCTAGAACTATTGGCCCATTTTCACCAATGCAGTTTCAGGAGGACTATTGATCAACAAAATTTCGCAAGAAACTTGAATTTTGATAGATTTATTTGAAAACTGAGAGAGTTGATCAAGGAAAGTTGTAAAGTGTGCCATATTCGAGTATGAACAAACTCACCTGAATATCATGACTAAAGGTAATATAAATGATAAATAAAAATTTATAATATATTAAATGTAAGAAATTAATAAAAACAGATTAGAACATCCAAGGATTGAGTACTTAGAAGCCTAATATGACTAGTTATTTGAGGTATCAGGAGATATTCCAGGTTTTATGGCTCAATAAACTGCATACACATACACAGAGTGTAGTCACGATTACTGCTACTATTGAAGATTAGATGCTTGATTCTTGGTAATGTCTTTAGATATTTCTTATCAGAGATGCAAGTCGTACGTCGTATGGATATGCTGGTCTAGAGCCTATGCGATATAAAACACTCATTAAAGGCCTCAAAATCTTGGAATGGCGATGCAGTATCAACCCTGTAGTGTAAGTCAATTACTACTTAAAGTGGCTCCCAATAAACTAATGACTCACACTTAGCACTTTAAAACAATCTGAAGGTGAAATCCTGTATATGTGGGCGTCGGGAAAAAATAGTTTGTCATACAAATGATTCTATAAACACTGGAATCTCAATACTCAATTCAGTCAGTCTTTTCTGTGAACAAGGTCACGCCCTCAGAGACATTAGCTGAGTTCAAAATGGTTTGTTTTTGTCCCTTAGATTTTTTATATTTTCCTTAATGTGCTGTAAGAACTGTAGTTTTTATACGCTTGTAGAAAAGCAATCCTCCCTTTTTTTTTTTATTATTTTGGCTGTTTTCCAATAAGGATAACGAGTGAAATGTTGGTTTCTACACTTATAAAAACTACTGGGTTTCAAGTTTACCTCGTACATCGCCTTTGACCCAGTCCAACAGTGGCCTTGACAGGCATTCATACAATTGAATCGAGGCAAGGTGTGGCTCATGCCTGCATAAACCCTTAGAAAGCAGGAAGGAATTTCTGCAGTATATCTATTATTGTTAATTGTTCCTTTTCATCTTTCTTGCAAACCTTTTAAAATAACCAAACTCTTAACTAAGCACACAAAAACAAACACACACACATTGCTATAGAAATGAGTTTTTTTATTTCCTGTATTTTTTTTACCTTATGTTGATGACGAACTACGGTTTTTAATACAGAGTTTTATACAGTTTTATGACCTGTTATTTCTAGTTTATATATGATATTATGGAACAAGAAGTCAAGAAAAAAAAACAAAATGCAAATAGACTGGATTGCTAGCTGGTATTTTGTCTGAAGGTTTCATCAGGACATTTTTAGTTAGGCGGCCACGGTTAGAATGGCTGTATGCGGGGTGACAGAGTTGGCAGTGGTGGATGTAAGAAGATCCACTAACACCCGTCAATCTGTCAGCTCAAAACTCCCTTTAATTATCATTATTTGTTATCCAGTCCTGGAATTAATGGAACTTTACAATTTATTGATATGACAGCTCCCTATCATGTGTATAAGATCAATGTTATTAAGAAATATGATTGAGTACTCTTTAATTAAGTTTAATTGATCAAATACTACTAGTAATAGTACCGGCTTGTTCCAGTTAGACTCAACGGGAGTCAGAGCTTTGTCTACAAGGGTTGACAGCTAACAGATATTTTTACTTATTTGTTCCTGAACTCCTTTGTTTACCCTGACTTGCCCAATCTTTTGTTTCCCTTTACGTTCTTTAAAACACCTTTCTTGCCTCCTTACTCTAGTTTTCATGCTGATTTATAAATTAAGACCCACTTCATACTTTGGTCTGTTCATCGGATATATATATATAATTTTTCGATGAAAATACAATCCGAAATGGACAAATACAGTTCAATGTACATAAAAAAACATAGAGAAATTAAAAACACAAACTTACAGTCTCTAATTTTTGGTTGAACCATCTTCAGGAGAGATAAGAGAGGGAAACCAAGCGCACTGGTACAGAGACGGTTGGAGACCAAGAATGTTGCCATAATAAAATTTTATGCTTTCATCTTATATATTTTTCATTTATTTAATTTATTTTAAGTTTTATTCTCTATTTTTTATTAAAACTTAGTCCATAATTTTTAATTTTTATTTATTTATGTATCATTTCTTCTGTTCATCCCTCAGTTTTTATTTTTTATTATTTTATTTGTTTTTGTGTTTACTATTATTTTTCATATTCCTATTTTAATTTAATCTTAAATTGATTCTTGTCTACCTTATTCTCTGAGACCGGGCACGTAGGTGGCAACCTTGTTGGTCTCCAACCGTCTCTGTACCAGTGCGCTTGGTTTCCCTCTCTTATCTCTCCTGAAGACGGTTCAACCGAAAATTAGAGACTGTAAGTTTGTGTTTTTAATTAATTTCTCAATGTTTCTTTATGTACATTGAACTATATATATATATATATATATATATATATATATAAAACAGATTCAATAATATATCGACCGTTTGATAGAATAGGTGTGTTCTCTAATCGGTGTACGGTCAATTTTCCAGGATAAAAAATCAAACTCTCGTTGCCAACGTTTCGGTTTTATTTAAAACCTTTTTCATTGGCAGAAGTAAGAATTTTTTAACTAAGAAAATTCTTACTTCTGCCTATGAAAAAGGTTTTAAATAAAACCGAAACGTTGGCAACGAGAGTTTGATTTTTTATCCTGGAAAATTGACCGAACCCCGATTAGAGAACACACCTATATATATATATTCGCGCTCCGTTCTTCGACGTGGGGAGATCTCTCTCACTTCGTCCTCTCTTCTAGTCTACCTCTGATGACGAACAACAGTTCGAAATATTGAATTTTGTAAGTGTTCTCTTTATTCTTTTTTCTGTGTCGTGCTTTGTGTAATTTAAATTTATATATATATATATATATCAATGGCATTAGTTTAGTGTGGCCATAGATTTCATCCAAAATGAGAATTTAGTTTCCAACTCATTCGAGTTTGATAAGAAATAGAATGAACAAATCTGAGGAGGACCGAATTGTGTTTATACTGTGATATTTATTTGACCAATGTTTAAGAGTTGTTCGGTTAGGTGGGTTAGGTGAAATTTGCGGCCTTTTGGTTGGAATGGGAGGTTCAAACCAATCCGACAACCGCCTGGTATGTATGGTTACTGTGAGCTACGCACATTGCTGTTTGGGGCTTAGTTTGCAGGCTGGATTAATGGTCCTGCTATTCTTCTATGGTGGTGATACCTTCTATTCTAACTTTATAACGTGTGCTGCCCTCATTCAACCGAACATTGTAAAACCAGCGTGTGTTTAAAGCAGACTCTGATTTATATATACATACTTCACTGAATGTCTTTTCGATTTTTTATCCGGACCAGTTTTCTGAATATCTTTTATAATTTTTGCAAATTCTCTCTCCATCTTTGATAGATTAATATACCATTTTGCCAAAAGATTGATTATGACATTTATATTATTCTTTATTTTTATATTAATAGAAATATTTTACAATTCATTACATATCTAATATGTTTTTTCATCATTGAAAAATGCATCAGGGTGTAACATATTAGATGAAATTTTATTATTTTAGAAATTCTAGGTTTAATTGTACCTTATTTGAGAATGATGCAGCAGCCTAAAATAAAAAAAATTACAAAGTGATACTGAAGAATCTTTCGGAAATATATGAGATAGGTAAACGAGTTAGCTTAATTAACAAATTTCAAGAAGACCTTAAATTATTAAGGATATATTTTTCAAAAACATTACAGATATTTTATAATTATAATTATAGGGAATGAAGGAAAAAAAAACAAGACCTGAATATCTCAGTTAAAAATCTACTGAAAATTAATTCCCTTATATGATGGTGAAATTCAGGGTGTGAAATTACTAGAAATAAACTATAAACTATAAACTTATAGTAAACTTGGATTATGAACTATAGGATTATGAAGGTCAGAGTGCGCTCTTATGAAAGACAAAATCAAGGATTATTATAATCATTTTAAGAAGAAGATACTGTACAATTTATTCCACAATTACAGGATGTCTATTTAATAACTATTTAATATGTTTGGGATACCACTGAGAGTAGAGGCTACTAAAAAAAGAAATAATTCATTTTTTATTATGAATAAATAGATAAGAATGCAAAGAAAAATTTTAACAGATTTTAACTGATTCTACTTAGTTCATAAAAATACACAAAGATCTAGCTAAACAATTAAAAATTGAAATTAACGAACAGGTCAAAGATAATAATAGAAATGATAAAGGATACAAATTGATTTTAATAGTAGGTTGGTATAGCTTGGTTACTTATATTGGAAAGTAGAAACAAGATACGATTAAATCTATTATTCACTAAAATCAAAGGAAAACATTGAGAAGGTAACGTAGAAATGAAAATACAAAAACTTGTTACGATATTCTTACATTTGTCATCAAGAAGGTAAAGTGAGCCCCTTGTCAAGCAAACTATGATTACTCTCGAGTGGACGGGCCACTTCATCCTATGGATGACGAATGTCAAAATATCGTTGTAACATTTTGTATGGTTTCTTTCAGTAATATATTTTATTTAGTTCATTGAATTGTTAACTGTTCATTGAATAATAACCATTGTAGCATTACAGAACTAAAATACAACAAGATTTTGTTCAGTTTTTCATATTGAAATGAAAGACTCAATGCCGTTTCGTTTTTTTATATACAAACTTTTTCATGGACCTTAAAAACGAAAGAAAAATAATAAATTAGTAACTACAACTAATAATCATTTAACAAATACACGATAATTACATCTTGCTAGAAAAAACTTGTGAGTAAATTGTAAAAAGATACCAACAGCCAACGAATATATCCGCACACTATAGTGCACATCGTAACTAGGAGTTCCAGACCAGAGGAGTTCTACTGCTTGATTACTGTGCTACTATAATTAGACTGTCAGTTATTCATGTTAGATATTAAGTTCATCTGTACTGTAATGACGTTGTATTTGCATCCATATGGTCTTGTTAGTAAAAGTTTTCAATGTTTTTAGTCATGCGTTGGAAAAATAATTAGTGGATGAAGTAATTGTTCAGTGAGTTTGAGGAAGGTTGGAGGAAGGATTGAGAGTTCATATAAGGAGGTTCAGATGAGTAGGTAGTTTGTTCATTGGTAGTAAGACGGGTGTTGTAACTATCTATGTATTCCATTTTGAAACCATGGAGAATATTCACATTTCAGACGTACCAAGGAGCCCTAGCTACAAGGTGGGGACACTTATTTTGAACGATCTGTTCACAAAGGTTACTTACATAACAAAACCGATATAAGTAAGAATATTTGAAAATGAAAAAGTAATGATTTTTTAAAATACGAGCTTCTATTGAAAACGGCCTTCTATCCGCGAATGAAGAAGGATATTGGTATAATAGTATTTCTCTTGATTGACTATTTCCTCAAAGTTCGTTGGTAGGGTAGACCAATAAAAATCTTTCCTGTATCACTTCTGTGTCCTCGTCCAATTCGATATTTTTATAAATTACCTCGCATCTCTCATAAAACACTCCCTTACCATGGCAAGTACTGAATGTAAGAATTGTATTAGCTGGCAGTATATGCAAGAACAGCCAAGATTTCTCCAACCGAGGTGATATGTTCAGCTGTGCAAGGATGTGGTTGACTTAACTGTTGGCTACATTTTTCCTATATGAACAGTTATAGAATTAATACTTCTTCCTCCTATATCTCTAGTGATAGTGTCTACCGTTTGGAATTCACTCTGGGAAATGCTCCTTTTAACCAGCTCCATGTTATATTCATATGTTGCATGAATATGCATAGAATAATCTCAGGCATTCCTGATAGTACCGATCCCATCGTCAATTTCTACAAAGCCAGCAGTAATAAATATTTTAAATCACAAATTCTAAGAAAAGATACCTCGTCACAATAGATTTGTCACATTCACTGCTTCTGAAGTTTTTGGCTCCTAGGACTTTTACACTCGCACTCTGGTATTAACTCTAACCGTTAGTTCATTTAATCTCATTTTAATACAATATTTATTCATCCATTTTATATTTCAATTTAAATAGTAATTTTATAATTTCTCTTCTATGCTTACTTAAATTTATTTTATTGTTTAATTATATTTTATTTTATTAACTTATCCTATAAGTACTCTTAGTACTTTTTCCGTTTTTATTTTACCTATATGCACATGTCCACATTTTGTGAAATACCTCAGTTGTCATCTTCCCACGGTGCTGCTTTCTCTCCTGACGATTCAAAAATGATACTAAGGTATTTCGACTGCAATAACTGGCCCTCATTAGAGACACAATTCAACTTTTGCTGTTCTTTTTGTTCAAAAGATCTTTGCTTGTTAATTTTTTTTTTTATAGAAATGAAAAATTTTAGGGACTTAAACTCATTTTATTTTTCTGATTGATTTGTTCCGATTTTTTTTATTGTTAATTATTTGGTAATTTTAAAGTTATTACAAGTGACTAAATCAATGCATTTATATATGTTAAATATTTTACAGATAACTATCACTTGAATGGCAGTGAAAATGAGAAAATGGTCGATGATCTTCTAAAGGTGAGAAATATTGTTTATGTATGTGAAATTCGTGTTTAAATCGTGACATTTATGCTCACACTTTTAAAGTTTACAATAGAAATATGTAAAGTGGATCATCTTATCTAATTCTTAACGTTTGTATCATTCTTAAATTTGAAAACTTACTAATAATGGGTCTTTTATTACAACGGTACAGTTATAATATTAAGTATATTTATATTTAACTTGTAATTAGTGCATAGTTGTTTAATATACTAAATGTCACTAAACGTGAAATGGTCTAACAGCCAAAACACACATACATATACACATATACAATGTATGATCAAACCACAATAAGAAAATGGGAAAACAAGACTAAGATCTTTCAACCGTAACAAGCGGTCTTCGTCAGAGTCAAAAACCCAACTCAGAGTCAGTTTTTGACTCTAACGAAGGCCGCTTGTTACGGTTGAAAGATCTTAGTCTTGTTTTCTCATTTTCTCATTGTGCTTTGATCATTGATAGTTATTTCACGTGTTTATGTGAAATCTTTTTATCGATGAATACAATGTGTATATATACATACACACATAGACACACACACACACACACACACACACACACACACTCACTCAAACGCATTCATATATACATAGAAGTACAAGTATATGCATACATTTGTTACTTAAATGTAATAATTTAAGTCTTACTCATTTATAATATCGTTCATTCCTTGATTGCTTCTAACTTGCTAATGCTAATATTTGTCTTCCAAATGTAAGAATATGCATAATTTGATAAAATCCTCTTTCTATCTCTAGGAGGGGGAAGAGATAGACTCGTTATATAGAAGGTAGGGGTGTTAAAGTGTTGATAAGTATACGAAGGCACTGTCGAGCTGGAGACGTGGTGCGGTGCAAGTGAGGCCTCAGTCGGGAGCATGTGTGCAGCAGTGTGGACAGAAGTCGTGCACTCTGGGCTTGAGGACAACACAAGTGGAGTAACAAGTCCCTCGGATTGGCCAAGGCACCGCCTCGCCTGACCCCCTTTCCTTACTGACCCTTTTGCACAATCACCCATTTTCCCACCGCCCTTGGACCTCCCAGCCCACTGCTTAACAAACTGCTCTGACACTCATATTGCATCGAATCAACCGCTTCACACAACACTTACAATACAATTATCAGTTTCTTTTTGTTGGATGTAGTTTTTTTTTAAGCTTTACTTAAAGGGAAACTATAATTTACTTCACTGAAATAAACCAGCTATGTACTAAATAAATATAGAATGTATCATTATCTAAAGGCGTCCTACTAGGAATCAGTTTACGTCTTTTGACGTCAATCAGTGACCAATTAAATGCTATCTAAAAGCGGCACCTACAGGCTTTACGCCTTCAAACTTTTCATTATTCACACAATCAGTCTTTTACAGTAACTTCAAAGAAACTGTTTCAGAATCTATCTATCTTCGTAATTTTAATGTTATTACCACATGTTTATACATATTCCACATCGAAATGGAGTGACTTTTAACCATGTTAACACGATATTCATCGTCTACATCGCTTCTTGATCGAAAGGAAGCATTATTTCTGACTTTTTTTAACTGTGATTTTCACGTTGATTTTTTTTTATCTGTTTGTTATGAAACCTTTTTATTTTAGTTTTTTTTTCTTTATGTTTAGTAATTTTAAGCATCACACACGCACACACACACACACACCACACCACCACACACACATACAAATAAACAACAACACAATTCTATACAGGACACGAAAAATTCAAGGAATATGTCCACAGATAATGAATAATAAATTTAAACCTTTGTGCTTGCTCGAAATCATCTACAAACCGTGAATCAACATATAAATAAATGCAGGCTATTAGAATCACAAAAGTATGAGCTTACAAAAACACTTTATTATTAGGGGAAAAAGTACACCTACAAAAGCACACCTCATATCAGAAGGTACGATACAATTATTCCAAAAATTAGTAAATACAACATTTATAAATATATTAAATAGTATAAGAAATGAGATGAAAAAACCTGTAAAATTTAGTTTAATGTATCTTGAGTATAATGCAATATTTAGTATGCAATACATGTACTGCTATAAGTGCTGCTTGTACTATAAAAATAAATAGATTCCATTATGGCAGGGAGGAGTATGCCCGTGAGGAAAACTAAAAACACATATTGTGTAAATATCAGTCTACGGTTACAAACACTGTATTTTGATGCTAATAACCATCTTTGGTTATTAGCATTAACTCCAGTCAATTTTACAAAATTTTAACGGCGCAAGTATCCTTGGTATACAGTATTCGTACTGCATCTCTGCGGCCAAGCAAAGTAAGCTACCTTCTTGTTCATTCAGGTTAATTTTCTGCATCGAAGTCTAGTTATTTTACAATTAAATATTGAATTACTGTTAGAGGTATGTTAGGTGGCTTGAATTATTTGACTACAGTAATAGTATGATGCAAAGGGCACTGACCAGGTAAGCAGTACTTCCGTGCAGAAGTCTACTGATATTACCTTTAAATATTTAATAACTGTAAACATTTGTCTTGGTAGTAGATGGCAGAAGTAGTCCAAGTGATTCATTACTCAATCGCCCAAGCAATCGTCAATGAAGAGGCACGGTTTGTAGACGGTCTGCCACAAGTCGTGACTTCAAGTTCCTTAACGATCGGTGCGTTGTCAAGGATTTCCGAAACACATTTGGAGTAATGTTTAAAACCGTACATACTAATAAACCCTCAAAACAAAACAATAATATTATAGCTTCAAAAATAATATTATTGATAATAAAATAAATGTATTACACATTCAATCAACGGTAAAATATGCAGTTTAATTATTACGTACTTATTAAGAAACCAAAGGTACCATTGTTAATACCATTCAATACAGGAATAGAAATAGACAAATAATTAGATTACTAAATTGGTTCTGACAATTATACACCTGTCCATATGATAGTGTGAGGTGGAAGTAGTTGACTTTTTAGAATTGGTTTCTCTTGAAGTAGAGGCTGACTTTTATTATAAAATAAAACTACATAAAACTTGGACTAATATTAAGACTACAGCTGCATTGCTGGCATTTGCTGAATTCTAATTGTGAAAGTATATTACATCAATATACTTTCTGTTGTAACCATTCTATAATACCATCTAGTAGTATTCAGCTATTAAAATGACAATATCCCTAGATAAGCAATTTTAATATATGGCAATAAAGATACAAAAAAAGTTACTGTAGAAAGGTACAGTCCTTAGAAATGAATTATACCTAGAATGTTTTTATCTCTAGAAAAGTCCTACTATTGAAAGAAACTGCAACCCTGAGGTACTTTCCTCAAAAAGGTACAGGTTGAATTAAAAAGTTATCAATAATACAGAATATATCTAGAGAGATACTGTAATAAAGAAAGGTACTAATCCCTAGTAGTTACTATCCATTCCTATAAGACATTTTGTAAAGATGGGAGTCAAGATGGATTTGATAGTTGGTGCAAGCATGATATTTCATCAGTTAAGATTTAAAACGCTCACAATACAGGTGTTTGCGTTTAGTGTTCCTTGTCTTCTGCATGGCTCATTTGTTATTTGATATTTATTTTAGTTTGAGAACTTACTTTACTGGATTGGTTCTACATCGAGTATTCTAAATTTGTATCACACAAGGTTATTAAAAGAAAGATGTTTAACGAGTACCTGTTATCGTGCTTGAAATGAACAGATCGGCTTTGTGTCATCTCCAATAGATGACTTACACAAGATTTCTATCTTCTGCATGAAGAACTCCTCGGAGAAGACATAAAAGTGTTAGCTTTTCATCTTTTCCAATATATTGCGTACTTAAGTTTTCTGCCTTTCACTTGAAACACCCCTCGGGGGCTGCCTCCTCGGTGAAAACTTACAATGTTGGCTCCAAGTCTATACTTTTGATCGGTACTCCTGAAATTTCATAATCTTGAATAGGGAAAAATTAAGGACTCCCAGGGTAGAACCATATAGTGATAGATTTGTTTAATTACTTATAAGCATATTGACATCAGTATACTTATCAAATTAAGAAATTATTGTATTAATATTGAAAAAGAATCTGCTGCAGTTTCGGTGCATATTGAAAACCATATCAACCATGAAAAAGTAGTCAAAGTTACTCAAAAATATGACATTCAGAAACCAAAAAAATCCATTTAAAAGGATTTTATATATATTAAATTATGTACGTTCTGTAATCCCTAGTGAATCTAAATGCAATTATACTATATGTAACTCAGTTTAATATTAACTAATTAACACCAATCGATGTTTTCACTATACACTGTTATATGTAGTTAAAATTATCATAATGTGCATAAGTAGTAAATAAAAAGTTATATTTTGCAATATCATGCTCTACTTTGTTGCAATAGTGATTAGGAACAGGATATATCTTTTGATTTTTGATTTTTGTAAAAGAAACTTTACACGTTTCTTTGTCAAATTAACTTTTTGAGTACTAGTTGGCTAATGTTACTAGCATTTTTGCCTCAGTGACAAAGAATTGGCCATACCAGGTCAGCTGAACTAGTTTGTTTTGTACCACTCTTTTGTAAAAGGTCACGTAGTGATAATCTTACCGTAATGATATCGTTATTGTAGTACTCGTTTATTGTAGTCAATGAAGATAAATGAGTGTGCTTGTGACGAAGATTTAAACATTATGCTTTAAAAGGACCTGCTTGTGACACAAAGATATCTGTGTTAATTTCGCAGATCGTAAAGCATTGACTGTTTATCTGACAAGCTATATCTTGACTTTAAATAAACAGATTTGTGTTTTCAATGCCACTCATGACAGGCTTAGTATATCATCTGGTAATGCAAACGCTATGACTTCAGACACAAATAAAAGTATAGTGGCCTTGAAGGAGGTTGCACGCACTGACGAATCTCACTTCTTATTTGGCATGTGGCCTTCTACACCCACAACCAGTCATTGTTGGCTCAACTACTTCTCCTGCTAGTCGAGCACCCATCATGGACAATCCAACCGACTTCTTTTTTGACTTCCCTATTGTTTATCCATAATTTGCTTGATGCTTTGCAAGCTATTAATGCAATAGCTATCATGTTTAATTAGTCACAAATTATTAGTAGGTATATGGGTAGTTACTACCTAGAGAGTAGAGGAAAATCTTCCTCACCATTACTTATGTAGCCACAGATGTCAAACTGATGAGTATGCAATTGTACTCTTTACCAAAAAATTCTATTCTTTGATAAGCTAGTAATACGATCTAACGGGAACTCAAAAAGCTAATAGGGAAAACGAATTTGTAAAGTTTTGGGACCAAAGTTCTTGATAATATTATCTTATTCCCTAACAGCTATTGTAGCAGAATAGATGGTGGGGTTTATCAGTGAGTACTCAAATAGCTCTAGCAAAATAGATAATGCGACATGTTGCCTGGTCTTGAAATATGTATTGCTATTCAAGTGTATTTGAAATATAGTAACATTTATAACTCTTGACTGAAAAATAAATTCTTATATTCTGTTTTGTATATTACATATAAATTTGATGCATTTCATTTGCAACTCACTAAGACTGGTTTTGTTCTCTACATTGATACTGTTTCACAGAATGAAAATCAATTCCAAAGAACATACGAACACCAATCAACGAAGAACCTGACACCAAAAGATAATACATATATTTATTCAAAGCAAAAGTATGAATAGTTGACGTAACATTTTTAGGACGGGCTAAAATGTACTATTAGGCATTTAGTGGTATTACCTATTGAGGACTATCTCCTAACCTCACCACTCATCGTGCCACACTTTTCATTTAAGCTATATATATATATATATATATAGCAGAGTCGGGACTCTTCGCCTCCTGATGACGACGATGGTCGAAATATAGAAAGAAGTGAGTTATTCCTGTGTCTATATGTGTGCTAGCTTCTTGTTAATTAGTTTTTATTTAAAAGTCCGTTGGACCGTTTCATTTAATTATATATATATATATATATATATATATATATATATATATATATATATATATATATATATATAAGGTGTATAATGTAATCGGTATTCGGTCAATTTTCCAGGATCAAAATCAAACTCTCAATGCCGACGTTTCGGTTTTATTTAAAACCTTTTTCATAGGCCTACAAACAAAGGATGAAAAGAAATCATATATAAACATCAACATATAACTAACATCAAAATGGAATATTACAGTTGTGAAATGGAATATTCTATTTTGATGTTAGTTATATGTTGATGTTTATATATGATTTCTTGTCATCCTTTGTTTGTAGGCCTATGAAAAAGGTTTTAAATAAAACCGAAACGTCGGCATTGAGAGTTTGATTTTGATCCTGGAAAATTGACCGAATCCCGATTACATTATACACCTATTCTATCCAACGGTTGATATATTATTGAATTTATATATATATATATAAATTCAATAATATATCAATATTATTGAATATTGATAATACACACATATATATATATATATATATATATATATGTGTGTGTGTGTGTGTGTGTGTATAAAGGTGTCGTAATAAACACATCAAGTAACAATCATGATAAAATCACAATAAGAAATGGGGAAACAAGACTAAGTTCTTTCAACCGTAACAAGCAGTCTTCTTTAGAGTCAAAACCCAACTGGATATATATAACTGAGTTGAGTTTTTGACTCTGACGAAGACCGCCTGTTACGGTTGAAATATCTTAGTCTTTTTTCCCTTTTCATATTGAGGTTTGATCATATATATATATATATATATATATAGGTAAAAAGATTTCACATAAACACGTGAAACAACAATCAATGATCAAACCACAATAAGAAATGGGAAAACAAGATCTTAGTCTTGTTTTCCCATTTCTTATTGTGGTTTGATCATATATATAGGTGTATTATTTAATCGGAATTTGGTCAATTCTCTAGGTTCAGAAATCAAACTCTCGTTGCTGAGGTGCGCTTTTATTTAAAATCTTTTCTGTAGTGATCGGAGATAAGAAGAGTGTATGGAAATAATGCCTATGAAGAAGGTTTTAAATAAAACCGAAACGCCGTCAACTAGAGTTTGACTTTTAAATCTAGAAAATGGACCGAATCCTGATTAAATAATACATATATTCTATTAAACGGTTGATACACTATTGAATTTTTAATATATATATATATATATATCCTTTATAGCACCCCTAAAGTGGTAATTTATTTGTTTATGAAAGCTCATCATGGAACATTTTCTGGTAACAAACTGCATTTGGGCAGGTAAACTATAAAATATAATAATTGGTAAGAACATTTGTCTCAATCATATGCGCGTATTTCATGGCTAAGTTTTTGCCCTTTACTGTTCTTTCCGATTTAATACTTGTTATCTAAAATGATGCTATAAAGTATAGTGCCGTAGTGCGACCATAAACTTGTTTTATTACTACTCACAGCACTATGTTCTCGGTACAGTCTTTGCCCATTCAACTTGTAGGCAGTGAAGGTTACATGCGACATGTTATGCTACATTTATTCATTCATGTTAATGAATGCGAAGGCTAGTCTACCGTTAAAAGATGGAGGCTAGATTGTGCAATGATAATTCTGTTAAAGTGTTTTTCATTATAAATACTGTATTTTTTTTATGAATCAGTCATTGTTTTCTTCAAAATGCCTTTATTTATAGACTTTATGTAATCTTTACTGTTCTATTAATGGAAAGTGTCGCATATTCAATGCCTGTCATACATTTTTGTTACCATTTTAGGTAACAAACCTAACTATTTTAGGTTAGCTCCTAAGGATATGTTCTGAAATCTGATCATCAAAACATGGTTCCTAATACTTATCCATTCATTTATTTGTTCCCAATGGCTATCATAAGGTATTGGATGTTCATTTTTGAAACTATTATATCAAAGAATCTTTTAATAGACCCTTTGACCATATTTACAATATTATCACCGATATGTTTCCTACAGATTTGGGTCATGTTTCCAGTGTTTTATTCCCGGAATAACTTGTCAAGTTTGAGCTCGACGTAGGCCAACTTGCAACAATAAATTCACTCGGTACTGGGGTCCGACGAGCCATTCAAAATCAGATGAGAACTCTTCGAGATTCCAACTTGTAGAGTTCTTTCTTATTCTATTCCAGTTCCAATTCTAACACCCTAAAATTAAAATTTTTGAATAGCATCTAAATATACCTAAAATAATATTTAAATTTAAGTAAATATGTATAAGGAAGAAAGACAGAATTTTTATAAAAGAATTATAAAGTTTGTGGGCTTGCTATAGACCAAACAGTTTGATGGATCAAATATATTGTGTCCATAAATGGGCAAAATATAAATTTATTGTTTTTGGAAATTCATCAATAAAAACTTAGACCCTCGCCAGGAAAGGTAGTCACTTGATTGTATCTTCCCTCATGTGTTCCCTCCTACATCTGTGTTATCAGTGTTACTGATAATGTAATACTTACATTGTTGTAACTTTAAGCAAATAAAATTAAAAAAAAATCATTAGTCATTTTTTTCAAACTGTGATTTTAGATAATATTTTTAGTTTTTTTAACTACGAACTATAAATTCTTGAAAGTTTTGGTTTATTAAAAAGCTAGTAGCAGCATTTTCTGAAACAAAAGTTCAGAATTTCTCAATAACTGGAAAGGTCAGTTTTGTAATAAAATGCTAGATTTTGTCTTTGGTTGATTCCAAATGTTGGAAACATGGTACAGCGTGACACCAATCATACCTTACATACCTACATACCTTATACCAGAAAATAACCCCTTATAAGAGCATGAGCTGAGTACTTTATAATGAGAATTACATTGAGTTAAAGGGGCGGATGGTATTATGCATGATGTATTCTGTGTTTCAGAACAAGCCATTTCAACGACGGTTAACTATAGAACAAAGAAGTTTCGTAAAAAGACCACTTTCAATTATTCTGTAGTATGCTATAGAAAAATTTCAAAAAACTTTGATTACTGTAAAAGGAGTATAGCTCTAAAAACAAAAATTCCACTTTGAATAACGAATAACCTTCTGTACTTGGATTTGTAAACATTGACTTAAGATTTTTTATGAGATCGAGTCAAAAGAAATGGCTATAGTATATTTTAAATGTTAATATAAAACATTTGAAAATAGTTTAATGAGTTTATGTGAGATGTAAAAAACTTAAATTCCTAAAACTATAAAAGCTACAAAAGTGTCGTAACAATCTGCATGTCGTACCCTTTAACACACCTTAATGTCAGATATATAGTGCTTGGTGTGTTTAATACTCTATTGTTTTGTGTAATATTGAGCATCGTTAAAGTACTTATTCGTTTTTTATGACAAAATGGCTACTTTATGTTTGTTCTCCGGTGGTTCAATAAACTTAAAATCTTGAACTAGGTATAGACTTACTTTGAATATTTCATGAAATTAAATATTGAAAGAGTAATATTATACCATAAAAGACCTAATAAACTTTATCTATTATATTATTAAAAGTTTTTGGAAAATAAGCGACTTCTTAAGGGGCAACATACATTCCAGAAGAAGAAATGAATTGAGGCAATTTCGGAAACTTAACTTAATTAGGTAGAAAAATGTTTACTTCTTCAAGAAACCACTCTGCACTGCTTTTTGGATGTTGAAGGAGCTTTTCATAACATATTTTAGAATCAAGTAAATCAGAACTAATATATAGATGTTTCAATCCAAGAACTATAAAAGTCTAACCCTACGAATAATTACTGAAGAAGGTATAGGATCTACTATAAGTGAAATTGTGACCACTGTAGACAACTCTCAAGGAGGTGTGTCATTGTTGCCACTGTAGTGATTAGTCATGCCAGTTTACTAGTTATTCTCAATAATCAAGATTCTGTTATGCAGGAATATGCAAGTGACTTTGTTGTAAGAAGAGGAATGCTTGATGGTAGTGACTTTGTTGTAAGAAGAGGAATGCTTGATGGTAGTGACTTTGTTGTAAGAAGAGGAATGCTTGATGGTAGTGACTTTGTTGTAAGAAGAGAATGCTTGATGTAGTGATTTGTTGTAAGAAGAGGAATGCTTGATGGTAGTGACTTTGTTGTAAGAAGAGGAATGCTTGATGGTAGTGACTTTGTTGTAAGAAGAGGAATGCTTGATGGTAGTGACTTTGTTGTAAGAAGAGGAATGCTTGATGGTAGTGACTTTGTTGTAAGAAGAGGAATGCTTGATGGTAGTGACTTTGTTGTAAGAAGAGGAATGCTTGATGGTAGTGACTTTGTTGTAAGAAGAGGAATGCTTGATGGTAGTGACTTTGTTGTAAGAAGAGGAATGCTTGATGGTAGTGACTTTGTTGTAAGAAGAGGAATGCTTGATGGTAGTGACTTTGTTGTAAGAAGAGGAATGCTTGATGGTAGTGACTTTGTTGTAAGAAGAGGAATGCTTGATGGTACTAACTTTGAGCTCATGCAGTAAGCTTTCCAAATCGTGAAAAATATGTACAGCAGAAAGATCTTGATATAAATCCAGCTAAAACAGTACTTATAGCTTTCTTAAGAAGAAAGCAGCTTTTAAAGATCTATGAAATATACTAGAATTCTCAAAAGTTTGGTAAAAGCGTTGAATGATCTTTAAATAGAAGTCTAAGCTGGAAAAAATATCTAACAGTTACATTAGCTAAGTACTGACTTTAACAATAGTATATTAACATTTTGGTTCATATGTTACCAGATATATTGAACATTTTTGAATTTTACATAGGGCAAAGAAGAGATCAAAAATGATATTTTGGATTACAAACTTCAGATTTAGCTGTAGTGTTTTATATTAGAAATAGGTAAAACCTTCATACCTCGTAAGTTGATCCTCGTAAAAGGTATGACGGTTTTACCTATTTCTAATGTAAATTTTACTAACCTCAGTGGTATTAACAATATGCATGTATTTAGCTGTAGTTATACGAGTTCGAGGAGACTGAATCTCTAACTTTAATATTAGTATACATAATATTATGTTAGAATATTCTGAATCAATGAATTGAAGTTTGATTTAATTAATAAAATGGAAATAACCACTTTTCAACTCAGCTCCAACTTCTTCATTAACACTTTTTGAATTGGACTCCTCAACACTAACAAATGTCCGACTTGTTACAGACCCTGTTTTGAGCAACTTGTTTTTTTGTGGTGTATGAATCAACAGTTATAATGCATCACTGCTGTAGAGTGATGTAGGAAAAAGCACTCTGAATAACTATATCGTACAGGAATGAACAGTATGTGAATATAGAGTTATGTTTATTCATTCTGACAATATTTGTGAGGTAGTTTAACAGGAGAGTAATTTTATTGTGAACATATAAGTACATAAATAAACTAGATGTATATTTAGCATTTCAATGGGAGTGGAGAGGCAATAAACCTGACACAAGTCAACCATACCATTACAAAGCCACTTGTGAAATATTGATACATTTAATAGTTTTGATTGAAAACAATGGGCGTTTTGGGCGGGTGATATATAAATTTGTTTTGGGGCACGATTTGCAGGCGGCTTAAACATGTTTGTAAGCCGGTTACACAATAGGCGAAATGTCACAGAGACATGTGGGGAAGAAGGTTGTCTCACTGGGCCAGGGTTACTCCCCAAGGTTACACACTATCACTCCCTCTTCATTATCATATCATTTACGTTTCCTAATGAAAACTAAAGCATGTTTAACAGGCTGGCTAAATGTCATCCAAATCAACTTTCATTACTTTTTTTTTATATTAATTTTATTTGAATCAAAATCAATAAAGTTATTGAAATATTGTTTCTTTGAGAGGTTGTTTATCAAATTTCATAAAAAAGTTGAACACTTATGAAACTTTGTTATGTTTAGTAGCTTTGGTTTAGGAAAGCGAATGGTGTTTGACTGGTGCATTTATATTGAGGTACGATTGACAGGTGGTCGTAATAGTAAATCAAGCAATAACAATGTGCTTACAGATTTTGCAATTATACTTAACTCTGACTACATGCTGCGTACTATGGGAATAAGGTGACATCAAGTGGCTTACATCTAGTTTGTATAAATTTTTGAGTTTGAATCCTCTAGTTGATTTAATCTCCAACATGGAAAATCTCGGGCACTTGTCCTTCGAAGACATTTTTGTCCCCTATTCGTTTGATGTCAGGTCACATGCAATATATCTGGATTAATAAACTTCAATAAATCAGATTTAAAAACTTTCGATACTGAAAAATTTCCTTCCACTCTTACATAACTCAACTGGTACTAATAACTAAGCGATGAATGCTTTTAGCACTTAGAAAAGCATGGGTGCCCCTCGCCAATATGTGGAGATGCTCTCTAGGACTTGAAGGTGAACTTATTTGAAATCTAATAAATGTTTGTTCTTCATTACTGGGTACTGATGACTATTATCATATTAAGGAAGTTTTTCTGAAGTTAATTATATTGAAAAGGGCCAGGTTAGCCCAATAGCTACGTGTTTGCTTCTGAACTCATAAATCCTGGGTTAAATATCCTTACTGACTCTCCTATCGGGAGGAGAGAAAGATCTAAGGACGTCATTTCTCGGAGGGGACGTTAAGCTGTCGGTCCCGACCAACTTGTACAATGAGAGGTACTCGTTAAAGATTTTTACCTATATAGTCTTGAGTTAAGCAAAATACATACTTTCCAATTACATAGGAACATGGGAAATTCAATTCACAATCAAAATTAAATTTAATAATATGAACTCTCAGAAAATAAGCAATACTAATCTATAAAGTAATATAGGCTTCGTTCTATAAACTATGTTTAATACAATTATTCTATTAACAATACTTGTTAGTAATCTTAAAACTCACTATATTTTATAATTAATTTTCTTTAAGCAAAGCTAATAAAATTATTAAATAACTAAATAGTGCAGATTGTTAACTGTTAATAATAATATAAATAAAAAAAAAACTCTGACCTATTAATTCCTCTGAATCGCTCATCCGGATTCAGAAGTTGTCTGTCTTCGAGATCAATCTAAGTGTCCATGAAGGTTCTATCCTTTATTTGAACATACTCTTCGCATTGACATTTTTAGTCGAATATACTTTATTTATAGATTATACTATAAATAAAGATATCTATACTATAGATATTCATTGAATCCTTCTCTCTCTCCCCCCCTCTCACTCCCTCCTCTCTCTCTCTCTCTCTCTCTCTTTTATATATATATATATATATATATATATGTTTTATTAAAGAGTATGTAGATTTTCAATTTCGTCCTTTTTCTGTTTAATTTTTCAAGTTTCCTAAACTTAGTTTTCAACCCTTCAGGTAATATATACATTAATTCTCCAAATGATTTATTACTGAACTCCATAAAATTAATCCAAGCTATAATTCTAAACTATAAAACTAAACAATGAATTGTCCAAGGTCTGCTCCCAAAATATACTAATATACTGAAGGTCTGCTCCCAAAATATACTAATATACTGAAGGTCTGCTCCCAAAATATATAATGTACTGAAGGTCTGCTCCCAAAATATATAATGTACTGAAGGTCTGCTCCCAAAATATACTAATATACTGAAGGTCTGCTCCCAAAATATACTAATATACTGAAGGTCTGCTCCCAAAATATACTAATATACTGAAGGTCTGCTCCCAAAATATATAATGTACTGAAGGTCTGCTCCTAAAATATACTTATATATATACGGTACTGTTTTCTTGACCACAAAAAAATTAACAAACACTTTTTCTTCTTCTCGGAGTTTGGTCAGGGTAAAAATATGGAATCACCTTTTTGCCAACGTTTCGTCTTCATTTCAAGACATCTTCAGGGCTATAAACTAACAAAAAAACAATAAACAATGGACATTTGTCATTTCTACTTTAGAAACATCATAAACAAATTGAAAAAAGAACTTACTGAAGGCTGGGTTCTGTTACATTACAACAACCAATGTATACAATTACAATGTATTGACAGTTAACGGTTGTTGTAATGTAACAGAACCCAGCCTTCAGTAAGTTCTTTTTTCAATTTGTTTATGATGTTTCTAAAGTAGAAATGACAAATGTCCATTGTTTATTGTTTTTTTGTTAGTTTATAGCCCTGAGGATGTCTTGAAATAAAGACGAAACGTTGGCAAAAAGGTGATTCCATATATTTACCCTGACCAAACTCCGAGAAGAAGAAAAAGTTTTTGTTCTTATATATATATATATATATATATATATATATATATATATATATATATATATAATTTAATTTACTTTTAATGATACCAAATTTTTAAACGATCTTACGTTCAAAGTCAGTAAGAAAACTATGAACGAAACTTTTTGTATTTTTCTTATAAAGTTGACTTCATTATTTAATAGAATAACAAAATATATATTTACATTTCTTCAAATCAATTTCCCAAATAAGTTAATCTTCAAGAAATAATTATATGTATTTATTAAATATTTAATTGATGTTTAATATTTTAATTTTTAATTTACTTTTCAATTTTTAATGTTTTATCTATAAAGTACATAAATATTGATAAATTAATAAATAAATTTATAGTTATAAATATAAAATATATATATATATATATATATATATATTAGAAATGAAAATTATATTTATAAATATTATTTTTTATAAATTGAGAAAAATTTAGGGAAACAATATTTTTTTTTTATTCAGTAAACTAATTTACACAATAATATCAATGTAAAATATGAAAACAATTTTTGATTTAAACAAACTTGAAGGACATTAAGGTTGAACCTAATCTGTAATATAAGTGCTGTATATATATAAGTACTAATGGGTAAGGGGTGGGGGACATTAATTAGGTGGACTTGGAAGGTATGTTTGGCTTGGAGGCAAAGGTGGAAGCATGCGGCAGACGCATTGCAGCTCGGAGCCTCCCTGGCCGCAGTGGCCTAGTAACTCCAGTCACGACATTATGCTACATCATCTGCCCCCTGCCTCGTGCATCTCAATCAGTCCCTCATCCCAGAGAGCTATAGTTATATTAATCATCCGACACCGAATCACAATTAATTCATTGTTTATATAAGAGTTTAATTTCAAAGAATACAAAATAGATATTGTGCAATAATTGACAAAAGTCTATGTAATTGGCCATCCTTTTGAAAATTATGTGATATTTGCATCAGCACTAGGCTCATTCAGGTTGTGAAGCCCATTCTTTAGACTGGCTAGATCAAGAATAGAGAGAGCCAAAGTAAATCCACTGGGGAAACCATATCCTGCGCGTTTAGAAAATAAGTTAGAGATAAATAAAGTGACTTTAGGAAATTAAAGGTGACAAATTAAAACGCAAGTTTACCCGCCGTTACATATAATTCATTGCTTCTAGCCATGACAGTGGAATAGTTAAATGAGCACTGAGAAAAATAATTTCAACATTTAGGCTTAAAAATGTTAAATGTAAGTTGTTCTTTTATTTGTCAAAAGCCACAGTAATTTTAAGGTAGAAGCCTCTTGGTTTATTTGTTTGGTAGTTGTCAGCCTCAGTCAATAAGAAAAAAAATTATAGAAAATAAAATAATTTCATTTGCCAATCGATAGAACAACACATTCTCTTTTCTGACGTGGGAGCTAGCAGCTTAATGGTTTATTTGATGTTACATTTTTATATTTATTGCAGCTGGACCAGATTTACTGGATCATTTTTTGACACACACACACACACACACACACACACACACACACACACACACACACACACACACCGACAGAATGATTAGTAAACATATTTTAATGGATTGATGGGACCACAAAATGTGTTTTTCTGTTGAAAATTCGATTTTTAAATGTTGCTGGGAACACAATATTTGAATCCTCTATTTTTATATATATGGTAAAATGGAAGTAAACATTTTTTAAATTTAATTATTCTTTTGGATTATGATATACAATTTTTAAATCAATTTAAACAAACCCGACCATTATAACAGGTTAGCATTACTTCAAGTTAAGTTTCACATTTCTTGGGCTAAATTTTCATTTGGAATAATTAAAGATATTTAATTTTCTTTACAGACACACTATTTTTAGGCAAATTTTCTGGTTTTCCTATCAGTAATAAAATAGTTACTTCTGGTTTTTCTATCAGTAATAAAAAAATTGTTTTATTCTTTAATTGTCAGACATTTTGTATAAAAACGGAACCAAATAACTGGGTTGATTGTTAATGTGGAATCTTAATTTTTACCTTACTCAAGTTTATGATGGTAAAGATACCACTGTGTGACATCGTATTGGTTTAGTACCGACTGCATTTTGTCCATAGGAGGGTATGGATAAGGTTCTCCTAGAAATGTTGAAAAATCTGGGCATGCCCAAGTTTTAACCTTATATCTTCAATAATACAGTACCAACATTCACACTATACTTAACCACATCTAATCCTTTAATAAAATTTCTTTCTTTTAAGAAATAATATACACCAGACAAATAATATACCTTGATAAGTACAAACATTGGCTGCTCTCGTATCATATTTTTCTTGCTAAACCTACGTAGGTTGAGATTTCAAACACTGCAATAGTTATTTCAAAAGGTTTTTTGTCTGAAGCAATAATAACGTGTTGAAAAGAAATATGGCAACTTTAAACTAATTGCAATTAGTTGAAGGCAATTAGCAAAGGAAAGAGAGACAATGGTTTTTAGTGCAGGCTCTAAGCCGACTCTGTGAGAGTCAATACATTCTGGAATTGTCTTACACGAGTTCAGTAGACTGTGTATGTTTCCCTTCTGTTAACAGTGTGTAACGGCCTCATCTACAAACTAATGACAATCAATTACTTGATTCGCTAATAATCATTGCCTGCATCAGTCTTCCACCAAGTCTTCATCAGTGGTGATTTTTCAGTTTCTTTTCTTTCTTGTTGTTCTCCTGTATTTTCAGTCAAAATGGACTGAAAAAAGAAAACCTATAGAATGTTTTCTATAGGGAGGAAGTTACGTTTTAAGCTTAAAATAAGTAAGTTCTACTTTTTTTTTACTATACATGAATCTCAGTAAATACATAAAATAGCATAAACTAAAAGCAATAATTATTTTATTTCCTAATTATTTTCTTCTTGTTTTTACCGCTTTTCAATGAAGCATGGAGTAGGGGGTTGACCTCCGGGCAGCCTTGTTTGTAATTCAGAATCTTCGTAAGTAGGGTAGCATCTGCATATAATCGCCTCAATTAGCACTTATCATTCTACCTCAGTACATTTCCAATAAGCTCTCCTCAGAGTAAATGAAAAATGCACAAAGATAAAAACAACGTTTATCTGAAATTAATGAGAGAGAGGCGTGAATGTTCATCTGCATTTGGGTTTTTCGACTTTAAATTCCAGTTAGTTATCCGTTAGAACTGTCACTTATTAATTCAAAGCACGTATATTAAAACAGAAGCTAAAACTAATACATGACACAATGGTACAAAAAAATTATAATAATCATTATTTCAAAAAAAAAAAAAAAAAAAAAAAGCAAGAAATCATGTCTCTTGTGGCGACTAGCTGCTTTTCAAAATATCAATAATCCTGTGTTTTGTTTTCTTTGTAAAAGTGGGTTAGGTTCGGTTTGGTCAGACCATTGTATTCAAATTTTTAATTTTACATATATATTAACCAGTTACCACCCTAACAAGAGTTTTTAATGAAACTATAATTTATTTTCTGAAAAATGAACATATAGAAAGAACTAACACAGTTGTCGTCATCATCAGGAGTATATGTAACCCGTTCGGAGGCCAATATTATCATCAGTGCTACTCAGTGAAGAGGAAAAGGTATAAACAGGTATGATATGGGATGGGTAAAGAGTTACGTAAAAATATATGAAGAAAAATATAACGAGTAGGAGAATAATATTTCTACATACAGTGTTGAAAAAATATATAAAATAAAAAGTAATTATTTTTTTGTGAAAATTTAAACACAATTGTCTGTTTTAGTTTTCTGACAAAACAGTTGCCATGTTAACAAATCTATCACAAATAACAAATGTTTCGGGAGTTTCTTGCTATAAAGATTCAAGTGTAATAAATTCATTAATTAATTCTATTAATTGTATTTTAGTAAATTATTTTACCATAATTAAACCAAAATCTGTAATTATAATTATTACCTATAAACCAAATCCAGTTTTAGATTTAGGTAAGTTATGACTATATTTATTAACATTTTTTTTTATTGTGTAATGGTATACTTATTGTTGTAAATTTTGGTTTTAATTTGTTTTAAACGCAAAAGAAAGAAATGACTCACTGTAATCAACATTCTGAAGCAATCTTCACAGTCAAATGAAGATTAGAAGATATATACGAGTAAATAAATTGCGAAACACCCATTTTGAGTTTCAAATCAAACTCTGGGCAATATGATATGTCTGTCTTCTGCTTTTGGAAAGAGTTATAAATTGTACTTAGCTTCATAACCAACTATTATCATCTATTATCAGATTTAAGAAGTAGGAGCTTATTTGTCTTAAAAATTGGTGTATTGAAAATGAACAGCTGTTTAGACGCATAACTGTGTATATTTAGTTAAATCAATTTAACTCCAAATGAGTTATCATAGAGATGGACAATAATATGCCTATTGCAATATTCTGTGTTGATCACTTTTTTGCCACTTATATACGTGGAGCAGAATACTAGTGTATACTTCAACACTTAATACATTATAACTAACATTCTATTGACACTGGAGTGAAAAAGATATAAAAAAAATAGTATTACTGGTTATTATGTATCTTTTTTATAAAAGAAATGAAACAAGTAAAAATAAAGCAATAAATAAAATTCCAGCTTTAATATGTTTAATAGATTTATTGAGATCAACTGTTGGAATTATATGGAATAAAGCTCTAACAATGATTTATAGGGCACCAAATGGGTGAAGTCACAAAAAAATTAAAGATGCATTAAGTTGAGGACGACGCAGCGGATGACTAATTGTTCCAATATAAAGAGTTTTGGGTGAGGATGGAGAGAGATTGGAGCCATCCTGCTCTCCTCGCCAGGATGTCCCCAATAAAGGGAGGAAGTCCTGAAGGTGAACCAGCCCAGTGATGCTGCTCGCAGCGTGTTTGTTATCACTGACTTCGCTCATATAAGGAGGGGGTGGTGGTTCTGGTGGTGAATTATTCTGGTGATACTACTCGAATCGTATTATCAGTGACTTGAAGCTGAAGGTGAACCAGCCCAGTGATGCTGCTCGCAGCGTGTTTGTTATCACTGACTTCGCTCATATAAGGAGGGGGTGGTGGTTCTGGTGGTGAATTATTCTGGTGATACTACTCGAATCGTATTATCAGTGACTTGAAGCTGAAGGTGAACCAGCCCAGTGATGCTGCTCGCAGAGTGTTTGTTATCACTGACTTCGCTCATATAAGGAGGGGGTGGTGGTTCTGGTGGTGAATTATTCTGGTGATACTACTCGAATCGTATTATCAGTGACTTGAAGCTGAAGGTGAACCAGCCCAGTGATGCTGCTCGCAGCGTGTTTGTTATCACTGACTTCGCTCATATAAGGAGGGGGTGGTGGTTCTGGTGGTGAATTATTCTGGTGATACTACTCGAATCGTATTATCAGTGACTTGAAGCTGAAGGTGAACCAGCCCAGTGATGCTGCTCGCAGCGTGTTTGTTATCACTGACTTCGCTCATATAAGGAGGGGGTGGTGGTTCTGGTGGTGAATTATTCTGGTGATACTACTCGAATCGTATTATCAGTGACTTGGCTGATGTCACGTCATAGAGAGCAGAAGTTTTGCAGGTCACACAGCCCAGTGATGCTGCTCGCAGCGTGTTTGTTATCACTGACTTCGCTCATATAAGGAGGGGGTGGTGGTTCTGGTGGTGAATTATTCTGGTGATACTACTCGAATCGTATTATCAGTGACCTGGCTGATGTCACGTTATAGAGGGCAGAAGTTTTGAAGGTCACACTGCCCAGTGATACTACTCATACCATGTAATCAGTGCCTCCACTGAAACACTCAAAGCACGGTGGATTCCCTGAAGGAGAAATAGACTAGTAATGGAACTTATATTGCGATATCAAACCCTTCATAGATGCTATTCGCATTATGACTCTACTGCCATAAGTCAATATAGGAAGTGAAAAAGAGTGAGAGGATGGAAGATAGGGAAGAGAGACGCACGTAGAGAGGGAGAGAGAGAGGGAGAGAGGGATAGAGAGAGACAGAGGAGAGAGAAGAGAGAGAGAGAGAGAGAGAGAGAGAGAGAGAGAGAGAATGTATCAGTGCAAATAAACAATGCCCAGCAATGAGAGGAAGATTTATAGCGAGGAAGAGATGGAATGAGTAAATTTCTGTAGAGACAAATAATTAAGTTATTCTGAGGAGTTGAGGACAGGAGGAGAGAAAGAGTGGGAGAGAGAGAGAGAGAGAAAGTGAAAGTTTTGTCCAGATCTTACAACATACTAATATATTTTTTTATTGTTATAACCGATCCTCTAGCAGATGATATCGTCAGCCGTTTACCGGCTTTTTGTTTGATCGGTGATTCTACTGATTCTACATTGAGAGTCCTAAATTTTGCCTAACTCAAGTGCATTTCGTATAGAGATCTTTAACGAGTACATAACATCCGAGGGACGACGTACTCAGATTTATTTACCTCCCGCGTGAATAAATCGAGAGCCAGGTGGGGATCGATCCCAGGACTACCAGCCCAGAGGCGAGTATGTAACCGCTGGGCTAACCTGGCCCCAACATACTAATAAGTTCTTCTTTATTTCATTTTTTTTTAAAAAAAATGACTTTGTTCTTAGGGTACAAAAATTTAAGTTTTCGTAAAAACTTACATTCAAATCTTCGTAATTTCATGTAATTAACGTTTATAATTACCTAAAAGCAAATCATTTTCTAAAGCTAGCCATATAGTTTATTTATCTATATGTGTGAATACAAGTTGATACATTGATACTTACATAAAAAGTTGAGAAAGAAGTAATAATAAGCAATGTCTGTGAGTGTGCGGTGAAATATGAGTTATAATGGTGCTAGATTTGTGTTTAGATATTTGTTATTGTATTTGTTTGACATCTATGTAATTACATTTAAGTACAAATTGAGACAAGAAGTAGGTTGTAGCGTAATGGTGTTACATCAGAAACAAGACCTGCTTGAGATGTGGGGTTAGGAAATGGCTGGACGTCAAGAGGGATGGGAGTGAAGAAAGCGGTTTGCTGCGGGGGACACGGGGCTCGGATTGGCACAGTCTCGACCTGCAGTCATCTCCGCCCTGCATTCAGTAATTAAAGAGCTAATCATTTCGTCACGTGTATCGGCTGAAATGTCAGGGCTGCGGCCTCACACGCAACTCCCCAAAACCTCAAGTAGAAAGGTGTTTTATAAAAATGAAGGCTAGGTATCCCTATCCACAGTATTCTACGTAAAAGTAAACTATTTTATAATTACATAAATTATACCAGTAAAATATAATCATTTTGTAATGTCCTTGAATTGTCTCTAATGTACAATCATGTTATAAAACCTGTACAGCTTTTAACATGAAGTAATCGTCTGACTTTTAAACTTTTGATGTCTATTATACAGTTAGATAGCGAATGACCAAAGCAGAAAGCCGGATAGCAGGTTATCGGATTTGAAGAGATGCTTTTATTGTTAATGTTGATTCTGCTTTCTCTATTCTACTCGTAATTCAATCATTGATCTATGTCACAGTCTTAAGCATACTTTAAAGACTCTCGGTCTAAATAAATTACATTAAAGAAAAAAATTCTATATTTTAAAACTCATCAAAATTATAGTAATTTATAATTATTAATTACTAAAATGATCAATACCTTATTGATCTCAGCAGCAAATGTCAGACACTTCTACTATATATATATATATATATATAATAGATTTAGGTTTTATTATATTTCATGTGAGTTTCTGAATATTAATTTCCATTAAATATTAAAGTAGATATTTTGTTTTCAGACAGCTTTTATAATATTAATTATTACTTTGTTTTTAATTTATCCATTATCATGGAGACACTTAACACGCATTCAGCCATATATACTAGGAGATTTGATGATCGTAGGAATTGTGTCAAATGATTAACTTGTGATACATTTCTTATTACTTATTCCTTAAAACCATTTCTTACTTTGTCATGTAAACTATAGTCTTATTATCTTACTCAATAACCTATTGATAAAACCAAATTTGTATTAAAAAATTAACCATTACATTTGAAAAACAAAAGGTTAACGAAACCTGAATTTATTTACTTCTTTCATGAGAATAAAACAGAAAAAATGTAAACTCTGAAAATTTTTGAAAATTTTGTAAGTATTTATTTAATTGTTTTTGCTTAGGTTATATTATCAAGAAAATATTGTCGACATGATCCAAAAAAAAATATTTATATAGAATATTATTACATTGTTTTTTTAACACACTTTTCTTGAAGTGTGATGCTGGTTTATTTGGAAAATATCATTAGCAGATCTAGATAGTCCCGTCGGCTAAGCAAAGTTAGGGCCTTCTAGCCTACTCACCTATGATAGTGGATAGTGTTTCCTTCAATTTGAAAAGTATGCTGTTTTAAGATTTTTTTTTAGAATGTCTTTAGAAGAATTGGTTTCATGCAATAAGAATTTGCATTTAATCAGTATTATTAACTAACTTCAGTAAAGGGGACAAATAGTGGAATTTGAAAGTCTGGTGAGGCTGCTAATAGATAACTAGAGCAGAGGTTAAATGCCTCAAGGTCGGTAGTGGACACTTGTGTGGCATTGACTGGATGAATGGTCGCGGTGGTCGGGAAGGCGGTTGTTGGTTATGTAAGCCTCCAGCAGGCGCGTCTTAACGGGTCTCCCAGGCCTGCACTCCCGCTAACGGTAGCTGCTCTTGTGAAATCCAGGAAGTCCCGCCTCAGTCCTATATCTTCCCTACCTCCTCCCTTCCGCCTTTTCATTTAACTTTCTTTCCTCATTTCTCTCTTTATTCTGTACTTTTCATTAACAATTAGCTTGGTATTGATTTATTTTTTACCTTCTTTTTAGTTCAGTTTACAATTTAACTACTCATCTCAATTATGGTATCAACTATCCCTTAAATTTTTTTAAGTTAAAGTGACAGGACTCACTTGTCTTCTGAAGGACTCTCAAGGCAGTCGAAATATAGCAGGAGTTTTTATGGTCCCTTTTCTGTGTGTTATTTCTGTCAATTTAGTTTATTTATTTCGTAAAATCTTTTTATTTGACGTAATATATATATGAATATAAAAAGATTTCACATAAACACGTGAAATATCAATGATGAGACCACAATATGAAATGGGAAAACAAGACTAATCTTTCAATCGTAACAAGCGGTCTTCGTCAGAGAGGAGCTTGATTGGATAGGAGCTAAATTTATCACCTATGAAAAATTGATGTTGTTAAGAAATATTATTGAATCGTCTCTAATTAAATTTAAAAGATCTAATATTATAAACATTAGTAACAGTCTCTTCAAACTTGATACTTTTGTCACGAGGGCAATAGCCTCTTCTAAGAGGGTTGACAGCTAGCGGATAGTTTTTTACTCTTTCTTACTGTATTCCTTTGTTTCCCTAAACATCCCTTTCTGGACATTAGTCCTTTCCTGCGCTTTCACCCTTTTAAAATACCACTCTTCCCTCCCACTCTTCTCAACCCCTCACCAGATGTTCTTTGTATCTAGTGTTTCAGTTGGTTTTTTGACTCTGACGAAGACCGCTTGTTACGGTTGAAAGATCTTAGTCTTGTTTTCCCATTTCGTATATATATATTGTGTTACACAGTAAACTATAGGTACACAGTAAACAGGATATACCCTTACAGCCTACAGACTGTAAGTGTGTTTTCTTATTTACTCTCTGCCTTAGATTACTGCGAACGGTTGTTCACCTTTGTGGATTGTTTTATTAATTTTAATATATATATATAGTATCGATAACAAAATTGCTGATACATTTTATAAGATTTTATAAAATAAATATCTTTTTAAATCCTGACCTAGTAAAAGTTCTATCATTAAAAACAATTTTTTTTTTAATGTATCTAGATTAGGTTCCATTGACCAAGAGAGAATACACACAAACATGCCAATGATTGGCTCTTTGTGATATCACACAATGATAATTTTATATTGGGAGTCTTGAATTTTGCTTAGCTCAAGTATATTTAGAGTGAGGACCTGTAACAAATACCTGACATCGTACAAGCTCTAGACCTATGGCTTAAAATCTTCTTCTTACCCCCTCCCCCGCATTTGTCTTCACCTTGTCGTGGTGGGGAGGGGGGGGCTTAACACGTCTGAATAATGACGTCAATTAAGAAAGGCACAACTGGGCAGGGTTCTAGGCTAGGCTGGCGTCCGAGGGTGGAAAGTCCGCTCGTTCGCACGCTGGCTTGATTGATGGTCCATCCTTATTGATCTCATTCACTGTAGTGAGCAGCTTTAGCCGTTACCTTGGGGTCCCTGATCTTGGGCTGGTGTCGCTGGTGAAAAGTTCAATTAGACTAGTTTCTTCTTCCGGCTAGCTCCTGCCTTTTTAAAATATTTGTCTCGCCCCCAGTAAAATCCGGCCACATTCTTTGCTTTTAAGCTAAAATTTATTCGCACGTGGGTAGTTGCTGTTTGTGGCGACCTGGCCTGTCGCGATGTTCTTTATTATAAGGACGCATGTTCAACAATAGATTATTTTATTGATTGGAGAAAGATATGTAAACAGATCAATCTGAATGTGTGATTTAGTATGACATTAAGACAGTCTTTCTCAAAGTGGGCGATAACGCCTCCTTGGGGGCGTTGATGTGTGTTAGGAGGGCGATGTATAATTTGTAATTTCATTTACTTTATATAGTATTTTAAATTTCACTGAAATTAAAACCCACCTACTACACAATAACGAATAATTAGTTTATATCTCTACCCTTTATGATGTTATAAAAACTTAAAATACTTAACATAGATTTCGTAGGATAGCCAGCACATCGTACGCAATAAAGTTGAAACAAGTTTCTGCGTATAAAGGAACATGATCGATGATAGTTAAACAATTGGAGCAATTTTACCTTAATTACATTACACCAGAAATTATTTTAAACATTAGGAAAAAAGCTACCATGCAGAGTTTTAAAATATTATACATACGTAAACTAACATAAATTGAAGTTTTCTTTACTTTCTTTCTTGTTTTTAACATAATTGCATATTACAATATTTTCTTAGCACTTTATAAGAAATTACTGATGTAAGAATCATCATTTTTATATAAAATGGAAATAGCTATATAATTATTGTTCAAAAAGTTGTGTTAGAAAATTTTTTTTACAATTAACCCATTACCGTCCAGTGTCAAATAGTATAGTAAGCCTAAACAATTCACTTATTGTAAACATCGTTTACTATTTCTATATATGATAAATATTAAATATTACAAATAATAAAAACGCTGCTTAGGCGGCGGTTTTTATTTGAACCAGTTTTAAAATTCTAAAAACTAAAATTCTATGAAAAATTATCCATATTTATTTATAATATGAAATGATATTAATTTATTTTCCGTAGTTAAATCAGTTATTATAGTTAGTAGCATTATTTACTAGTCAAAATATAAAATTTTAATTATCTTATAATGAGAATCTTATCTTATATAAATGAGAAAAATATTCAACAAAAAAGTTTCGTTCTAATAAATTAGTACAATAATAGTACAATAAAATAGCAATATATTTTAGTAATTTTGAATTTAAACAAACATTTTGATGAGATGAATTTATTTTTACTTTGCAAATTTGTAAATACACGCTCTGTAGCAATGTACGTACATATATGAAGAATCAATAATAGCAGCTACAAATACATATGTACTACGTGGTACTACATTTACTAAAATTGCTATAACATTTAAGTATAAAATAACAGTGATATTTATTTGTATGTATTAGTTTTATGTTCAATCCACAATGAAACCGAAATATATTTACTCTAAATCTAGGCTTTCGAGAAATGCATAAAAAGCCATCTAAATCCATTGAAAAAAACGTGCTGTTATTGTTTGGTCTCTAGACTCAACATAAGTTTTTAGCACAAAAACATGTACAGCACTATCAAGAATTATCGTATCTTAATAAAGTACAAAACTTTTACAAAAATATAAAGTTTTAATTTTCATGAATAGATACCAGTATATGCTGAACAATATACTTACTTTGCCGACTAAATGTTAACCTTAAATAATGCTATTGGTTCAATCCGGTAGAAATCGGCTGTTTCTTCGGTACTTGCTCAGTATGATTGAGCGTCGAAAGAGATAATCGAGTTTGTGCGTGTTTATCTTACTCCTGTCGTTACTTGCTGTATTTAAATCTTATATAAAAGCTCGTAATTTTTCTTATATTATCATTTGTGGTTTTCCGCGCTATCTTTAAACAAGTATTTAAGTTCAACACTTTATTTATATATTTTTGAAAACAAGGCCATGTCGGAAGCACAAAAGAGAAACGGCAATACGTGTAGAATATATTAAATATGGATTCTTAGAAAATTGGACAAACCTATCTTTGCCTTTGTGCCTTCTTTGTTCAAAAACATTTTCAAACAAAGCGATGAAGGACAAAAATGTAGCCTATTTTCAAGATCTGGAAAAGAACCATAATGCTCAGCCGAGTGTATCGAAACTTTTTTCGATGGCTGCTAAGCAAGACGATGATGAACTTCGAGCTTCATACAATATCTCTATGTTAATTGCTCAAACAGGTAAACCAAAAACCATCGGAGAAACGTTAATTTTGTCGGCGATAAAAGAAGTTATAACTAATGTGCTCTATAAACCAGCGGCAGATATAGTTCGAACAATTTCTTTGAGCAATAGTTCTCTTCAAAGACGAATTGATGAAATGGCTGAAAACATTGAAAAGTCATTGTGAAATCATCTGAAGACTAGTAAATTTTCAATTCAGTTGGATGAGTCCACTTTACCAACTAATGAAGCATTGTTGTTGTCTTACGTGAGGTTTATTAAAGATGAAAAAATATGTCAAGAACTTTTATTTACTAGAAATTTAGAAACAAACACGAAAGGAGAAACCGTATTTAAAACAGTGGAAAAGTTTTGTGATGAAAAAGGAATTACGTTGAAGAATATTATATCAGCTGCTACAGATGATGCTCCAGCTATGACGGGGTGTCAAAAAGGCTTCATATCGTACTTAAAAAACAAAATTCCTGATGTGCTTGCTGTATATTGCGTTATACATCGACAGCATTTAGTTACTAGAAAATTAAGTGAACGACTATTTCAATCTTTGCATCATGTCATCAGAGCAGTCAATAAAATCCAAAAGAACTCATTAAATGACAGATTATTTGATCAGCTTTGTGTTGATATTGATGAAGATTTCAACAGATTGATCTTTCACACAGAAGTGGTTGGCTATCAAAGGAAATTGTCTGACTTTGTTTTTACAATATGTTTGACTCTGTCATAAAGTTCTTGGAAAACAAAGACACAGAATTGCGCGAAAAACTCATCACATCAAAGAATGATATCGCATACCTGACAGACCTTTATACATTGCTTAATGATATGAATCTCCAACTTCAAGGCGATGACTTGAACTTAATAAAAACAAAAAATGTCGTCGCTGCTTTCGTAGCCAAGATGCTCTTACACAAGAAGAATATCGGCAGACGTGAGTTCATAATTTTCCCAATTTATCAGTATCCTGCAACAACGACTACTTGCTCGTCTACTGCCAACATTTGAAAAATCTTCACAGTGATTTCATTGAAAGAGTCCAGGACATTTTGAATTTGAAAATACCAGACTGGGTGTTAGATCCTTTTTCAAATGTCAACATAGCAATATCACCCCAGTTGGAAGAAGAAATTATTGAACTGACAACAAAAAATTTTGGCTACAAAAGTCAATTCCACAGTTGTACCCTGGATTGTGGTCTATCGTTGAACGATTTTTGATAGCATTCCCATCGTCATATTTGTATGAACGTGGATTTAGCGCTGTGACAACGCCTGCTTACTAAAAAGAGAAATCATTTGCAAGTTACCAAACTTACTGTTGGTAACTTACGACTGTTTTTGACTAAAAATCGAACCTGATATCAACAAACTTATTAAATATCATCAAATTCATCCATCTCATTAGATTAGTATGAAAACGAAAACTGATTACATATTTATATTGTTTCTTTTAATTTGATTAAAATATATTATTAATATTGTAAAGTTGGGTTTTATTTGCTCTCACTGGTAAAAATGTCTAGTTTAGAATGTAAGTTTAAACATCAGAACCGACTAATATAACTAAATTAATTAAAGTAATGAAATTGTGGTTTTTAAGTTTTAGGGGTGTATAAAAAATGGGGGGCGCTGAAAAATAATTGATTTTCAAAGGGGGTGGTAAAAGAAATAAGTTTGGTAATCACTGCATTAAGATAAGGAGACGCTAGAAACGTATTTCATGACTGAAAATATGTTGAGGTACACATGACACCTACTGAATGCAGTCTAATCTAACTAGTAGCCCTAATCTAACTTTTAAATCATCTATCCTTCAAACTTCCTTTATTAAATTATAAAAAAGAATTCTATTTCATTCAATTCTGATAAACAGTTTGTAAGTAAATGGAAATATATCGACAAATTCAGCAGGTACAAATTAGTCCAAGTCTTTAGTTTTTATAGCTTTATTGCCTTTTGTGGTAATCAAAAGTGATTTTTTTACACATTTCTAATATTAAGTTACATTTTTTGACACCTTTTGTTCTACAGTTAGTGTAAAAAAACCCGTTGCTCAGAGAGGACGTTAATCAAATAATGTCACATAACACTCCATTTTGGTCATGCAATTGTTACAAAAAAAAGTGCTGAACAAATCCAATCACGTGCAATTTTTTGACACACTGTCATTGCAATCCATCAAACGGTGTGATCTCTGTATTATCGCCAAGGTTTCAGAATCAGTGATACGTCCGACTAATAAGTTTTAGCAATATAACTTTTTTATTAATATAAAATACTTTATTTATCGTTTTAAATATAAAGCTATTATAAATACAGTTCAACATTTTTGTTATTTAACTGTGGTGAATTTAACGAACTAATTTAAAAAGCTCTTTCATATTCTCTGTCTTCTAAGCACTCAGTACAGGCAGACTAACGACCGAATAGCCCACTCCATACTTGAAAGGCCAAAGCAATGCCGTCAGATAATATCATCAAGAGGCGGTATCATGAAATGATTAAAGGCAAAACACCTAATTGATACAATCCTCTTAACAACCCGCATTTTTTGCACTACAAACTTATTTAATAACTCTTTTTTAATACACTTTCGTATAAGTAAGTTTTCATTAAGCATTTAGTTCATCTGGTAGTATACTAATTTGGTTTAATTGTGTATATAATTAAAGAACTGACATTCCTAATTATAAAATCTCTTTTGATGAGCAAAAACTCGGCAAATATAAAGGTTTTTTTTTATTGTAGGTTTGGAATACAACTCCTTCCTTTCTATTTATTTATTACGCTCTGCATCTCTTCATCTTCATCTCTTTCCCTTCTCTCTCTCTATCTATCTCTGTCTATATATATATATATATATATGTATATGATCAAACCACAATATGAATTGGGTAAACAAGACTAAAATCTTTCAACCGTAACAAGCGGTCTTTGTCAGAGTCAAAAACCCAACTGGATTTCATTGTTCATTGATGGTTATTTCACAAGTTTATTGTGAAATCTTGTTATATATATGTATATAGTATTCATAAAAAGATTTCACATAAACACGTGAAATAACTATCAATGATCAAACCACAATATGAAAATGGGAAAACAAGATTAAGATCTTTCAACCATAACAAGAGGTCTTCGTCAGAGTCAAAAACCCAACTGTTGGCTTTTTGGCTCTGACGAAGACCGCTTGTTACGGTTGAATGATCTTAGTCTTGTTTTCCCATTTTCATATTGTGGTTTGATTATTGTATATATTATTCAGTTTATGTCTTTTTGAGGTTTTCTTTTCATTATATATTCTACATTAGCTTAATGATGAATTTACTCTGCTTTGTTTTGCTGAGGTTAGAGTTTTGTATGCATGTATAAATAAATACCTAAATCAATATTTTCGCATCCTTCATCGTGAGCAGATTACATTAATGAATTGAAAGACAAATTAAAATGATACAGTACGTTCACAAACACTCAGTTGCAGTCTGTTCACCATGCAGGAGAACAGAGAAGGACCTTTAGTAAAATTACTAATTTTAAACTGTTGAGTGTAAAGAGCACTGGCTAAAACCATAAAATCAATAACTGCACTTGTCGTTTGTGTAATTGTATTGAAAATGTACTCAGTTCAGTCAATTAAAAATACTAATTTTTGAGTTACAGTTTTGTTATGATCGGTTAAATTGTGTGAGATGTATCGCGTTCATAATGCTTAGAATGAATCATAAGTGGAAATTTTATTGCAAGAAATACCTTCTCTTGTTTTAAAAGTATGAGATTTTTTTTTCAGTTTCATAACAATCCTAAAGTTTCAATATTCTACAGTAAGCAGTTGAAGGAAAAAAAATTTGTACTTAAGTCACATTTTGCCCAAAAAAGTGATTTTCTCATCATGCGGTATTTCGTAGTAACAATAGGGCACATTTACACCACTAGACTATTTTTCTGTAGAATTTGACTTTGATTAATTAAACGTTGTGGCTTGTAGCGGTGCCATACTCTTGGATATAAACTTTTAGATAAAATTATTTATTGAACTTCAGAAATGTCTTTACAGAATTATCTCTCACTTCTATTGGTCATAGATATAGTTTGCCAGAAATCTTCATCTTCTTCAAGGCGATTACCTCGTACTCAGATAGCAGATGTTCAATGTATTCTAGATCCAGACAGAGTCTGGAGTTTTCGTATAATACTAATTGCATCTAGCATAGGTTGTAGTTAAAATGATAAATTGCCATCAGATAATCTACATATATTTTTAAAATTACCCTTCACAAATATTTTTAAAACCCTTCTGTTGAACGTATTACTTGTAAGTATTTTCTTAAAAATGTAAGTTCATTGGAATGAGTCTTTTATACTCAATTTGATATGGTCGTTGAACCCTCCTTTTATCAAAACAAGGCCTCATTTCCCTATATTCCATTGTTTCCAGGTATCTACAAGAGAACTGACCTATTTTCACTGGTTTCATTAGTATATTTTGATCGTTAGTATATCACACTATATCAGCATAGTCCATTCTTGAAATCAAAAAGCTTGCATTTCAGGTGACAATTTGTGATCACCAAAAAAGTCCTATATTTACATTAATTATTCTTTGCGCAAGACTTGTATTAGGCCATACTAAAGTTTTGGTATTAGCAAATCAATGTATTTCTGCTGATTCAATCGATAACCAAGAGTATGCTATGTCAAAACGTCATTCTATATCAAACAAGTCTAGGGTAATTCTTTTCAGATAAGATAAGGTAAGATCAGACTATCTTAAAATGTGAGGCATATGAATTATGGCCTCCGAATTTCTATTTCTTTTTCCTAAGTAATTAATTTTCAATTAATTCTTTTCCCCGTGTTTTGGTAATATATATATATATGAGCAAATCACAATATGAAATGAGAAAACAAGACTAAGATCTTTCAACAGCAACAAGCAGTTTTGTTTTCCCATTTCATATTGTGGTTTGATCATTGAATGTTATTTCACGTGTTTATGTGTAATCTTCATATATATATATATATATAGGATATATAAATTAAAAACATGCAATTACTCTAATTTATCTATGTTCTTTATGTATTGGAATTCATTTGACCGTTTTTGATCACTTTTCATCATAAAAGTATATATATATATAATATTTCAAAAATCAGCTATTTTTCTGATTTTGAAACTTGTTTTAGTTTTATTCAAACCCTTTTTTATTAGCTTAAATGAAAAAAATTCAAGAAATCATACAATTTAAACAAACGTAAATAACCAGATGCAATGTTATGACATTTAAAATATTTAAATTCCAAGTAAAAGTTACGGAAGTATGAATTTTAAATATGAAAAACACTTTTAACATTTAGATGTTAAAAATAAGTATGTGTTTCAATACAATCATCAAAGATAACTAATCAACTTAAGGTATCCATATTTACTTGAACAGTAATATTGTAAATTATAATGAAAGTTCTATAATTGTATTTTTTATTCAAAATCTGTAAGTTCTACCACCTACTCTCACATTTGTTATAATTATAACGTAATTCATATCTGTCTTGTATGATCATGATGTAGTGTGTTCTTTACGTTTTATGATTCGTTTATTTTATTATTCTCATTTTAGGCTCATTAACAACGAAATACAATCGGAAATAATTAATAGAAAACGTTTGCTAAAAAATATTAGTTATTTGATCTTTAAAATCTTTTAATAAAACTGGATTGGTATATACAAAGTATTTTGATAATTTTGTTAAAAATATACTCTCATTGAAACAAATCTGGTGATTTTGAAGTTAAGAAAAAATGGTGGATATCTCCTGATATATGCTTATGATATTACTGATTTAGAACTCTCGAAGACATTGAGGAAAGTATTTAGGACCCATTTTGAGTAATCAGTGTTTAATCTTTCAGTTCTAATTGTTCAACTGAGGATTCTACGGCCTAAAAAAGCATTACCGTATTAATTTTATGTTATTAATTGTGCAATTAAACCATCTTCACATGGCCTGTTTCTTGGCCTTCACGTTTGAAGGACTTGAATCCATTAATTTTTCTTCTTCTTTTTTTATGGTTATATATTTATCCAAATATTCTCCATTTCTGAGCAACAATCTCAGTTCATCAGAAAATATGACAGCTAAATTAACTAAGGTGATTTAAGATATTACTATAGATCAGGTAGCAGAAATTTTCTGACAACTACATCATGGAATTACCCTTTCTATTGCTTATGATTGTAAACAAAATACATGTAGTTTATCTCCTTTTAATACT
Source organism: Hermatobates lingyangjiaoensis (assembly GCA_026182355.1). Lineage (NCBI taxonomy): Eukaryota > Metazoa > Arthropoda > Insecta > Hemiptera > Hermatobatidae > Hermatobates > Hermatobates lingyangjiaoensis. The sequence continues at coordinate 1,190,175 of JAPFBL010000881.1, forward strand.
TTTTACAGATTTATTTAATCTCACATATTTGTAATTATGGTTTTTCAGCTTGGTCTTAGATTCTATGAGCACCAAGTATATTTCAATTTCCACGTCAAGAAACTCATAAACGAAATTAAGACCTACGACTTTGTATCGACAAGTAGACTTTTTCAATATAGAATCTGGTGAACCTTAAAGTCTTAGGTACATTTTCTATATTTCTTTCTGTTTTTTTGACGTTTTTATATGTAATTCAAAATTGAAGAAGGTATAATGTATAAATCTCGGACTGCCATGTCGTTTGCGTCTCAATCGTGCTTGGTCTCCTCCTTCTCTCAAGAGAATTCCGTCTTGGTTTATTGTACTCGTAGTTCCAAAAATTTCAGTTGGTAAATCTGTTTCTTTATTTTGTGTTTTCTTTGATTTAAAACTGTATAATGTTCAACAAGGATCGTTTTTTTTCGATTTTAAAGTGTATATAATTATATATAATGCACTATTCTTATTTATCGAGGTCTGGTCTGGTGTAAAACAATTTTCAAAAAAAAACCTTTAATCAACGATTAATCTATAATTCTAGACGTATTTAGGGGCTACATAAATAGAAAAATTATTGCAATAATATGAAAAAATAAGTTAGATATTATTGTATTAATTTTTTTTTCGATGTAGCCCTGAAAATGTCTAGAATTATAGACGAAACGTTCGCTTAAAGAATTTTTTTGAAAAATGGTTTGATTCTTGTACAAACTTAGATAAAAAAGAATAGTGTAGAATATATGTGGTTGGCATAAAAAACAACTATATATATATATATATTAGTGCTGCTGATAATAGTGGCTCGGTTGATCTGGTGACTCGGACTGGTGGACCGGAGAGTGGTGTGAGGGCGGGCGCTCGGCCTGCGGTCGGTATTCCCGAGGCTGCTCGGCGCGAGTCGGCCTCCGGCATCAGGTGATCTGCAGCTGTTCTCCAGTTGGGCTCCCCCACTCCCCTTACCCCCACTCCCCTTACCCCCACTACTTGCCTGCTTTCCCTTCCCTATGCCTTTTGCGTCCTGGATCTCCTAGGAACAACTTCGCCCGTCGATGACATCTGTGATGTCGAAAGCTTGCGCACTCAATACGTTTACTTTTCTTATATTTATTATTATTATTCTTTTCGTTATAACTAACTAACTATAAACTTTTCTTTCTTTTTCTAACTAACTATACCTTCCCTTTTAATTCTTACTCTCTTTCAACTAGTTATTTAATATATCTTTTCTAGTTTACTATTAATCTTAATTATTATTATTATTAATTATTATTAACATTATTATTATTATTATTATTAATTTTCTTAATCTATTTATTCTCTATTAGTCCAGTTATACCGTTGACCTTTAACCTTCTCTTTATATTAACCTGTACTATCCTTTTAATCTATTTTTAGCAATGACTAAGCATGAGTCATCGATTTTAATCTATTTATAGCAATGACTAAGCATGAGTCATCGAGTTTAACTTAACATGTCACTTGGCCTTTCTTGAATTTCTTGGACTTTCAACTCTTTTATTCTAACCGCTTGTTTCTTGTTCATTATTGACCTTTAACCTTCTCTTTACATTAACCTGTACTGTCCTTTTAATCTATTTATAGCAATGACTAAGCATGAGTCATCGATTTTAATTTAACATGTCACTTGGCCAACTCCTTTTCCAGTTGAACCCTGTTAGCAGGAGGTTAGTTCGTAGGATCGAATCTCTCAGTCTTAAGATCGTGAATGCCGAGACTGCGGTTAATTTTAATGATACTTGTTTAAAAGAAGATCTGCTGCCTATTTATACCAATATATATATATATTAGATTTTTTATTTCCATTATTACAATCACTTTTGTACTCTGTTACAGTACTGTGCCCTACGACAGTCGATGCTCTTTTTATCACATTTTGATGTTTCAAGAAGCCCTGATGAACTCACAATAGAAAACACTCCGGAAGAAACGAAGGTGAGAACTCAATAGATGGTCTTCCTCTACGAATGATCGGTGCGTATATTTTATTTATGTAATACATATCCCTTCTTTACCGTTTAATTTCGAGCTTTTTCTGTTATATGACTTATTTTTTTAATAAACTTTCAATTTATATCTAACTACTTGACAAGAAGTCTTTTTTTAAGAGTAATCGGTTGTTGCTAACACATTATAAATGAGCTCTAAAAATAAACTCGATATTTAAAGTAGGCGTTTTAAAAGTTTTATTTGAGTACAAGGAGATATTTGTCTGAAATTACGTGACTCGTAGCACGGTCTGAGACGATAAAACAGGTCAAGATGTGTACAAAAGGCACCCGCTTACGCACTTGTCTTAAGCAAGCAGTTCGAAGAACGTATTTATTTTTGGACACCCCTACATTGTAGGTTATTTTTTTTTTTGAAAGGTAGAGTTATACAACATTGTTCATTTCATAAGAGTTATTAATAACTTTTTTGAAATAAATATTTTTACTAGGATAAATATAAGTGCTTTAGTGTTTATTTTTGTTTCTACATTACATGCATATGGTTATCATAAATATTAATATCCATAAAAAAGTCAAAAAATACCATTTTTGGTTCTAAAAAACTAATAATACCATCTGTGACATAGTTCAGCAATTTATGTGGCCAGGTTACGAGTATGAAAATTGCACGTTAAATTGAAACTATTATAAACTATCTAGATATGGGTAGGGTTAGGGTTAGGGGGCTAGGTTAGTTCAGAGACAAACTGCTCGCCTTTGGACTGGTAGGTCTGAGGTTCAATACCCACTCTGGCTCTCGATCTATTTTCGTGTGAGCTGAATAGATCTAAGGATTGCATGTCTCAGAGAAGACATTAAGCAGTCGGTCCCGAGCCTATACCATGTCAAGTACAATATAAAGATCCCTATTCCCCTTAAGTTAGGCAAAATTTAGGATTCCCAATTTTCTGGGAAATCTTCATTGTGTGGAATCAAAAATGGACCAATGTTCGGCTTATGTGTGCTCCATTGTGCGACTGCAACTGCAATCTAACCTAAGGGTAGTTAAAAATACAAATATTGCTATTCCAAACACGTCATGATAAATGCATTAAAAAACAAACAAATATACACGGGAGAAAAAGAGTTTCTGAAGTAAGATAATAAAAATACTTCCTTGACATTAACTCATCACAGGTTTTCATGGTTGTGTAAACGATTAAAAGTTGATCTTTAAGTGAAGAGAACCAATCATAATCACAGCATTAAAACATCTATTGTTTTTAATTCTGTGATTAAAACCATATCCTTAATCAAATCTTTTTCTAAAGAATGTGATTGTTGAACGAGTGACGCTAACGTTGTCAAGGTGTTAATTTTGTTAAGTCGTGTGATTAGTCACTATGGACAGTTAAGCACGCATCAAAGTTTTATTATTTTCCACAATAAATCACATTAATAACTGAAATAAATATTCCTAAATTTATTATCTTTTCCAGGAACTAAAGCCCAATTATTCAACTTTTATAATAAAAAATTTCTTAAACTACAGAATCAATTTTACTTTTACATATTAAGGAACTGAATTTTATTTATTAAAATAAAGAATTTTGAGTTTCTGTAATTATTTAGGTTATTAAAAGTATATATAGTACATCTATTTCAAATTTGTTACGCTAAGAAATTAATTACCATATCAGTTAACTAACTAGGGATTCAGTGCTTAATAGAGAATATAGAAATACTTGAGCACCAAAGTTTCTAGGGCATAACAATGTAATCTACTTAGAGTATGAAGTGGACTTACTCAGCTTGCATTTTAATGAGTACAGAATAAATATAGGGGAACGTAAAGTCTTTCCGGATTATATTAAGCACATCACGAGTGCTACAGAGAAATAAAGTATGACTGTCTCGACATTTATTCAGTTGAAATATGTAGAATTTTAATTTATACTAAACGACCCGTGATCCCTTGTGTCACTCAGTGTTAAGAAGTTATAGCGACAGTTAATATAATACATTCTCTGATTGTGATTGACAGGAGTAACTGTTGTTGCTGTTTCTTCTTATTAAGTCATGAAAACAAATATTCTTATATGATTCTAAGCTATTGATATAAAACTTTTAACATGATTCAAGATATATACACAGTCAGTATATTTAGTAAAACAATAAATCAATTAAAAGTGAAAAATTCCTTTTATTTTATTACATAAATAAATTTTATTTATTTTATTACATAGATACATAAAACAACAACTCAAGTTATATATTCAAATCTGAAAATTGAAATATTCAATTTATCTTATCCAATATAAAATAATATTAATGAAAGGAAAGTGTTTTTATAATATTACCTTAACGTAGCTTATTGTATATTAACAGTAGTAAAGAATACTCTACCATTTATTAAAAGTTGTTTAAAATTTTTACTATTGGGGATTTTATAATGAGAATTGTTCGTCTTATTGGAGAAATGTGAAAGCTCAATTTAAAAAATTAGAAAATATTTGGCTAACTGCCCTTCTCTTGAATGTTTTTGTAAGTTCAGTTTAAAACCTCCGAAATTAATACTTTGATAATAAATTAGAAATTAACATGTGAGGTAAAGTTTATTTGACATGAAAAAAGCTTCCTTTTATGTAATTTGATATTTTGTAGGTTTTTTACTCTTTTTTTTTATTTTTACAGATATAAACTTCTTTTACAGAAGAAATTCATATCACCTAATGCCCATTATGTAAATAGTATAAAATCACAAAATATACAAATAACTATTAAATATCAATTATAAATAGAAATATTAATTGACAAATACATTTAAGCATAATAATAGGACAAACAAACTCAAAACGTAATATAGACATTTTATTTATAAAATGTTGCGGATACAATAATAATTTGAAAATGTGGACAAAGATGGTGATTTTAAAATATGTCTATATTTTAGAAATTAGTTTCTAAAATAAATAATACCGTATTTTTAAATAAGTTTCTGGACTGGTTAAATAAAATATTTATTTCAATCACATGAAGTTTTAAATTCTTAATAATTCTGGAATCTTATGAAAAAAATGCCTTTTAGAAAATTTAATCAAGAATATGTATTTTTCCTGTAGTTTTTTGAGGGAGAAGTCGCAACTTATTTATTTGTGAACTAATTCCACACGATACATATTACCATTTATTAAATCGTAAATAAATAGGAAATCAATTACAATTCTTTTTATTTGTACTTGACAATAATTTGAACTTTTCTAATTAATATTAGAAATAGGTAAAACCGTCATACCTTGTAAGATGATCATGCAGTTGGAGTGCTTTCGGACGTTATCCTCACATGAGTCTGTTGCGATCGAAGATGGACAACGTCCGAAAGCGCTCCAACTCCAGGATCATCTTACGAAGTATGACGGTTTTACCTATTTCTAATATAAATCATACTAATCACAGTGGTATTAACAATATGCGTGTATAAAATATTATATATGATATTTAAAAGCACAATCTTTGAACTTACACTTTAAAATTTTACCAAACTGTTTCATATAAATCGTTTACAATACCTTCAATCAAAATTCTTGTAAAAACGCTAACTTGTAAAATCATACTAACCTCAGTGGTATTAACAATATGCATGTATTTTCTAATTAACTACCATTGTGAGTTGAGGAAGTGAAGGTTCTATAAGAAATATATTTCAAAAATGTATTTTGAGTTTTTCTGAAGCGTTTATTTGAAATCTTGGCGTTATTGAATTTAAATTATAAAATGTTGTAAACCTACCAACATTATTAAATTTTCTATATGGGTATTGTATTTTATTGAGGAGTTAAAAATGGCGCTTAAATTTCTTATCTTGAAAACCAAGGTCGAATTGCAACTTTTAATATCATACCCGTACTCTATTGAATTATGGGATAAAGAGAGCCTGATTACTTTACATTTATCTATGTTCAATGCTAACAGGTTCACATTGCACCAACTGTGAAATGATTGCTGACTATTTTGAAATCAGAAAAATGTGTTCTGATTGCTTTGTATTTCCTAACATGCCGTCATATTTTGTGACTCGGGTACATTGCATTGAAAGAAAAGCAGTGATATTCAAACACTCTGCGAAAAGAGAGTGTAAAAGCGCATGAATTCTTGAGTGCTGAAAGAAGATGGTAAATGACACTGAAGAGGCCATTGACAACATTATCGCCTCCGGTCTTGTAGATCCGGGGTTCAATAGCCACGCTAGCTCTCGTCTTACTGACGCGAGTGGGACCCATCCTCCCTGGGAGAGAACGTTAAGCCATCGGTTCTGAGGCTGTGTTATGTCAGGTACTTGTTAAAGATCCCGACTCTAAATATATTTGAGTTAGGACTCCTAATGTTGAAAATTTATTGTTTGATACCACAAAGTGCGAATGTTCGGCTTATGTGAGTTCTCTTGCGAGGCTCCCACTGCAACCAAATCTTACCTAAATGACTGAAAAATATTTATTTTAAGATGGAACTATGAAGCACTTGGCTTGAGACAAGTTATTAGAAACTTAATGCAATAAAGTATTATTAATTTATGTCATTTTTAAACGCATCGAGTATACTAGTACTATAAATATAGTGTTATGTGTTCATTCAAACTAAACAGTTGTTGAAATTCACAGACTATTTTTCTTTGTAAAATAATAGTCACAATAAAAAAGGGAAAACAAATAAGAAACTTTTTTGTGATTTGAACATTGATTATTATTTCACGTATTTGTTGTGAAATATATATATATATATATGTGTGTGTGTGTGTGTGTGTGTGTGTGTGTGTGTGTGTGTGTGTGTGTGTATGTGTGTGTGTGTGTGTGTGTGTGTGTGTGTGTGTGTGTGTGTGTGTGTGAATTTTGATAGCCAAAACTTCTTTCATGAATTGAAATTTTGTTCAGAGCAATACCTGTTTTCTGAAAGTATCATCTAAATATTGTTTATTTTTGTAGTATATGTACTCAGAATAGAAAAGCAAAATAGAATAAAAAAGATAACTCGCTAAGCTTTTGCACAAAAGTCCTTCGTAAGAGTAACAAGTGTCGAAAAGAAAGGAAATGTGTCAAGAACAGCCGTTGAATTGATGTCATTACCAAATGGATGCATAACCAGTCCGTTGAATACTCGTAATTCAAAAACAAATCTCTACCAAACATATGCTCATCAAGTTAGTGATTAGTATCCTACGTTAACATACTATGTTAGGTACACCAACATATTTGTATATCGTGTAAGACTAAAATGAATAAGCTCGGTCATTCTTCCAGGTTTGGTATAATTATATATATATATATATATATATATATATATATATATGATGTAATTTTTTGAGGGTTGAAGTCTAATGATTTTAAACTAGTCCTTTTGTCGACGTTTCGACAGATATTTATGTCATCTTCAGGGCTACAACATGATTGTTTTACAATTAGCACTACTATTACTACTATAATCAGATATTTCGACTAAGGATTTTTGTTGTATTGACATAAGGATATTGCGATATTGCTATAATTATTCTATTAATTTTACAATAATTTTATAAGTTTAGAGATCACTATTTGATTACCTTGGAAATTTGTTTATGTTGCAGCATATCAACAATCATGTTGTAGCTCTGAAGATGACATTAATATATGTCGAAACGCCGGCAAACGGACTAGTTTAAAATCATTAGACCTCAACTCTCAAAAAAATACTTCATATAAATATGGGGTCAAGAAAGGAAATCATGATATATATATATATATATATAGTTTATATAGTTGACTGTCATCTTATCAAATTGACAGATGGTGTTATTTCTTCTCCCGACGACAAAAATTAACAATTTTAAAAGAAATTTAAAATTTAAAATGAATAATTTTGAAATTGATTCAAAGTTTTTGTTTTCACTAAAACATATATTTAAGCATTGTCAAAATGAATATCATTGAACTAATACAAATGTCATGATAGTTATGTTGTTTTTTCAAGAAGAGAATGTTCAAAGAGAAACGAAAATGTTATGAATCAGAAGATATTTCTGGGTCAACTTGTTGCACTTGAATTTAGCAACCGACTTTAATGTCATATTGCTACAGAAAAATGAAATTTCTAAATATCCAACATTATCGAGAAGGATCATTGAAGCAACACTGACTGAAAGAGCGACGCCTTGCGAAACCGACCTTCGATTGCCCTTGCACTTCTGGAGAACGCCTACGACCTGGACTGCTTGTCGCTTTTATCTCGGAGACAGAATCACAACACAACCACTGCAGTCAAATACAATTGTGTTCAAATGTAAACTAGTTTCATTATCTTATGAAATAATCTCTCAAAGCTATTTATGGAGTAATACTGGCATAATAGTCTTCATTGCTTTATTAAACAGAAGCTCTAATTTATTGGTTAGCGTGCATGCCATCATTACAAAAATGAATTATTACAATTTTAGTCAATGCACTAGATTTAATATCTGGGAGATTAATTAACTTGTTCTAAAGATACATTGAAAAAAAAATGAAAGGAAAATTACAATCCAGGGAACTGGGAAAATAACCCAATAAATGACTTAATTTTACATGTAGAAAGTGGAAAAATTTGTGCAGAATAACCTTCCAAGACTAATTTGCTAAGTCAGATGTTTTTAAAAGCCCACTAATATAAAACTCACAATGAATTAAAATGTAATGGCAATTAATAAAACTACGTAAACAGTCTGAGTAGAACGTAAAGTAGAAAAATTTAGCAGAAAAATATCAAATCTGGGAAATGGCTTAATGTTCAAGGAAAAATGTATTTTATGAAAGACTAAACATTTTTAATGAAAGACTGTTTCCTAAATATACCAATATATATATAAAAAGATTTCATATAAACACGTGAAATAACAATCAATGATCAAACCACAATAAGAAAATGGGAAAACAAGACTAAGATCTTTCAACCGTAACAAGCGGTCTTCGTCAGAGTCAAAAAGCCAACTGTTTTGAGTTTGTGTCTCTTTCTCTGTGTGTTACTTTTCTTCTTTTTTGAGCTGATTTGCGTTCAGATTGAATCGTTTTTTCGAATTTCGAGTAATATATATATATATATATATATATCAATAATCAAACCACAAGTTGGGTTTTTGACTCTGACGAAGACCGCTTGTTACGGTTGAAAGATATTAGTGTTGTTTTCCCATTTTCTTATTGTGGTTTGAACATTGACCAGTATAATATATATATATATATATATATTGTATTCGTATATTTTTAGAGAAAGCTATTGGTAAGAAGTATTTAGATACACATGCTTACAGACTTTAACTTTAGATTCAACCGTCATCAGTAGAGGTACGGAGAACAACCGCACTAGTGAAGCAAGGATTGGGGGGCCAAATTTATAATACATTAAACAGTTGAATTAAAATTTCTTTAAAATGTAGCCAAGATAAAATAACAGATAAATAAAAAAGAAGAAAGAATAAATAAAAGGAAACGTTTTGTAAATTAAAATTTTCTACCCTTTTAAATAAGTTTATCACTTCAAATTTAGGCCTGGTGCACAAAGCGCATTAAGAAATCAGATATGTGGTTGGAAGATTATAGTACGACTTTTTGACTATCGGGGGAACTTGTCGTAGTATCTGAAGGAAAACCTGTGATTGTTAGCGTGGATAGTGAGGAGTACGTTGCTGTGGTTGTAGATGGAAGCTCTATGACCATTCATTTAGAGGCTAAGCTTGGTAGATATCAGACCTATGTAGAACGAAACACTCTTGGTACATTCTAAGCTGTAAACACAATGTTTAGAGCTACTGAAGCCGCCGTCAGAAACAGGGTATTCAGTGTTGTAGGGATTACAAGAGAAAAGTGATTGTGGGTTAAAGATTGGACAAGAGAGACAACCTCAGTGTCTACATAATTTAGCTCTTTAGACAAGTGAATATCACTAACGGTGGTCAAGTTTCTGTGTGGGGATAACCTTACTCTTTCTATGATGAAGGTAAATGTTCTTTATCTTTTTATAAAGTAAAAAACGTCTTAAATCTTTACTCTTATCTTTTCTATTATCGCCCTGAGGATGTAATATAGATAACTGATGTTATAGATAAATGAGAGAGGGTACTAACGTCCTGAAGACGTTATGTGCTTGGCGCCCTGGCATGCCAGAAATATGATATTTAAAGAGATCTCAAACTGGAATCGATAAAGCAATTCCCCACTCGACTGGTCACAAACGAGAACTCAAAAATCCTATACCATCCTAATCTCCACATTCAATACATATTTTCCAGAATATTAATCCCTCCATCGCGCCCTACATACATATGCAGCAGAAACCACAAAATACAACTGTTTAACCTTTTTTCTATGACAGACTCTCTCTACTAGTAACCATATGACCAGATGACGATGAACAAATTCTGAGCTTATTAACGAAACGTGCCACTATGACATTTACTTACTTGCTTTACACTTACTATAGCACAGTTAATTCAGCCAGAGCACGTCAATGACATGCAACTTCTAATTACAACGTGCACATTAACCTTTGAAATGTTCCATTTCAAACAGTGCAGATGCATTTAAAATTTCTATTTTTAAAATTATCAATTTAAACATCTAATGTTTAACTAGATTATTATTTATCTTATTATTTACAAACAAAGAAGGATTTTATATGAAACCGAAATATGGGTGTTTTAAGTTTGATTTGAACCTGGAAAGACCACAGTTGCTGATGTAATTTTATTTTATTATATTCCATCAATGATATCTTTGTGTAATTATATATATATACAGAAAAAATAATAAAACTTTTTATTAGATTCTGATAGTCTCAGAACTAGCATCAGCTTTACCTATAATAAAGTAAAAAATGTGAATATTTTGCTAATTATTAAATACAAAGGAGTTTGTGTTATTTGGTATCTACTAATTTCCTATAGCTAGTGAATTAATTAATGAGAAAAATATATCGGGACACTATTCAAAGAGCATATTTTAATGTAATTATGTTAGATGGTTTCATATTAGTGAGATAAGGGTAAGAATTCACTGATTTCACCATGTATAAATCAGTAGCCGCTCAGAGATTTTTGTGGGCAGAGCCGTGAACTGCAAGTGTTAAGTCGTTGACTGTATTCGATGTAGGCTAGCAGGCCCTATAGACAGTGATATAATATTTTTGCTGACTCGTCAGAAGGTGAGTCAGCAGCCCGTGGCTCTGTGGCGTCATCTTGATAGTTGGCCCTTCCACCATGTACTTACCTTTCATTTTTTCCTCTCAAGGGAGGGTTTGGTGCGGCTCGGGGGTTGGGAGGGGGTAAAATAAAAAGCCTGCTGAGCTTTCATTGGGGCACAAAACGCTGATGGGACGGTGCTGACCCACCACCCACCCCATAGACACTATTTCTGATTCATTTCACCCCCAGACCGCCTTCCCAGTAATCTCAATACTCTTTCTCCCTCCAATCAATTTATGGACCTTTAGCCATCTTTCAAAACAGCTGACTAAAGTGAATTCTACTTTCTTTCTGCAAAACAGTATAGAACAAATGTTATTAGCAACCCTTTTATTTCTTGCTTACCCATACGAGAACACATATCCCTTCCGGAGTTCTTCACTTGACTGCTTTTCTTACTTTTATTCCCCATTTCATGTTTATAAAAAGAAGGATTTAATATCACCCCTGGTTCTTTTTTATATGATTTTCACTACATTTATGCTATTTAGATACTTTATAAAAGAAAAGAATACTACTAAACATGCTAACTCAAAATGGTACATACCGACATAATATTAAAATATTTTAATGAATTCTATTAACTTCTGTTAAAAAGTATATGTTGATTAGGTATCAAATTATACATTTAATATTAGCTGTCATAAAATCTAGTTTAATGATAGATATGTAGAAAATGATAGAATTATAAACAAGATGATTTTTCTCAGGAAGTGATGCAGAATATAAACGTAAGTAAGAAAATTAATTGAGGCAACTCAGAAAAATAATTTGGCAGGGAAATACAATTCATTAGCATTAAGGAAAAAGAAGTGTTGAAAATGCTAGGTGTTTTCATTATATGACTAGATATTTAACATTTGGGAAGAGTTTTCTTTCCAATGAAGGTTTAGATTGAAGAAAAAATAAATCAAAACAGACAAATCAGCGGACCATGAGAGCATATCACTTCCCTTGGAAGGCATATCATTGAAAATGAACATAAACATAATCATAACTTATAATTACCTCTAATTACAAATCTCACAGACAGAGAGCTCCCTACCTTGCAGTAGTAAACGCTCTTGTTTCTGTTCAAAAGAGAAAGAAAAAATCCCCTACTTAAATTTCTTAGAGTTGTGGTAACATTTATCAACGTCTCCATTCCAAAAATATAACGCCAGAAAACAATACAGCTTGTTCTTCTGTGAATATCTATTTCAATTCCTTAATAATCTATCAGCGGTATGACCAGTAGTATTGTATGGTCTTTGAGTTAAAATTTTTATGCAAAACTGAAGGTTTTTTGTTGTAAAGAAAAAATGATTTTATTAAAGTAAATACTAATATCAATTCAATATTAGTTATAGAATTCTAACTGACTACAATTTAACATAAAATGTATCTTAAGTTCACGTAATGGGAAATAAAGAGGCTTTTGTGAAGAACCACACAGCAGAACTCTAGTGCTATTTGGGTATAATATAAATTTTATCCATCAAACGATTTAACTTGTAGAAAGTGCAGATAATAGTTGATAAATACTCACCCAGCTGATACCTATTACACACACACACCACACAAACACATCAGTATCATTACCAATAAATGGATTCAGAGGACGTAATAGCATTTCTTTTATGAGTTCTATACTTTACTTATAGTAACGTAGTAGTCTTTATATTTACGCTATTATTTTTCTTCTTTGTCTATTTCAGGCGAGTTAAAAAGTAAAAACTGGAAAAACAATTTATGAAACTATTACAATTTACAGGTACTCAAACCGTTACAACCAATATATAGGTACAAACAGGATTTCACATAAAACAATCAAAATAAAAATCAACGCATAAACCACAGGAATAAATAAAAAAAATACTGAGATCTGGCAACCAGAACAAATGGTTTTCGTCAGTCTAACTGTTTAAGAGTATCAGTTAGGACTCTGACCATTTATTTTCATTGAATGATCTTAGTTATTTTTCTGATTTCTTGCTGTTGTTTAGACGTTGATATATACATATGTATTAGTATAAGATAGCAGCAAATCTTCTTGAAGTCATATTTTGTTAAAGTAAACCACAGCTTTGACATTCACGACTTTAAAACTAATATGTTCTAACCTCCTGACTGTCTTACGAAAGGTAGATGGTAAATCCCAAATAAGTTGTCCAAAAGAAACTGAAGCATTTTACTAAACACACTTTAATGACTAGCGAAAGTTAGAACAAAACTGATAAACTAACATCACAATTAAAAAAATATTAACAATACAAGCTAACAAACTAACTAACTAACACAAACTTTCGGTCATCCTAGATCATCATCGGGTAACCTAATGATGATTTAGGATTATCAAAAGCTAGTCATGTTATTTAGTTTGTTGGTTTTGTTAGTTAAAGTTACTAAACTTTTTTTTAATTGTGATGTTAGTTTGTCAGTTTTGTTCAAATTTTGTTAGTCATTAAATTGTGTTTAGAAAAGTGATTCAATGCCCTTTGAACAATTTATTTAGGATTTACCACCATCTTTTTTTGCAAGACTATCAGGAGGCTGTAACAGGTTAGTTTTAAAGTCGTGAGTGCCGAAGCTACGTTACACTTCAACTATAATATATATATATATGCTTTTAAAAACTGGATGTCTGTTTCCACTTGGTTCAATTTCGTCTTATATTTTTCTAAATTACGAAATTTTTTCAATCCAGTTTTTAAAAGCATGTATTAAAAAAGGACTGCTCCTAATTTTACAAATGTATATATAAATCTATATACAAAATATCTAAACTTTAAACTTATAGTAACGGAGTTGGTTTTAGGTTAAGTGTCATGAATCTTTATCCTGAGATATCATTACCAAACAAATATGGGCATTATAGTAAACTTACCAATAAATGTAATACAATAATATTAATTTGTATACTCTTATTTTGTATGATTCTATTTTTATAATTTTATTATGATTTAAGAAACAAAATTTTTTTAAATGAAGTTATTGAGAATAAATGGCTTTTTTTACAAAATTTTAATAATTTACGCTTTTTTGACATTTTTTTATTAATTAAAGTAATCATTGTAATGGAGTCCCGGTTAATTTATGACTTTCTCGTTTCAAATTTAGTAACTTGAAAGAATTATTGCTTAATAATTTTACATGCTGAGATTTGTTTTGAATAAATTAATAAGATACAGGTTCTTGCGGTCGTTTTCAGGTTAATTTGTAGGAGGTTAAGCGGTTATAATTCGGAAAGCGGGACTATAACTCGAGCAGTTCTTTTCTTCTCCTGACAGGTTGAATCATTGTACTTTACAACCAGACTTGCACAGCAATATCTGGAAGTTTTTAAGTATAGAACCAAGTTATATTCAACAAAGACATCTCAGCATTCTCAAAACTTTCTGGATATTGTCAGAAGTAAACAGCACAAATAATTATAAATTTATTATCATTTACTATAATAGCATTATTATTATTAGAATAGAGGGAGAAACACTAAGTCTCCCCGTAGGTTAGCTCACTGGTCAACACACTCGCCTGTGGGCTGGTAGTCCGGGGTTCGATCTCCACCTTGCTCTCGATTTATTCACACGGGAGCTCAAATAAATCTGAGTATGTCATCCCTCGGAGAAGAACGTTAAACCGTCGGTCCCAAGCCTGTACGACGTCAGGTACTTGTTAAGGATCACTACTCGCAATGCACTTGAGTTAGGCAAACTGTAGGACTACCTATGAACAATCTGTAGAATCACAGATCAAACAAAACGCCGGTAAAACGGCTGAAGTTATCACCCTCTATGGGATCGGTTTAAACAATAAAAAAAAAGTTTCCATACAACATTTCATGAAACGTGAACGCGTTTCGAACACTCAGTCTTCATTGTCAGCTTCCATCTAGAGTACGAAATATGAATAAAAATGTGAAATTCAATACAAAAAAACAACCAAAATATAAACTAACATACAAGCAACAAATATCCTACAAGATTTTTATTAATATTTATATAGTTGATGTAACCTGACGATGAACACTAAATGTTCGAAATGTGTTGACGTTTGATTTAACCATTTTTGAGGTGACTTAAGTGTTTCATCCCCTATTCTTATAATAAGTAAATACCACACCATAAATAATTGTATAGTTTTAAAAATAAATTTTATAAATTTAGTACTTCTAAAAGAACTGGTTCTAAATGTTTCTTTTTTTTGTTTATAGAGTCACATGTGTTACAGTCAGTGGGTTATTAATAACTATAGATACGTTAAAGGGATCATAGAACATAAATTCCAGATATTTTATCTTATTGATAATTTTTTTCATATTTTATAATTACATAGTTTTATTCATGATTATATAAATCAAAATATGTGATATAGATAAACATGAAAAATGAATTTTAAATCTGTACTTTGATTCAATCATGTTCATTAAACTATGCAATATTATATATATATATCTCTCAGCATAAATCATTTTTTTTAGTTTTCGATTCATACTTTTAGATTTCATATTTAGAAAAATAATATTTTACCTAAATCTGCAACTCGTTTGTTTTTTTTTTATTTTGATTCAAACTCCTTAAAAAAAAAAGTTAATTCCTCAGCCTTTATGTCCTTGTAATGTCCTTCTAATTTAAAATAGATTTTTCTATACAAAATACAAATTGAGGTCAGTGATTTTAATTTAATAATGAATTTTGGTTGCTTTTAAATTATATATATTAATGTTATGTAAAAATATTTTTCATGGTTGCTTAATAATTATTAAAAATACAAATACATATTTGTAGAGCATTTTGAGGTATAAATCGCTGCTTTTGCTTAAGATACTCATAAGCATATATTTACTGCTGGAATAAAAGAAATTCAAGAAACTAGGAAGAGTTTTCTCATATTTTAAGTTTATATATAATGGTTGTGTGTTTTTTGATTTAGAATTGTGCTTATCTATGTTTAAAAAAAGAGGTTACAACATTATTTTTTATATAATATTCTAACGAAAAGTTTGCAAGCAAAAGTGCAAATAAAGTTATAGATAAAGTGAAAAGGAAAGTGTAAAGTTTTGGATAATAAAGTGAAGCAATACAGCAGTTAAGGTTGGGTTTAAGTTTTTAAAAAAAACAATATGATAGTAAAGAAGTCGTATTTTAGAACAGAACCACGCTAGATATTTTGTATGGTTATACTGCAAGTATATTAGAGTTAAACACATATAACTACCCAATGATCCAAAAGTATAGCTTTACTATTAGTGGTATTAGTGGAGTATTTAGGTAATGACATTATTAGTAGTGGCAAGCTGTATCTATATAAAGTATCTGTAAACACATTTTGAACTAATCAATGCTCTATTAATTAGTGCAAGATTTCTCTAAACTGACTCCTGATAATACCCGCTTATTTTAGGGTTGCCTTGTATTCGTGCTAATTGGGTATTCATTTTAATTCGTGTCATTTAGTGGCTGTAGAGTGGTTTTAATCACCCTTCTCAGTAAATTAATTAACTTTAAACGATTATTTCAAAACATAAGGGCAAATTGTCATTATATTTACACAATATGAACAAATAATTGTATGGCTAATGTATAATAATGTAATGTACTAACTGTATGGCAGTTAGTCGTCCTTCTAATAGGTTTTTGTATATATATATATATAAAGATTTCACATAAACACGTGAAATAACAATCAATGAAGTTCAGTTGGGTTTTTGACTCTGACGAAGACCGCTTGTTACGGTTGAAAGATCTTAGTCTTGTTTTCCCATTTCTTATTGTGGTTTGATCATATATATATATATTATTATATTTGAAATAATAACCTTGATATTAACATTAAACATATGTTAGCTTGTTACAAAATGTGTCCCAATAAAAAAAAATTGTTGACCCATTTTTTGTAGAGAATATTAATTATATGTAGAATAATTCATGGTACTTGAAAGAATTTTATTTTGGCACACTGTGGTTGAGGGAGGGTCTAGAATGGTCAATTGAATTCTATAAACTACTGTGAACAGTTCTATTGGGGGCCAGGCTAGCCCAGTAGCAACGTGCTGCGTCTCCACTGGTAGCTCCCGTTTAATAGTCAATCTGAAACTTGATTTATTCACACGAGAGGTGAGAGGTGAAATCTGAGCATATCGTCCCTCGTAGAGGACGTTAAGCCGTCGGTCCGTAGCCTGTATGATGTCGGTATTTTTTTAAAGATCCCCCTACGTTAAATACATTTCAGTTAGGCAAAAATTAAGACTCCCGATGTAGTCTTGGGTATCACAAAGAGTCAATGTTCGGTCTAACCTAACCTAACGTAACTATGCATTCTCATAATTAGATGTAAATGAAGTAAGGGTTTCTTTAAGTCCATGTTTCATTATTTGGCGAAAATTCCTCTATCTGAACACCTTCTTGAACACATCACATTTTTAACCTACATCACTCATATAAAACATATAAAATTAATTATTCCTTATTACTCACCAGCTAGTCATATATACATCTTATATATACAGTTTATTGTATATTCTAAGGTCCTATTGTAAAAGGTGCAATATACTTTGGATATATTTTATAGTGTAGTATAAAGTTCATACTAAAGTAATTGAAATTCGTATGAAGTCCCACATATGATTTTTACTTTGCTGAACATAAATCATAGGAATACGAAATATTTCTATTTATCTAATATTACTTAAAAGTAATCGTAAAAATAGTCAATTTTGATATTTTGACCGATTTCCAAATTCTAACGTTAATTTAAATTTTTGTTTTTTCAGAGTTAAGATATTTTTTTGGAAATCAAAATTTTGGTTTTTCGAAAATCCAAAAATCAAAATGTTGTACATGTTCTGTTCTTAGAATTAAACTTCTACAACAAAGTTGTCCCTTTTATAAGGGAAATGAATTTTCATTTTATACATAAAACAATTAATATTGTACATACTATTTCACATACATGATACATTAAAGATGCATACATATTCTAATATGATAAAGCTGCTTCGTTAGGAAAATCCTCTTAGTGTTTTCAGAAATAGACTCCCTTGATCATGATTAGTTTTATGTATTTTAAAACCAGATAAAACTGTTTATTTAAAAAAATATTTTTTATTTACGTAAAATTTATTTATACGTAAATGTTAATGTAAGAATTTATATATTTTACATTTAAGTTGCATAATGACGTCGTATGTTCAATTTCGTATCACAATTACATTTTTCAAGCACATGCACTCTTTCTATAAGCAACAAATAAACGAAATACTCATAATTAGTTTCGTATTACAAATTTCTGTGTAGATAACTTTGCAAATTCTGTCTATATTTAAAGCCATAAATTGCGTATTATAAATCATATAAGAATTTGTAGCTAAATATGTGGATTAAGTATTTCAAAAGTAAATAATGATATGTATAAAAACTGAAAAATCAGTCACTTTTATAATTATAAACAAAATCAATGTTATTATAAACAAAGTTTATTCACTACATCTTTTACTGTAGAAACTTTGTTTTGTTGTCTTCATTAATCCCCTGAAATCGTAAAAATATAAATTAGAGTTGCCATTTTTTTTACTTTTTGACATCCTGGCAGTAATTTTTTACTTTACTATAAGTAAAGTATAGTGATCGTGAAAAAATTCGATCTCGAGATTTTGACGGAATTACATGTTTTGAGGTCCCAGAAGTCGTTTTATGACGTTTTTACGTTGATGTCTGTGTGTGTGTGGGTGGGTGGGTGGGTGGGTGGGTGGGTGCGTGTGTTAGCATTGCTTGTTACCACGCTACGGTCCAGAATCTTTGATGGATCAAGTTGATATTTTACACAAAAATGGGCCCCATTTAGACGAAGATCCCTATTGTTTGGGAAGAATTATGCTGATGGGAAAGTCACTTTTTTTGCCAAAAACCGTTTTTTTTAAAAATTTATTTCTCCTAAACTACTAACCCTAGAGTTTTGAGATTTTGACATTATCTTTGAGGTTACAAATGGAACAAACGAAAAATATATTCAAAATTTTATATCAACAGGAAATATTTTTTTTTTCAATAAAATGTAAAAATTTTGACTTATAAATCAATCTCAAACCTTGTGAGAGCGATACAAGCCATACTGTTTGACGGACAAGAATGAAACTATGCCTATAAATAGAACATTATATGGACAATGAGTTGAGATATTTTTTTCTAAAATTACATTCGCTAAAGGGGCGTTAGAGTGCGATTTGTGTTTTCAGAAAATGTTTTTTTGACGCTAAACGGCTCGTTAAAAAATTATGAAAATTTGACCAAAAATGGAACAAAAAATTAGCAATTCATAAAAAAAAATCATGAAGTTTCAATTACGGAAAAGAGCAATAACGATATAAAAACTCTTTGTTTATCCTAGACTAAGAGATCACCTGCTATACTTGTCGAATTTTTTGTATTTTTTTACATTGTTTACATTGACTTAGAAATTTTTTGAGCGAATCCACTGAGATAAAATTGATGTTTCTAATGGAAAAATGAAAATATATTATTGACTTATAAGAGATGTAAGAGGAATAATGTTGTGCAGGAAAATGATAACACTCACTCAGAAAAAAATCGTATATATGTTATTTGACAAAGGGGAAGGAAAATGATCTTATTAAATACTAAGAAGCCATAAAATTCCCAGTATAATAATTCTGTTAAAAACCAAAAATGTAAAAGATAATTCAAAATATAAATCTCTCGTTTAGAGATTAATAACTGTAATTATCGTACATCTTTAATTAACAAATCACCTTAAAACAACATTTTCTTCGCTGTTTAAGATGTTTTTCAGAGAAAAAAAGGGTATTTTACTGTTTTAAATTTGAAAATTTTACATTAATATTCAATGTAGAAGGATGTTAAGTAAACGATGTAAGAAATCTACTGGCTATTTGAACAATAGCCATGTTCTCTTGTAGGATAATATTTCGTTTCAAGAAATGTTCACATTGGTTTTTCAAAAATGATATTACTGCTGTAGTTATACTAATGAAATTATTTACAAATAATAAATTATTTGTGATGTACAAAAATAAGCTTATAAATTGATATGTCCTTCAATCACTATCTGTACTACCTCACGAATGCAATGCTAATAATTATATCCCATTTAGATATTTATGTTATGCTTAAATGATACGTTATGTTTTATATACTCAAGAAATTTGACATTGAGTTACTTATAGTAAAGTAGAGTGTAGGCCACTCCAGAGTTTTTTTACTTGTCAGTAATCCTGGCACTTTAATGCATAATGTTATATTATTTTTTATGACTTTTAAGTTCTCATAGTTCCGAGACTAGAAAGTGTAATCACTGGATTATTTCTTCCCTCCAGTCATCTGTAATCAACCTGTATTTGTGTCGTCAAGGTCATTGATAATTAATATTAAAATCATAGTAATCCGTCTTACCTCGTACCCTGCTGCTGAAGTTCTTAGACCGGTTTCGGGCGTCACCCATCTTCAACAAGAAGAACACTCAAGAAAACAAGAAAACTCAGTTTTAGTTGATCAGTTCTTGTTGAAGATGGGTGACGCCCGAAACCGGTCTAAGAACTTCAGCAGCAGGGTACGAGGTAAGACGGATTACTATGATTTTAATATTAATGATACTAACCTCTGTGGTAATGACAAAATGCATGAAGTCATTGATAATGTTGTGCTTACATTGTTGTGGCTTATAAAAATAAAAATAAAAAAAAAAAATGGTAATACATCTCACTGGTTTTACTTCATTCCATTGCTGAAATTAAAACTAGTTAATTTAGAGTAATTGTTAAAAAATTGTTATAAATTCAGAAGTATAACCATACATTGTAAAAAACCTTCTATCTGCTGGTATAAACTAAAGTTATTTTTCATTTGGTGTTTAATTCTAAACTATAAACATGAATTTTAGCAGTAATATTGTGCAATACAAAAATGACACATTTCGTATACTGGTACTATATTAAACCTTACAGACCCCTTAAATTAGTTATTATTGTTGCTCGTACGATTGAAGTCATGTACTCTACTGTACACTAACGTACATGAAAGTCTCGTGTAGTCCCAGAAATGGTTTTACTGTGCTCTACATAAAGCATAAAGCAATATTACTATAGAAACAAATGAAGAGTAATCACCAAACAAAATTAACAGTTTGGTGGAATTACACGTTTTCAAGTTCTTTACATTTTCAATATTTTTAAGATGATTTGTTTGAAATAAAAAAAAAACCTAAGTGTTTACTTTTTATTGTTCTTAGAACTAAAATTATAATTTATTCTTTTTATTTCAATTAAATTTAATTTTTCCTACTTTATTTCATCTAATTAATAAATTAATAATAATTAATGTAAAGAAATGCTTACAGTTATTTTCTAATGACTTTAACTATTAATTTGTCATGTTTTTATAGTATAAACTATCTCAAATGGTAACCAAAATAAATTAGGAATGCAATTAACTACGCAGACCAGCAACGTCTAAGTGATAACGCATTAGATTATATCGTGTATCACCTATATTTCATTTAATGATTGTATTCATATGTGTGTGGTACAAATCTAAATTTATGTTCATAGTTACTTGTGCTGTTATAAGTTATTCATTCTTATAGATAATTATTATAATTAAAATTATGGTCGGATAAAAAATAATATATTATTTATTAGTTATCACTGTGATTAAAACTTTTCAACCATTCGTTTTTCGTTCGTTTTCATTATATTGGAAGATTATATTAGATATAGCACAATAGATATATCAATTAATTCTTTTATTTCATTCATTAACTGTGCAATTTATTATAATCTGGTATTTAATCATGTTAGGAAAAGTATTAAGTCTCCATACAAAAAAGTTTATTACAAGAAACTAAACTGTTTAGTTTCTTGTAATAAAATTTTTTTGTGGAGACTTAATACTTTTCCTAACATAATTCTTTTATTGTTTCTGACGTGTTACTGTAAAGTTGAGTTAAGCCACATAGTTAAAATAAGGGAAAGGGATAGTTAGTGAGGGAAATTCCTTGAAATGAAGACATATTACGATATGAATTCAGCTAGGAAACGAAATGTGCTGGAATGATATGTAAACTGTAGTATTTAAAAGGAAGTTGTGATAGTACTTGATAAAAGTGTCCCAAAGTTTAGTTCATATTGTGGCTTATATGTGGTTCTAACCGAAGGTTGTAATAGTTTATAGGAGAGCTCAAGGTAATGGTTTAGGACTGTTGAAGGAAATAAAGATGGGACATTTCGTGTGCGAAGACGACGTGCGATTGACTGATTGCGAACATGAGACTGCTCTTATTAGTGAAGAGGTAATGATCTACTTAGGCGAGGCGCGAGGCTGTCTCAAGGAGGGGTGTTGGTCAAGGTGTGTTTAGCAGAGTGATTAGTCACTGCAGGAGCCTGATGACCCCGAGGGTTGCCCAACCACGGCTGCCTTAACCCGGTTCGGGCTCCCCTTGTGATACTATCGCGTGACCCTCGGACACCCACCCTGGCCTTCCGCCTCCTAGCCGCCCGACCTCGCAGCCTCTTCCCTCTGTATCATCCCTTGGTAATCAGTCGCCTCTCCCAAGCGCCAGACAGGTGTCTCGCCCGGCCCAAGGCCGTGGGACACATTGTAGCTGGCAATTGATTCATTTATGCTTTCAACATAGACCAACTCGCTCAAGTAGATACCTAACTTTATTGAGGCCAAGGAAGGTATTATATAATAGTCTCATTGGAATATACTGGCTGTAAAGCCTGCTTGCAAATTAACCATACATTTCATTATTCTTATTTGTGATAAAAACATTTTGTAAAAGGTATTAACAACATTAACTTACCTACTTTTCAGTAAAAATATATTGCATTTCTTCCAGTTAATTATTGAAACAATTTTTAACGCACATTAAAAATGTATTGTTTTCCAAATAAAAACCAGTCAAAATAATAACATATAAAGTGAAAACAATTTTTGTGGTTTAGTTAGGAAACATAGTTTGTAAAATCAGTGATAGGCAATTTTTTTTCAGTTTTTGTTTATTCAAGCAAAATATTTTGATAGATATCCAAAATTTAAATATCAGAGTACTAAACAAAATGTAGTTTTCTTTTGACACAGTTTTTACTAACTTCACAAATGAAAGACATTTAGGTTTCATAAATATATTGTAAATAATAGTAGTTAATTAATTTTATTTTCAATAAAACCCAAAATATGGTATATAAAATTACAAATTTTTTGATTCGTGAGTAAAAAAATTTCGATTTAAATGGTTGCTTTAATATTATTATTAATATATAAATATTTTTATTAAATAAAAATGTTAATTATAAAATTATCAATAGTATTTTTTGATGAAAAAAATAGGATTAAATTTGTTCAAAGTTGTTTGGGAACCCATTAACTTTTTAATTTAGACAGCTAATATGAGTAAAAAGATTTCAGTCTTATTTTAAAATGTCGTATACTCTTTTAAAAATATATATAAGTATATATCAAAAACTTACACTATGTCTCCTTGAACCCTTTTTTTGTTGGTCATTTCTTTAGCTTTCTTCTTTTGTTTTCTATTAGCTAGTCAGCATATTTAGAGAATTAATCACTCATTTTCTTTTCTTTCACACCCACCCAGTCTATATTCATAGTACAGTGGTAACTCTACTTACAAATTTAATTCGCTCCGGGACCAACACTCTCGTATGCCGTATGTCGACACTAATTTTCCATTAAAAATACGGTAGATTTCCATTACCTGTTCCACAGCTCAGAAACCTACGATAAATTCTTAATTAATACTGCAATTACTGGGTATAAATAACGGCTGCACAGACGAGTAATTATCATACATGTACTCGTACATGTAAATAGAAATGAATTAAATTAGAGATATTTAAAATAAATAAAAAATAAAGCTTAGAACATCGCCCCTACCTTAGAGACTGACAGATAAGGTCGGAAGGGATAGTGTTTGTAAAGGCAGAGGACGTGGAGTGTACTGTAACCTACACTCTAATTTACGTTACACTAAATTACGTCGTACACTACGTTACTTAGCTTATTTATTTTTATTGTGTTAAATTTTATGCTAACTTAACATACAACGAAAACGAGCTTACTACGTTTGTATATAGAGAGATTTTTTTATTTTTTAATATTGGTTTTTTTTCTTTCTTTTTTAATTTTCATCTTGTCCTTCTTCACGTTTACTCACTTCAGGCTTTTTTTCTTTACTTTACTTACACTCGTTTCATTACTATCACTATGTGACGTTTGCTTCATCGAATGTTGTATATCAAGTAAATCTTTGTAGGTCAAGACGAATTTGGGTTAAAAATTTGTATATCGAAATATTGATATGTTGGTAGGTTGGTTAGTCGAAGTACCACTGTTTGTTGTTATAATCCTGGTACCTTATTAATACCTCTAGATATATGCTTGCACTTTGAAATCATTTTCGTTTTCACCTCATATTACAAAGTAGTTAAACTTGAAAAAGAACAAAAAGAATTTTTTTTTCAATTCAAAGTGGGGACTTTGCCTCCAATTTCCATAATTTGTTATAACATCATAAAATTACTAAAATATAAAAGAAACCAGTTGGAACTAAGTTAGAAAAGTGTAGAAATTTGCTAAATAAGAAAGTTAAGCATCTTGCTGTGGAAGACGGTTACCAGGCAACTGTTAGGCTGGAAGACGTTCGACTAGAGTGGAAGTTATATTTCAGCCACTGCAACTGTCAACGAGGGCAATTTATCTGATTCTGCTCTATCATCTATAATCTATTGTTTTGATCCTGGTATACCCTCCGTTCAGTTTGAAAATTCCCATGAGTCTACTTCCATTTTTGATGAGACAACAAATGATAAAATAAAGAAGTGGAGTTTTCTCGACTACTTCTTTACATGTATTCCACTGTAGCTTGTAAAGAGAAAAATCAAGTGTCTATATCGCTTCGAACTACAGAAATGACCAAATATCATAATTTAAACACGAAAAGTTTCGTTTTTGAAACTTTTCTTGGTCCAGTACTTTAAGTTGTATTGTTAATCACACCTTGAAGATCTCGACGCAAATGATTTTAGATCATGTGTACCTCTAAGTATGTTACAGTTAACTTGAATTTGTAAACAATTAACTCCAAAATAATCAGATTAAAATAATTTCAAAAATAAATAACTTTAGAGTGAATATGAAAACACAAAATTCAAAAACAAAAAGTTTCGAATATCTCTTTCAGGGTAATCCTAAGCGTTAGAGTCTAGCGTATTTGCCATTCGGTTCCCATTTTCTCAAGATCTAGCCACATTACTAGATAATTTATTTCACAAATTATTAATTTTTAACATCATCAGTATAATATGCAGTCATAAAGTCACACATGAGCTTTTCAATATGAATTATGATTTATATATTTATTATATTTGAGGGTTTAGTTTTAAATATGATACACTTAAGATTTAACTAAGAAACTCTACAGTAGACAGGAAACTGATAAACAAGTCTATCTTTTTTTTTAAAAAAAAGAAACTGTCAATTCAATGATTGTTAATTATCATTTTTTCAAAGATCAAGCAGGGCGGTCAATGTTTCCATATATCCATAATCCTATTGCATTGTGTGATTTTGGTTATTCGGTTTGTTCTTCTTAAGAACAATTTTATTTTCTATTTTAACTTCAATTATTATTTTAAGTGCAGGACACTCAATTTCTTGTCTATCCGAATAGACAAGATATTCTTATAATAAAGAAGAAATATAGTTTCTTCTTTATTATTCTGGCAAAATTCTTCCCTGAAGTGTTCTGTCACATCTTCCATTCCAATTCCAATTCCAATAGAATGTTTGAAGTGGTTTGATTAATATTTTTGTTTTCTTCTTGCCTTAAGTCATCTAAACTGGTTTACCAGTCTAAGCAGAGAGTTTTCCTAGAAATATATTGGATCACCTTGAGCTAGTTATTGGGTCTTGATACTAACTGATGCGATAAAACTATGATATGAATGGATGTGAATGTGCAAACTATTGCAAAATTCAATTAATTAACAAGTGTTCCAAGGCCTTGCTGAGTCACTCTATTCATGAAATTATGCTTCTCAACTGATTGACATTGGCGATGAGTTTAACAAAATATTTGAATAAAGGATTTGCACAACTTCATTGTTTCACTTGAAGTACTCTAAAAGATCAAAAGTTCAATTATTTCATCAGAAAATTTAAAAAAGACTCGAACTTAAGCGTTGAGTATAAAAAATAATTTTATATATTTTTATATAATACTTTTATATTTTTGAATATTTATGTAAATTCATTTCTATTCTTTGAGCTATTGTCATTCAAATAAATATTAAAATTAAGAGTAAAATTTTTTATACAACTTACAATTGATGTCAAAATGGCAAGCTAAGCTTTCTTTGAAACTTAAATTATATATGTACAATTCTCTTCGTCTTCTCACAGTACTGTTTCCTCTCCTAATGATGATCATTAATCAGGGATTAAGATATTAAAAGTGACATTAAAAGGGAAGCGGGCCTTCATTTATACAAGTTCTATTAAAACTAATGCCAATTCAAATTTTACACAATTTCTACTTGATTTTTCAAGAGTTCTACATATCATAGGTTGTTTTTATAATTTTGGAACATGATACACCAGTTCACCAAAATCTTTATTCGTATATTCCGACATGTTTCGGTCCCTGGCGAGCATTTTCAAGGATTGATTAAAGTTTTAAAACATTACATTAAAACATAACAATTTCTTCAAGTTAACAAAATTAAAATAAATTAACATAAAGGAAATGTTCTACTTAATTTTTGAACTTTCTGGATGTCAAGATTATGATTAAAGAGGAAAGCCCAAACTTCTGGTTCACGAACACGAAATATACGTGGCTCAAAGAAGTACTCATCAACAATAGATCCAACAACAGACATTTTGACTCCAACCTAAAAGGCTGCCTTAGCAAATTTCATTGTAATAATAGTGAACATAATCCCGAAAATAAAGGCGTAACACATACAATGAATTACAACAAACAGTTTTCTGAAACCTATAAAACTGACGAACGTGGACTAAAAGGTATTATCAAGACCAGTTCAACCTGCCTCAATCCGGAAGACAAATTCATAATTTATTATAAATTTATAATTATTATAACTTAATTATTACTATAATTATTACTTAATAATAATTATACTTAATAACTATTTAGTAATTAATTAATAATTAATTATTAAGTAATACTCATATTTAATCATTATTATTTAATTATAATTATTATATAATTATAATTATTAGTATAATTATTATAATTATAATTTATAATACTCAGAATTTATTATACTAACTCAACCACATCAAGTATAGTGATTAAGAATAACCTATATGTACATACATATATATGCATAAAAAGACTTCAAATAAACACGTGAAATAACAATCAATGATAAAACCACAATATGAAATGGGAAAACAAGAGTAAGATCTTTCAACAATAACAAGCGGTCTTCGTAAGAGTCAAAAACCCAGCTGGATATGCATACATGCAGAAAAATCACAATTAAACCACAAGGAACAATAAAAACAAAAGAAATGAACACTCTGAGGCCTTTCTTTGATGACATACAGTGAAAGGCCTCAGAGCATTTATTTCCATTGTTTTATTTTTACTTGTGGTTTAAACTTTGTATATATGCATATAAAGAGTAACTATAGTGTTTGTAGTACGTTGTTTGACACGTAGGGTTAATGATTTATTTGTCTGATTTATGAATATTTCAGTAAAGGTGGCCAATCTTAAATTGATTGGTAACGTGGCCAGGTAACGTTGCGAATCTTAAATAAAAAGGGGAATATTGTCCATTATTATTAAAATAGTGCTTCAGATCAATGCTCCGAATTTCTCTCTAAATCCACTTCATTGCCATGTGTGTACGGGTTCAGTAAGATGCACAAAAATAATTTTTCTATACGATTAATTGTGAGTTTGGTTAGTTCAGTCTCATATGTCTTATTCAAATGGTCTATTAGGGTTTAAAGCCTATTAAATAGTAAATTTTCAGGGAACTATCTCAAAAGCATTGAAGATTTGGATTTTTAAAGTAATAAAGATTAGTAAATGAAAAAGAGTCAATATTAATGAAAAATATAGGCTAATTAGGTTTGATGTATAGTCACCGTTTACTAATTTACCTGTAACTTTGTTTTAAGTTTTCTTGAGCTAAAAATTATTCTCTACCGCTACTTACAATCACTATTATCAAGCTACTTAAAACATGTGTCCTTGATTATCATTGTCAATTTGAAAATAACTTTTACAAACCATAATTTAGTTTTGTAATTGTCAATTGATTATCCCACCCTCTTCTGAATAATTGATACATTGAATTTTTTGAAAGTAAAGTGTTCACTTCAGTTCTTCCTAATCAAAATAGCTACTCCAGTATATTGATGTACAGTATGTCTGTGCCCTAAATCTATGAATAAAGAGGTCTCTTTAACAAAATTAAATTCATTAGTGCCTACAATCCAATTCGTATTGGAAAGGAAAATAAATTGTAAATTGCCTGTTTAGATACCCTTATTCACAGACTGCCGATGCAGTTATGTTTTTGTATCCATTTTATTCTTCTCATCTAAGAAATGTAAAAAACTGTTTTTTTAGGCTTGTGTTTTGAGGGCGTTAAGAGTTTGCTTCCCTGAGTTCCTTAATGATGAAATTAATAGCATAAACTTCTTTGCTCACTCGTTAATATAAACTCCGCCTCTTATATAAACATAGCTTTAAAGGATGCTAAAAAAAAAAAATATACCCATGCTGTAACAGAAACCTTCATAATATCAAATGTCATAGTGTCACCATACCAGGAGGCATTTGACAACTTTTATTAGAATGCCTGAACTCTTGACTTTAGAATAGGTTTCTTAAATCATAATAGCGTCTGTAATTTGTTAGTTTAAAACTTTCTAAGAAAACTAAGGTACAATGGAACTTATAAAATCCCGTATATCTGTTATCTTAAGGTAAGCATAGGTCAGACCGTTAATAATTTACAAACAATACCAATATATCGCAAATAAAGAGAAGCAAAGGATCACCTTATTTATTTACACAAATAATGAGAATAATGACATTAATTGAACTGAAGCTTCAATTATCCCGTATGAAAGTTGATATTGTTAGGAAATAATATCAAGCCCTCTTTAATTAAATTTAATATATAAAATACTATAAACATTAATAATGGACTATTCAAGTTAAACTCACTGCGAACGAGAGAATAGCTTAGTCTTCTAGGGTTAGCAGCTGGCAGATAACTTGTGCCTATTTCTTGCTGAACTCCTTTCTATACCCTGACTTGCATTGCTTTGTATTTTGATTCTTACCCTTTACACCATTTAAAATACTTTTTCCTCCCTCCCTTATCAATACTACACCAGATATGCTGCATGACTTGTTTAAGTATGAATGAAACTTTCATGAAGATCTATTGTAAAAGATTTTAAACATATTTCCAAATTCCTTATTTTATGTGTACATTTAAAATTTGTATATATATTTCATTAAACTTTTTCCAGTTCTTTCTTCTATATTGTCACTTTTCTAAATAATATTTCTAGCTTTCTTACCTCCTAATTCAAATTTTTAGATTATCAAATAACAACTCCACAAATGTTTTATTTACAATACATGTCATTATTTACAAATATTTACTAAAATAACTTTTTACAATTCACCAATGCTTCCACTACTATTGACCATCTTTAGGGTATTCTGATATACTAGGAAAGTTTATCAATATAATGGTAATGATGAATAATATTAAAAAAAAGACAATAACACAATCAAAATATATATTACACTGTTAAATGAAGGTTGCAATTAGGCTACTTTAATGTCAAAGTGATGCAGATTTACATTCGGACTTCAAATATTTGGTCCTAAAGGCTAGAGATTAATTTCCAGTTTCTTCCTGATTCTACTCTGCAATTCTTCTAAATGTGTTAAGGTAGTAAATGCAATAAAGGTTGTAAATATATAGATATGTGAATGAAATCTTTTTTCAAATTGTTTATTGCTATAACCATTATTGTTTAGCGCATAATTTGCAAATCTTATATATATATATATATATAGTTTACACAGGAAAGAGAAAAACAAATAAAGACACACACAAAAGACTCACAACGATATTTCGACAGTCGTCATCATCGGGCAGAAGTAGTCCCTTTGAGTAGCTGAAGCTAACATCATAATATATATATATATATATATAATATATATATATATTATATAAAATAAATTCAAAACGAAGGAAACACATAGAAAGCACAGACATAACTCACATCGATATTTCGACCATCGTCGTCATCAGGAGGTGTGAAGAGCGAAGAGTCCCGCAGCCTTTTATATTTTACGATTTCTATTAATACCAAAAGACGGAGATATGTTTTTTTTACAGAAGTACATATTGTAATAAATAGTTCCAGATCACAGTCCTATAGCAGTAATGAAATTATGTGCTATTATAAGTGAAAAGGTCAGGAGGTTTTATGGATTGGTGAATTAACCTCTCGTGTGAGATCATATCTGCCCTACTGTGTTATAGTGAATGGACAGTGATTACTCTATTTATGTTTCTAGAACCTTTAACATTCTGAAGGTGGTTGGGGAAGGTCGGTACTAGAGTTAAAATCTATTTTTTTTATTGACTGTATTTCAATAAATATACTCATGCAGTTATATAAAACATCCATATTTCTAATTAATCATGGGCATTTTTATGTTAACTGTTAATGTTTGTTAACATATTCTATTAAGTAATGAGATAAATCAAGAATAAAATTTTTGCAAACTGATTTAACAAAGATCAAGCAAAACACTCTCAAGACCTTTGAAAATAATAAAAAATCTGAAGTAGCCTACACTCAACTTTACTATAAGTCAAAACAATATTAACTCGTTCACAACTGAGTGAGTTTGGTTTGTTTTTTAATATGGCTATCGTGTAGATGTAATACCAAACTATCTGAAAGGTTGTACAACACTAACCAAAGCACCCAAACATACAGACATTATAAAAAAACGTGAAAAATATACTCTGAGGATCTCAAAACATATAAATCTGACAAAATCATGAAATATTTTTTTTTCTTTATGACTATAATTAGCTATAGTAACGTAGAAAGCAATGGCCGGGTGACTACTCACAATTGTAATAAAATATCAACATAAAAAACTACTCTTGAAGTATTACCAACAAGAGGATAGCAAGAGTGATTTAATTCATCCGGTTATTTGAAAATGTGAGAACAAGAATAAGGAAGAGTACGGAGAAGGTTGAGGTGCTCCGTCCTTGCATGGAGGCCGTATTATAATGGTGATGTTGTAACTTGGACAGCCCTGTCTTTGTGATGTAATAGAGACTTAATATTACTCTCAGTACTACATAGAGATGGTAAGAAATGTTATATGCTGCGTTACACTATTCATTTATGCTCAAGTAGTTTGGGAACTTGCTCATGTTTTAGAGTGTACGGTTCATGTCTGCGGTCTTATGGTAGGGTTATCGTATTAATATTGCTCTCAGTACTACATAGAGATAGTAAGAAATGTTATATGCTGCGTTATACTATTCATTTATGCTCAAGTAGTTTGGGATCTTGCTCATGTTTTAGAGTGTACGGTTCATGTCTGCGGTCTTATGGCAGGGTTATTGTATTAATTTTGTAAACATGAAAACACACTTGAATAAATAGAAAAACTAACCTTCATCATGGTTTAATTGAAAACATATATATTACAACAGCATAGCAGACAGATGTACATATTAACAGAAGATTAAAGATATAACAGTACATCACTTTTACTTGCATCTTAACTAGTTAGAGGCAGTAAGAATGAGTCCTCAGAGATGATATTGCCCCTTTAACTCAGTGTTTCCCAAACTTTTTCGAGTGACCGCCCCTTTGGGTCCATAAACCGATAACTCAACACCCTTGAATAATAATCAGATTCCTAGACTAAATACCAAATAACTAACATTTTAATAATTAAATTAAAATAATTTCTAATCGAATAATTATGTAGAATCCAATAGATGTATTGTTTCATAGCATGTTTATGCAAAAGAATTAATAAACAATAAAAGAAACTTAGGTGAGAATATACTTTTAACATAAAAATGAATTATCAAAACAAATAATTTTAAGAAACCGTTTCTTAGAAGTTTACATGTCGTGTTTTCACTTAAATTTAGAAATTTTATTGCATGAACATTTTCAATTTATGGAAATAGAATCCCCGCTCCTTTTTGCATTACCGCCCCCGATATCAAAGTACCGCCCCCAGGGGGGCGGTACCGCCCACTTTGGGAAACACTGCTTTAACTCAATCAGTATCTTTAATGGAATCCAACAATGAGTACAGATAGAATATGAGTATAAGACTCAAAATACAAAGTGTGCACTCGAGGAACTGGAGTCTTCGCACTTTATCTTTATTATCCAAAATAGAGTCCTCAAGGTAAATAATGCAACAAATTAAATATTAATAATTACGAAATCAACTTGTATAACTTTGGCAGTTTTGATTTACAAAATGATGCGTTTTAATGGTTGGTTTGTTTCAATTCTTTGTTAATTTCTTTGTTGATTAATTGTATATTTAATTATCTGATGAACTTAAACATTGAGGAGGAAACTACCAGGTATTCTCTAAGCAACTTAGACCACGTACTTCTATTACAAACCATCAATATAATGCTAGTAAAAAACTTATGGCCTAATTCCCGAGATAAAAAGGAAGATGACATTAGAAACATAATGTTATAGGAAACGAAGAAAACTAATGTTATAATAAAAATAAGGAAATAATATAATAAGAGTAAAAAAAATGGATGTATTGAACTAGAAATGATGTAATAAAAATAGTCTAATAAAAAAGAGAATAAAAGTGCAAGTTCTTTCGTTTATTTCTGAACATTGATACTGGATCTGCATCTAGATCACACTAAAATGTTTGGGACTTACCCAATCAGCACCTTTCAGAAACACCCACTCACTCAAACACCACAAAACACACTCACCCTGACATTAACAAAATATCAGAAAAAGATATAAGCAAAAAAATGCCTAAACCGTTGATATTTCAAAAACAATTGATTTTAAATGGCTATACGTACTTCCCATATAGTATGATAGGTTAGTTTGCAGTGGCAGTCCCACGAGAGAACACGCTTAGGCCAAACATTGGCCCTTAGTGATACCACACCATCAACATTTTACTACATTGGAAGTCCTAAATTTTGCCTAGCTTAGGTGTATTAAGAGTAGGGATCTTACAAGTATCTGACATAATACTGGTTTGGAACTGACGGCTTAACATCCACTCCGTGGTACGAGGTACTCAGATTTATTCACCTCTCGTAGGAATAATCCAGGGTCAAAGTGGGTATGATATGTCAGATATATCATTCAGAGGCGAGTACACTGCTACTGGGCTAACCTGGTCCTATCCATATAGTAATATCAAAATTATAACCTTACACAAAATTATTCTTTTTACGTCTGATAACATCCACGTCTGTCTGTCTGCCTCTTTTCTCTCTATCTCTTCCTCTTTTTTCCTCTCTATAATTGTGAAAGTTAATAGTTGTTTTTGTAGTGTTATATTAGTAGATCATTCGTGTGTATGCATTTACGTATGCGTGCGTGCGTGTGTGTGTCTATGTGTGCTTGTGTATATCTATGTGTGTTTTGGCTGTTAGACCATTTCACGTTTAGTGGCATTTAGTACATTATATGCACTAATTACATGTTAAGTATAGATATACTTATATTATAACTGTATTGTTGTAATAAAAGACCTATTATTAGTTGGTCTTCAAGTATGTAAGAAAGCCACAAACGTTAAGAATTATATAATATGATCCTCTTTATATTTTTCCATTCTAAAATTTAAAAGATT
The DNA here is from genome assembly GCA_026182355.1 of Hermatobates lingyangjiaoensis. Classification (NCBI taxonomy): domain Eukaryota; kingdom Metazoa; phylum Arthropoda; class Insecta; order Hemiptera; family Hermatobatidae; genus Hermatobates; species Hermatobates lingyangjiaoensis. The sequence goes on from JAPFBL010000881.1 coordinate 1,224,333, forward strand.
AGTTGACGAGAGTGCTCAGTCAGAGTGATTCCTAATTAAAACTTTTCATTAATTAAGAACAGAAAGCTACTGAGCTTTACAATAGAGAATTTAAATTACACTTGAAGCCTAAAAATGATAGTAAAAACCCTTTCATGTTCTGTTTAATTCCCTTTGCATTAGTACTAAAGCCTTTTATCATCCCTTTTTTAATAATCTAAGCCCTTTGCTACGAGGCCACTGAGCGGTTAGACTCTCATAGAAGCTAAGTTAAACCTTTTTGTAGAATTAATTGAATAATCTCTTTATTGTTGAAAAGAAGATTCTAAAACACAGATATAGGACTGGAAAAATAATTAGTGATTATACTCTCCCGACATGAAGAGTAATTGTTGAAACACGTTCAAGAAATATTAAAGTAAAACCATTGAAATAGTTGACTTTAATATGTATTTTGTATTTCTCATGGCTATAGTAGAGAAATACGTTACTAATATGCAAATACAGGGTGTCCATAAAGTCCGTGTGCGTTTTAAAAAAAATATACCCTTATTTGTACTGGGATAGATAAGATCATAACAAAGGATTAAGAAATTAGTAAATCTATGATTCTTTTAAATGTTTTCATCTGAAATTTTATCCAACGTTGAATCTCAGTCGATGTTGGTAACCTCTTCATTATCAGCATAAATCTACTGAGACTTTCTAACAGATAAATTAACTGAAGAATGATAGTAAACCTTTCATTTCATGTTTCATCGCCTATTGACTTAGTACTACCTTTTATGATCCCTTTTCTATACTAGGGTATGTGCTAAGCAACTGTGCTTAGCCTCATAAATCTAAGTTAAACATTTTTGAAGATATTGAAATCTAAAATAACTAATAAGTATTTTACGGAATTATTCGTAAATCAGCAGCATAAGATTTACGGAAAACTGCAATAGCTGTATTATACCTTATATTGCTAGAGTAATGGAGGACTGTGAACAATAAAAATTATTTTAGAAGTAAAACTTTAAAAGTTGTAGGTTTACTCCTTCTAATCTTTTTACAGATTATTTCTATCGTAAATATGAATAAAGTTATAATTTTTTGAACTGCACATGGACTTTATGGACCCTGTATATGCTACCTCTGCAGGATGCAATAACAGCTCCTTCACAATTGTGATCCTGTAAATAAAATAAAAGTTTCTTTAGAGGTTTAGAGTAAGAAAACAAAGGTAGTAGGCAAAATGCTACTATCTTTGGTTTACTTTGAGGATTGGAATTTGACAATTGTATAGCAAGTTTTTCATCTCCTGATAACGAGAAATGTCTTAATATGAGATTGTGCTTTCATTTTATTATTTTTTATGCAGAATGAATCTTTAAAAAAGATTTTTTCTTTGATAGATTTTAATTTACTTATGTTGATTTACTAACTTATAGGTAGGTCATCATTTATTAGCAAACTTCATCACATATAAGATTATGCTTATAATATTAACACTAAATTAATTATAAAACTCAACTTTAAACTTGATTTATTGATTACTTACTAATTTTAAAGTCTCAAGCTTTAAAATATACACTCATTTAAATTATACACTCATATATATAATAGCTCAAAAACGAAGAAAAGCAACACATAGAGAAAGAGACACACTTTTCTCTTGAAGACGGATCATCCAAAAATTTGAGTTTTAAGTGTGTCTCTTTCTCTGTGTGTTACTTTTCTTCGTTTTTGAGCTGATTTGCGTCCAGATTGAATCGTTTTTTCGAATTTTGAGTAATATATATCAATGATCAAACCACAAGTTGGGTTTTTGACTCTGACGAAGACCGCTTGTTACGGTTGAAAGATCTTAGTCTTGTTTTCCCATTTCATATTGTGGTTTGATCATTGATTGTTATTTCACGTGATTATGTGAAATCTTGATATATATTTGTAAATTTTGGTAGCAGTCTCTCCTGTATAAATACATTGTTAAAAATTAGACCAAATTTAGCTGAAACTTGCTTTTTTATAAGTTTCTGGAGTTTCTGGAATAACAATCTTGTTACTGTACACACAGAATATAGTAAGTTACCAATCGAATGATTAGTAATTAGTAATGCTAAATGAACACATGTTTCTGCTGTCTTCAGCCCTTTATCAAGAAATGAATGGCTAATTTAAGTCTATGAGCGAGATATAGGCAGGTAGCAATGGTCGGTCGGTTACCTGCCAACCTTTCAACTCCTTGCCTCCATTACAAACTTATAACTGATTTCCAATTTCTAAAAACTAGGTACAGTGTTTAAGTAATTATATTGCACATATAAATTAGAGTTTTTGTCCCTGGATTATAGTACCGTGAGGATGTCTAGCTTACTAGTGCCTTGCTGCGTAGAGGTCCCTTCAGTCAATATCGCTCTAGTTAATTTAATACATATATATAATTATATATTTCGCGAGCACAAATAACAGCAAACAGCAGAGGTTGTTGAGGGTTAGTTTACACAACAAACACTTCCCCTAGTACAACGTTTCGCTATGTTTATATAGCATCATTAGGGTTGAACAAGAAACAAGATACACGTCAGTTAGATAAAGACAACGGAACTGAAAAGCCTGTTATGCCTGTGATACCTGCTTAACTAGATTTGTAATGTTTTCATATCAACTACTATTGTGTTTTATCTATTTGCCGACAAATATCATTGTTGTACATAATATACAAATATAGCTAAACATTGGTTTAAGTGAATTGTTCGTTATATAAACTTACCCTGAATAACCTCTGGTGTTTTATATATATATATATATATATATATATATATTATATATATATAGTGTTATTTCTCTAGTAATAATTATTTCTGTGTGATAAGTTTTAATTTATAGTGTCTAAAATAAACCTGATGATTATTTTGAAGGACCAAAACATATCGTTTTTAAGTAGTTAAGTGCAATTGTAAATAAATAATAAGCATTAGTGTAAAAATAAGTGGAATAAAATGAATTATGGACAGCTGTTACATACGTTATCTCCTAACACAAGGAAATCTATCAGAAAACTGGAAAATCTTTCCAAAAAATTAACCAGAGTGGAAATAGGTGAGAAATTAGTAAATATATATATCCTTTTTCGTTAGAAATATGATCCAAAACGGACAAATATAGTTCAATATAGACAAAAAAACATAGAGAAATCAAAAGAACACACTTACAGTCTCTAATTTTGTATACATACATACAGTCTCTAATATGTATCAATTTCCCTTAATTTTTCAATTTTTTCTTTTATTTATTTATTGTTTTCATATTCCATTAATTTAATGTAATTATAAATTGATTCCTGTCTACCTTATTTTCTGTGACCGGGCGTGCATGCGGCAACACTGTTGGTCTCCAACCGTCTCTGAACCAGTGCGCTTGGTTTCCCTCTCTTATCTCTCCTGAAGACGGTTCAAACCGAAAATTAGAGACTGTAAGTGTGTTCTTTTCATTTCTCTATGTTTCTTTGTCTATATTGAACTATATATAAACTCAAAACTTGTTATTGACCTCTTCTATTCTATTCACTGTTTTGTTATTGAGTGCTAGGTCAAATTTGACCTAGCCCTCAATAACAAAACAGTATAATATATATATATATATATATATATATATATATATATATATATATATATTATATCAATGATCAAACCACAATAAGAAATGGGAAAACTAGACTAAGATCTTTCAACCGTAACAAGCGGTCTTTGCCAGAGTCAAAAACCAAAAAAATTCAGTTGAGTTTTTGACTCTGACGAAGACCGCTTGTTATGGTTGAAAGATCTTAGTCTTGTTTTCCCATTTGTTATTGTGGTTTGATCATTGATTGTTATTTCACGTGTTTATGTGATATCTTTATATATATATAATATACGAAATTTTACGTAAACACGTATCATAACAATCAATGATCAAACCACAATATGAAATGGGAAAAAATGACTAGATCTTTCAACCGAAACAAGCGGTCTTTGTCAGAGTAAAAAACCCAACGGAGTTGGTCAAATAGAGTTGACGGTTTTGACTCTGACGAAGACCGATTGTTAGGGTTGAAAGATCTTAGTCTTTTTTTCCCATTTCATATTGTGGTTTGATCATATATATATATACATAATCTTTTATATATATAAAATTTTATATTTATATTATATATATATATAATATATATATATATATATATATATAAATTATATAAATATGGTTTATAAACGATTTTTTTTGTTAACGATATATAAATATCGTTTATATATAAATACTAAACCACAGTAAAAAAATCAGAAATATGACTAAAATCTTTGAACAAAAACAAGTCTAACTCAGATAAAAAACAGATTTGAACTCATAAGAGTCTGACTTAAAATGAATTATTTGAATTTTATGCTGTGGTTTAGAGATCTTTATTTAATGTTTTTGGGTAAAATATTGTAATATATATTACTTATTAAAAGATTTCCTAATAAATACGTGAACTAAAATTCAGTATAAGAACAGTACTATTTTAAAGTAGATCTGAAATTGTTTGACCTATGCCATTGGTTGTATCTCAATTATCTTATTTTTTGACATCTGGCAATTTAAAGTAACACAATATTTGTCTTTTTTTATTAAATGTAGCACTCATTTCGTATATACATGCAAACGATAATTTATTAAATGTTTTAATAATTGGGATATCGACAATGAAGTTACTGGAACTACGATTAAAGTTCATCCATTAAGTTCATTCATGATTGATAAGACTGTTCATGTGTAGTGTAGGAATGGAGGGAGCATATATTAAGGAGCAATTAGTTATAATGATAAATTGACTCAATAATCTAAATTATGATAAAGGAGCAGGAAAATGAAGAATAATTTGATTGATTAATAGGATTATAAGTTTTTAGTTAGTGTGGGACAAGTGGGGTAGGAAAAGGTAGAAAACGGGTACAAACGGAGTGGCCTGATGAAAGAGGCGATTCGCTCAAGGATAACGTACTGTTTAGTAAGAACAGCATAGTTCGCAATTTACCAACTATACTCGAGCGTGAACTTTGCCACCTCCATTATACCAGCCTTGCCATATTATTGCCAGTTTAAAATGATCCAATCATAATTGCTGATTAGAAATAATCGTAACGAAATAGAACCTATATATTAAATTTGGCGAGAATGGATTGGTTGGTTGCGCCACAGCTTGCAGCCTTGTTGAATGCGCTTTACATACAACTGTGATAGTATTTCAACTAAATGATCACTCATAAATACACAAATACAGTCCTCTGATTAATTTATTACAATACGGGTCTTTCTAACACCTACCTGTATCTCAGAATAATAATTTCTTATGTCTCCCCATGTCCATGAGTGTCCTTAGCAGTCGTGACGACTTTAACAAGAAATGCATACACAGGTGGAACACCCACTGAGCACAATAACGACAAGTCTACATCCACTCTAATAGAGCTCCAGTGCTGTTTCTTTTTGTCACGTGCCTCCTAGGTTAGTGATAGACCCTATAATCAGTATATTTTGAACAACATAAACAAAGCTGCTTGGAAATGTATAGTTATTAAACACTATACGTGTTGATTATATAATGATGTCATGCACATTATTAATTGTGACGTCATATTATTAGCTGTGACGTCATGCCATATAACATCACAAGATATACACAACGAAATTGATAGCGTTAATTACATATTGGTGAACTCCATATAGATTTTTTCAATTGTGTCTCCATCTAAATCTCTACACATTTCTTATGATAAAATACATAAAAATTGATTGTATAAAACTTGGATTTTACAACTAATATTCGAATTATTTTACTCTGTGACTTTATCTTAGCCCTCAGTGTCTTAAAAAAACTGTAAAACTGAAAAAAAATTGCATTAGGTTTTAGTTTATGTTTTGATATTCATATTTATTTTATTATTTTAATATTTATCTTACATCAGTTGATGTTATTTAAGATATAATAATGCCATTAATTACTAATGGTCTTAATAAAACGTAAGTTAATTAATAGTAATTGTTTAACTTTATGTTTCTAAATTAAAGAGTAAATGGCGTATTCATAGGAAACCTTTCATCTGTTAATATGAATAATATTTATTTTTACTTAATTTTAAAATAAATGAAAGTGATAAATTTTAATTAATGTAAATGACAAAACGCAAAACCAGAATTTTAAATAATACAAACCGGTTATATTAATTATTTTTTTTTCTTTGAAAAGTTGCTACTATGAATTAACTTAGAAAAAGTTTTAGGGAAAGTACGAGAGAAAGAATGGGAGGGTAGGTGGTTGGGATGTAGTAGAAAGAAATAAGGGGGATGTGTTGTAGATATCAAAAAAATTCCATTTTTTTGGACAGTTCTCAGTCCTTTTTTTGATATTAAAGTTATTTTGGAAGGGCAAAACCAAAACTGCATGCAACATTTTGTATGTCTAAAAGAAAGAGTTAAACTGAATAAGACATAGCAGTATTGGTTTATTGGGCGAGAGTTTGCTAAAGCAATATTCAAATCATACCGTGCTTATAGATCACATCATATTTAGAACATTCTTATATTTCAAGACATATATATATTTAAAATACACAAAACACGACACAGAAAAATGATAAAATGCACACTTACTAAATTAAATATTCCAAACTGTTGTTCGTCATCAGGAGAACACTAGATGAGAGATCTTTCTCACTTTGTCCTCTTTTCTAGTCTTCTCCTGATGACGATCACAGTCAATATATGAAATATTGAATTTAGTAAGTGTGTATTTTATCTTCTTCTGTGTTGCGTTTTCTGTAATTTAAAGTTTAATAGTCCATGTGAACCGTTTATTCAATGTAGTAATACTCGTATATATATATATACTTAAAATAAACTGTGACCCATAGACTGAAACATAACAAAGACTCACTTTTCAATATTTCGTTCGTAATGGCGGTGAAATATTAAAAAGTGAGTCTTTTGTTATGTTTCAGTCTATGTGTCACAGTTTATGTTAAGTGTTATCTGTCCTGCCGGAACGTTTTTCGTTTATCATGGTATATATATATATATATATATCAAACCACAATAAGAAGTTGGGTTTTTGACTCTGACGAAGACCGCTTGTTACGGTTGAAAGATCTTAGTCTTGTTTTCCCATTTCTTATTGTGGTTTGATCATTGATTGTCATTTCACGTGTTTATGTGAAATCTTATATATATATATATATATATATATATAATAAGATTTCACATAAATACGTGAAACAACAATCAATGATCAAACCACAATAAGAAATATTGTTATATATTTCTATATTTCTATTATAAGAAACCACAGTTGGGTTTTTGACTCTGACGAAGACCGCTTGTTACGGTTTGAATGATCTTAGTCTTGTTTTCCCATTTCTTATTGTGGTTTGATCATTATATATATATATATATAATATATATATATATATATATAATAATATATAATAATAATCGCTACAGGCATTCCCTTATCCCTCCGTTAGTAAGTTTGTCACAACATTAATCTTCATTAAATATTTATACATGCTTAAATGGCAACCAACAAATTTAGATAACTAAATAATGGGGGTCTCACCTTTTAGCCAAGCAAATCGTAGTCAATTTTTAATGAAGCTTTTTTTAAAAAAATATTTTATGTAAAACTTGTGTTAATAAGATTTTACAATGAACACAAAAAGTAAAAAGCTCCCTCTGAACCACAATAATAAATCAGAGAAATGACTAAGATCTTTCAACTAAAACAAGCGGTCTTCGTCAGAACCTAACTGATACTCTGACAAAGACTAATGGTTTTCGTTAAAAGGTCTTGGTCATTTTTCTGATTTATTACTGTGGATTAGACGTTTATAACTTGTGTTTTGCATAAGTATAATATTTTCTTTCTTTTTAATCCATAAATAAGTGTTAACCAATAACAAATATGTTATTGCACTTTTTTTAAATCAATTTAATGGACCTTGCTCCCTGTTCGAAAACTACTGATAAACACATGGGGGAGATAATTATGTATTAAATATCTATTTGTCGATGAGTTATGAACTTGTATCTATGTCTAAATCTATAAAGGTTATATGCAATTATAGAATAAATGAATAGTAAAATATTCAGTTTAATATGTATTAAAAAGAAATGTCTACACTGAAAATTTGAAAATATGTAGCTGGTTAGAGATTTTATTTTTTACAACTTATATTTCAAGCTCTCTATTCTCGAATAGTAAAACTCCGTTTTCTTTATTATGTTACTGAAGATAAGCCAGCTCACTTCTAAATATGCTAACACTAGATTAATAATCTGGTATAGATAATTGGCTGAATGTCATTTCTTGTTACCTATTTCTGAATTAATTTAAATTATTGCAAAATTTAATATTAATTTCAAATTATTGATATCTATGAATTTTTGTTTCTTCATAAATATAGTATATAAAGTTCAATTGTGTCAAGAAAAATGATATTTTACTGGATAAAGCAACCAAATTGATTACTTAACAATTTTTCATCTGAGTGCAAAAAGGAAGCATGAGAGGAGATATATAATATGAGAGTAAACCATGTAGAGAGTGTGATAGGATGTGGATTTGAGATTGGAGCGACAGAGTAAATGAATAGGAGAAGGAAGATCAAACAAGAAATGAAGCATGCACAGGAAAGGTTAGGCTACATAGTATAAGAGTGCAGTGCGAAAAGATGAACGTGAAAAGCTTTTACAGTCTCATATACGTAATGCACAATGTGAATGACCAGAACATACAACAGTATTGGGACCACAAACAAGCAAGGCCTATAAAACATGAATAAGAAGCAAAGATAACTGAAAAATCTGGAGTTGCCTATACTCAGCTTTGCTATAAAGAAGCATGATGTCAAACCTGTTGACCATTCATTTTGTTTTAGTTGAACCTAATGGACATCGTGAGACATAATATCAAACGCCCAGCCAAAGTATTATTAATTCACAGATAATTACTTTAACTAGTTCAATTGTTTTAATGTGGTATGTAGATTTCAATGGATATAACAAACTAGAAATTATTTATCTATAACAGTCTGTACAGGTATTTATTTCCATGATTAAACAGAGGGCCTGAGTCTTATTGGACTCCTGTACACCCTGATTATATCTCTCCTATTGTACTTCCTTTTGTTGATATTAGAAAAGTTTTTATCATCAACAGTGAATTTTAAGTCCTTTATTGAAGTTTATAATTGTTTTTGAAAAGGTATCTCTTAAAGTACTGGATTTATGTACTATTTGGGCAAAATCTTTAACTACTGAAAGATAAATTGCCGTGCATTCACAGAGAATGTGTTCAAAGATTTCCGCCTCTTCCAGAATCATACTCCATTCTTCGCATCACTTAATCAGCTTGATAAGTAGTAGTTGAAAGTAAATACCTAGTTAGATATTACACATACATTTTTAAAGCCTTTCTTTGAATACTTATTATTTTGTTGACAAATTTATGTTCAGTTAGAATAAGCTGTTTAAACACATTTTATCTCCTTCCTTCTTCATATCTTCATCAGTAACCTTAAAAAGAACTCGTGTTTTATTATTAATTCAACTTTACTGGTACTAATATCATTAAATCTGGCACTAATCTATTTTAGAATAACATTTTTTCTACAGTATAAGAGTTACTAGAGTTATTCAGTTTACAGATTCTATGAACCTTACAATTTTGGTCTTCTATGACTTCTCGTTACCCTAGTGGCAGGTGTTATAGATGATGAGTGAATTTTTTTTTAAAAATTACTGTCACATATAAGTATGTAAAAAAAAATATAGTGGTTTATATATGTATACTTTCCTGATCAGGATTGGGGTTTCTAACTTGTTGTTATACAACCAGTACTTATACTATATACAAGAAGATAAGTGCATCTCATATTATGACTCTCAGCTGAGTAATTACCATATTGGTTAACTGTTTCTGAGTCAAGAAGCACAGCCAGCTACTACAAGTCCAAGAACAAATGACGAGGTGAACAATAAGTTTACGGGCATCATGTTCAGACGCGCTGACACAGCTTACTTTACGGTAAGTAAAGTAACATATTGTGGTCACAAAAGAAAAAGTGACCAATTTGCACGTTATCACTGAGTCCAATTTTGATATTTTTAGGATGATATAAAGATATGTGTAGTTATGCATCCAAAATCTCGTAGTCACTTTTCAAACCCCATCGTTGACAAATCAGATTTCTCAGTTATATATTGTTTGTTGTGAACACATATCATATTGATTTTGACTAATATTCCATCATGGAAAAGGTTTGTCTTTTGTAATTCATATCAAAACAAGTACTAAATTTGTGCTGGTTCTTATTTTAGTGACGCCATCAGGTGAGACAAAACATTGAAAATTTAATACTGGTTACCTGAAAATATGAAAAACTTTTGAAAACTCCAAATTGAGTTTGTTTTTCATTATTATTATAAATTATTCAGAGTAGGAAAACAACTACACATGTCAAGATGGAATTGCATTAACTCTGCATTAATTTCTATCATTTAAGTAATACTATACAGTAGTAGTCTTGTAAACAAACAACGGTGCAGCTAACTAAAACCCTTTCCTTTTTTTCTTACACAAGGATGTTATAAATTTACAGTAGTAATAAAAAAACTCGTTTGAGTTTCAACGCGATGCATTCAAGAAAGTTTATGCAAAGAGGCCTGATTTTTTACCAAACCAAATCAGATGTAAATCATTGATCCAGTTTTTGTGCACATTCTTATAGTTCCCATCACTTTGGTTTCAATCGTAATCTATTCTGCTATTGTTTCTTCTTCTATTGGAAACAATATTTATTTTATTTACCTTATTGTATCTATGTTATCATACAACTCTGTTTACTTGTTTGCTTGCATACAGGTGAAACTTGGAATACATGCCAATTCCAGTATATACAGAAATATTTAAAAAAAATATGAAAGAAATAATGAGTAGTGGTTATTTTGAAAACAATCGCATTAAAAAGAAATTCTCTTAATATTAGTTTAGTAAAATCAATACTCCAGATATAAAATCTTTTCCTGATATAGAATAAAGATAACAAGTCATTTTTCCACGAAAGGTCATAGTCCCATATGTTCCCTATGATACAGGAGTTCTCTATACCATGTTTTCTATTTCACGTCTTTACTGTAAGTCTTGCTATATATATACATATATCTGATCCACGAAATGCGATCTAGCAGGACAGAATATTTCGACCGCTAAAACGTCAAAATATTGAAAAGTGAGTCTTTGTTATGTTTCTTTCTAAGTTTCACAACTTATTTTAAGTATATATACACCTATATATATACATATCCACTTAAAATTCGAAAAAACGATCCAAACTGGACGCAAATCAGTTCACAAACGAAGAAAAGCAACACACAGAGAAAGAGATACACTTACAAACTAGTTTGTAAGTGTGTCTCTTTCTCTGTGTGTTGCTTTTCTTCGTTTGTGAACTGATATATATATATACATACATATATAACATGAGTTTACAATAAAAACATGGAATTAAATCAGTGTATAAACCACAGTATGAAATCTGAGGAAGACTAATAGTTTTGGCTGAAAAATATTAGTCATTTCTTTTATTTTTACAGTAGTTTAGACTATATATATACTTCAATGTATATAAAGAAACATAGAGAAATTAAAAACACAAACTTACAGTCTCACATTTTCAGTTGAACCGTCTTCAGGAGAGATAGGAAAGGGAAATCAAGTGCACTGGTACATACTGGTTGGAGACCGTCTCCAACCGTCTCTGTACCAGTGCGTTTGGTTTCCCTCTCTTATCTTTCCTGAAGACGGTTCAACCGAAAATTAGAGACTGTAAGTTTGTGTTTTTAATTTCTCTATAGTTTTTTATGTACATTGAAGTGTATTTGTCCATTTTGGATCGTATTTTAATCGAAAAAGTGTATATATATATATATATGAAACATATTATATATATCAAGAATCGGCCAGTTATTTAGGTTCAAATTAAACTTTGAAATCCAACCTTTGTGACAACTGGAAGTATGAGATTTAAATGTACTCGCGTATTGTAATGAACTATTACATAAGATGTTTTTAAAAGTATAAATTTAGGAGCATAAACTTGAACACAACTGCTATCTTAAATACTCATGGTTTATGGTAATATTGTCCATAATGTTATATTAACAAACATTTCTACCATTAATGTTACTTTTTTTCAGTTAGATACAATAAATGGCAATTTTTACTTAATATTGGTAAAATAAATCACATTTTTCACTTTAAAGGTTATGTTTCTTTTAAATATGTTTGATTGTACCCAACTTGAATTAATATTTTGCTTATGTTTTATAACAAAATTGAATTTTTGCTCTCAGCCAATTTTTATTTTATTAAATATTCTTACTGTTTATATATCTTGGCTCATGTTAAGGATACTATATCACTAGCTTAGGTCATACAGAAAGTCACTGTTATTACTACTTAATAACAAAAAAACAGCAATAACATTTATTCCTGTCAAATCAAATTCAGTAAATATTTACTATTAATTGTCGCTATAATTTTTCAACACTGAGTAACCCATAGAGTTGGTGCCAGGTTGGCTCAGTGGTTAACGTACTCACCTCTGGGCTGGTAGTCCGGAGTTCCACCCCATCAGGCCCTCGATTTATTAACGCGGGAGGTGAATAAATCTGAGTATGTCGTCCCTCTGAGAGGATGTTAAGCCGTTGGTCCAGAGCCTATACAATGTCAGGTACTCGTTAATGATCCCTACTCGAAATGCACTTGAGTTAGACAAAATTTAGGACTCCCAATGTAGAATCTGTAGAATCACCAGTCAAACGAAAGCCGGTAAACGGCTGACACTATCACCCGCTAGGGGATCGGTTTAAGCAATAAAAAAACCCATTGGGTTATTAGGTTATTAGTTTAGTTATAAAATCAAGGGATATAAAAAACGTAAAAATAAGTGTTAATTTTAATCTATTGGATTTACAAGCATAGGTAGTTTTCTTTTATTAAATTTGTAGCAGTAGAAAGTAATATAAAGTAAGCTCCAGTATATTACAGTAATTGCTAATTAATGTTTCACATTTAATTTAAGCAAAAAATTCCTTGGTGGTAACTAACAATGAAGTAAGCTCAATGTGGGTATTAACGGTTAGGAATACCATATTAACACATGTGACTTTGATGGGTTGAAATCAAATGATAGACAAAAACTGCAAAACCACATACTCATAGAGACATAGCATACACACGCCCTCACATATGTTGAAATTTTACTTTGATAGCACAGTATAAGAATAAAATCATATCTTGACATAGACTCAACGCATACATCCACATATATACTAACACATATTTAAATTTATGAAAAAACTTAGAAGTAAAAGCTTAGATTATAGATATTAACTTCTGAGTAAATGGTTAGTCATCAGAAGAATAATCGCTATTGAAATTACTATGAATACAATGCTAGATTAGCATTGATAGCATACATTGTTTTTTAAATATGTTTCATTATAAATATGCTTTATGAAATTGAATTTTTTTAGATTAATAAAATTGAATAAAATGGCATTAAAGCTTTGTTGTTGATACTTGCTGGTACAAAAATGAGTTAATAAGAAATGAGTAATGAGTTAATGATTAACTCAATTTTTCCATAACTTGTAATATATAGTGCAATAAACTGTAACAATAGATTGATTTCCATAACTATTTATTTTGCATAAAACGTCTGTTTATGCAAATAAATGTTCACAAAAGCTTGATAGAAACCAGTTTCATCATGTGACAGACCCGTCACAATGTGTTCTGCAAGATGCCAGCCATTCTTAGCCTTCTCCTAATCTAAGAGTTAATCTCAAAATGACAAATACATAAGTCATCAGTCTATCTTAGTTTTTTTTATTATGACAGATATCATTCAATGAATGCAGATAACTTGGTAAAATACTCAATTAATTTTATTATCTCACTCAGAATGAAATTTATATTAGAAGTAATAAAGATAGTCAAGCATTATGGAAGTTCTGAATCCGTTTAGAAAAAATTATACACCATTAACAGTTTTCACTTTAAAAGAAGAAATAAATTAACAATACGGCAGGGGAGTTTAAAAACTATAATTTATTGCTCATTCAAAATTTTGGTAAGAAGAGATAACATTTTCAAAGTAGAAATAATTCATACTTTTGTTTCTTTTTTTTTTGTAAAATTATCTAAAGATAAGATAGTCGGAAGCAAGTTGAACATATACCTAAACCTACGAAACCACAGTGAGTGATGCTCATGTAGATGTATACCATACCTGATTGAAAATATCAATCTTTTAAAGTCCAAGACCAACTTATGTTTAATTTTTATGACATATATTATACGGTATATATATTATAGGTACACAGTAAATAGAAAAACAGACTTACAGTCTCTAATTTTCGGTTTAACCATCATCAGGAGAGAAGAGATAGGGATAGCGCACGGTTGTTGACTTCGGAGTACTCCAACCATCGCTTCACAAGTGCGCTTGGTGTCCCTATCTCTACTCTCCTGATGACGTTTAAACAGAAAATTAGAGACTGTTGTTAAGTCTGTTGTCTATTTACTGTGTACCTATAGTTTACATCGAAACATTTATTGTCCTTTGTGGATCGTTTTCTTGATAATAATGTACGGCATATATATATATATATATATTCCATGCCAACAGCCATAACCTTTCTTTTAATTTTTAATTTTTAATTTTTAATTTTATAATTTTATCTATTGTTTTTACTTTCTCCGTTCTCCGACGTTTAGTGCCTAGCTCCTTTTTTACGCTAGTGCTGCTCTCTTTGGTTGACTCTTTATTTCTTCATTCGCGCTCCGTTCTTCGACGTGGGGAGATCTCTCTCACTTCGTCCTCTCTTCTAGTCTACTCTCCTGATGACGAACAACAGTTCGAAATATTGAATTCTGTAAGTTTTCTTTGTATTCTCTTTTCTGTGTCGTGCTTTGTGTAATTTAAAGTTATATATATATATATATATATATATAATATTTCTTTTCCTGAAGACGAGGACATCGAAATATAGTAGTGAGTTCAGTAGTTTCCTTTCTATGTGTTCTTTTTTAAATTCTAGTTTATATATATATATATATATATATATATATATATACTGGGTTTTTGACTCTGAAGAAGACCACTTGTTACGATTGAAAGATCTTAGTCTTGTTTTTCCATTTCTTATTGTGGTTTGATCATTGATTGTCATTTCACGTGTTTATGTGAAATCTTTATATATATATTAGTATACTTAGGCAGCAGTCTCTCAGATATATAGGTTTCATTAAACAATATAGAGTATTCCCTGTGCACAATCTTATTACATATTATATACTCCATATTAGCAACTCCTGTAGTTGATACGAATCGTCTTCAACTCCATATATACTACAAGACTAGAACCACTGCGAACCTCATAATGAAAAATAGCCCGGATATAGTCACTGCGGAGCTGCAAAAGACAATATATCAATATAACTGGAATGTGGGAGATTGTGAGCTCTTAGCCAATTCTAAATATACCTGTATGGCATGGACCACACTGTCAAGACGACTGAGAGTGCACTTACAAGCAAGAGCCATCACCAGAGACTCCACCCAGGAAATCTCTCACCCGGCAGGGTCTGGTACAAAGCACCACAATCTTGAAACAAGTCAATAACCCAGCCAGACTATAAATATATGTGATACAACAATCAACCTAAAAAAGAACCATAAGAAATAAGAAAACAAATTAAGATCTTTAAACTGTAACAAGCGGTCTTCATTAGAGTCAAATCAGTTGTCATGTCACTGATGAAGAACGCTGTTTACGCTGAAATATCTTAGTCTTTTTCCTCATTTCTTAATATGGTTTGAATGTTTAATGTAATTTGAATGAATAATAAATATGTAACATAAAAAGGCTAAATTGGGATGCGGTCAGTTTCTTCCTCTTCCAATTAAACTCTCATTGCCGACGTTTCAATTTTATTCAAAATCTTTTTCAAAGGCCTACAATACAAAGGAAATTAAGAGATTAAATACGTAGATTTTTGATATAAACAAAAAGAAGTACATTATGAAAAAACAAATAAAAACATGAGGAATGTTTGAAAATGAACAAACTAAACATAGTCCCAATTTGTCCTTTTTATGTTACATATCTGTCTCACGGTCGACAATTCATTACTGTTTTGTATATATATGTATTATATATATATATATATATGTGTTTTCCGAAAAATAATTACCTAATCAATTAAAAAGATGATAAAACAGAGTTAAGTGTTTTATATATCGTACAATTTATTTTATATTTTAATAAATGAAAAGGACTTATCGATAAGGGCATAAAGGAAAACTTTAGATTTCTCTGTATTTAATTAACCATAACTCTTTATACGCAAGTATTGTGAAATCTTTAGAATAACTTGTTAAAAAATAACAAGGGCTTAATCATAAGCACTAAGTGGAGAGATAAATGTATTCGGTGGATATATTGAGAGCGAAAGTCGACTAAATGTCAAGGGACCTGCAAGTCTTGCGGTGGATGGCGGAAGAAGATGTTGAAAGTGGAGTGGATTTGCTCCTATTGGAAGGATAGGAAGGCCTATATTTAGCCAGTCGGTATAATGCGGCCTAAGGTCGCTGCTTGCATCAGATTTCTTCAAGGAACTCTTTCACAACACCTCGCTACAAGCACAAATTTATATTATTCAAACCTCATCAACGAGAACTAATTCATTATCCCATTATAAAGGTTTTGCCTTTCTTTATATCGCAATTTTTAATTTTTCGTGAAAGTCAAACAATCGGAATTGATATGAACCTTGAAAATACACTTTGCATTATTTCGTAAAATATACGTAATAAATAAATAACACTTTAAAATCCGTTTATGAATTAGATTCACTTCCTTTAGTAAAACTCTACATTTATCTACCATAACTATAATGTGTCACTTACGTTGCACTTACGAGTATTTCCTCCTTCGTCCCCATAATTTTTATACTCAAGTTTGGTATAATTATTATCCTTTCATATTACCTCTGTTTTTTTGGCCCTTGTTAAAAAACAAATAAAAAACTTTAAAAGAAGTAGGCAATTAAAAATATTTGTCTTTTGACCAAAGTTTCATGCCAATTGAAGTTGTTTTTTGAGGAATCCAATATTGGCCTCCACATATTTGTTTCAAATGATCTCAAATTCACTGTCCTATTTGATGGTATTTCTACTAGAGTCTTTCGTCTAATAATCGGTTAGAGTACTCTATACATCCATAGATAGAATCCATAGATAGCTACATCACTCAACTTACTACCAATGAAGACAACAAACTATCTACTCATCCAAACCTCCTGGTACAAACTCTAAATCCTGCCACCAACCTTCCTCAACCTCATTGAACAATTACTTCATCCACTGACTATCTGACTACTTTACCAACTGATGACTAAAAACCTTGAAAACCATGACCTCAACAAGACCACATGACCGCGAATACGACATCTTTACTGCACAGACGAACTTATATCTGACATGAATTACTGACATTACAAGTTATAGTAGCACAGTAAGCAAGCAGTAGAAGGCCTCTGGTCTGGAACTGCTAGTTACGACGTGCACCATAGTGCGCGGTTATATTCGTTGGTCGTTGGTCGTTGGACAGCAAAACTTCTTATTAGACAGTTCATTTGGAACTGTCAGAACACTTTGAGCCAAGAGAGGAAGGGTGATTAGTTCCATCAAAAGAAATGAATGAGGAAAAGTAATAGGTTTGTCTTATCGTCAGTGTCGTTTGGTTCGAGACTACTAGCCTTGTGGGACTTAGTTCTTATCAATCAAAAGACTCCAGTGTCTCTATTTGAGGCTCAAGTCCGTCAAGTTTATAAAGATATAAAATTCCTATCTACCAACCAACCTCATCAAACACTCCTTAAATTTTAAACAGTAACCATTAATGGTTTCAATTCGACTTAAAAAATTGGAAAAAAGGTATCCAAAACGGATGAAGAAAAACAAAAAAATAAACCAAAATTAGATCGTTTATTAGAACAGTTAAAATACTCAAAATTTATTAGATACATAGGATATATTAGCAATGCAAAAGGTTATGGTATAGCTATCTTCAGGAGGAAGAAAGGAGGAATGGTAGCATGCCAGCTACTGTTTGAAACCAATGGTGGTACTGCAAGGGTGTTGTTTCATCACCATTTTTTTCCTGTCTTCTATGGATTTTAGAATTAGATGTTATAACATTGATACATGTTATTAGGTAGTCATTTCATTTAATTTATGTAGAAATTATTTTTTTTTTATTAAATCCAGTTTAATTAATAGTATTAAGGTATATTATTGTTTACTTAAAAGCGAGAACTATATCAGTTTTTTTTTGTAAAGTCTAATGAATATAGCAAATATACGTTTTTCATAAAAACACACAAAGTAGTTTTTGGATTGAAAATAAAAAAACTGAAATTGATAATAAATCGCACAGCTGAGTAAGTGTTAGCAGAATAAGAAACAATGGAATGACTTTTGTGACAGTGTATGTATGTTTTCTGATATAATTTTAATAGCATATATTAATGTTATAATAGTATAATATCAATTGATTCTAAACGTAAAATAATCCTCAAAGAGGTGAGTTTGTTGTTCATTAAGGAATAATTGAAAATATTTGATTTTATTTGAGTCGACTCTGACTGGGCAGACTAAAGAACATTGCGAAGGCCGTTAAGCGCTTGTTCGAACTATGTCCTTTGCAAAAGAGCTGATGAAATACAGTGTGTGCAAGCAGTGCGCTAAATCAAGTTTTCAAGGATTCTGTCTATTGTATGTGGAAAATAGAGTACATGTTTAGCAAATCACAACTTGTGTTATAAGTATAATTGATTACAAAGTTCAGTGTAGAATTCAAACGACGAAATATTAACACTAATGAGAGGTAACACTAAAACAAAGTAACACTTCTTTCACAACGTTTTTTTTTACTTAAAAGCGAGAACTATATCAATTTTTTGTAAAGTCTAATGAATATAGCAAATATATGTTTTTTTATAAAAACACACCAAGTGGTTTTTGGATTGAAAATAAAAAACTGAACTTGATAATTAATCGCACAGTTGAGTAAGTGTTAGCAGAATAAGAAACAATGGAGTTGGTGCTAGAATCTGTAGTTTTTGCCTAGAATCTGAAATTTTTTGAAAATTTCTCCATCACAGAGTTTTACACAAAACTGTTTGCATTTACACTGTTTGTATGTATGTTCGTAAATATGTTTCAAGAAGATGTTTTTGTACTGTTGGCTAAGAAACATCCCTAACAGCTCTTTACTCTTGCAGAAACAACTAAAAACTTGTTTGGTTGTGCAAATCCTTTAAAAAGTGATTTCAACTTATTATAAAGTGATTGTGATGTTTGTACGAGAACATAAGGAGGAACAAGCACTCTCTCTCTCTGAACCCAGGAAGTTTTAGTCGTATTCCTTTACTATTGCTAAGGACACTATAGAAGACTTAACGCTTAAAAATTAAACGATTGGCCATAAAATATATTAGTCTAACTTGATAAGTATATAAGTGAAACTTATATGTGTCAATCAACTTTATTAGGATGATGACAGCGACGAAGGAACATATAGTCAGAGAGGAAATCTACCTCTCTACAAAATTTATTAATATGAATACCCTTCCCATATTATTTTTCTGATAGTAAAGATATTTTACAGCAGATACTTAATGTGGGTCTCAGATTGAACATTTGAAAAAAAATGCAAAGAACCTGTAAAATATCTGTTTCTTTTTTTGTTATCAATATAGGAGCCTCTCAATTGGATGAGATAGTGTTCCTCTGTGACACTAGCATCAAATATACCGCGTGACCTTCAATCCTAGATAAACAAAAAAATGAAAAACACTGTTAGCGGAACAATAAGTTTAGTCCAAAACAGGTTAAGCATCGTTTTACAAGGAACAGTCAATCGTGTATAATTGGTATACCTGACTCCCAGTTGGTAGTCCTTCCTGAACCCCAGTCCCATTAAATCCCATATTTACATTGTAAATAAAGCTAAATTGTCATGGGCCCATTTACAAAATCTCTCTCTTTGGAAATTTCAAAATAGTAATTATATTGTTACAAAATTAAAGTATGTTTGATTTAAAGCAATAAAAAACACCTTGGCGAAATAACCGTAGTACGGACGAAAATTAGTTAAATGGCTGTAATTATGTAAACATTAAGATGAGAAATTGAGTTGAAAATGCTCAAAACAGTAATAAATATTCGCACTTTAAGACATAACTATGTCTTACCTGTAGAATTATATCATTTTTCAAGCAGGCTTTTAAACCCTAAAACAAAAAACGGCTTCTGCTCCGCTTTTGGGCAACATTTCTTACATCCAGTTCTGATTCAACATTCAAGTTATATAAACTCATTTTCGTTAAACAATAATTTTTATGATAACAATAACCTCTATATTATTTGCTTTAGTAATTTTATTTTTTTATGCTATTTATGTTATCTTCTAATTTCCAGTAAATGAAACGTAAAAATTATATATAGAGCCATTTACTTTTTTAATTTTTTTGAAAAGAAGAAATAATTTATTGTTAAACATTTTTTGAACATAGCTTGTATTTGACTTCAATAGTTAAAAAAAGCCATTTTACATATCTTTTCTACTTACTATAAAAATATTAATTGAGGATATTTAAATTTTAAGTTAAATAGTATTAATATCATTAAACGATTTGCCAAGATAAGGTAAAAAAATAGATATAAACAGGTAAGGAAGAAAAATATTTACATAGAAATATTTTCAAAGTTATTTAAACGTTCAAAGGAAAAATATTATTGTTCTACTGGTTACTTAGTAAATAAATGCAATTATATATCAGTAACATTCTATAACTAAGGAATGTAAATATGTTTTAATAAGTCGTCAAAAAGACTGTTGGCGCCTATTATTACTTGTAAAATGACACATGCACCGATTACAACTACTGCATACTGGAATGTGACTTGTCGAACCCTGTCTGTTGAGTGCTCAGACATTATAACTGTATTTTGAAACTGGTTTTGCATGTAAACTGAACATATTTAGCGAAAAAACTGTTCCACTGAGAATGCGACATTATTCCGCATCGGTAGTCTGCAAAGGACTCAGGAAATTCTCTTCATTGCATTCAAATTCATGTTACTACAGCTGAAAGATCTATTTTCTGCTAAGACTACTTGTATAATGGTGCAAGTAATTGTATGTTTATATAATCTGTATATGTTTAAAGTACCACAGCATATATTTTGATGAACACCAAATCTTGTAAATGCAAAGACTATGGATTGAGGACCATTGTACTACAGAACATCAAGTAATATGGATAGTTGGGTTTTCCTTAATGATCAGCATTAGAACATTTCAGTGAAATGGTCCTAGTCCAAGTCCCAGAAATTTTGTTATAATTTTATAGCATTCATCATTCGAAACTTCTCTGCTATAGGAAATACTTTACAGGGTAAACGAAGAAGGAGAGTCTTATTTAGAGAAATTGTGCATCTTCCTAGAATACACAATATAGCTAAGTTTGGTGTCATTTTCAATAATATATATTTATATATATATATACTATACAAACCGTATAGTGGTTTGATCATTTATATATATATTAGAATTAGTAATAATACATTCCGTCATACCTCGTAAAGTCTCTGTAAAGCTCGACCGGTTTCGGGTCCGCCTGGATCCCATCTTCAAGAGCACCTAACTGACTATGAGTGTTGTTTTCCTATAACCTACCTATATATAGTATTTACATTGTGTAATCAGTGTTGTGTGTGTAGGTAATTTTTTTTTTTTTTCTATTTCTTTAATTGTTATGTTTTTTTCTTTTATTGCTTATTTCATTATCTATTTCTAGTTCCTTGTGTCGTCTTTTAAATGTTATTAGTGGTTTTGTTAAAATGTCGGTTTGGTGGTTTGTTTGTTCATTGATTATATTGTCTGTCATTTTATGTTTATATATTTCTATTTGTTCCTGTATGTTCATTCGTTGTCCTTTTTGTCCCGTCTGTAGTAAGTCCATTGTGTTTTCCATACTGTCTGGGTTATGTCCAAATTTAACAAACAACTCATGACAGAACACCTAAGACTATCCAACACTTTACAAACTGAAACATTTTTAACAGCTACAGAAAGCATTAATATCAAAATTCAGAGACATCTAGACGACAAATACAAACGACTCCACAACAAAATTGATAACCTTCTCAACAAATATCACAAAAACACCGACAAAGAAAACACTTTCTTCCCTAGACTAATTAACAAAACCGATATAACATTTACGACAACGGAAACTGACTTACTACATAAAGGACTGAAACATAACATTGGACGGAAACTCAACACTAAGGATATAGAGACCCTCATAACAGACACTGAAATAGCCATAAGACAAATTCCAAATGATGAACAAACCCACGTTAGACACTTAGCCTCGGAAATAATTAATAAAGTAATCAACAAAAACGAATCTCTTAAAGACAACAACCGCGATAATGTATGCATTAAAAAAATTAAAAACAAAATACAAAAAGCCAACGCAATTGCAACCAAAGCTGATAAAGTCAACACAATTGTTATAATAAATAAATCCGACTATATCAAAAAAACAAAAGAATTTATCGAGAATAATAATTACGAGAAACTTCAAACCGATCCGACAAAAAAATTCCAAAATGAAATAAGAACCATCATTAATAACTCCCCCACACTGATAAAACCAAATGAAACATATAAGTTTATAAATATGAACCCAAAGGCACCACAACTAAAAGCCCAAATTAAATTACACAAGGAAAATAGCCCAATTAGATACGTAATAAACTATAGGAATGCACCGGCTTATAAAATATCCAAACAAGTCGCAAAAATATTAAAAGATAAGGTTATGCTACCGAACACCTACAACATCAAAAACACGGTTGACCTAATAAACAAAGTGAAAAACATAACAATAAACGCACAAACCAAACTTGTTTCATTCGACATTGAAAACTTATACACTTCTGTTCCCGTCACAGAAACACTTAACATCATACGCGAAATAACTAATGTACATGAACATGACAATAGTACAGAAGAACTAATAAAACTAACTAAAACAACACTCAAACAGAACTACTTCAGATTTAACAATGATTTCTACAAAGCAAATGATGGATTAGGAATGGGACATCCAACATCTGCGATACTTTCAGAAATTTTTCTCCAAGAACTTGAAAAGGTCTATGTAAATGTTCTAAAGTCAAAATTTAACGTTGTTTACTATTGCAGATATGTTGATGACTCCTTCCTAATAGTCAATAACCCTAGTAACCAAAATATAATAGACATAAAGAATTATCTCAACTCACTAAACAACAAAATCAAGTTCACCCACGAAATAGAAACAAATGACAAATTAAACTTCATAGACTTAACAATAGGAAAAACTAAAGACAAACTCAGCTTTCAAATATACCGCAAACCAACTACCACCGACACAACTATACATAAATCATCACTCCACCCACCACAACAAAAAACATCCGCGTATAGATATATGATTGATAGATTACTAAACATACCCATGAATGCAATTAACTATAATAAGGAATTAAATACCATAAAAACAATAGCAAAAAATAACGGTTATAAGGAAAAAATCATACAAAGAATAATAAACGAAAGAAGAAATAAACACAATACTAACAGTACAACACCGGGAGTAACGAACAGATACGCATCTTTAACTTACATAGGTAAACCTAGCGAAAAAATTGCAACTCTTCTAAGAAAATATTCATTAAAAATAGGTTATAAAACGAATAACACTATAAACCAAATCACAAACAACACAACAGAGAACAAAGATAACAAATTCGAAAAAAGCGGAATATACAGGATTAAATGCAAAGATTGCGGTAAAAACTACATCGGGCAAACGGGAAGGACACTAAAAGACAGATTCAAAGAACACATTAAAGACTACACCAACAACACAAACAGATCAAACTATGCACACCACTTAAACAAATTTGGACATAACCCAGACAGTATGGAAAACACAATGGACTTACTACAGACGGGACAAAAAGGACAACGAATGAACATACAGGAACAAATAGAAATATATAAACATAAAATGACAGACAATATAATCAATGAACAAACAAACCACCAAACCGACATTTTAACAAAACCACTAATAACATTTAAAAGACGACACAAGGAACTAGAAATAGATAATGAAATAAGCAATAAAAGAAAAAAACATAACAATTAAAGAAATAGAAAAAAAAAAAAAAAATTACCTACACACACAACACTGATTACACAATGTAAATACTATATATAGGTAGGTTATAGGAAAACAACACTCATAGTCAGTTAGGTGCTCTTGAAGATGGGATCCAGGCGGACCCGAAACCGGTCGAGCTTTACAGAGACTTTACGAGGTATGACGGAATGTATTATTACTAATTCTAATATTACTAACCTCAGTGGAACTAACCCATTAACTATATTTATATATATATTATGATCAAGAAAACGATCCACAAAAAACAACAACGTTTCGTCTGCTTGTTTGCAAGTGCTCTTGGTGGTCCTATATCTTCTCTCCTGATGACGGTTAAACCGAAAATTAGAGACTATAAGTCTGTTTCCTATTTGTTCTGACCTATAGCTTACTTGAAACGTATATATATATAAACCATTATATGCTTGGTATTAGTAAATGAAGTTGGAAAATTGATGTACCCTTTTGATGTTTTTTTACTTTACTATAAGTAAAGTATAGTGATCGTGAAAAAATTCGATCTCGAGATTTTGACGGAATTACATGTTTTGAGGTCCCAGAAGTCGTTTTATGACGTTTTTACGATGATGTCTGTGTGTGTGTGGGTGGGTGGGTGGGTGGGTGGGTGGGTGCATGTGTTAGCATTGCTTGTTACCACGCTACGGTCCAGAATCTTTGATGGATTAAGTTGATATTTTACACAAAAATGGGCCTCATAAAGATGAAGATCCCTATTGTTTGGGAAGAATTATGCATGATGGAAAAGTCACTTTTTTTGCCAAAACCCGTTTTTTTTTAAACATTTATTTCTCCTAAACTGAATACCCTAGAGTTTTGAAATTTTGACATAATCTTTGAGGTTTCAAATGCAACAAAAGAAAAATATATTCAGAATTTTAAAACAACAGGAAATATTTTTTTTTCAATAAAATGTAAAAATTTTGACTTATAATTCAATCTCAAACCTTGTGAGAGCGATACAAGCCATACTGTTTTATGGATCAAAATGAAACTAAGCTTAAAAATAGAACATTATGTGGAGAATGAGTTGAAATATTTTTTTCTAAAATTACATTCGCTAAAGGGGCGTTACAGTACGATTTGTGTTTTCAGAAAATGTTTTTTTGACGATAAACGGCTCATTAAAAAGTAATGAAAATTTGACCAAAAATGGAACAAAAAATTAGCAATTCATAAAAAAAAAATTCATGAAGTTTCAGTTACGGGAAAGAGCAATAACGATAAAAAACTCTTTTTTTACCCTGGACTAAGAGATCACCTGCTATACTTGTCAAATTTTTTGTATTTTTTTACATTGTTTACATTGACTTAGAAATTTTTTGAGCGAATCCACTGAGATAAAATTGATGTTTCTAATGGAAAAATTAAAATATATTATTGACTTATAAGAGATGTAAGAGGAATAATATTGTGCAGGAAAATGATAACACTCACTCAGAAAAAATTTGTATATATGTTATTTGACAAAGGGGAAGGAAAATGATCTTATTAAATACTAAGAAGCTTATTATTATTATTATTTTAAAGATTAAAATTCCCAGTATGATAATTCTATAAAAGACCAAAAATGTAAATTATAATTCATAATCTGAATCTTTCGTTTAGAGATTAATAAATGTAATTACCGTACATCTTTAATTAACAAATCACCTTAAAACAACATTTTGTTCGCAGTTTACGATGTTTTTCAGAGAAAAAATGGGTATTTTCCTGTTTTAAATTTAAAAATTTTACTTTAATATTCAATGTAGAAGGATGTCAAGTAAACGATGTAAGAAATCTACTGGCTGTTTGAACGAAAGCCATTCTCTTGTAGGAGAATAAATCGTTTCAAGAAATGTTCACTTTGGTTTTTTAAAAATGTTATTACTGCTGTAGTTATACTAATGCAATTATTTGCAAATAATAAATTATCTGTGATGTACAAAAATAAGCTTATAAATTGATATGTCCTTCAATCACTATCTGTACTACCTCAGGAATGAAAGGCTAATAATTATATCCCATTTAGATGTTTACGTTATGCTTAAATGAGACGTTATGTTTTACATACTCAAGAAATTTGACATTAAGTTACTTATAGTAAAGTAGAGTGTAGGCCACTCCAGATTTTTTTCTTTTCTTTGGTTTAAATAATTATATATATATATATATATATATATATATATACATATATATATATATATATATAAATAAATGATCAAACCACAATAAGAAAATGAGAAAACAAGACCAAGATCTTTCAACCATAACAAGCGGTTTTCGTCAGAGTCACAAACCCAACTCATTTTATATATATATATAATTCTTTGGTTTCAATATATATATTCAATTATATATATGTATTGAAACTTGAAGAAATACATATGAAAAACAGATAATAGGACTCATATTTAATATTCCAACTCTTTTACCGGTCGTCTTTAGGAAATGAAGTTGAACGGCGAGAAGGCGAAAGCCAACTGGACAGCTTCACAGAATATTTGTAGGTTGGGATAAACGGTTCTATCACAAACAAAGAACATTTTTTCTATATTTTTCAGCGTTGTTCCTGCATTACGCATTTTTTGCATGCATAAATAAATACATTTTTCAAAGTTATATAACAAGATAAATCTAAATTAGCCATTTTATTTCACACAAGTTGTACAATTTTTCTTGGAAGAACCTGCAATTATAAAATACCAATAAAATAAATACCGTATGATTTGGGCTAATTTCTACACTCATGATTAATTGACCCAATTACCTCAAATATACTTTGTATGATCAAATTAAGTGGTTTCACTGCTTGGCAGACACACCTGCTTTATTAATTAATGTTTAACGTTTCCTCAAACTTATTATTAATCTTGATAGTTTTTAATTCATTTAATAAATTTTTGGTTGCTTGATATTAGTTTATTCATTGACTCAGAATAAAGTTAAGTCATAAATTTATTTAACCAAATAAATAATCACATACAATATTAGTTCCAAGTTAAAGTACTTATATTAAATTTGCATTGTCAATATTCTAGTGTATACTTACCCAAGAGAAGTTTGATGAATATTTTCTATGAAGGATCAATATTATTAATATTTATTATCTAGTTTCATTAATTAAATTCAACAGATCGAATACTATAAGAAATAGTATTTGCATATTAGTAATAGTTAATATTTATTCAGATTTGTTGTATTCATATTCATATTTATTCATACTGGTTATATGTTTTGGTGCCGTGCGCCATCATCAGGAAAATTAGAGTACTTCGAAATAAAATCAGGACATACACTAGTTAATTATTTTTGTTTGCATTGAAATTGAAGTTATTAGTAGAAAATACTGCAATTTATGAATTTTTAGATTGGTACTAGAAATTAAAACCTATTTCTAGTAACATTGTTACTTGCCGTTGCATCTACAACGTGCTTGGTCTCTCCTTCTCTTTTCTCCTGAAGACAGATCACCCAAAAATTTGACTTTTGTGAGAATGTTTCATTACTCTGTGTGTTACTCAATTTTAAACTCATATTGTGTCCAGTTTGGATCGTTTTTCCGTTTATTAAGTGAATATATGTATATAAACCATTTTGTACTTGGTAATAGTAATTGAACTCAGATTATCGATGTAATTCTTTTCGATGTTTTTCTTTTCATTAAATAATTATTTATTTATATACTTTGAAAGCTTATAACTGCATAATTTTCAAATATTTCTAAATTCACTGAACTGGTTGTTTAGTAATGACTCTTTTTCTTGAATGAATAGTAAATAGATACAGATTCTCTATGCTTGTCTTTTGAATTGGAAATTGCAATATCTACCAGCATTTTTGGTTTGTCTATATATTTTTGTGTTGTCAAGTTGGACCGACGATATACGAGTAGTATTTTGGTGTACCTGCAGAGATTCATAGGTAATATCAATTACTAGATGTTAGTGTTAACCTTATATTCAAATTCTTTTTTGGAGTACAGTTTTAAAGAGCGTATTTATACTGGTAAATATGTTCGATTTCTTAAAATCTGATAAATTGTTTCTGATTACTAACCCCCCACTATGTAATGCTCTCACAATGACCTGTAAATGAATATTTTTAACTAAGATCATTGCATTAAACATTACTCTTAATTATGTTCTTTAATATTATTTCTGTTCAGAACATTAGGTTTAGTACAATAATACTCTTCATATTTGACATACCGAAGGCATGCTTTAGTATGTTCTGTTATACAATGATTAATTTGCCTATTTTTTAGGGCTTCTCCATCCTAATCAAATATCTATAAAGGTGTGTTACCATAGATATTTCACTATTTTTTGGAGACGGTTCAAAAATAACGGAACTTTTTCTTATCATCATGTTTCAGACATTATATCTTAATGTTTGTATTTTCTCTTTTAATTCCTGTACAGAAAGTATGAAGTGCAAATTTTTCTGACCTGCTCTGTACATATCTCCTCCTTCAATTGATATGTGTGATAATTACATTGTTGTTCTTTCAATCCTTGTAATAGTTTTATATAATTCTCTGCAATGTTCAAAATGACTATGTTTGGGGTCAGTTCTTGCTTGTTAAGAGAACTGTTGCTTCCTATGAAACCTTTTAAAGTTTCATAGAATAAACTGCGATCAAACATTGATTACAACATCAATACGCAGTACAAAGTACTGTCAATATTTGCTCCTACATGAGATTAATGATATAAATTAGGCAGAAGCTAAAAAGTTACTAGCGGAAGATCTATGTTAAAAAATATTATCGGGACTTCATTAATAAAACTTAACAGTTCAACAACTACAAACACTAGTAGTGGTTTATTTAAATTAGACTCGGTGTTAACGAAAGCAATAGCTTAGTCCACCAGAATTGACACCTAGTAGATAGTGGTTAATTTATTTCTTCCTCAATCCTGCCTTCCACACCTTTTAGTTTCCTTTCCCTGTCCGTACAGCTCTGTGGAATATCCCTTCACCTACCTTATTAATAGCACCCCAGAATGCAAAGTTCACGTGTTTCACCTCAAGTGTCACTTAATGAAGACCAGTTATTTTGGTTCCAAGATCCTTGTACCGTTTCTAAATTTCTTATTGTAATATAGACATTGATACAAGTAAATACAATATTAAAATGAATAAGAGTTTGATTAAATTTAAAATACACTATAAATATTGATGTTTCTAATTTAGTCTAATTTTTTTTTATCGACTTCCAAAAAAAAGAAAAAACTACAAATTTTACCGTCTGTTCAATGGAGAACCCTGAAGGATAAACAATTTAATTAATTTATTATATTGTTTATAACAAAAACATAATAAAACTCCTCATAGGATGCCCTCTCCTGGTAACGGCATTATCATTGATCATAATTTTTGTTGTAAAAAAATCATTACTTTTAAACACTATTTACGACGATTTGAAATTGTGAATTGAAGTAACTTGAAAACAATTATAGACAAATATAACAGAATTGCAATTGTTACTTTGCTAGTCTTATATTAAAACTGTATATGAAGAAAAAAACTATGATGACATAATACTATATTGTGGTGAACTAAATAAGTTTAACCGTAAATAAATATAAAACTGTAATCGTAAACAGTTTAGTACATCAACCATAAATGCTATAGGGGTATTTAAAAAAATTAAAAAAAAAGGGAGCTTAAAACCATAAATTGTTTTTGAACTATAAAATTAAACTCAAAATATGAAATTTCAATATGAGAACGTCTTCAACCAGTGATAGTTGTTGACTGAGTTTAAAACAAGTTGTACTCTGTCACTGGTCGAAATAATTTGGTAATACTTCGCTATTCCATATGGTTGTTAAAGTGTTCATTTTTACTTCACAAGTTTATTGTTTATTACTTTTTTATAAAAACATTCATTATAATTATGGATTTCAAGTTTACTTTTTTAATAGTATTGGAGGAATCACTGATTTTATTTACGCGGTCATAGTTAAAGCGTAATGATGTGGAATAACCTGATACTGTATAGAATACGTTGTTTTTACTGGAATGATTAAACGGTTTGTTTTCTTGTAGCACGAGCTATAATTAAGTTTTGCAACAAGTTACTCAAGCGCTGCTAATTAGTTTTGAAGGTCAAGATGATTCAATAAGAAAATGCAAAGTGAATATTAGAAGTATGAAAAGCATATAAAACTGTCCATTGAGGCTTTCGTAACGTGACTCTGTAACCCAGGATATCAACTAATAGGTCTTCAACAGATTTCATCAGACCTTGCAGGTCTCTACAAAATCGAAAATATATTTGTTTGCTTCCAGCTCAAACACTTATAGGTTTTAATCTTTACTGCTGTTTTAGGAGAAGTAAGTGTGGATCATGTATTATTTGGCATAAATTTAAGTTATGGGGACACCACAATATAGGAATGAATGCTACATGTTACACTAGAATAGCTATCTTCAACGAGTATATAACTTCGTAGAGGCTTGAAACCAAGAGTCTACATCTTCTTTCTGTGAACAAGATTGTACATTCTCTATATATAAATTTGTTGAGTAATATGTTAGCACACTATCTTGCAGACCACCCTTAACTCAAAGTCGAAATAAATTATGTTGACTTATTTGAAAATCCCCTCTGTAAATTAGGAGTCCATTGATATTCTGGTATTAAACTTTGCAAATCGTTTATAGGTAATAGTTATTACTGATCTTTCATTAATTTTAAATTTAGAATGAATAACTTTTTTTTTCAGAAAACTAGGACATTTACAGTTTTTATTTTTCTAAATTTTATGAAAGCACATAATGCATTGAACCAGTCAATGATATGTGATATATAATGATCCATGTCAGGGTATCAATAAAGTCAACGACAAATGACATTTATGTTCTGACAGCCAAAATTTATTTGACAGCACTGTCAAACATAAGTGTAATTGTGAGATTTTTTTTAGAGCAGAAATGTTAATGCAAGTTAGTACCGCAAAAGGTTGAATACCTTGCGCAAAATGTGTCTTCAAATATATTTAAATACTTTAGAACCGCTCATATTTTCAAGGTAACTTAGAACATGCACTGTAGATTATGTGTTAGGTTATAAAGATTGAAATAGATATGATATATATTCAAAAAAATATAATAATGTGCTTAAATATTGTTTCATATTTTGTAATTTTTCACAGTTAAGCCAAATAACGTTTAAACATGACTTTATAATAAACAAATGAAACCTGCTATGAAATCCATACTTTTTTATAAATAAGGATCTATTACTTTGTAAAGAAGTTGTTTATTCGCTTCATTAACTTTGACACAAGCTTTAAAAATTATATCTATGTATGTTAACAATAGTTATAATTTATTTTGAACAAAAATGTATAATAAGTTGTTAGAAGTTTCTGTAGCTACGTCGTTATAGATTATATTTTAATGAAAAAAATGAAATAAAATTCAAAAGTATAAAATAGTATATTTAAACGTTTGTGCTACAGGTTGACCTCAAATTCCAATCCTGTTGGTCTGTATTTATAGTAGTGATCTTTAACAACGTACCTGACATTGTACAGGCTCAAGACTGACGGCTTAACGTGCTGTTTGAAAGAAACGTAGTCTGATTTTCTCACCTTCCATGTACAAAAATCGCGGTCAGAGTGGGAATCGAACCAGGGATCCAGCGACCTGAGGAGAGTACGACTCTTACCTAACCTGTTTTACCCTGGCACTAATTCTGATCCTTAATATTACTTAATATTCTTAATAAATAAAACCAATAATATTTAATATTTTAACATCAAAAATTAAAAACCAAAGCATTTTAATTAAAAAAATTGAAATCATTAATTAAAACCGGAATTGATTTATTTAGAATTAATAAACAGGAACCTTTCCTTAATTAATACCAACCTCTAGTATGAATATAGTGCCTGGGATAAATATGTAGTTAGAATTCATCCTCTAGAAGAAATAGATGCATGTAATAAGAGAAAAGTAGCTGGCACAAGACTCTGCTTAAAGAAGCCACTAAGAACCCAGGGCAATTAGTGGGTAATTGACAACCCTGATCTAGTTTATAATTATTAGTGTCAGTAAGGCAAGGACCTGGTTTAGAGCTTCCTGTATTTCACACTGGACTATCTAACTGTATATTTACAGATCTTATAAATATATTTGTAGATATATAAAATTTTATGAATTTAGAAATCAATTCTTTATTTCAAAAAAGAAAATGAAAATTATAAATTGAGGTTTTATGTTTTATTTTAATTATGCCGGTACCTCAGACTTCTTAGCAACTCATAATAGTTCCATTTCTTTGTTCTTTGATGTACGTAGAAAAAGGAAAGAGTCAACATAATACCAGTAAATTGAATAGTTCATTTCCAAGACAATTTTATAAGATACCTGCTTTTTATACTTGGCATCAACTTAAGGAACTCAATCAATGAATGTACAAGTTTTTTATTAAGCATAAAATTAAAAGTAAAACCTTTATAACTTCTATAATATTATATGACTTCTTTTTAAAGAATATATGAAAATAAATTTTCTAATTACAAAATTTACTGAACGTTGTGTGATTGATTGTTTTTATAAATTTTATGAGAGATCGTTTTGAAAATGAAAAAAACAGCATTTAAATTTTTACATTTGCTTTCATATCGTTATTCCACTTCTACGAAAGCAACTCCAAAAATTAGGTAAAAATACATCTTAGATTCTTTGGGCTTTCTGGAACAGAGGTAATGAATCTTCATAATGTGGAATGGTCCACTTCAGTATGAGTTGCTTCATGAGTTACTTACGAATATGTTTCTCCCTTCCTCTCTCTCTCTCTCTCTCTCTCTCTCTCTCCCTCCCTCCCTCCCTCACTGTCTCTCCCCCCTCCCTTTCTCTCTCCATCTCTCTCTCTTTCTATCTCTCTCTCCCCCTCTATCTCCCTCTCTCCGTCCCCTTCGTCTCTCTCCCACCCCCTCTTCTCTCTCTCTCTCTCTCTCTCTCTCTCTCTCTCTCTCTCTCTCTCTCTCTCTCCCCACCAGTGAGAATGTGAAGGGCTCAGATGTTGTTCTTGAGTGGTCGGTGTTGATTTTCACATGGCGGGAAAAGACCTACGTCGTCAATAAGGGCAAGGCAGTTATTTAAATAGTACTCAAAGATTCCTTTTTTATCAGTTCAGATTGTAAGTTAACAAGAAGTGTAATACCATTTCATCGATTATGCATATTCCATTTAAATTTATTGCAATTAATAAAGCATCTTGCAGTATTATTGAAAAGTAGAATCACTAAGAAAATAAAACATAGTATGCATTTAAGTAAAAAAAAACTACTTCAGTTTAGCTCAACAAAAGGCCATTTAATGCATAATATAGTTACTCAAAAACTAGGTTTTTACTTTTCATAGTGTATCAAACAACTTTTGACTTCACGAAAGTGGTACTTATTTTTTAAAAAATAATGTATTCTTATATTTAATTAATATGTTATGTCACTTATTTTCAGTGAAAATGATCTTTTTATTCTTTTTCTCTTTTATGATATATGCAGAAAACATTATGGTATGCATAAAAAAATTGTTTTTAGTGTTTTGATCGAAATATATTTTTCATGATTTTAGGTAATGTATTCAAGCTGCAAATAAATGCAGTATAAATGATATACATATAAAAAGAAGTAGATGAGTAGTATAAGGAAAGAACTACTTGAGTATTTCGAAATCCATTCCCATCAAGAAAAATAAAAGATGTTCATAGCTTGAAATGCATACACTTATGAGCACTCAGCCCCAGTCTGGCCAACATAAAAAAATGGAAAAAAGAAAAGTAAATGTATTGGAATAAAAATAACTTTAATTGCCACTATAAATGCCACTTTACCTTGTATGTTTTGTGTGCTACATACAAAGGATTTAGCATTTGTTTATTCCTACATTTATTTATTTGTTTAAGATCTATATTTAAAGGATTTAAAGAAATGACTCTTGAAAATGTAGAAAGTCTGAAACCAATCGAGTACGTCATACAATGTACGGAGTAAGCCGGATTTATGTGTTTAAAATTTACTTTATTTATCTCTGTTTAAATATCAACCTTTATTATTACAATAGACGTCAATGAGGAGTCTGCAGGAGATGTAGAGAGGTCTGTGGCGCGAATACTAACCTGTAGGAAGGACAGAAGAGCCGCTTATGCGAGTTTGAGCGGAAAGGAAGCTCCGCGGCTTCTTCGCTTTTCCTGGACGCTGTTGAAGGCCAGGGCCTCCGATCCTTGCGTCACGGTTCCTCTTGCGTAACAGTTTGTCATCAGGCCGTTTCACACGCGGCCCGTCCTGGCCTAAAAAAAGAGTCAAGGCTCAGAATCAATTGTTCAGAGGTTCCCTGTTTCAGCACCTTCGGCATTGACACTATGCACACATCAAGACAAAACCTCATGTGACTCAACCGGCTAGCCGGAGGGCACGCGAACTCAATCTACACTATAGACTGTCCAGCCGGCCCTCCTCAAACGGGATCTCTCTAAATACAAGTATTGACAGGACTCTGCTGCTCTATAAACCCCATGAATAACTTGTTATGTATCTAATGTTTTGAACACCTGATTTAGAAATGTTAAACTCAGAGATCTTCAGAGCTGCAATTAGTAATAATTCTGGCCTGTCTCACTCATAAACATGTGGATTCAACCCTCATACTTTGGTTGTCTCTGCAGACCAGATCTAGTACCGCAGATGGGATATGGACTTACAAAAACTGAGTCATGGAGATGATTTTTAAAAAAAGATCTCTCAAAAAATATCACTTATTCTACTCCAACACTCATTGGATCTTACCGTCACCTCAATCCTTGAGCAGATAATGTACTTTTCCATTCAATACCATTATCGAGTAATCCATTTGCTGGATTAGTTCTAAAATGTTACCCTTAAAAATTTTTTCATGAACACTTTATATGGAATAGGTTTTTAGAAATGTTACTTCATATCGTAATTAATTAAAACGAACGGCTTTATATCTCTTAAGACGAGATGTTTTATTACTTTACTTCCTGGAAGCTTAAGGACTGAGTAAATAACATATCTTCAATCCCAAATAAAAAAAAATAAGTTGAACTAAACTAGAAACTCATGATCTCAGAGACTAAAAAATATTAATTAAGCTCTGCAATTAAAATTAGTTTATGATTATATTATATAAGGGTAGTTTTCAGGACCTCCGACATAAATATAACTCACTCAAAGTAGATAAGTATTAGGTAGTTATGCTTTCTTTGATTTATGTATATTTTTATCTGCTACCAAATAATAGAATGTATATAACTGGTTTACCTCCTTAAAGAGAAACGATCTATTATATCCTCATTATATAATCGGTATATAATATCAAAATTTAATGATAGTTTCAATGGAACCTTCCTTTAAAGGAACTCAGGAAATTTAACTCTAATTAAACAAAATTTGAAATTCTGGAATTATTTCTTATGTTTTATGTAATACATATGGTTCAATTTCATTTAACTATAATCTTGAAAATTTAATTTTTTCGTGGGAGTCTTGAGACTCTAGGGGTATTGTCATTCTCTTGACCGGCTCGAGTGGGCCTCTCCCCCAATGATCTTCACTGAAAGGCCAATAGTCTACACTGCAACTTTCATCAATTCTTTCTAGTACTTAGATGTTTATATCATATTTATTTTTGTTATTTCGCCATCTTTTTCCATCTTTATTTGCTTTAATCGAGTTGTCTATCCTTCTAACATCTTCTCTGAGAAGTAGAATGGGTTATGAAGCAGTGACAGTCTCGCAAGAGAACTCAAACATTGACCATTTTGTGCTACACAGCATGAACATTATTCTACATCGATATTCCTACATTTCGCGTATCTCAAGTGTATTTAGAATAGATATTTTGAATGGTTACCTGACATCGTACAGGCCTGGGACCGACGGCTTGATATCCTCTTCGAGGGATAACGTGCTCAGATTTATTCACCACGTGAATAAATCGAGGGCCAGAATGGACATTGAACCCCAAATCTACCAGAACGTTACACTGGGCTATCCTTGCCACTTCTCGGAAAAGTATGTAGCCTGCCTCTATTCAAATACTACTGTACCGTGCTTCCTTGAGCTCTCTGGGCTTCTTTAGCTTCACACTGTTTCCTCTTTCTTATAATAAACAAGACTTGTTGAAGATCTGAATTTTTTTCTTATGCGCTATGTATTGTATATTGTATAAATTTCATCAAAATTAGATGTATTTCTATTTTTATAAAAATCTTTGGCCAATTTGTGCCCCTTTATCTTAGACCTGAGCGATTCGTTCCCCTCTAAGACTATTACTGAGAAGTCAGTAGTCTATTTATCAGTTTTCAAAACATGTTGTCATAAAGTTTGGGAATCTTCGAAAAATTATACCATGAGATACCTACTCAAATAGATCTACTATTTTGAATATAGAGGTACGGAATTGTTTAATACTTAGTTATTTAATAAATTGTGCTGGTAAGGAGATGAATTATGAATAAATTACTTGCTATCCTACAGATTATGATTATACATTTTGAACTTAAAGTGTACAGAAATTAATGTTAATGTGATTGTTAATTAATTAAATGGTTGATTTTAGGTTGAACTGTTAGTAATAACAGACATCTTGCCCTCACCTAATTGCTCTCCGACGGGCAACCGCCGCTCGGCACGGTCTCGATGTGGTCGAGTCACCGGTATTGCTTACGGGACAGTGCGCCACTCTCCGTCTGAACACAAGCCCCCGCCTTGCGGTCCAATAATGATGTTCCTATTACGTGGTCAATCGTCTGCAGACATCAGGTACCATATAATAATGCCATTCCTTCGTTATGCTGTCTTTCTAATATTTATTACAGGGGTGTTTAGCTCATGTAATTAGTCGAGAGTCGTTTAGTGTTTGCAGTAAGAAGCTTATTTTTTATTATTTATTATTTGAGGGTGACTACAGCACTGCGTCATAAAAAAAAAAACTATTGTACTTCCCCTCTTCTGTACTAAAGTATCTCAGCAGTTAGCTTCAACGCCTCCAAGAAGCTCAAAGTTAGGTTAGGTGCACTTGTGGGAGGTTCCCACTAGTTAGCGCTTTTGGACCCTCTGCGCTTCCAGAGGATGGTCTCCAGACTTCCTTCTCCTTACAGGGGAAAATCCCTGAAGCTTTATCGGTGGTATTTTGTCCTCTCTGGCAGAGCACCGCATACTGGAGTAAGGCTATTTACTCAAGGGGGTCACCTGGTGCCCTTGAGGGTTCATAATGCAGAAACCCCTGTATCATCCATCCTTCGCACAGATTGCATAACACCTTAGATTGGGGCTGGGATAAAAGGAGGGGATTTGGGGATTAGGAAGGATGGGAAGCGAAGGTGGTCAGGCCCAGCTCCTGATCACTGTCTCCTCCTCTTTCGTTTGTCCCTGCATATAGCAGGTTAACAGTGTAGTCTCGTGAAGGCCGAAAGTCGGAGTTGAGTGTTAGAGGCTATTAGAGGCGCTTAATCACTCCATTACTACCCCTTATTTATAAAACTACAATACTATATACTATACAATACTATATAAAACTACATTACTTATAAAATAATAATAATAAGTACCTTAGGTTTAAGTTTAAATCTTAGTCATTAACCTAGATTGTTAGTTTGTGTTGGAGATGAAGATTTTGTGAACTGTGGTGTAGATGGAGATTTTGGTCATCTATATGGTGTGGGTTACTCTAGATTCAAGGCTCAGAAAACCTTTGTACCGTTTTATAAAGCTGACCCCACAGACTGCTTTTCGGACTACTGGTAGAGGCAGCTATTCTCTAGCTAATCCCTGGAAATAACTGAAGGACTGATTCCCACGCAGTGACTGACTCGACAACTTTGGGTTTGAAACTTCGACCAAAACGACGTTACCATTGCATTAGGGCCATATACACGGTTTAGTTAGGCTTAACACACCCTTTCGCTTACTACCGATAGTATGCATGCATCCGCGTAATATACCATATAATCAGGGACTCTACTAAATTGTTTGAGTCTAATTTAGTACAATTACAATCTCTACACTTACAAACTTATAATGCAAATATTTAAGACTAACTATAAGAAAGCAACCAGGTAATGTGTGTCATCTATGAATAAAATATATAACTTATTACAAATAAAAATATATGGTATATCGTATTATTATACAAATCCGTCTTACCTCGTGAATCGTTTCTGTAGACGCCTGAGAGGTAGTGCATCTTCAAGAGGGACTCCAGTACCTTAAGTAAGGAGTTTTTATTTAAAGCCTTTTTCATAGGGAGAAGTCAATACTTTTATCAATATTTATATTTTTAAATAAAAACCGAAACGTTGGCAATGAGAGTTTAATTTGAATCTGAAAAACTGACCGAGTCTTGATAAATTTTAGTTTTGTTACTATTCCAGGGTTGTTACTTTTATCAATATATGTAAACTGGTGTATTAGTTTTCGTCCTACATGAAAGTGCACTGCGTGTAAAACTGTCTGGATGTTTACGACAATGATCATCGAGGTAAAAGAGTTTTTATAATAATATGATGTTTACTAACAACATGCTTCTAACAACATGTTGTACTAACGACATGCTTCTGTTTAATATATATATGTACTTATAAAGAAATATATATTTGTGAAATACATATCTTTCATATATACTGACATTTTTGGTTGTTTAATAAAAATGGGTAAAAATTAACAGAATAGCCATATTAGTACTCTTATGACAGTATGGATGGCGTGAGCCTGCAAATAAAGGCATTGAAAAACACTATGTAATATAATTTATTATTGCAGTGTTATAAATTTAAGCAAGAGGATATATTCAGGTCTTGACCGAAATATTTAAACAGTAGGTGACCTCTCCAAGGTGCTAAAATATGGAGGTCAGTTAGAATCTAATTTCATCATCTCTTCCAGAATGAGAGAGATTCTCGGCCAAGGGTACTGGATGTTATAAATATTGGCATTCGCTTATATGAGCTGTTGGGTTTAGGGAGTTCTTGTTGTCAGAATTCTTGCCAATAATCAAGGGAACCTGAGCTTGAAGCACATGCTGATTCCAGGGTTTTTATTGTAGTGAATACCTTCACATTTGCACATGCTCTAGAGAGGATGTAAATCTGTAAGTCTGGCGTGTACGGTATCAAATACGATAGAACCTTGCAGTACGAGTTTAATTTGTTCTCAAACCGAGCCCGTATTGCCATTTCTCGTATTACGAAGCAATTTTTTCGCAATGAAATTAATATAACCATTTTAAATAGAATAAGTACAACTCGAAAAGAAATAGCATGGTACATGTAATATGAATAATATTGCTTGAACACTAAATGCATGCAAGAAATAATGTTTTAGTATTAATCTACTAAACTTAAAACGGAAACCATCTAGGCGTGAGGGAGACGTTGGTCGTAGTACGAATTTTTACTTGTCGTACGGGACAAAAATTCTTACAAATGCCTACTCCTAAAGCAAATGACTCATACAAGGGTGTACTCGTACTATGTTCTACTGTATTATGTTACTATACTATACTATACTATGTCTCTATACACTATATACTATACTCTACTATACTACTGTACTGTACTATGTCCTACTGTTCTCTAGGTTCCAGTGTATTTGTTAAATTTATCAAAATTAATAGTTCTTAATGGAGAACCAACTTGATTATTAGTGTTAATTTTTAAAGATATTAAAAAATTGCATTAATATTTTTTACAAGACTTATTTTTCTTGTCAATTATCTATCTATTTTAAGACAATGAACATTACTGCTATACAGTATGTTTTGACAGCACTTACTGATTTTATTTAGTCCATACCATTTGTTGCTAAATGTTAGCACTCATATAAGCAGTAAATAACAAAAATGAGGGATGAGTTAAAAAAATATAAATGGAATGAGTGACTTGAATCAAAAGGTGAGGTCTTTCATCAAGAGAAGATTGATGGATTCTGAAAGTGATTGAGCAAACATTGACTCAATCAGTCGACTGAAGCAAGCAAACAACATAAATAAACGATTAGAAGTAATTTAAGAAAGGAGTCAAGCGCCTAAATACTTGATTGTAAAAAAATAATTATAATGCACTTTGTGGTAAAGTTAAAGCCTTGACGTGTCCCAGACAAAAACTAATACACCAGCTTACATATATTGATAAAAGTAACGACCCTGGAATAGGAACAAAACTAAAGTTTATCAAGACTCGGTCAGTTCTTCAGACTCAAATTAAACTCTCATTGACAACATTTCGGTTTTTATTTAAACTATAAATATTGATAAAAGTATTGACTTCTGCCTATTAAAAAGGTTTTAAATAAAAACCGAAACTTTGGCAATGTCAGTTTCATTTGAACCTGAAGAACTGACCAACCGTGATTTCACGGTTGAAAGATCTTAGTCTTGTTTTCCCATTTCTTATTGTGGTTTGATCATTGATATATATATATATATATATATATATATATATATATATATATATATATATTATATGTTTTGGTTGATAAATACTTGAGAAAATCAACCTCTTGTTTCAGTATCCAATAAACAAATTTGAGCCTATTTTTTTATCAACTACTTCAAAATTATACAATATTTAGAAGTAGACTACACCTATGAGTGTTAAAGTAAATATACTTTAAGTGTTAAGTGTTGTTTGCATTTTAAGTGTTAATAAATATCTGACCATCTACCTAGTATACATTTTGGGAATACTTAAAAATTTGTACTCTTTTATATCCTATTTTAACTTTTTGTTTCAGAAACACTTCTTATTATTTCAAAAATAAGAGAATACATATATTTCTTTATTCAATAAAAAATAATTTCATTTTGTATTGTGTTTTAATTAGACTGAATGGCCGTTTTTGTTTATAAATGAATGTGTATAAACGAGAACATTCAGAAAAGAACAGAGACAGTTATAAACAACTGTCATTTCAATATTTCGACATCCATCGTCCTCAGGAGAAGTACTCCACTTGAATAGCTCAATGCTATTAAGTAAACTTGAAGAGCTTAGTGCAATTCAAGCAGAAGACTTCTTTTAATGACGGTGAATATCGAAATAATGACATGAGTTTTGTCTTTAACAGTTTCCGGTTATTTCTTTATGTTATCATTTTTTTTTATCCATTAAGATCATTCAATTTTGATTATGTATATATTTTTCGATCGAACGCTTTTTTTTTGTATTATCAATTTAATGCTTACCTTTTTAAATTCCCTACATATGATTCTATTCTTCCCATTTCTTAATCCTCCAATTTTTATTAATATTACGTTCGTCGCAACATGTTCTATTCCTAATGTCGGTGAATCATATTCATGATTAGTATAACATTCAACTTTCTTTCCAATTTTTAAATATTTAAAGTTTTTTAATTAAAATATGTAAACTTTTTTGTTACTAATGTTACAAGGCAGACTAACTAAAAAAAAAACATAGCTTCATTATCTACATCGAAGAGCGTTGGAATTGGAATCTCGTTTCTAATAAGGTTAGATTGGGAAACGATATTCTTTACGCGGGCAGGTTATCGATGGGGTATAGTAGAAGGTGATTAAAAGGTAAAAACAAACTACAAAAGAAAGAAGGGAGAATTGGAAAAAACTCATTAATGACATTTAGAAATCAAAACTAAAAAATAAAATTAAAGGAAGTTTCATTTTCAACTAAAAATTAAATTTACTCTCTGAATAACATAAAATAACACTTTTTAAAAGTCGTATATGCATACAATTAATTAGGTCATTTATTTTTTATTGCATTGTTTTAAGTATATCACTTGACATACTGATTAACAATATAGAAATATGTATATTATTATAAATTATAAATTGACAGCATAAGATTCTAAACGAGGGCCTATAATCTTTCGATCAGTAATTGCTCTGTGATTCTGAACTGTGATCAGAATCACAATGAGAATGAAGTTAACTAATTTGTAATGTGAAAGTGGTCAAAAGATTATATCTTCATTTTAGAATTAGATACTGTCTTCAAACTTGATTTTTATTTCATGTGTTTGTTATGAAAGCCTTTATGCATATTTTTTTCACAACCACTTGGAACTCAAAATGAACACATATTAAGAACGG
Source organism: Hermatobates lingyangjiaoensis (assembly GCA_026182355.1). NCBI lineage: Eukaryota > Metazoa > Arthropoda > Insecta > Hemiptera > Hermatobatidae > Hermatobates > Hermatobates lingyangjiaoensis. The sequence continues at coordinate 1,266,841 of JAPFBL010000881.1, forward strand.
AACAAAACACGCACTACTATCTATATTTCTAACAACTTTTTGTCGGGAGAAGAATCCAAGAGATGTTATATTTAAATATATGGGTAAGAGCCTTTGCATATACTCTTTAAAATAGAACGCACTTTGTCAGATAAGATTCCTAACAAGTATCCCAATGCTTCAAAAGAACTAACTTGTTACTGCACAATACTGCATAATTTTTCTTATAGCCGACTACAGGAACCATTCATAAAACCACTATATGAATATATTGAACTGAGCCCCCACTTTTTGATCGTACAGTCCTTATCAGAGTCTTAATGGGTTTTTGTGAAAAATGAATAAAATTGCATTTTGTGATATATATTTTCTTCAGAACTTTCCTGAATCAATTCAGGAAATTATTTTTCTTTCACATTTTACTGAGACATGTGTATGCATTTTTTCTATTACAATAACAAATAACAAATTTAGTTGTTCATTAATTCAAAAGATAGCAATATATACATGCGGAAAAAGTATATATATATGTATATATATATATATATACTATTCATCATGATTTGTTTTCTTGACCCAATATTTATATGATGTAATTTTTTTTGAGATCATGTTGTAGCACTGAAGATGACATAAATATATGTCGAAACGTCGGCAAAAGGACTAGTTTTAATCATTGGACCTCAAAACTCAAAAAAAATTACATCATATATATACTATTGCTATAAACGTTTTTGAGGATTTTTGGTATAAGAAATTTCACTCTTGTTTATACGCCGACGTTTTGCGAAAAAATTGTTTGGCATTTTCAAGGCTTGTTCTTGAGGAACAAACTGTTTACGATCCATGCTTCTATCTACCATCATATCAGATACGAAGCTGGTAGATAAAGGCATAAATAGTTTCTTCCTCAAAAATAAGCCTTGGAAATGCCAAAGAATTATTGGCGAAACATCGGTATATAAACAGGAGTGTAATTTCCTTAGACCAAAAATCCTTAATAAACCTATCTTTGAACTTTAAAAACGAATGGTGGAGACTATATCAATATATTGCTATTAATATATATATATCAGCTCAAAAACGAAGAAAAGCAACACACAGAAAAAGAGACACACTTACGAACTCAAATTTTCTCCTGAAGACGGCAGGAAACCCTACCGTTGTGTTTCCGGCGTGCTTGGTCGCCCTTTCTATTTTCTCCTGAAGACGGATCATCCGAAAATTTGAGTTTGTAAGTGTGTCTCTTTCTCTGTGTGTTACTTTTCTTCGTTTTTGAGCCGATTTGCGTCCAGTTTGGACCGTTTTTTCGAATTTTGAGAGTATATATATATATATATATATATATATATATAGAAAATTGTCACAATAACACGTGATATAAATATTCAGGTAACTCACAACAAATTAAAGAAGATAGTCGCTCTAAGGCCTTTCGCTTTCACGTCGTCAGAGAGCAAGTGAATACAAGTTGTAAGCAGGTTATGAATTTTGATTTAAAGAAGGAGTAAGATTGGCATCATTGACAGTATTTTTCCCTATAACTGTTGAAATAGTCTTGATTTGTTTGATAATTCCTTCAATTAGAAATTCATCTAATTTAAAAAGGCCTGGACTAGTGTTGACCAAGTTCTTAGGTCATGACATAATAAAAATGTTAGCACTTTTTTGGATACCCTCAATATGTTTGTTCCGTCTATTCAATTTACAATAGAATTAGAAAATAATAATAAACTCCCTTTCGTGGATGTGCTTTTGCACCGAAGTGGTAACAAATTGAATTATAGTATTTACAGAAAATTTACAAATGTATCCTCTTATGTTCATTTCTTCTCGGCACACCCCCCTCAGTGTCAAAAAATCCGTTTTTAATAGCATGTTTTTGAGAGCTTTCAAAATTTGCAGTGAACCATTTTTAGATGAAGAAATTAAATATATTTACAAAGTTGCAACCTCTCTAATGTATCCAAAAAAGTTAATTGATAACGTGATGAAAAAAGCCAAACAATCTTTGATGCCATCTGTAAGTGAGGAACGTTTTTCAGGAAGGAATTTACTGGTGGTTCCCTACAGCCCATGTTTAAAAGACATTCCATATTTGTTGAAGAAGCTAGATATCTCAGTTACATTTAGTAGTGGTGGTAATTTGTCAAATAGACTTGTCCATAACTCTAAAAGAAGCCGAAAAAACTGTTGTGTATACAGAATTCCTTGCAAGGATTGCGAGTTGGCTTATATTGGACAGACGGGAAAAGGAATGGATACAAGGATTAAGTAACATCAGTATTCAGTTAGAAGACAAGATGATAAAAGTGCCTTGTTCCTACACATTAGAGACAAAAATCACATAATTAACTGGGAAGAAGCAAAGGAGTTGGTTTTTATGTCATGTGAAAGAAGAAGAAACATTGTTGAAAGCGCCCTCATAAAAGACTTTTCTAAGAACTTGGTCAACACTAGTCCAGGCCTTTTTAAATTAGATGAATTTCTAATTGAAGGAATTATCAAACAAATCAAGACTATTTCAACAGTTATAGGGAAAAATACTGTCAATGATGCCAATCTTACTCCTTCTTTAAATCAAAATTCATAACCTGCTTACAACTTGTATTCACTTGCTCTCTGACGACGTGAAAGCGAAAGGCCTTAGAGCGACTATCTTCTTTAATTTGTGGTGAGTTACCTGATATATATATATATAATATATATATATATATATATATATATATATTGCTTTTATAATAACAAGAGTCTTAATATGTAAAAATACTGCTATTAACAAATAACCATAAGAAATATTATTTCTGACATTAAAATAGATAAATTGAGTATATAGCTACAATTAATTGGGTTTTATAATTGCGTTGGGGCATTAACGGTTCTCTGTTGACGTTGAAAGCTGAAAAGTAAATCTAGTATAGTGTACATGGTCCATGCTGTAAGAAGCAAGAGTGTAAAGGACATTATTAGCAGTAAGACGCAGTCAGAAGGTATAAAATGCGTTTTCCTTTGACCTTCACGCCCACACATACTGGCTTTAGCTTTGACAGTAAACCATAATCCCGCAGTCTAGGCAAACGTGCGAACCAGATACGAACAACAGCTTTACTTGTCAAGTAATTAGAAAACTATATCGAACTGTCAAAACAAAATAATCTAAAAAAAAATCTACATACTTTTTAATGTGTTTTTTTTTAAAGGTTACAAATTAATATTCATATAGCTTATCGACCATTGGTTCTTCAAATATAAAATTAGTTCTTGAGGACTAGGTCCAAAAATCTGATTATAATTAGGCTTAAAATGTAAAGTAATTAATTCTTGGGCCTAATCCTTAAGAACTGATTTTATATTTACAAATTAATGTGCTTAAAACCCTAACTAACTATTTAGTTAAGGCTTATGAAGCCAACCTAACCGAACTGATCAGCCTAGATATATACGGCAATACAGCGGATATTAAATGACGTTTATTAATTAATTCGGGTTGATTATTGAAAATTGTTTTTGTCTTATTAAATAAGTTGTTGACTCTATCCAAAGGATTGGATGTTAACTGAAGATACTTTTATCACTTAACGTGGATTCTATACTTTTTAATTAGTCTTTTTACTTAGGTAAGGATAGGTTAGGTTGCAGTGGTAGTCTCACAATGGAACACATGAAGGCCGAGCACTGGCCCTTTGTGATATCACACAATGAAGATTGAGTCTACAGTGGGATTCCTAAATTTTGCCTAACTCAAGTGAATTTAGAGTAGGGATCTTTAACGGTATCAGACATCGTACAGGCTCGGGACCGACGGTTTAATCTTAAATAAAAAAACCTGGGGGAAGATTAGTTCAGTGATGTACGTAATCACTGAACTAATCTGCCCCCCGTTTTTTAAATTAAGATTACTTTCGTTTTATAGTATTACCTTTTTTAAGTTTACTTACGACGTTTTTTACACATCAGTATCCCTTTTCAAAATATCATTATTTTTCAGTAACTTGCAAAATAAAACTTTTTTTCTATGAAAGCAATTGTTTTTATGCATATATTGCTTTCTTTTGCATTAATTAACAACTAAATTCGTTATTTGTAATTTTAATGCCAAATATTTATACTCATCACAGAAAATGTACAATAAAAACTAGCATTGATTCAAACATTTTTAACACGTTTACCACGCTTAAACTTCGTTCTTATCTAGAAGTCACAAATCTGAATTATCTTTGCCTAGCATACACTACGGACCTTACAATATACGCGGTTATTCAGAATTTAAAGACATCATCACTGAAACTCATATTTTAAGGAACTTTTACTAATTACTCAAATCTACTGAACAGATTTTAAACACTGATTTAGATTATATAAAACATCATATATTGATGTCAGTATGCATATATGTGTCTGTGTGACACTGATTATATCTGATTAGGGAAAAGAGGTGGAAAATGTTAGAATCACTTCACATTTGAAAAGTAGAAACTGAAGTACTTCTTTTCGGTCATGCCGAAAATTTCAAAAGAAAGAGTTTAATACAGGGAAGCTGAGAAACAAGTTTTTTGATTTGTCTCAAGTAGAATTTGTAAGGGGTTGGTTGGGAAAAGGACGGTTAGTTGTTAGGTGTCTGGACCCCCTAGGGTAAGGGGGGCTGAGAAAGTGCCTAGCTAGGGGGAGCAAGTGGTGCAAAGTGCTCGAAATGTTATCAGCTGTGACAGAAGAGGGTCATTAGGAGTGGACCAAACTAATGAATTGACAGGCAGGAGTCGATCTTTTGAGCTAGGACGAGGTAATTACAGGGTGTGCCGAGCCGCCGGCGGGGGGTGGCTCTGTGACGCAAACTAACGGCCTGCCACCCTTATTCTAACCCCTCTTTGCACAACCGCCTTTAAACCTCATTCACTGGGTCAAACCGCTCATGAATAAAGTCAAATTTCCTGGTAAAGAATTTCGTTAAAGGCGGGGGTTCCACAAAGCCGAAAGCAATATTTTCTTAATGTCGTTTCTTTTTTCAAGAAAATCTACCTCAAAAAAAAATTAAATTAAATTCCTTATCTAACATCATTTATTATATACAGATAAAAAAAAATTGTTTTCAATAAACCAAAATATTTTTAAACAAGATGCATTGCATCATTAAATGACAAAAGTTTATAAATATTATAAAAAAAGTGCAAAACATGGCAATACTTAATTTCTAAGCATTCCAGTTACTTTTTTACTTTTTTTTTTAAGTTTTCAAACCAATGCCTTTTTGGGGCCAGCTCAGTGGTTAATGTACTCACCTCTGAACTGGTAGGTCCGGGGTTTGATACCCACCTGCTCCTCGACTTATTACCTTACCTTATTTAATAGTAATATAATAATATTAGTTAATTTTTTATTACTTTTATATTAATATAATAAGCTATTTGATAATATTACGTTTACCTTTTTAACTGTTTTAATAAACTCTGGTTACTGACTATTTCCTTTGTCTTCTTATATAAACAACTTTTATTGAAATTCTGGATGGTTGAGATTACAAATAAAATACTGCTAAGATATGTACATGGAATCCTAAAAAGTAACAAAGTTTGAGAGTTATATGAATAAGTTATAAAGTTTGAAATTGAATGGAGAATTGATTCAAGAGCTTTGAGAGGCTTTCTGTTTCCGACATAAGTGAATTATTTTAATAGCTTGACTAGAAATGAAGTCGAGAGCTTTTATGTGAGGCCATAAACCACTCCATTTATCAAAGCAAGAAAGTTAAAGTTTTTTACGTCATATTTATTGCTTAATTTTTTATTAAAGTAATAATTTTCAATACATATAATTCAGAGTAAAATATATTAGGTGACAAATGGATTGATCTTGACCTATGAGGTCACTGACATGATCGAGGTCAATTCGGTATTTCTTTGTATCATCTGTTTCAGACTATAATCCTTCTTTGATCTTTGAATGACGGGTACCACTATAGACTTATTGCATTAGCGGCTTGCTCTATGACCAAGAGATTTTCTTTCCCCAGCATGCTGCTAATAATGTTTGACGTTGCCCGTGTACATGTACTACTGAGGATTGAAATATTATTGTTCCAATTTATTAGTTAATTCATCATCTATTGCGTTCATTTTAAATTGTCTGTTATCTACTTTTACTTTTGTTAAGTAATTGACATGTTACATGCTTGAAATTGACGTACGAACTTCCTCTACAAATTACGGTGTAATATTCACTCTCCCCATCTAGATAATGTACAGTTATTATTGAGATTCAAATCTGAAACCTTTCGGTACAACCTTTAAGCATGCTAGCTACACCTGACTTTAATTTTGATTTATCGATTAGTCTAAAATTAACATCTGCTTCTCAATCAATACATCATTCATAATTAATATTATAGTATAACATAATAACCTTATTAGAACTAAGAGGGTTATTAGATACAATAATACAGTAGTAATTTACTTGTAATTGCAATTATATTTATTATAAGAATTCCCTCTTTATGTGAGGTGTTTCTGAACACGTAAATTTTTAAGAACCAACAAGTTAGATCCAGTGTTTTCAATATCTTAACGCTAGGTCTAATCCATAACACCGCTGAAATTAGTTATATATATATCAGAGCTCTTAAAGAAGCATACGTGGATAAATATTAATACTTTTAAATACAGTTTTCTAAATAACAAAGTTTAACTGGAAATTATTACAGCCCTATAGTTATAGTCAACTTAGGTTTATAGTTATTATAAACCTAATTTCTCTCACTCATATAATTCATAATATTATAACTCACTCATTTCAATACTTTCGTCTTGGTTGTTGTCTAGAGGTAGGAAGTGCAGCTAGTTTGAAAACTGGCAGATTCTTAGTCAATTGTGAAGCACATTACCGTTTTGTTAATGTGGATTTACTTAGTGGTGCCGCACAAGGCTGCCATTTAGACACTCTGTTGGTAAACCATTTAGACACTCTACTCGCAAGCGAGAGGCTACCATCCCGTACCGCCCAGACGGGTTCCAAGCTGGGCTTACGCCCGTTCAAGAAAACCTGCCCGGCTAAGCCTAAGGACCGGCGTGGGCTGGGCTACTGGACCGCGCTTGGGACGGCCTGCCCTGTACTGTTGGCTTGCGCTGTGCAGCCTACACAATTACCACATCTGCGACGGGACGCCAGTACTAGGTACATCCACCCCATAGAGTGGTTAGAGGCTCTCACGCAAGTTGGGTAGACTCTTGTGGTCACTCTGTGAGAAGCTGTAGCTTTTCGGGAGGATGTCTGCTTTGCATACCGGGGAGCTAGAGACTCCCCGGTATGCTAAGGGAGTCTATTAATATTATAAAAAATAATATTATAACAATTAATTGGACAAAATTTTTGTTTAAAATACTGTTATAACAGTTTGTCATTTTCTATATGAAAGAGTAGTTAATAAATTTGGAGCTAATCAAAATTTGTTAAAAATCATTTACAAATTAATATTAATATAATTCATAATAGTGGATAAAAAGTTACATATGCATTTATTTTATAATCAAGAATTAGAAAAAATTATCAATTAATATTAATTTAGTGTTTGATTTTACCAGTGATAAGGTTTAATGAAGAAAACATCTCAGATCTTAAAGTCAAGAAACAACTTGTGGCAAAAATACCTGCTGGCTGATTTCATTATTTGTGGCAACAGTGAAAAAGCAAAAACCAAAAAGTTTTGTAGGAATTATTCAATTCGCAATAATAATAATAATAATAATAATAATAATAATAATAATAATAATAATAATAATAATAATAATGTTTCTTTATAATTTCCTCAGTTTTGGAGTTTATTTAGTTGTATTCATAGAGCATGTCATCCGTTATTGCTAATTTATTAAATATCCATTATATATATTTAGTTTATTAGTAAATAATTCGTTTAAGAATAAATAAAAGTGAGTGCCTTGAGGCCGAGTGTTGAGGACAGAAGGGGCTTCAGCTCAAGGCAAACATGAGCAGTTCTGCTCACATGTCCTTACACAACTGATGTCGTCTGACCCCAGCCCAAAACGACATCCGCTCAACTGATAAGAAAAAAAACATTCCCAAACTACTACTTTTTTGCCTTTAAACGAAGTTTGTTCTGATCGAAGAATATATTTACATTTTAAAATATTGAATTATTAATACTTAAATAGACTAAGACAAATGGTTTTTGGGCAAGATTCGATTTGCAGTTTACTGGATTTAACAAATGGAAATTATACATGAATAAACCAATTATCTGGAGGCCGGGCGGGAATGGCCAGACTCATGGGGCATTGCTAAACACTGCATAATGCATGAGCGACCAGGATAAGACTGAGCTTCTAAATCACCGGGTCTTCTGCAGTCCTCTACTTGGGAGATTTTTTCTTGTCTTTTCCTGATGGTGGTATTACTGATATAGTGGTGGTCGTGGTGATAATCATTATGATGATGGTATACACAGAGTTTCTCAATGCAAATCCATATATGCTGAAACTTAGTTTTATGAAAACATTTAGTTTTCAAAAAATGGTGTCGAATTTGTTTTATTATTGTATTTTTCTTAAGAGTAAAATATTTACTGCGTCAGACAAAGAAATTATAAAAATATCAACTTACATATTACATAATGTAGATCAAAAAATAAAATAAGACTTATCATTAAACTCATGTAAATACATATACTTATATATAGATTATAAATTATAATAAAGTTTTATCTGGAATTTCCTCGAATAATTTAAAGGTTAAAGTTCATATTGTTTGTGATAAGCGGGTAGAACGATGTGGATATCGCAGTTGTCATACTTGTCTTATTATTAACCCCAGGTCTTTCTGAATTTCTCTTATCAACCATAATTCCTATCCTACATACATTTATACTTCTTGTGACTTTATACATCAAATGCATTACAGTCAGCCTTTGTATGAGTTGTCATGAGGTTACAAGCAAAGCAACATAGCAATATTTCAATTGCTATTCTTGTGAAAAAACTATTTCTGAGATCAAATTTTAAACTGATAACGACTTTTACACTCTCTACTTTTAGTGCTTAAGAAAAAAATCCTCTTTTTTTCTTAGCACAATAGTAACATTTATTTGTTTATTGGAGTTGATGAGTTGATTCCTAGGTAGGATATACCTAGTTCCTAGTGAATTTAAAGGACTCTTAAGAGAGTTGGAAAAGGTATCCAAGAAATTAATTAAAAAAACAATAGGCAGGAAAGTTAATCTAACAGATATATGTGTATATAACAAGTAACTCAACACAAAAAAGAAGGAGGTAATCGCTCTGAGACCTTTCGTCTAACACATCGTCAGAGAACAAGTGAATACAAATGGTGGGCAGGTTATGAATCTTGGTTTAAAGTTTAATGAAGATTGGCAACACTGACTATATTTTTCCCTATTAAATTTGAAATAGTTTAATCTGTTTAACAATTCCATCAATTACAAATTAATCTAGTTTAAAAAGGCCTGGACTGGTGTTGACTAAACTCTTAGAATAGTTTTTTAAGAGGGTGCTTTCAACAATCTTTCTTCTTCTTTCAAATGACGTAAATACCATGATCTCATCCCGTTGTCTCTTGAACAAGTTATAATGAAATGAAAAGCACTAAGATTGTTACAGTGTGACTTTTATCTTTGTTTTTCTGTTTGTCATTTTTGTCTGCCATCACATAGTATTATTATATATATATATATATATATATATATGATCAAACCACAATAAGAAATGGGAGAACAAGACTAAGAACTTTCAACCGTAACAAGCGGTCTTCGTCAGTTGGGTTTTTGACTCTGACGAAGACCGCTTGTTACGGTTGAAAGTTCTTAGTCTTGTTCTCCCATTTCTTATTGTGGTTTGATCGTTGATTGTTATTTCACGTTTTTATGTGAAATCTTTTTATCGAATATATATATATATATATATATATATATATACCATGATAAACGATAACGGTCCGGCAGGACAGATAACAATTAAAATAAGCAGTGACACATAAACTGAAACACAACAAAGACTCACTTTTCAATATTTCGACCACCATTACGGTCGAAATATTGAAAAGTGAGTCTTTGTTGTGTTTCAGTTTATGTGTCACTGCTTATTATAATTATATATATATATATATATATATATATATATATGGAATAATATATTTATGTGTAAGATATTGATTTAAATAATATATATGTATAACTAATATTGTAAAAATACTGTACCTTTGAAACTATACAGAATCGTGATTTACATAAGGTGAACGTTAAAGCCTGTATGTTGCTTTTTTTTATAATTACTTAATTAAATTCTTCAATCAAATCTAAAAATTCAATTCAGCTATTATTTTATTATCACAATTTGTAGATGTATTTTTTTAATAGTTATTTAAGATTACTTTTTTAATCAGTTACAATTATTAAAAAACATTTACTTTTTAACTTTCTGAATAGGTTTGTTGATTATAGTTTTTAATTTTCTTTGTTCGTCTTTATTAATTCTAGTTAAAGAAAGGGAAATCAATAAAGAAAGAATGCGGCTATTGTAAATGATGTCCACTTGGTATCCTTCCTATGTTCACGTCCGTCAGTCATCTAGCGCTTATCAGTCTCTTAACTCAATTTAACTTCATATAATTAAATTAACTCTTCTTTTCAATTTAATAACCTTATGTGTTGTAGTCAATTTTCTAATCAAATCTTGTTGTATTCATCAATTAAAGTATATTCCCTTCTTTATTGTCCTTTTTATACGAAGATTAATTTGAAGTGATTTATTGGTGAACATTATTTTTTTTAAACACTTCCTGAGTCCTTCAGGACCTATCTAGCCTTTTGCTATTCTGTTTCATTGAGTACTGCAGTCATTATAGAGTTTCTTTTCATCGACGTTCAAAGCCACTTAAGTAGAAAAGGTAGCATTTTCTCGAGAACAGATAGGAGAATTTGGTGAGTTTGATGTATTGACTTCATGACTGTACCTCTGCAGGCCATTCTTATCTTCTGACTAAAGATCTGGCTACCATCCTGAAGGCTGATACAGCGGCTCTAGGCAGATGTCGACTGTGTCTTTGATTAACTCCACACCTCTAATAAACCGCAGTTGTTCCCTTGGAAGCCTTACTCCTTTCTTACTAATGTGTTATTGGACCAGGTGATCAAAACACTGATCTCTAACTAAAGACCTAAAAGTCAGACTTTTTATCTTGTTTACATTTTTATTCCAATAATAGCATTCAAATATATCTTTATTTTACATTATACATATTTATGATAATTATTATATAACAGATTCAATTAGAATAACACCGTTTCAATGAAACACCGTTTGATAGAATAGGTGTATTCTCTAATTGGGATTCAGTCAATTTTCTAGAATAAAAAATCAAACTCTCGTTGCCAACGTTTCGGTTTTATTTAAAACCTTTTTCATAGGCTTTTAAATTCACAAGTAAATGAAATTTACATTATTTAAAGGAACAACAATGTTAACCGGACAAAACTTTCGACTAGACTCTATAAGACGGCTAGACTTCGATAATTATTATAATTATCATTCTCCTTTCATATTTGACTTCATATTAATACATCGTTTTCTTCCCTTATTTCTCTGTTTCTCGCTTTTTCCATCTTCCCTAGTAGTAAATTTAATTGGCTTATTACAGTTGATAATTCCTTAAGCTATCATTGATTACGTAACATTATGACGAATCAACAATACTTGACAACCACTTAAAAAACTATTATAATTAGTTAAAATTAATATAATATGAAAAATGTGTCAGCATATTCAAAATAGTTCGTTTTTAAAAGACTTTTTAGTTTCTGAATAACGATGATTTTTTTTTGCAACGTTGATTTATTTAATATATATACAAAACTATAGTTTGTCGGAACTCGGTCAGTTCTTCAGGTTCAAATTAAACTCTCATTGCCAACGTTTCGGTCTTTATTTAAAACCTTTTTCATAGCCAGAAGTATAAATTTTGAAACACAAAAACTAAGTATTACATTACAAATTATTTTATAAAGAAAAATCCACATACTATTTTTCTTTGTAAAATAATTTCTAATGTAATATTTAGTTTTCCTGTTTCAAAATTTATACTTCTGCCTATGAAAAAGGTTCTAATTAAAAACCGAAACGTTGGCATTGAGTGTTTAATTAATGTTGAATTGTGTTGCATGGTAAGAAGAAACTTATTTTTTTATGAATGAAGACTCTAGTTATAGAGTGTTTGTTTTTGATAGTAATAACAAGAGTCGGCTGGATGTTGGCATTGATCAGGGTGGGCGGAGATTTTGAGCCCACCAGACATGCCAACCTCAGACCCCCTAGGTAACCTCCGCACCCTAACTCTTCCTGCTTTTCTAACTGGGCCATTCCTCAATCATTTCTAAACTTCTTAATTAAATTAAATTTTAAACTTTTCAATAAAGAATATCTACAGTCAATGACAGAGATATCGAAATATGCACAAATAGTAGGTCAAAAACAATACTGTTTGACCTAATACTATTAATATATTAATAATAAAAGTATTATTAATACCATTTAATTATTGTTAAAAATAATTTTGTAATAATTTGAACGTAAATTGAAAAAAATTGTAAATATTTAAGATAAAATTATTATATTTTTATAATAATGTTAAACAGTAAATTATTTTATAACCATAAACAATGGCATACTCTATAACCTGAACGTTACTGTGAAAATAAAATATAGTTATAGAAGAGTGTTTACAAAAATCATGAAAGAGTTGATTAAAAAACAAACAAATAGACAAGTGGCTTCAACTCAACAAATTCAACTAATCTGAAGATAATCCAAAAACAAACTATCCGCTTTTAAAAAATGCGGTTGATTAAACTTGTATTTATGGAGACTATTTATTAGATTTTTACCCTACAATGTGTAAAAACCACAAAATAACTGATTGCTCTATCTTAGAATATATAAAGAATAAATATATATAAAATCTATAGAAAATAGCTTGTTTATTACCATCTTAACTATTTTACTACTAGGTATCTGTAGGTTTTATACTGGCTCAATTCATAACCTATTAAAACCTAGTAAACCTTGTAAAACCTAATTAGTAACACATCAATTCACATCTCCTACCACAAACATGCTACTAAAGTATATTATTAAACTTAATTTTGAAGGGTGTTTCCAATGTCAATCACTAGATATCGTTAATTGTTTGCTTTTTGTGTCCTATACAAATGATAGTATTTCCGTTATAATTCCAAAAATATTAAAATTAAAATTACTGACAATGACTTTGTTAATATGTTTACTTATAAAGTTAAAGTCAAGTAAAAACTGTTTCATATTTTGTGCAATGCATATTTATCATTCAAAAAAAGTTTATATTTTAGTTTGCATACAAGTTAAGATTACACTAACAAACCAGATGTGTGCTTTTTCTTCATATTTATATTAAAAAAAAGAATAGTTTATTTTAATTAGTGTTGTTTATGACAACAATATGTTTATGGAAAAATTAAAAAAAAATCTTATTTAAAACTTATGAAGAAAATGACTTCAGCAAAATATGGTAAATTATTCAACTTTATAATAAAGTTGAGTGGATGCCACTACGTATTTGACTTTTGTCAGGTATAAGTTACTGGTTGTATTTCAGAGGAGGTTAATTTTCATTAGATATAAGAGTAACATACAGTATTTGATATAACATACTGTTAACCTAGTGAGTGTACTCTTAAAGTAACTGTGAACAAACTCGTTTAGTGAATCAGAACATATCATGAATGATTATTATTTTTCAAACTATGTATCTGTTAACCTGTATAATATCGACGCTTTATAATAAGCATACAGGGGTTAAAGATTAAAAGACCACTTTCCAGAACCAGATGGGTTACTCTTAAGAACAACACCAAAGTTCCCGTTTTATACATTCAGAAACTTCTAATCTAATCTATCCTTTCAAACCAAAATGTCTTAATTTTGTTTATTGAAAACTTGTTGATTCAAACCACTCGGTTACATGAGTGTGTTTGCAAAAACCTGTTCGACACCTACACTTCCTTGAGTCACATAACTTCCTATTGAAGTCTGAGGACAAATGTCAGCCGTGTCACATCCCCTAATGGAGGCCAAGCGTAATCCCATCTCCTGAATATTACGCAAAACTGCCTTTAAACTCAGTCAAACTCTTCCTAATGGTTATGTATTTAGCTCTTTAAGAATTTGATGAAACAAAATTATTTCATTACTTGTGCAATCTGTTATGCTGTGGTATTTAACAATGATGGGGAATTTCAAAAAACATAATCGTCTCCATATAGAAGAGCATTATCTTAAAAACTAATAAACGCGTTTCAAAACACTTCGCGTTTTTCTTCAGGCTTACGTCTAAAAAACAATCATATTTTTTTAACCTAAAGAAGAACACTAAGCGTTCGAAGTGCGTTGTTAGTTTTTGTAAAAATCTCTTCTGTGTGCAGACGTAATTTTTTTTAAAAACAAAATTATATTAAAAAGGGACCATTTCTTTTACTTCGTAGAAATACTTTTAATAACTATTGATATACATTAAATTTTATCTACTAGTTTATTTTAACCTTACTGTTATGGACAAACGATTCGATAAATATTGTTTTATTTTCCTCATATTTTTGATTAATTAATTTTTGTTTATTTTATAATACAAAACCTCGACCACCCGGTCCAGTAGTGACAATGACTTCTAGATTATTCTATATATAGATTAATAGTATATATCACAAACCGTATTATACATTATTTTAAAGGAAGTATTCTGATTGTACAGAAGGACTTTCACAGAAGACTGGCCACTCCCCTCTTTGACTGGAAGCTATTTTGCATCCGAGATTAAAATCCTACTACACCCAACTCCTGGCTAATCAAAATATAAGACTGTGTTGTTGTTTCAAGCAGTAACTTAACTTGAGAATTACTCAACTGGTAAAGCGAAAGTTTCCCATACTGCATACCATGGTTGCCACATTTTTTGTGCATAACCAGCAGCAAACAGAAATGGGAGTGTATTTCAAAACAAACATCATTTATATTTATTAGGAAGTTAGATGCATTTTTAAATCAAAAGTATCCTGAATAAACAATATTTATCTTTAAAAGTATAGATTTGAATCAGTATACCCAAGCACATATCTTTCCAATTAAATCATTGTCACAACACAGCTGTGCTAATACTGTTTAGAGTGGGGTCTTAGTTTGTGGGCCACAAATGCCATGCTGCATTTTTTTTTTAAAAGTGGGTAGTGCTCCTAAGCTATAGCAAAATATAGGTTTATAAAAATGAACAAAAGCATAAGCTCGATGTACTATTTGGGATAATATTTGTAGAAAAAATGTTTGGGAAAAAATTACTTTTTTTTATGTTTTCTTACTTTACAAACTTATAAAAAGGTATTTAACTCTGTAAAATATTGAAATAACAAATATGACACACGAATCTAGTATAGAGAATAGATAGCTGTATTCAGCCAAAAAGGGGAAGCACAGGTTCTTGTAAAACGCTACATGCAGCGTGGAAGGTATCAAAAAACATTGAGGTCTACATGAAGTTAGTCTAATGCTATGAATTTCTTGAAGGGTTGTATGTGGAGTGTGGAGCGTACACAACACTGTAGAAAGTTTATGTGGAATATTCATAAACTTATTTCAGGCTGACTGCATGCAGCCACATACACGACGCCTCAAAGAGAGCAGCATTTCAAATGTAGAGCTTATAGAACCCTGTTATGGGTCACATGAAAATAGAAGGAATTAAATAAACCTTTTGAAAACACAAAAACTCTGATATAAAGAGGTTGATAATGCAGCCATCATCATTTATTTTTATTTTAGATCATGCAAATAATCTTGCCGTTTAAAACACAAAATTCTATAGAGGGATGCATGTGCAGTTGAGGACGTGTAAAACCCTTGTGTTCAGTAAAAGGCAGCCAAACCTGTCGATGGCTGTATTAAGTCAGCCTAAAGCACAAAGCACTGCAGACTGCTGCATGTGGAAAGTACAGAGCTCTGTAATAGGTCACTTGCTATTATCGAAAGGAACATAAATCATTTAAGAATGCATGGAGCCAGTTTATTTCTGAGAGCTGAATTTGAAGTGTGGAATCTATAGAATCCTGGTAAAGATCAGTTGCAGTCAGTGAAAGTCGCTTAAAACTCTTTATGGAATTATGTAGGTAGTAGAAGGCATTTAACTCTGTTGAGGGTTGTAAGAGACCAGGTATGAGTGGCTGGTGAAAGACACAGTGCCTAGTATAGGACCGCAATATGTGATTAGTGGAAGACACAAAATCTAATATAGGGCCACATGTGATTAGTGGAAGACGCAACCCAGCGAAAGCACACATTAGACTTGTGGATTACACAAGACTATTATAGGACTATATATATAACTGCGACTAGTAAAATAACAAAACCCTGTAAAGGGCTGAATCTATAGTGCAAAAAAGCCTTGCATAGTGCAACCAGTAGTGTAAGACGTAACCAAGTATAGGGTTACATTAAACTAGTGCATGGCAAAGAATTTTCTGTGGGGCCAGATGTTATTAGTGGCATGCAAAAAAACTGTAGAAACAAAATTCTTCTCTCTAACCTAAAAGATAGTTTTCTCAAACTTCTTGGAAATCTATAAGAAATTAGACTCAAATTCATTTAGTTTTCACAAAGCGTAAGACCACAAAAATTGTAATGTTTATAATACTTTGAATCCAATTATGTCACATGGTTAAATTGAACAAATCCTAGTTACTTCTTGGTATTATGTTATGACAGATTGGGTGGGGTAATGCCACTGAATCAGCCGTAGCATTACGGTGTGAACAGATGTGACCTTTGATGGGGACCGCTGAAACTTCTTCGTAGATAGGAATTTATCCTCGTATCTAGAGACCAGTTTAAAGGACAACATGAAACAACTGGTTTTAAATTAATCAGCCAGCTTGCATGGTACCAGTTTTATAATTTGTCGTTTATCAGAACAAAACATATATCATCGAATTGATAGGAACTGCAGTAATTTCTAAGTAAATTGATAATGTGCTGTGGATGAGAAGTTAGTGTTCTAACTGACTCAGCTAAGATTTGACTGACGTTTATTGTAAATTATTGTTACACAAACACACACACACACACACACACACACACATATATATATATATATATATATATATACATTATATATACATATAGTTCAATGTAGAAAAAAAATAGAAAAATTAAAAGCACACACTTACAGTCTCTAATTTTTGGTTTGAACCGTCTTCAGGAGAGATAAGAGAGTGAAACCAAGCGCACTGGTTCAGAGACGGTTACTGGAAGTGTGTGCTTTTAATTTCTTTATGTTTCTTTTTCTATATTAAACTATATTTCTCTGTTTCAGAGTGTATTTCCTACGAAAAAGTATATATATAACATTGCGCTATATGCACTGAACATTGTAAACAGGAAAACGATCCAAAAGGACAACAAGCGTTTCACCGTAAATCACAAACAAAGAACTAAAGAACAAACACACTTTCTGTGTCTAATTTTTGGTTGAACCATCTTCAGGAGAGTTGAGATAGGGACACCAAGCGCACTTGTGAAGCGACGGTTGGAGATGCAATTTGGATATATATATATATATATATATATATATGTGTGTGTGTGTGTGTGTGTGTGTGTGTGTGTGTGTGTGTGTGTGTGTGTTGTAGGCCTATGAAAAATGTTTTAAAATAAAATCAAAGTATTGGCATTGAGAATTTGATTTTTAACCTACAAAATTGACCGAATCCCGATTGTATAATACACTTATTCTATTAATCAGTTGAAAGATTATTAAATTCATTATACATATATCAAATTTTACAATAAACCTGTGCAATAAAAACCAACGTCCCAACTACAAAACGAATGTTAGGGGGTTAAGAAGATCTATAGACTATGTGACTGGCACTCTTTAGAATACCTAATTTCTAAATCTCTTTCTATTGTTGAGATTAGAAATATATATATTTAAAAAAAGTGGTCCAACAGGACTTTCAACAAAAAGCACATAAAATACAGGAAAAAGTATGTAGGATAAACAACAAGATAAGAAAGGTTTATAAAGCCTGCCACATCGATACTGACAAATTTTGACTACAGTTATATGTTTCGTTCTTTGATTTGAATAATTTGTAGTTTTAAAGTCTGGTTTGGCCCGTTTTGTAGATATGAAATAAATTCGCGGAAGAAAGTCACAAAAATTCACTACTTTCCTTCATTTGTATCGTCACCAGGAAGAAAGATTGAGCCAAAATAAGCAAGGACTCAATGAGGATTCAAATTTTGATCGGCTCACATCCTTCTGTCTGAGAACAACGCAGTCGAAAAATAGTAGTGAGTTTTGTAATCTCTTGTATATGTTTCCTTTGGAGAACATTTAGCTATCGAGTTGTTTTATATAAATGCCTGTATTTGTATAACCATTTATATATATACAGGGCAGGAGTCGCTGCCCTGTCTTCCTGCGGGCTCTTCGCTCTTCGCTCTTCACACCTCCTGATGACGACGATGGTCGAAATATCGATGTGAGTTATGTCTGTGTCTTTCTGTGTGTTTCCTTTGTTTTGAATTTATTTTATATATATATATATATATATATATTATACCACAATTAAAAGAAACGGTCTAGCGGACTTTTTTAAATAAAATAAATTCAAAACGAAGGAAACACACAGAAAGACACAGACATAACTCACATCGAAATATCGATGTGAGTTATGTATGTGTCTTTCTGTGTGTTTCCTTCGTTTTGAATTTATTTTATTTATATATATATATATATATACCACAGGAAAACAAAAGTGTTCGAGTTCAGTCACCGCCCTTATATATATATATAAGGATGGATAAGGACTCTTCGCTCTTCACACCTCCTGATTACGACGTTGGTCAAAATATTGATGTGAGTTATGTCTGTGTCTTTCTGTGTGTTTCCTTCGTTTTGAATTCATTTTATATATATATATTTACAAAACTCGGTAACATATACATTTTTAAATGCATATTGTTAAATAGCACGCCATATTTAGCTTAGATTTGCTTCTTGCATAATTTTTTCAAGCCCTTTCTCGTTTTTTCGTGAAAGCTATGTAAAGCACTAGTTATGTTACAAGTCAACATGTTTCAACCACTCCATTAATCATCAGGACATAATGTAGGTAGCTGGGATTTTTGTTATTTTTATTTATAGGTTGGTTGAAAGTTTACCTGTATGGCAGGTAAGCATAGTTTAGGAGATTAGGGAAGGATGGTTGGCCTCTTCATCTACCTGGCTAATATGAGTCCACTTCTGAACAATTTTAAAAACAATTTTATTAGTAATTTCTAACTTCTTTTCTGGATTACTTTTACTCTTCATTAGTTGTAATGTGGAATTTTCTTTACTAATAATATCGTTTCCAATGATCCTTATGTCTTTGTACATAAGAAAACATTTAAAAACATTTTAATAAAATTAATAAATTTTACCTTAATTTTTAAAATAGTCTTTAGTTTTTGTTTTCGTTCATTAGTAAGATATTCTTCAGATTTGCTTTTGTAGTAATGTTTATGAGTCGATCATGATATGTTATCGTTTTCTGAGTAGAATATAACTTGAAACTATTATTTTAGATTACTGTCAAAGTGTTTGTTTAAGTAAGCATAATTAATAAATACTTATTTAGTTCAACAAATACTCTGGTAGATTATTTCCCAGGGAGAAGAAGTTTTATATGTTCTGTCGATGAATAATCTGATGTGACACTTTTGTATCGTTGAGGGCTTTCACTCTTTGCGTTTAGGTGTTACTCTATTACTTGGCCTTCTATGTACAGATGTTTTCAGTTGACTATTTTGAAAGTTAATGCTCACTGTTAAAAAGTTGATTTTCTTTTTAATGCCGGTTTTAATTGTAAATTTAAGGCAGGAATTGACACCAAATATGATTTTAGGCATTAAAATTGAGTTAGAACTCTTGCCACCATAAAAATGTCATCTACATACCTACTTCATGCTATGTGAGAAAGAAAAAATGGAATAAACAGATGAAGCAAAGATGTCGAGAGCAGATATGCAGAAAAGTGTTTTTGGTAGTCTATTGTTTTTTACATTCCCTGCATTACTCCTATTTTTTTCCTTCGCACTTTGTATTGCCATGATTGGTTTATGGATTCAAACCATTTCCTATGAGAGAAATGTAAAGGAGGCCAGGTTAGCTAAGTGGTTAACGTACTCGCCTCTGGACTGGTAGTCCAGGGTTCGATCCCCACCTGGCCCTCGATTTAGTCACGTGGAAAATGAATAAATCTGAATACGTCGTCCCTCGGAGAGGACGTTCAGCTGTCGGTTCCAAGCCTGTACATGTCATGGTACTCGTTAAAAGACCCCTACTCGAAATGCACTTGAGTTAGGCAAAATTTAGGACTCCCAATGTAGAATCTGTAGAATCACCATTCAAACAAAAAGCTGGTAAACGGCTGACGTTATCACCCGTTAGGGATTGGTTTAAACAATAAAAAAAAAAAGAGGAAGATAGGCAAGGATCTTTACATAAACCTGCACTTTCTTACTATGCTTATTATTACTATCTTACTATTATTTTAAGAAATAATATTTTGCTTGTTACAAAAACTTAAAACAATTGATTTGATATGTGCCTTGCGCGTTGTTTTGATTTTGTGTTGGTTGGCTAGTGATGCCCTGCCTAGTCGTGTCCTCGGTTACCAAGGGTTGGGTTCTCCTGTGAGAATGTGGTTAAGATGGACTAGAGACACGTATCAGTTCACAGCGTGACTGCTACAACTCATCTCTTCCTGATTGCGTGTCCTTCATGGATTTTAAATATTCTCCTAACGTTTTATAAACATGAAAAATTATTCATAAACAATCAATAACTCGTGAACACACATTTCTAATGTGTTTCTTTGTGTTCTTTTATATTGAAAATAAAAGTCTCCCTTACTGACTCCCAATCCCACTTCTATTTACCTCTCTCTCTCTCTCTCTCTCTCTCTCTCTCTCTCTCTCTCTCTCTCTCTCTCTCTCTCTCTCTCTCTCTCTCTCTCTCCCTCTCTGCCTACCTGTCTGTATGAAATACTAGACCATGTAACGAATGGATGCTCAACTTTTTGACTTTATCTAGAATCAAACATCAAAAAAAAATAACTTTTAACTTGAGTTTTTAGAATAATTTACTTATTAGAAGGTACTTATTAAGTAAAAAAAAGAAATATGCGACCAGGTGCATTAATGAATAGAATAGGTCAGCCAATTTGATGGTAAGTTACAAAAGTGTTTCGCGACGCAGCAGCTCTTCACGCTCTTGTAGCAAACTACTGACTTTCTTTATGGTCACATTTCCCCTTGTTTTGTAGGGTTTTTTTTTTGCTTATTGTTTGAACATCCTTAATTATGTCATCATACTGAACTATAAGATTGTGTCACCCATTATGTGAAAACTAACTGCTCCTCAACTAGAGAATTTCAAAACAATATTCACTGGAAATAAAAGCAGTTAATTATAACATCTCTATAGAGACAAAAGCATATTATTGGTGTTAAATACAATGTAATATTGAAGCTACTAGTGATAGTTTTAGTTCAGTAGAAAATGCTTAAAGAATTCAGGACAAAAGAAAGTTAGTTTTATTGCATACACCTCTTAAGATATTGTAAGTACAGGTAAGATATAGTGTTGATGCAAAAAGTAAGCCTTGGCATTTTTAAAGATGTACACGTTTAATGGATCCTTGAATAGATTTTCATATTAGTTTCATGAAACTGGATGCCCATGGGTTTCCAGTGATTATTGATTATTTGAAAATTTCATTATCACATAATCAATTTATTTGATTGTATAATATATTGATTGATTATAGTATTGACATATAAATGTTATCTTTAATTTGTGTGTGGGTATTTTCTGAACCCACTGCATCACTACATGACAAATCCTAATGAAACTGACAGATATTAAATTTGTTAATTTATTTATCATTCATAATAAATACATCATACAAATAATAAAATAGTCCTATTATTTTCCAACAATATTGAATCAAGATAAGGACGTTTTATTGCATTTTATGAAATAACAAGGCCTGCTCGTATTTCTTACTCTTCTGGTTTTTCTAGAAATTTGCAAGTTTCTGTAAGAGTATTATAGATCAAGGGTCTTCAACCGGTGGGTTCAGAAAGGGTTAAACGGGGGTCGAGAAATGTTTGAAATTGTTTATTTTTAAATAGAAAATAAAGGACCAAATTAAATAAATAATTTATTTATTATTAATGTGACACAACAATTTCATTTAAGTTACTATTGATCAAATTTGTTTTAGTTTTCCCTTTTTTATTTGTTGTCAATTTTATTTTTGTTCTCACTAAAGGGTCGCGATGTAAAATAGGTTGAAGATCCCTGTTATAGAACAACAATTTTAATCACAATAAGATACAATCTAGGAAAGAAAAGAGAAATTTTTTTCCACCTGTTAGATTTGTTTACCGTGATTAATATTAAACTTCTAAATACCTTAATAAGTAATTGATATATATACATATTTATTTCTTTTCAGAATTAGGATAATGATCTCCCTTATTAAAATAAAATATCATAAAATATTATAAAATACAATAAAATAAATAAAAATTTATCTTCAAATATTATCACATTGAAGTGATTAATATTTAAAGATAATAACGTGCAGAAAGTAAGTAGCAGTTCACATAATTTATCAGTATAATCAAATATTAATCAAAATAAAATTTTGAAAAACAGTTTTCTTATTATTAATTTCACTATTCTTTATAAGATTTTTATGAACTCTTTGAAATATTTACCGGAAAAAATTGAAGTTTGACATCAGATTGCAAATTGAAGTTTTACAATTCATCAGATTGCAAAGCTTACTATTCTATTCTATTGGATGAAAGGATTTATTTTTGGAAGTGTGTTACTTTTTTTTGTTAGAAGCTATCGAAACTAGTCTGTTTTCCTTTTCGAATCCTCTAATAATGATTAGATTTCTGGTATAACAGCCAATTTGGAAATTTCATTATCACTTAATCAATTTATTTGATTGTATAATATATTGATTGATTATAGTATTGACATATAAATATAAATCATATAAATGTATATTGATTAATACATATAAATTTATATTGACATATAAATGTAATTTTTAAATAAGATTGATTGAGAATGAGTTTGACTATATGCTTACTTATGGCAAAGTTGAGTGTTCGCTCCAACCTCGATTTTCGTATTAATAGAGACCGTGACAGGTCCGGAAACGGAAATTGATAGCACTAGTAAGTGGTAGCCTAATTGTGGGTATGGTAGGCATAGGTGAATGATAGGCTATTCTCTGCCTCACATTGCTTTAAATCACAATCACAATCATTAAATACAGTTAGTTCGTGTTTATTATACATTAAAATAATTAATAATAATATTGTATATGTATAGTTTGCTTAAGATAACAAAATTGGATCATCCTAGGCTACTCGGTCTGAATCTACCCTCATTGTGAATTACCAATACCTGGATGATAATTTATGCTATTCAGAAGAAAAAAAAAAGTACGGTTTCTAGAAGTACGGAAACTCAAGTATACTGTGATGGATTTTTTAAAAAGTAAATTGTTAAAGTGTTTCATTTCAGAATCATGAAGTACTGAAGTATGAAAGTTTTATTGGGTATTAATTACTTCCTCAAGATTGTTCAGTAATGAATGGTAGCTTAATGCATGTACTTCACTATTACAGTAGCTATGTGCATACTGATGATGTCTT
This sequence comes from Hermatobates lingyangjiaoensis, assembly GCA_026182355.1. Classification (NCBI taxonomy): domain Eukaryota; kingdom Metazoa; phylum Arthropoda; class Insecta; order Hemiptera; family Hermatobatidae; genus Hermatobates; species Hermatobates lingyangjiaoensis. The sequence goes on from JAPFBL010000881.1 coordinate 1,290,642, forward strand.
TAATAGCATGACCACACAGATCTAGTGGAATCCTTTGACCTTCCTAACAATGTCTACCTTCAGGGCCTCTGTTGTTTGGTGATTGTTGTTCGATAGGCTCCAAATTCAAAGTAAATAGTGAATAAAACATCAGGGAGTCTGTCAACCGTGGTGCTTGGAATAAACCTGTAATAATTACTGAATTGTATTCAGAATAATTCAATAAAGAAAATCTCAAAAATCCATTAATGTATTAAATTAAAATGATAATATATAATCTAGTAATAAACAATCAAAATGATAACATGTTTTCTGTCCACTGTGTAATATATTGGATAAAATCTTTATCAGTAAACATGATATATATCTAGAAAACACCTACAGCAAATACACAACTCGCAATCTCACTAATTCATCATACTCATTCTAAATAAACTTGGATGCTTTTAAATTAATTTGCTATGTGTTCACACTCACCCACACCTATTCCCCTTGGCTCTCTCCTTCTTTTTTTATTTCTCTATCACTCGTTTTAACTAACTCCTTAAATTGATTTTATGATTTTAAAAAAGGAATACATTAATTACAAATAGCTTGAAAATAATAATTTAAAAACAATTAAATAAAACAAAACACTATGTAATGATATATAAAAGTATAATATTATTCTAATATCTATATAAAATAATTCATGATTTCACAAATAATGAACAAATATTTAGTTCACAAATGGGGGACAGGTTAGCTCGGTGGTTAACGTATACGCCTCTGAACTGATAGGACCTGGGTTCGATCGTCCCTTGGAGAAGGATGTTAAACCGTCGGTCCCGAGCCTGTACGATGTCAGGTACTCGTTAAAGATCCCTACTCTAAATACACTTGAGTTAGGCAGAATTTAGGATTCCACTGTAGAATCAATCTTCATTGTGTAGTACCACAAAGAGCCAATACTCGGCCCACGTGTGTTCTCTTGTGAGTCTGCCACTGCAACCTAACCAAACCTAGTTCACAAATATATTTAAACATATAAATGTGTAAGGAGCTGCTTTTTGGCACTTTTTTTATCATTACTTTAATGAACTGTACTCCCTGTTTGTGCTCTACTAATAAACCAAACTGGAAACGAACATTGCCTCCTTATGTAGGTTTAAGTCATATTTGGCCGTATCTACGTCTATTACTTAAAAAAAGTTATGTAGGAAAAATATATAACAACTTGATAGAAGAATATTAATAATAATATATTTTAAAAGTAAATAGCTTTGCTTTGTATTAACTATCAACATTAAACCTGTGAAAAGGTAAAATAGCGTTTACTATTTATTTCAATTCTGGCACTCGTCTGTCAGTGTTGCAGGTATTATTGCCAAGCAATGTTTAGATGATTTTTTCTAGTTTATGATCTGATAATGTTTCATTTGTTTGCTACTGCTTCTACTAATAGACAAATGGTGTTTATCTATTAGTAGCAATTATATTGTTCTTATTTGATATCATATTTTTAACGAACTCCAATTCACTTCAAATTGGTTTTGATACTCTGAAGCACATAAATGACAATATGCGTATCATGATTTGCTTTCTCGACACAATATTGATATGATGTAATTTTTTTTTTTTTGAGGGTTGAGGTCTTATGGTTGAAGCTACTTGTCTTCCATGTCTCTCTCTCTCTCTCTCTCTCTCTCTCTCTCCTCTATTATATATATATATATATATATATTATATATATATAACAAACACTTTTTCTTCTTCTCGGAATTTGGTCAGGGTTAATATACGGAATCACCTTTTTGCCAACATTTCGTCTTTATTTTAAGATATCCTCAGGGTGTCTTAAAATAAAGACGAAACGTTGGCAAAAAGGTGATTCCGTATATTAACCCTGACCAAATTCCGAGAAGATGAAAAAATGTTTGTTATAAATTTGTGGTCAAGAAAACAACATCTTAATATATATATATATATATGTCATCTTCATGGCAACGGCATGTTTTTTTTTAAAACAATTAACACTATTACTACTACAATTTTGGTTATTGTTTACATTTTAAATTTTTACATGAAGGGTAATAGAAAGGTAGTGATTGATAATTCTGGTATTGGAACTATGAGTTTTAACATTTATATATTGCTATTTTTTCATTACTATCATTTATTACTTATTAATTAATAGTAATAAAAAAATCGCTATAAATCACAGTTAAAATTAATAGTTCCAATCCCAGATTTATCAATCATTACCTCTCTATTACACTTTAAGTAAAAAAATTTAAAATGTAAACAATAACCAAAATTGAAGTAGTACTAGTGTTGATTGTAAAAAAGGTGTTGTAGCCCTGAAGACGACATAAATATATGTCGATACGTCGTTGAGAGAAGTAGTTTTAACATCAACCCTAAAAAAATAATATCATATAACTTTGTTAAACAAAAAAACTGTAACTTTAATTAACATTATGAATTTTATTCCGAGTGGTTAATAAGCTAGTTAGTTTATTGATAAATAAAATTATGGTTGATAATTTGAAATGTGTTTTGGACGGAGTGTGGCCCCCTAAATGTGGACAGGGTCCTGCTGTTTCGCACCGGCATGCACTTTGGCTTCATGTCGTTATTGAATACGAGTGATTTGAATACTCCAACTTGATTTCCAATGAATAAGAATCGCTCCCTGATTACCAGACGAGCTGACGTGAATTGTTTCACAACTGATGACACATTACTTGAGTGCTAGTTGCAAAATGCTCTTCACTATTATCCGTTTTGCTTCTAATTATTAATACAGTCTTTCCTTTACATTCATTTAAACAAACAAGATTTATAAATTGTAAGATTTAACTATAGTTTAACATCATATATTATTAGATAAATTAAAAAATAAATAAAACACATAAAATTAATTAAACTAATTGTATATTATAATAATGATATAATTATGAACTGTAAATTCATTAATAGAAATTGTTGCCAACGTCTTTTTATTAAATTTCACTTTTATTATTGCTACTTATAATAATTAACTAACTGATTTAGTTAATAATAATTTCATTCCAAGACTATCAACTATTTATTACTCCCATAAAAAAATTTACTCAAAAAGTTAAATATTACTGTACTGTAAGTAAAATATAATGAACATTAATACAAATCATTTTAAGGTTTCTATTAATGGTTCGTGTCCCCTCTTAATTTATTTTTACATTTCTTTTTATTATATCTGAGGTGCATGAGTGAGTGTGTTTTCAATATACTTGGAACTGGTTATAGGTTATGTTTGAGATAAAAGTATAAAAGAAAGGGCAGTTTAGAAAATACTGTAGCATATATACCAATATACAGAAAGGAACTGCAATGTTGAACCATGAGGGAGGTACTCCATTGTTCATTATGTTGTCACATAGCTATATATATAATAAATGTTCTATTTTTCATCAGCAATCATAAAACGATGAACGTACTACCACTTTAAAATTTGTATTAATAAGTACAATGCCAACAATTTAAAGCATAAAGCAATAATAATAAAAACAAAAGAAAAATATTGTTAGTAGTTACGCATAGTTGTTGAATTTATTTTTCAGTTTTTTGTAGAGAAAAATCGTAAAGAGAATTTAAATGTGTGACTGGAAAAGAAAATGTGTGAAACATTCTGATGTGCTCTTTGACTCGGTGTTACTTCTATTATTAATTAGAAACAATATTAAAGAATTGAATTTGCAAAAATGAGTGCAATGTGGGTATAAGTAGGTTATGATGTTTCTGGTTAGAGTCGAATATGCTATTATACTCAGAATCGTAATATATGTAATGTGGAAAAAGTGCTTTTTGATTTATATGTGGAAGGAATCTTGGTTACTATTGAGGTAATATTTAACCTAAGGAAGGTCGTCCAGTAGTAAATGGGTTTACTCAACATTTCGATAGGAGTAAACACAGTACTTCTTGTGCATTCTACAACTGTGTTTACTGACTGGAAAGTTTCCGGAGTAATGCTCTTTATATGTTTCGCTTCTTGGTGACCCTGTGAATCAACTACCGTAGAGCTTCTTCCGGTTAACCAGGAAAATACACTAAAAAAAAGTATTTCATCTACCTTGAAAAAAATGGCCAGAGTGGCCCAGTGGCTTATGTGCTCGTCTCCGCACTGAAGTTCGATACCCACTCTAGCCCTCCATTAATTCACCCAAAAAGTGAACAAATCTAAGCACGTCATCCCTCAAAGAGAACCTTAAGCCGTCGGTCTTCAGCCTGTACGATTTCAGCTACAAATTGAAGATCCCTATTTTAAATACTCTGTTATTAGGCACAATTTGGAACTCCTAATGTAGAATGTTCATTGTGTGGTGTGCAAAAGGGCCAATCGTTAGCTTATGTGTGTTTTCCTGTGTGACGGCCAATGGAAATAACCAAATCTGCCTTGAAAAACTTTAACATGGTTTTTTCTCTTTATTTTTACGACCATTATTATTCATATATATATATATATATATATATATATATATATATATATACCAGATTTTAAATAAACTTTTCATTTTTTGCCATTTCATATTGTGGTTTGATCAGTGTATATATATATATATATAATATATATATATATATATATATATATATATATATAATATAACGAATTTTTTCGGTGTTTTATCGTAAACCATTTAGTTTATCAAGTTTTTAAAAAGAATTTTGAACATTTAAAATAATTAAATAAAGTCTTAAAGAATACTGCAGAACTGGAATAAACATGATACGCTTGCATTAATCAAAGAGCCAATTTTTACAATGCAAATTATATTATAAAATTTATTAATATATTATATAAACTATATCACAAATATAAAAAACCAAATACTAATAAACATAACACAGATGAATATTTAAATTAGTAATTTCACTTCTAGTGTTAAGAGTGTCTGATCTTTTTTAATACGACTATGCAACATCTGAAACATTTTTAGGTTTTGTTCAATTGTTCCCTCGTTGCAGTTCTCATTTATTAAAGTTAAAATTATGATCATAAATCCTATGTTCCTAAAATACTGTGGCATTAATTTAATTTGATCTTATAAAGTGTATGCCCTCAATCTATATAATTGTATAAATGTCTTTTGAAATTTATACAATTATGATTGAATATGATTTCTTACATTACCTTAAAAGTATATGTATTGCAAGCCTATGAAGAAGAATACAAAGAAACCAGAACGTGGACTTTGGAAAATTGAGTGGAATCTAAAAAATTGATTGATTCTTTATGAAAATTTTTAATTTATTAAAAATAGTTTACCACTATTTTCAATAATAGTAACGATATTAACTCTCTGGTCATATGGACATTTTGTTTTATGCAGATTGGTATTTTTCTTAGCAGTTTACAAATTAAACTGATTATGTGATAAATGTTTGAAGTGTTCTGATTATAAGTAATCTTTTGATAATTAGACTCTTGAGTATTAGTCTAATTGAATGATGATGCACTGATCGATGGAGACTGAGTTCTGTTTAAAGTCCTGATCAGAGGACAGTAGTTGTCCTGATTTTGAGAAGACGCTAGGTGAGCCTATGTTGAAGCGAGTTGCTCAATTTAGCTGCAGCTTCCGGGAGCTGTTCATCTTGCTCCCACTGCTTAATACACAGAAGGTTGCAACACCTCATGACTCAGCTACCAGCCCCTGACTCGGCACATCCTCATACAATGGCCAGGCCCCAGTTCTCACGCTTTTCCTTGAAAACGATTGATTTCAGATGGAATATCTACCAAGTACATGGCTAAGTTAGCACATTCGACCTTTCCAGTACCCAATACTTTATACAATAATAATAATATTATCTGGTTAAATTAAAATGGGAGGTATTTCTAGCTCCCAACAAAACAATTTGGAAACCCTTTATGTGGTTCGGGTGCCGTCACTGGAAAATCGTCTCAGAATTTGGACCCGAAATCCCTTATTGAAAGGAAGGTCGTAGATATTAGCCGTGGGCAGCAACACGGCAGGGTGGCAATTCCTTGCCTCCTGAAGATGACGATCGTCAAAATATAAAAGTGGTTACTTAAAATCCCGATGAACCATTTAATTTAATTGCTATAAATATATATGACACTTTTATGTTCGTACGTAGATGGAAACATCCATATCATTAGACGATAACAAGGAAACATTACACGAGCAGATGGTTTACCTGTTAGATATGTACTTTTATAAGGATCCAGAAAATGCTGTTGGAATCAATGTTGGAAGCAGAATTTCAGAAAGAAAGAGAGTGAGATTGAAAGAGAAAAAATCTATTCTCTACATACTACATTGTAACCTTCAAAAATTGAACCAAACCTTTGGTTCATTAACCCTGTACATCGCATATAGAATGAATGAAACATTTTGCGTGTGTCTATGACCAGAACCGTGACTTTTCAAAAGGTCATAGAGCTATTTCACAGTATATTACTGTGGTTTACACGTTGATTTATAAACTTCAATCTGCTGATCATATGAATATATTTTCATATCTTAAATAACAGTAAATCGAATGCAATAAATGTATTTTAAATTTGTTTTCTTTTACCAATATTTCTTCTTGTTTGCTTACGATTATAGTTGTAGCCATAATCATAGATTTCTTAAAGAGATTTTATGGAAAATTAATTATAATAGAGCCCATAATTATCAGGGGTTTTTGATATACTTAAAAATGACTGAATTGTGGTGAATTAAAGTTCATACATGAAAGAATTATACCCAGGTACAAAATGACCTTCCAAGAAGTCCTTTCTTCCCACTTTCCTATTCCTTCTTACTATTTCTTTCTCTTGATTCATTCTAAGAAAGAAAAACTAAGACCTTTCTATCAGGTACTTAAACTATAAAAATCAGTATTGATATGAGAGCCTCATACACTGAGAGAATAAATTAAGGTCTACTTCTGTTATAAATTTCTGTTTATTTCTGTCTAAATGTGAAATACCTTTAGAAGTTAGAATAATGTAGATGATGAACATCAGTATGTTGAATCCCAAGTTTAGGAAAAAGGAAGGTGAAAGTTGTTTATATATATATTTGTATAATTAGGGAGCAGATTTTCATTCATACAAATTCGTTTAACACTTTTTGCACCTTTGTTTTAGTTTCTTTTATAATTAACTTTTCTAATTTTCTAATTAGTGTTTTGATGTTTTCTGGGATATGAAATAATAACTGTCCAAAAGTTTAATCTTTAAAATTCATTGTTCACAATATATACTTTTTAACAATTCACCGACGTTTCAGTCTCCATGGACCATCCTCAGGGTATTTTTTTATAAACATTTAACAGACAAAGGCTAGAAATTTAAAACTCTATATAAACTAACATTAAAAACTATACAAAAAACAATAACACAGTCGACATGCATAATGGTTACTTACATTAATAAGGGAGGTTACGATAAGGCTATGCTCACTCAATTGAAACAGTTTAAACTAGATATTTGTCCATAAGGCTAAGCCTAATTTCAATTTTCTTCTGCATTCCTGCTCGCTGACTCCTCTTCATGTCGCTTCAAAATTCTTGTAAATATTGTAAGTTAGCCATTTATTTTAGGTTTCTTTTCTAATATCTGAAGTGCCTCTATTATTTGTAGCCGACCGACATCATTTTCTCTGTTGATAATTTCGCTATTGCTGGTTAACATTTGTCGGCTTAATTCCAAGCCATGCATCTTTTTTGTGTGTTCTTTAGGATCACCCGCAGTTTTTTGTATAGTTTATATAGATTATATAATATAGTTTATAGTTTACTATAGTGTTATAGTATATAGTTTATAGTTTATATAGTCTTAGTTTATATAGAGTTTTAAATTTCTAGCCTTTGTCTGTTAAATGTTTATAAAAAAATACCCTGAGGATGGTCCATGGAGACTGAAACGTCGGTGAATTGTTGAAAAGTATATATTCTGAACAATGAATTTTAAAGATTAAACTTTTGGACAGTTATTATTTCATATCCCAGAAAACATCAAAACACTAATTAGAAAATTAGAAAAGTTAATAAGAAAAGAAACTAAAACAAAGGTGCAAAAAGTGTTTAACGATATATATATATATATATATATGTGTGTGTGTGTGTGTGTGTAAAAATAGGTGGTATGAGTTTTTATATTAGTATATTTTTTTATTCTTTAAACTGATCCCGTAGCGGGTGATAACATCAGCATTTTACTGGGCTTTGTTTCGTCGGTGATTCTATAGATTCTACATTGAGGGTCCCAAAACTTTACCTAACTCAAATTTCAAGTAGGGATAATTAACGAGTACCTGACATCGTACAGGCTTGGAACCGACGGCTTAACGTCCCCCTCGAGGGACAACTTACTCAGGGATCCAGGTGGAGATTGAACCACGGACAACCATCGCAGAGGCAAGTACGTTAACCACTAAGTGAGTGAACCTGACCTCGGTATTAGTATAAATTGACACATATAGGGAAGTTGTACTTCCTTCCCTATATCAGCTGTTATCAGCGCGTACCTTTATCCTTAATTCGTAAACATAAAATCTTTTCTTAATATTTTACTTTGTCCTTCTTATTGTATTCATTTTATAATCATAAAGATGGTCAGAAAGGTCGAAAACTTGGTTTAGATTAATCAATGTGTTTTATATTTCAAAGTGTTAAATAGTAACTCTATCAGTTGATGGTGTAATATCTTAAAGTGTTTAGGAAAAAAGATCATTTTCATAAATTAATCGTCTATGCAGAAGCCGCTCTGGTTTTTTTAAATAATATATATATATATATATATATATACATACTTTTATGATGAAAAAACTATCCGTAAACAGTGTCACGTGTTCATTCAAACTAGGCAGTTGTTGGTGAATCCACAAAGTGTTTCCTTTGTATAATAATCTCTAATGAAATACTAGGTTTTTCTGTTTCAAAATTTGTACTTCTGCCTATAAAAAAAGTATTAAATGAAAACTGAAACTTTAGCATTGAGAGTTTAATTTAAACCTGAAGAACCGCGTCCTGATAAGCTTTTATATTGTTTTCATATATATATAAAATAAAATAACTAGATGAAGGTATCAAGCATGGAATGGAATATAATATATATCAGGAAGCAGACAGTTCTCTAACTTCATATCAGAATGTCAAAACCGACGTCATAGTTTTCATTAAAACCTAACATCTTTACGATTTTTTTTCTCTTTGAAAACTTATAACTGAGTAAATTTAGTAAATTTATATGTCTTCATAAAGGTTTCAACTTAAGAATAGAATGAAATAGAATTGTCTATGAAAAAAGGTATAAATAAAACCGGAACGTTTATACACCTCTATACTCCTCTTTCTGATTTTCTCTCCTCAATTCAATAAAATATATATTTGAGTATAATTTATGTTGTAAGTTGTGCAATCAACTCACCTGCCAATTTTTTATTCAAATCTCTACCAAAGTTACAACGAATACATTCAGTTATTTAAAATTATATTCAAGTTTAAACTTTTTTTAAAATGTTAAACTTTTTAAAAACTTAAATGACCTTTATATTTAGTTAAAAAAACTAATTGATATGGTTTACTGATAAGCAGTGGAGTCAGAGTGTATGCAGTGATTTCTGATAGGCAGTAATGTATGACTGCTTCGATCCATCCACTAAATCTTGATTTACTCGAGTTCTATTGTTCTTTAAAAATTGAATAAAGGAAGAAATTATTTTCTGTCTCATAAATAAAAGGATTTATTGATTTCTGTAAAGGTCTTCGCGAGTTTCGTAACTAGAACGCTGGTTACTTATTCAAGGTCTTAGCCTTATAAAAATATTAAACTTCTCGACGCTAGAGTTAAACTAGAGAGAATTAAATTAATATCTTCTGATTCCTTACTCAATTATTTATTTTTCTAGTTCACTGTTTGTATTAGTATCGTTCTTTTATTTTACACTGCATGTTGCTGTAACACTTTCAGATTTATTTCTAGGAGTGGAAAGTGATATTTGAGAACCAATTTTATATATATATATATATATATATATATATATATATACAAAATTTTGCATAAACACGTGAAATAACAATCAATGATCAAACCACAATAAGAAAATGGGAAAACAAGACTAAGATCTTTCCCATTTTCTTATTGTAGTTTGATCATTGGTTTTATATATATATATAAACTAAAATGACACAAAGAACACACAGAAATGAAACAGAAATTCACTACTATATTTCGATGTCCTCGTCATCAGTAAGATAGAAACGAGTCGCTCCGCAGGCAGACAACAACTCTCTTTCTCTCTCTCTCTCTCTCTCTCTATATGTATATATATATATATATATATATATATTTATTGCGTTTACCGTTTGGACTGCACCCAGTGTGATGCATTCTACGTTGGTATGACCTCTACGCAGCTCAACTTACGTATGAATGGTCACAGGGCTTCCGTTGGTCAACGCAAAAACCTCCCTATTGCTATCCCTTCTAATTCCCATGGACTGGATTTTAATCACTGCTTCCGGGTCCAAGTCCTTAATCATATCCCTGTTCCGTCTTCTCGGGTTACTTTAAGAGCTTCAGAGGAGGCAATTATCTGTCTTCTCAAAGCTCGCTCTCCTCCTGGCCTTAACTTGTACCGTTAATTTATTTTTTTTATTTATTTATTTTTTTTATTTTTTTTTATTTATTTATTTTTTTAATTTATTTATTTTTTTTAATTGCTTATTGCTTCATTTACTATTCATCTCCTTCTGTTATTTTTATTTGCTTTTATTTGTTCTTTTTAGTTATTTTTCTTTCTGTAGTTAGTAGCTTACCTAGGGCGGCCGGCAGAGTGCGTGCGTGTTCGTTTGCATTCGGCCTACCACTCAGTTAGCTTCAGCTACTCAAAGGGACTACTTCTACCCGATGACGACGACTGTCGAAATATCGTTGTGAGTCTTTTGTGTGTGTCTTTATTTGTTTTTTCTCTTTCATGTGTTAACTATATATATATATATTTTTAGATAGCCGTGCAGTCGTGATGACGATTGTTAAGAAGACTAAAGCTTGTTTACCCAAATTTGGAGTAAACTACTCATAGAGGAACCTATGAATCTGTAAAGGTTTCGGAATGATGGTTTGTGACGATCTCTTATACAAAATATGACCAAAATTTGAAAAATAAAACCAGTAGTACTACTAGTAAGCGGGGCCATGTTAGCTCAGTGGTTAGCGTTATCACCTCTGAATTGGTGGGTCCGGGATTCGATACCCACTCTAACCCTCGGTTTATTCGTATGAGAGGTGAATAAATATGATCATGTCGTCTCTCGGAGAAGGACGTTAAGCTATCGGTCCCGAGCCTATACTATGCCAGATACTCGTTAAAGATCCCTACTCTAAATACACTTGAGTTAGGCAACACTTAGGACTCCCAATGTAGAATCAATGTTTATTGTGTGATATCACAAAAGGGCGCAATGTTCGGCCTATTTGTATTCCCTTGTGGGACTGTCACTGCAACCTACAGTATTACCTACTACTACTACAACTAGAAAGCACGCTAACCACTATAATGGCATACCCTTTATATTGGTATCAAACAAACAAACAATAGTTATTAACTTCCCGTCTAATACTTTGCGAAACGGTGAAGTTGAAGATAAAAGTCTCTCGCATTATCCCTTCTTTTGGACTATCATTACCACTGCCCATTTTTCTGAGTATCAACCTTTCTCTCCCCTCCACAAACACATGAACCCTTCTCTCTCCCTCTCTCTAGATGTGTGAGTATAATGACGTCTCCCAGTGCAACATGATCAATGAAGACTTGAGTGAAGCATCGCTGAATGTCTCAATAAACTGGATCAGATGATTAGGATAAAACAAAAAAAAAACTGCAGTGTCCTACACTCAACTGTACTATAACTAAACATAATATCAAAATCTGTTTTCAGAATATAAAAATACTTAATCCAGTATTGATTTTATTTTAATGTCACTGAAGTCGCAATATTACTCTCTGTGACAGGGTATAATGAAACTAATAAATAATCAATTTGTTGACTTCATTTATGTTAATGTTGCTATCTTTTTATCAGTTCCAACAACATTGAAATCATTCTCTACAACAATCTGACATATTTTTAATATTATTACACTAAAGGGCTAAGTCTCACAGGAGCAGTGCACAACGTGACCAAATCTATTCTACCGTGCTTTCTCTAGTGGTTTGTAAAATTAACTTCAAATTTAAGTTCTTTAATGAATTTTGTGGTGAAAAGTGTCATCATTCCCAAGATCTAATTTCACTAAAAAACAATTGGGTTCTTAAAACGACTAAGAACTATATATGTGATATTAATATTTGTTAAAGTGTGCAACTTCTACATTAATTCTAACCCTTTTGATAGAAAACTATCCTTCACAGGTTTGAGAACATCTGAAAAACTACAGCTGATTTGTATTTGCTTTTATAGCTTTAAGAATTACATTTTTCTATACTTCTTTTGTTGAATAAATAAATAGTAGTTTTTATTTAAAGTTTTTGTTTCAATTTGGTAAAAAAATTCTACTCGTATATCGATATAAATCCAATAAATTCAGCATGAAATCCGTTATTTCAATTTGAGTTTGTCATTTTTTAGAGATCTTTTTTTTGCAATAATCTGAATTTCCTGAAACATTTTAGAAAATGTCATTCTTCTATATAGTCATATATTAGAGGAGAAAAATAAATCATAAGAAGTATCATAATGCTCAACTATACCAATGTAATTTACAGGAAAAGTAATTTTTTTATAAAATGCCCAAATAGTAATTTGGATATTTCATTACTATCAGTCAGATGGTGTGTTTTTCAAACAAACCTTTTAGAATCAATCATAAGACCAAATTTGTTGTACATTTTATTCCAAAAGTAACCTTTTGATATATTGTAAAAATGCGAACATTTTGTCCTTTAATGCAACCCCTTAGTTTCTCAGTAGTCCCAAAATGTCAAAACTCGGGAGTCAGAAGGAGAAAAATATTTCGTTGCAAATCTCAATTTGACCAAAAAAGTTACTTTTTCATGATAATTTATTGCCCGAAAGTAATTGAGCTCATCTGCACTATAGGGTTCATGTTTAAGTAAAATATGAATTTGATTTATCCAATGGTGTGCCCAGCTCACAACATTTTTTCGATACACGTTGACCCACTCGCACAGTCATCTCTTCATTATTTCATGGTCGTTATACTCTTCATATAGTAAAGTAATAATACAGAAGAAGATGGCTTTCTGCCACAGTTTGTTTTTCATAAGACATGCGACCTTCCTTCCTGAATAACTCTCGCACATGTCACTTGATTGTCCTGTAAAGACCAAGTCGTTTGCCAGGTCATTGCTCCATCCCTTTCACTGACTACTTCCCACCAGCGCCCTTTCTCTCTAATGGGCAGCCTCATCTCAACCTTTCACCCTTCGATGACACTGAACCAGGAAATAAGCCACTTCCCCTACCTTAACCACTTTCCAATCTTTATTAGTTTTATCAAATATAAACTTGTTTTCTTTCTGCTCTTAGTCACATGAAAGTTTAAATAAAATTTTATATAAAATATTTCACTTGTATAAACTCGAAGGTAGCCTTGAGAAGAATGTGGGCAAAAAATTTTATTAATTTGTCAAAAAATTCTCTTAAAAATATATTGGAGTAAATTATTCAAGTGTCTCAGTTTTTTTTAGACATTATTTATATCAACATGAAGAACTTAATTAATAACTGTTAATTAAGTGACAGCAGTGTCATATATATGTGATAAAACAAATATGACAAAGAAGAAAAAACATATCAATTATAAATAGCGTTGTATATTTTAGATGAGAGTGGGCTTATAACCGCAGCTATAAAGAACAGTTTCCCATGTAGAAACAAGCCTGACCAATAAATGCTTTTAAGGCATTTAATTAACTAATTTAATAACTAATGGCTTTACTAATGTGCTCATTTTATATCCTTGTGCTCATATCTATGGATAAGATTTCTTAATTTTGAATATATATTATATAATTATGAATATATTGATAATATATATTGTATTCACGAGCTATGAAATCTTTTACTGTGTGCTCATGATTACAATGAGAGAAAGAAACACCAAGTCTCAACACAAAATATTTTATTCAATGTCGACGCGTGTCATTTAGTGTTCATCTTCAGGTTACATCTCTTAACTAAGACAAATGCATCCTGAGATGGACACTAAGTGTTCGAAATGCGTCAACATTCTATGAGATTTTGTGGATGGAGATTTCTTCCCCTCTTTTTAATCAATTCTGGTATTCTCTTTCACTATTTTTGTTGAATGAAAATTTTTCATGTGACATATTTTAAAAATCGAACCCAAGATTTATATAGTTATCTATTAAATATGACTTAAAAGTATTTGTTATTGTTAAGAGCAACAAAGTTCCTTGGCTATATTGTTATTGTATTAAATAACGATATAATTATTTATTTATTGTTATTTATATATATAATATATTTATTATATTATATATATATATATATATATATATATATAACAAATTCAATAATATATCAACCGTTGGATACAATAGGTGTATAATGTAATGTGACCGAATCCCGATTACATTATACACCTAATATATATATATATAGATATAAAATTTATTGATAAAAAGATTTCACATTAAAACGTGAAATAACAATGAATGATCAAACCACAATACGAAATGGGAAAACAAGACTAAGATCTTTCAACCGTAACAAGCGGTCTTCGTCAGAGTCAAAAACCCAACTGAGCAGTGCACAACGTGACCAAAAATATTCTACCGTGCTTTCTCTAGTGGTTTGTTAAATTAACTTCAGATTTAAGTTCTTTAATGATTTATTGGTGAAAAGTGTCATCATTCCCAAGATCTAATTTCACCAAAAAACAATTGGGTTCTTAAAACGACTAAGAACTATATATGTGATATTAATATTTTTTAAAGTTTTCAACTTCTAGATTAATTCCAACACTTTTGATAGAAAACTATCCTTCACAGGTTTGAGAACATCTGAAAAACTACAGCTGATTTGTATTTGCTTTTATATTTGTAAAGCTTTTATTGCAACTGTTGGGTTTTTGACTCTAACGAAGTTACGGTTGTTACGAAGACCGCTTGTTACGGTTGGAAAGATCTTAGTCTTATTTTCCCATTTCATATTGTGGTTTGACCATTGATATTCAATATATTTATTAAATATACATACATATTTATTATTTATAATATTGACTATATTATATTATTATTGTTAAATAATAACAAAGCAAATTTAAAAATTATAGACGCCTGATTAATATTTAAAAATCAACCAAAATTAAATATATATAATAGGAGTTCAATAAAAAATGTTGAAAATAGATTAAAGAGATGCTGCAATCTTCAAAACAGCTGATGGATTTGCAAATCAGCACTTATAATGTAAATATTTCTAGAAAAGCTATGCATGATTTAGTATTTAACAGTGTGAATTATTATCTCAAAAAACTTGTTTACGAACGGAGTACATTAGCCAAATAGTGGATTATTATATAGTATCTTAATAGCTTTCTATGCAAATATTTACCACTTACTCTAACATGCTGTGGCAAATAACCAATATGATAATCGACGAATTAAGGGAATATGTCAGAGAAAGGGAAAGCGGAGTAATGCATTAACAGTTACCAAGAAATATTTCGAATGATGGGAAATCGTGGGATGAAATGTACAGGTGTAATATGATGTATATATAACATTTTAACGAACAAAAGAGCTCCAAAAATGAACAGTAAAAATAGACATATAAGGAAAAGCCATCTAAAATTTAAAGTGTCAAATTACCAAATTTTGGTGTCAACTGCCATGAGGACAATAAATAGTGGTTACAAATTAACATATGCAGAAACTATTGAATGCATATATATATATATAACCATGATAGACGAAAAACAGGTCTGTCAGGACAGATTACACTTAAAATAAACTGAGGCACATAGACAGAAACATAGCAAAGACTCATTTTTCAATATTTTGACCGCCATAACGGTCAAAATATTGAAAAGTGAGTCTTTGTTATGTTTCTGTCCATGTGTCACAGTTTATTTTAAGTATATATATATATATATATATATATATATATATATATATATATATATATTCACTGATAAAACGAAATACGATCCAAACTGGACACAATACGAGTTCGAGATTAACAAAGAGCAACACACAAAGTAGGGAAACACACTTACAGACTCAAATTTTCGGGTAATCCGTCTTCAGGAGAAAAGAGAATGGGAGACAAAGCACGTTGTAGACGCAACGGCAAGTAACCCATAATGGGTTACTTGCCGTTGCGTCTACAACGTGCTTGGTCTCTCATTCTCTTTTCTCCTGAAGACGGATTACCCGAAAATTTGAGTCTGTAAGTGTGTTTCCCTACTTTGTGTGTTGCTCTCTGTTAATCTCGAACTCGTATATATATATATATATATATATATATATATATATATATAATCCTTATCTAAATATTTTATCCTTATTTAAAAAAGTCTGCTGGACCGTTTCTTTTGATTGTATATATATATATGCATTCATATATATTCACATTGTTGAAAGGTAAATTTCGATTGGTAATTTACTATATTCTGTGGATACAGTAGCAAGATCCTTATTCAGGAAACTCGAGAAACTTATGAAAAAACAAGTTTCAGTTAAATGTGGTCTAATTCTCAACAATATGTGTATATAGGAAGAACTGCTACTAAAATTTACAAATATATATATATTCATATACTTTTTTTATTTTTTATCGAGGTTTGGTCTACTCGACAAAATAAAAAAAGTTCAATATATGTGATGGGGATAAGAAAACATTGAATTATATTCATATATAAGTTTTAACAAATTGACTGCTTTTCCAAAGGTATTCAAGTGTCTTAATAATAATTTTATGAAAAAAATAAATTGGATTTTTAAATAAAAGGAGTGCGATGGCCGGGAATCGAACCCGGATCAACTGCTTGGAAGGCAACTATGCTCACCATTACACCACCATCGCAACAATTGAGGCGCACCGCAGTTAGAGAGATGAGCCCGGCGAAAGCAATATTTCACAGTAGAGGACTTCTATAATGAATCTCCCAGAAGAAATATACTATCAATCCTTTTACTACACCAGGGGTCCAAACTCTGTCATGAAAACGTGCTCGAAAAGTGAGATATTCGTAATTTAACTGTGTTTCAATCCAATGAAATCAATAAACAAGAATTAATAATCAAATAAATATACGACTGGTGTAATTTGTAGAAGTGCATCTACTTGTCGAATGGGATTTCTCGATTGGACAGCGATGGCTGTGGCAGCCGCTCTTGAGCTCTACTATTGCGTAACAAGTGTGGAACAGTCGCGTTGACGTCTGTACTTTCGTCACCAAGGCGGTATCAGCCGGTAAACAAGTCGCTCTGATAGCTGTGTCCACACACGGTCGTCCGCGCCCTCTACAGAACAGGGACAGCACAGGTCTCAGTGACCCACTTGACTACTTAAAGTCAATTAAAGTCAAGCTATCCTCCTGTGAAGGAAGAAACATATGTTCCTTAAACTAGAATTTTAACTATAAATATTCATATTCCCCTATTATATCACATATCTACGATCATTTGTAATGGTACATAACAATTTACTTCCTTCCCCGTTAACTTCTCAATATGAAGAACTCATATCATTAATATTTGAGAAAGTGAGGCATAATAATCTATTAATGTTTGTATGTATTTATTTACATAAAAAAAATTAGCAACTTCTTTATATTTCTTTTTATTATTTATACCATTTTTTTAAATTCTTTCAAATATTTGGATAGTAAAACATTAACTGCTCAAAGACATATTTCCTTAAAAATTCGAATCAATTGTTCACTTAATTACTAGCTTTAAACTAATTTAACAATATTACGACATTTTTCAAGTAATTTCATATCATCTCTCATGAGTAGTGAAAATAAATATATCGACGGAAAATCAACCTACAGAAAACAAAAAAACATAATAGATATATTTGTTTTCACTGCTTATGTCGTTAATAAATCGTTTTTAGCCTTGAAAATGCCAAACAATTTTTGGCGTAACTTCGGCCTATAAACAAGAGTGTAATTTTTTTAGACTAATAATCCTCAAGCAACCCATCTTGAACTTTAAAAATCAGTGGACGTGAAGCTATATCAATATATATATATATTGATTCATGATTCATTCGCGCTCCGTTCTTCGACGTGGGGAGATCTCTCTCACTTCGTCCTCTCTTCTAGTCTACTCTCCTGATGACGAACAGTTCGAGATATAGAATTCTGTAAGTGTTCTTTTTGTTCTCTTTTCTGTGTCGTGTTTTGTGTAATTTAAAGTTATATATATACATATTAAATTCACTTAATAAACCAAAAGACGATTCTAACTGGACACAATACGAGTTCAAAATCGAAGAAGAGTAACACAAGGAGTAAAGCGTTTACTCTGAGTGACAATTTACTCTGTTTTTTACTCTTCTTTAATTTTGAACTCGTAATATATTTTTAAATTTATATCACAAACAAATGTATACAGGACATAATAAAGCACAAACTATGCTCGATTGTTGGTCTTTATTTATAAACTGTATAAATATACACCAGAAAAGCAAGACGTTTAAGTGGTATTATGTAAATGTATTAGAGCTGAGGATTATTTTCCTTGTCAAGTTTACAAATTAATTTTATGACGTGTTTGAGTCAATGTCAAACGACCTAGTCCTAAGGACTCTAATGTTTTCCTTTACTTCAAGTAACATCAACTAATGTTTGATCACTGAAGAATAGAGCTGAAATGGATTTATATTACAGAGTTATATAGTAACAACAAATCATTAAAAATAATTCATTTTTTTGAGTGTGTTAAAGTAAGACATATTCGTTTATTGAGAATATTGGGAATATTGAGAATAATTGAGATATTGGGAATATAATAATGTTGGATTCCACGAACAAAACTCGAAAGAAAAGCAAATAATGATGTTTTTTTGTTCTGAAAGAATAATTTGTTAAACGGCTGAGTGGCATGGTTTCAAGGACCCTGATTGTCACACCAGTCTTATTCAGTATTTGTGTTTCAGATGACGTTAAATGTCTGCCTTGTGGGTAGAGTGGGCACTGATAAAATGCATGATTAGGCAGCATGGATAATCGATCCATAAAGAAATCAACTATAACTGTGTTGTCTCGTGCTTGCTAAAAAAACTACAATGTTGCAGAGTAAATATGACAATTCTCGTAGACATTCATATCAGACATAGGAGGCATTGTATACTCCATCGTTTAGAGAAGTTATAAAGTCGTTGGTATCAAGTAATAAATCACGTTAAAAATCCCGACTGAAAACATTTAAGTACATCATAATTTAGGACCATCAACATTCCAATTGTGTGTTAAAACTAATTTAAACCAGTTATCTATATAAATAAAATAATGATTTTGTCTGTACATTGCTTAGAACTGACTCAATTCAAGTTTTCTTTACGTTTCATACATTGGAGAAACCGAATCCACCCTTAGAAAAATTTCTGTCGGTTTGTCTGTTTGTCCGCAAAACTTTGTCACAAGTAAACTCAGCTACCATAAGACATATAAAGCTGAAACGTTTACAGTAGATTTATGTAGGTCTAACTTAAAATATAGGCTTTGAATTGATTGGAAATTCAACGTAGAAGTGAAGTTATGGACGTTTAAAGCAAAAACGTTTGTCACAAGTATACTCAGCCACCATAAGACATGGCGAGCTGAAACTTTGACACTGGATTTGTGTATGCCTAACTTAAAATACGGGCTCTAAATAGATTCATATTTCAGTACAGAAACGAAGTTATAGGGCTTTAAGCGTATTTTCCTAACTTCACAGACAAGTTTGTTTTGAAAATACACAGGTGTGGCAAGTAGGTATTGTTAGTTGATTTTAATTTCATTGGAGCATATGAATATATTGCGTATTTGACATCTTTGAAAAGGTGTTTCCCAGAGTTGAGGATGTACTATCTATTACGAATAAATATTTTTGTAAACGAGCAATTCTCAACTCTTGATATGAACAGGCAGGAAAAATCAACAAACAAGTTCTTACGCTATATCATACCTAGGAAAGAACTTACAAGTCAGTAAAGAGATTGGATTAGTGATCAAGAAGCAGTTCATTATCTAATTGAATTTCTTGACTCTGAATTTATTTCTCCTGGACTGCCTGCTCATGAGTAAAAACTTAAAGTAGGAGCACCAATCATGCTGCAATATAGTAGCAGTAACAAATTTCATGTTACGAAACATGAGTGCCCCAAAAACTGTGCAACGGGACACGACTCTGAGTTCGTGCTCTACACAGATATGCCATAGAGGCGGACATAATGACTGGATGTGGTATTGGGGAGTCTGTGTTTACCACGCATACCATTGATTCCGAGCCACTGTCTGTTTCCGTTCAAATGATTGCAAAGTCTCGTCAGAGTCTATTTCGCAATGACGTTAACTAAGTCGCAAAGGGAGACTTTATCTAACGCAGGAATTCAAGTTAGCGAAACCAAGTTTTTCTCACATGGTCAGCTGTAGTTTACTTGCTCAATGGTCAGAGGTTTCAACTGTTTGTTCTTCCATGAACCTTAAGGACAGACAGCTAATGTAGCGTATACAGAGGCATTTGTTTAACACTGTACTGATAATGGTATTTTCTACTATTCTATAATTTCTAATTATAGTATTAGTACAATACTATAATTGATATTTTGGAATAGCAAGTATAATAGAATTTTTGATTCCGTCAAAGACGGGTACGTTTGCTAGTTTTGTATATTTCCGAGTGTCAAAAAGACCTGTTCATCTCGTCAATGAATTCTCTTGTGACAAGTTGAAATTTATTTTGCAGTTTATTATGTTTCCTACTATACAAAACCTCATATGATGACTAAAATACATTACTTTAAATAAAAATAAATACACCATAATATTTATAATACGCTCCATTTATAAGTTTGTTTATTTTTATTATTTATAATTTTTTAAAGAAGGAGAAATGCTGTGGATATGGGATGAAAAGATTCATGAAGTCATACAAAGGCGGGCTGGCTAAAAGAGATCATATTCTGCACGGTGGTGGCTTCCTCGGAAAGAGAAATGGATATCATTTTATACCTTCTAAACAACAGAAAGAAAGGGTACTTTTTAACATTAAATCATTTAAAGTTAGACTTTATTCCTTGTGTTATTCACACATCAAAATTATTAATATTTAAGTTAGTCAAAATCTATGAATATATCTTCACAGATCATTATTGCATGGCACACAATATAAAATTATATTTACTAGACAAAACTTCCATATAAAATATCATATTACGTACCATAGGAGATATTTTTTCAACCTCCGCCTTTATACAGGCTTAAAGCCTTTTGGATTGTACAAGGGGTGAGATATGTGGCTCAGGTATAATTTGGCACTCACATTACCAAAGTTGTAAAAGCACTTGATGTTACCTTTTCAAGTATAGGACCGGGGTTCAATCCTTCACCTGGCCCTCGATTTATTCAGGCAGGAGGTAAATAAATCGGATCACGTTGTCCCTCGGAGAAGGACGTTAAACCGTCGGTCCCGAGCCTGTACGATGTCAAGTACTCGTTAAAGATCCCTACTCTAAATAAATTTGAGTTAGGCAAAATTTAGGACTCCCACTGTAGAATCAATATTCATTGTGTGGTATCACAAAGGGCCAATGCTCGGCCTACGTGTGTTCCCTTGTGGGACTGCCACTGCAACCTAACCTACCTTTTCAAGTAGGAACTTCGCCCAGCTCTATTTAGCTTCAGTGATCTATTAGAAATAGGTGTATTCAACGTATCCATAGCACACATTTAGATTTGAGTTCTTTAAAATAATGGTCCATCTTGAATAAAGCGCGTAGACATCGTATGCTCGAAACGACAATTGTGAAACTATTTGTTTTAAGTCATTTCAACTTTCTTATGTAATTGTCGATATACTCATATATTGCTGATATTTGTATTTAATTTTTATTTGAATCTCCAATATTAAGTAATATTGAATTATATTTAATATTCTAAACAATACTTTTAATATATACTATACATATTAGGGTTTCAAATAAGTCATAAGTCTCATTACACTTGGAAATATTGGTGTGTTCAACGATTAGTCCCTTCACCTTATCACTAATTATTCTTCATTGACATTTTGATAACACACTGTTGGAGGTTTCCCGCCTTTTTCAATCAGAGATAAACGTTTTAAGCTTGTATCATTTCACGAGGCATTAATTATGGATTTAAGATACTGATGTACAGAAAAATATTTAAGTAGAAAACATCAAAGTTTTTCACTTTTTAATAAAAGAAAATTCATTTGAAAAAAAATTAGCTAATTGAAATAATATTGTTCATTTCATTCATATAGAAAACAGAAGTTAGTACAAATCAAATTAAAAAATGGTTTCAGATTCATAATTTCTGACACTGGTGCTGGAGTCTTTGACCTATTTCGGATGTCAAGAGCAACACTTGCTCTTAATGATGAACAGTATGGTAAACCAGTCCAAGGACTCCCACATATGTATATGAAGTAAGATGATATACTTATTTCTTAATTAAAACATATAGTTTTTATTAATTACATATCATAATTTGACACATGTGGTTTAACGTTAAATACAATTTTTTTATATTTATTTGATTTCGTAATTATTAATTTATTGACTTATCTTAAAAGTGGGATACAATTAATGAGGAAGAGTGAGGTATGACCAAATGCAGCAAGTGATCTATTAATCAGTGCGCACACGCATACATGCACACACACAGATACACATACACACACACACACACACATACATACACACACACACACACACACACAGAGTTAAATAAATAAAGAAATTAATCTATATATATATATATGTGGGTGTGTGTGTGTGTGTGTGTGTGTGTGTGAGTTGAATAGTCAAACTCATTAGTCTGGCTCTGACGAAAACCGCTTGTTTTGATTAAAACAAACATTGTAACAAATTACACAAAACACGACACAGAAAAAGATGAAATGCACGCTTACTAAATTCAATCATTGGAACTGTTGTTCGACATCAATAGAAGGCTAGAACTGGACGAAGTGAGAGAGATCTTCCTACGTCGAAGGACGGGATATATATATATATATATATATATATATATATAAACTAGAATTTAAAAAAGAACACATAGAAAGGAAACCACTGAACTCACTACTATATTTCGATGTCCTCGTCTTCAGGAAAAGAAGTTAATCGCTCCAAAGGCTGATAACGACTGACTTGGCGTTCGAACTGAAGCACTCAAACAGTGTAGCCAACTTTCGGAGGAAAGGTAGACAGGGAAGATAAAGAGATAAAAGCCAAATAAAAATTAAAAAATGAAAGCATTTAACTAAAACAAAATTAAAAGCTGATAACAACTTTAAAAAAAAAAAAAAATCAACGATTGAGGTTAAGCCCAGGAGCCGATCTACCGCCCAGAAGACTAATAAGTGCTTCTTCTGAAGCTCTCAGAGTAACTTTCGAATTAGTCTGATCAATCTGCCTCAGGACCTGTACACGGAACAGTCATTAAAACTGAGTCCGTGAGAACTGGCATGAGTAGCAACGGGAAGGTCACTGCGTTTGCCAACGGATGACCTGTGATTATTCATACGCAGGCTTAGCTTGGTGGAAGCCAAACCCACATAAAAAGAATCACACTGGGTGCAATCCAAACGGTAAACGCCGTTACCAGAGGTACAAGAGGTCTTGTGAGAGATAGGGTAGGTGCGTTTACTATGGACAGAGGTAAAGGAAGGAATAGGATTGATGATAGGACAAGTAAGACATCCACGACGTCCACATTGAACCATACCACCAGCAGTTTTTGGAGACTTAGGAGAAGAGATGTGAGAGAAGATAGATTGAAGATTAGCAGGTTTGCGATAGGAAATGGAAGGTGCCTCACTAAAGACTGAAGAAGTACAGGAGGAAGAAGAAAGTATAGGGAAAAACTCCCTGACAACTGCACCCAGCCTATGAGCACCAGGAAAATAAGTGGTGATGAGGAAATTAGAGTCACTGCGATCCCTCCTAGGACCTGAATTATGATGAACTTCTGCAGGGACTATACGGTTGTTAATGAAATTAGAAGGATATCCTCGGTCAGAAAATTTCTGTTTCAATAAATCTATTTGGAAGGAACGATCTTTTATTCTGCTACAAATTTTATGGAGGCGTATGGACAATGATCTGGGGATAGCATATATATATATATTCACTGTTTCGTTATTGAGGGCTAGGTCAAATAAAAGAAAATAAACTCCTTTCTAGGCCGACGTTTCGATGTATTTGTACATCATCTTCAGGGCTAAAATTAGAGTAAGACTATAATACATTTATCAAAACAATCTACAACTCACAAAGAGAAATAACACACACTTTTGTTAAACCAACAGATACATACAAAAGGTTATTTTATAATCAGAGTTGTTGAGTACACATCTATTTAAAAGTATCAGACAAAAGGAAATTAGTTTTACCTTGGAAAGTGTGCTAATGGTTATTTACGTTACATGAGAATTAATTGGTTATAAATCCGAAAAATTTTTTGAGTTTATATATATATATATGCAGAAAGATCGCAATAGAAAAACACGTGATGCAATCAATGAAGTTTAATCCACAAGTAAAAAGGAAAAGAGTAGAAAGAAATACAAGAAACAAGAAAACTTACTGGATCAATATTTCGAACTAAAGTTCGAGTTACCTTCCATTGGTACTCATGAATGCACGTACCTCATCTTCTTGCTGAACTCTCTTCCTCAAGAGGAACTTCAGTTCTAAATATTGATTCAGTAAGTTTTCTCGTTTCTTGTATGTGTTGTCTTTTTCATTTATGTATATATACATATATATAATAAACAAAATGGGATTCAAAAGGGTTAATAACACTTAAAGTAAAATGTGACAAATAGAAAGAATCGTAACAAAGGACTCACTTTTCAATATTCATGTATGTACAGTTAGTGTTGAGAGACACCCTCCATACCAGTATCACTAGCAGTATGGTTATTTTTCTTTCAAACTCTACACTACACCAGCTGAAACACAAGTGGATTGAGGTTAATTAGTTGAGAATACTAATCATTTTTTTTATATTTCATTGCATGAATAATTATTAATTACAAAGAGCTGAATAGTTATATAAGTTCACATGCCTCTTACCCACAACCAAATGTTGATCAGGTAATAGACATAGTTATTTTTTAAATACCGCTTTCGTGTTCCTCGATAAGTGACACAGCTAGGACGTGTTGCCGTACAAAATAATGTTTCGCAGGCCTAGTTGAAAAACAGGTTAGGTGTGTCTTTGGTTATTTGGCACACATTTTAGTTACGATTGAATGAAATTTTTGAGTTTATTTTACATTAGAGTTTATTAGAGTAGGTATCATTGACGGATACCTGACACTGCACTAGCTCGAAATGGTAGATATACATCCCCTCGGGTGGGTAACCTGTAAAAGATATTCCATATCTCACATGAAAAAAAAAACTGAAACGGTCAAGTTTTTACTTCAATCCTCAGTAATTAAGTTAAGCACGTAATTAGGAACACCCAACCGTATATATGTTAATAGTTGTTATCAATGTTTTTTATTTTTTCATTACTTCATTATTACTTTTAATTATTTTGTAATAACTTATCTTTAAAGTCTGCATATGAGTTTTTGTTCGGGTATTACCGATCATGTCAACTAGTAACAGCATTAATGAATAATTAATAGCGATTTAACAGAACTTATGTTTTGCAGATGCTGATTAGAATTGGTGGATTGTTTTAGGGTTAAAAGAATAAAACTATTTTATATTCTATAAGAAATATAATCGATGAAACATTCTCAGTACTTATGAAATGACATTTAAACACAGACGTTATAAATATCTCTTCAACAAAATGAATAGAGAGACCAGTGCACAAAAGGTTTATTCTTAGACCAATTAAAGGTGTTCAAAAGTTGACAAAAGATGATGAAATCAATTGATTACAATCATCTTTTGAGCCCTATATATTTACTAATCATAAAAACTCACCAATGAACACTTATGGTAGAAATAAAAATGCCATTGGTATGTGACTTCTACGGAGATACTATCTGAACAATATGTTTGCTACCGTCTTACGTTTCTTATCATAAAAACATATGACTTCGATTTAAAAGATGTAATGTGACATATATACTCGTATATATATATATATATGTTGGTCTTAACAAAAATGTGTGTTATTTCTCTATGTGAGTTGTAGATTGTTTTGATAAATGTATTATAGTCTTACTCTAATTTTAGCCCTGAAGATGATGTACAAATACATCGAAACGTCGGCCTAGAAAGGAGTTTATTTTCTTTTATTTGACCTAGCCCTCAATAACAAAACAGTGAATATATATATATATAATATATATATACGTTTAAATATATATATATATATATATATAATAATATATACAAAACAAAAGTTTGTCGGGACTCGGTCAGTTGTTCAGGTTCAAATAAAACTCTCATTGCCAACGTTTCGGTTTTTCTTTATAACCTTTTTCATAAGCAGAAGTATAAGCAGAAAAACTAAGTATTACATTACAAATTAATTTACAAAGAAAAATAGTCTGTGGATTTCAACAACATGCAGTTTGAATGAACACGTGACACTCTTCAGTAGTGTCACTAGAACAGTGTCACGTGTTCATTCAAACTACAGTTGTTGTTGAAATCCACAGACTATTTTTCTTTGTAAATTAATTTGTAATGTAATACTTAGTTTTTATGTTTCAAAATGTATACTTCTGCCTATGTAAAAGGTTTTAAATAAAAACCGAAACGTTGTCAATGAGAGTTTAATTTCAACCTGAAGAACTGACCGAGTCCCGACAAACTATAGTTTTGTTTCCATTCCATAGTCGATACTTTTATCAATATTTATAAATATGTATATATATAATTTGATAACAGACAGAAACTATATTACCATAAAGAAAATGATCTAAAAAGGACAGTAAACGCATCAGAATAAACAGTAAGGTACAGATTAAATAGAAAAATATATTTTCAGTCTCTAATTATCGGTTTAACCATCATCAGTAGAGAAGAGACAAGGACGTCAAGTGTACTTGCAAGGCGGTGGTTAGAGACCAATACATATATACATATGATCAAACCACAAAATGAAATTGGGAAAAAAAGACTATGATCTTTCAACCACAACAAGCGGTCTTCATCAGAGTCAAAAACTCAACTAAAACACAAGATGCAGAAACATCATGGTGAGGGGTTCAAAGGAATGGGAGAGAAGAGTGATATTTTAAAAGGGTGTAAATTGCAGGAAAGGACAATAGTCCAGAGACTATTGTTTGAATAAACAAAGGAGTACAGTAAGAAAAACTAAAAAAACTATCCGAAAAGTAAGAAATATTACCGAATCCTCTCTGATTAAATTTAATAGATCAAATGATATAAACATTAGTAACGGGCTTTTCAAACTTTATCCTTTCTTGACAAGGGCATAACCTCATTGACGAGGGTTGACAGCTAGATGGCTGATTTTAATAATATCATTGATTTTTTCAATTAACAAAGGGGACACTATTTTCAAATGGAATAATATTTACTTTATTTTTATTTTATTATTGCACACTCAGATATTAAATAACTGTCTCTGAATTAAGGTTTTGGATATATTACAGACAGGATGATAGTTACCAACAAAATGGCATTCCATTATATGTTGAAAACAACGGAATGGTTTTATTCAAATGCTATGATATGTGAAACCGTAGAATGAAAAGAAAAATGTGTTGTTTACAAGTTGATTATATAACAAACTATATTTATAAGTGAATACCCTCAAGAGATGATAATGGTTACAAACTGACACTTCAATATAAGTGGAATATAAAGAAACAGTATTGCTCACATTTGATTTATGTATAAATACCTACTTATATGCAAAAATATTTAAGACATATTAATTTATTACGAAGTTTTTTTACACGTGATTTATATTTGAAACCCTATTTATATGTAAATAACTTGTAGCCGTATTCATGGTTACAACCAAAGTCATATTCCGCTGTAAGTGGTGGTCAATGGAAGCAATACATTTTGATTCATCCATACTTTCTTGAAATCTTCTCCAATTTTCTGTTTAAAAATTTCTTATGTCAGGGAAGAGAATAAATAAGTTTACCAAACAATGAATCACTGGGACGTGATTTATATGTGAATACCGTGAATATTAAAAGGTGCAGACAAAATGTCATTTAAATATAAGTGAAACTTAACGAAACGGCATTATTTACTTCTGATTTATTCGTAAATTTATATATATATAATGGTATACTTAGGGAATTTTGTAACAAACCTGTTACTCATGTTTATTAAGGTAGTGGTTTTAAAAGTATATTTTCTTATTAGTTATGTTTGATAGAAGTGATGTAATTGTTATTGTAAATAAGTATTTATTAGAATTGTAAAAAAAAAACCTTGTATAAAGAATCCTTGAGAATGGTCAACGTAGACCGAAACGTCGGACCTGTGTAATATGGAAAATACATTTAAACATAAAAAAATCGGTGAGTTAATTTATATGATACCACAAAGATGGAAAAGTAGCATTCGAAATCTTGGAAAGGTATGTAGGAAACATACTAAACTTAATGTTGGCAAGATATTTAATGAGGTATGTTTAAAAGAAGGTCTGCTCCCAAAGTATACCAATATATATATATATATATATATATAATATATATATTATATATATATATATAAAGCTTTCACATAAACACGTGAAATAACAATCAATGATCAAACCACAATAAGAAATGGGAAAACAAGACTAAGACCTTTCAACCGTAACAAGTGGTCCTCGTCAGAGTCAAAAAGTGTTCAGTTGGGTTTTTGACTCTGACGAGGACCGCTTGTTACGGTTGAAAGGTCTTAGTCTTGTTTTCCCATTTCTTATTGTGGTTTGATCATTGATATATATATATATATATATATATATATATATATATGCTAAAATATTTAGCTACCTTCTTTTCTATATTTTTTACACATATGATAAACTTGTTATATGTTAATATGTGGTAGATACATTAATAGTTAGATCCAAGGTGATATTCTACTCTAAGTGGAGGACAATTAATTCATATCGTTCAAACGTCATTTATATATATATTTACTGTCCTCCGAATACTTTGTAGGCATGTTCAATCAGATTGAAGTTGCATCATAAGTGGAGACCAATAGAAACCGCTTTCTTATTGTTTATGTGTATGTAAAACAGTGTTATGTGAGTATTTGACATGTTAATGGCTATAACCAAAGCAACATTCAATATAAGTGGATTTCTGTGTTGTTCTCACGTTATTTATACATCAGATTCGAGGAAAAAGTCACACTTAGAAACTCAAATTTCTGGGCAATCCGTCTTCAGAAGGTAAGAGAAATGGAGACCAGCACGTTGTAGACGCAATGGGAAGTAACATAAAGTGCCATAATTTTATATACATATATATAACTTTAGTTATATATATATATATATAACTAAAGTTTATTGGGACTCGGTCAGTTCTTCAGGTTCAAATTAAACTCTCATTACCAAAGTTTCGGTTTTCATTTAAAATCTTTTTCATAGGCAGAAGTATATATTTTGAAACAGAAAAACTAAGTATTACATTACTAATTATTTTACAAAGAAAAATAGTCTGTGGATTTCAACAACAACTGTAGTTTGAATGAACACGTGACACTGGAATGAAATAAACCAAATTTCACCAGACAACCCAAAAGTTACTAACACAATTGGTATTGGACATATTGTGTATTGGTATTAATCATTGATTGTTATTCCACGTGTTTATGTGAAATCTTTTTATACAAATATATATACACTTTACAATTGGAAAGACAATCTAAACTGATAATTCAAAAGTTGAAAATCGAAGAAAAGAACCCAGAGAATAATGAATTACACTTACGTACTCAAATTTTCGGTTAATCTGTCTTGAGTAGTAAAGAGAGAGAGAGAAGAGAGAGAGAGAGAGAGAGAGAGATTAAAGTATTTAGCGTAATTAGTTTCTTTACCTATCTTTTCTCCTGAAAACTGATTTTCCAAAAATTTGAGTTAGTAAGTGTGCTTCTTTACTCTTTGCGTACTCTCTTTTGCATTTACAATTATATAAATGAATGATTTTGTGGTGATTTCTTAAGTTGTAGGGTCACGTGTTTTATTGCGATAGCTCTGCATGTATATCGTAAATATCAAAACAAAGAAGCTTTACTGTTATCAGTACTAATGTGTAATATTAGAACCGTCAAAATTCAGTTCAAAAAGTTAAATTATGAAATATTAAAAAAAAAGAGCTGGATGGATATGATTTTATAATTCCATGACATGATTTACAATATGACATGGTTTTCGACGGGAGTCCTGTACACCATAGTAAATTTTAGGTAATATGTGTAGGAGTAATGAAGTTGTATTATCTTTTGTGTCGTTTGAGTAGACTGGACGGAGTTGTTTTCAGCTGGGTTTGATTCAGACAACCTTCGACGCAATCGCTCAGTGCCACTCATCGTCATTACAACATTAGATTAGTGATTATTTCATAACCTTACATCTTTCAAGACAATAGGCCAACGATGCTTGACCATTCTAAAGAGAAGTGTTAGCAGGAAGATGTCTATTTAAGGCATTCACTGTCAAATATGATCACAACTTAATCAATCATTGTGCATTATTAGATAAATTATATACATCATTCTCTACATACACCAAGTTTTTTTTTAATAAATCAGATTCTTCTACAAAATCACTACACTAAAATACAATAAAGAATGGTGGTTTTATTGGTTTATGCATATGCATAGTTCGTTGTTTACTACTTGGACTTGGTTCTTTGTCTCCTGATGATGGTGAATGTTGAAACATTCAATTGAATTCAGCGATGTAGAGATTTATTAGTTTTGGAATCCATGATTGTGCGGTGTTTAATCATACTGGGCTAAAACACTAATACAAAGTCACAACACAAAAGAAGTTTTTTGTTGAAACTACTCGTTTCAAGCACGTCGTGTTCGTCATCAAGTAGACTTCCAATAGAAACTCTGGGACAGTTGTCTATCCTTTATTGCTGTCATTGGAAGTTTACCTGATGATTAACACAAAGCGTTTAAAACGAGTATTTTGAACAAAAAACTTTTTTGTATGGAGACTTTGTATTATTGTTTTATCCCAGTATGATGTAGAGACTCTTTCCGCTCCCAGAGCGATCGTTTTGTGACCTTCTCTCTGATTATAATTTTGAATTAAACCAAGATTG
The DNA here is from genome assembly GCA_026182355.1 of Hermatobates lingyangjiaoensis. Taxonomy (NCBI): domain Eukaryota; kingdom Metazoa; phylum Arthropoda; class Insecta; order Hemiptera; family Hermatobatidae; genus Hermatobates; species Hermatobates lingyangjiaoensis. Next base: position 1,322,069 of record JAPFBL010000881.1, read on the forward strand.
ATATTTAAATTATTTAAATTTTTTTAACTCATCGATCAAGCAGCCTGGAAATTTGTATTTCTTTCCATGAATATTCATTATTGGTACAAATAGCAATTTTAGTAGTGCTATTGGCTATAAGAAATAAATATTTTTCAAATATTGACATTACATTGAAGCTGAACATTTAATGAACACAAGATACAAAAATGCAAAGTTATTATTTCATTTACAATAAGTCTTCCTTCAAATTTTCCTTTGAAGAAATACCAAAAAGTGTATACAAAATGTTTATCAAAACGTATGAATCACACCATTATGCTGATTCTGTGTACTGAAGAAATGTTCTGATTACCATAAATGCAGGTCAGATCGCAACAACATAAATTAGATGTTTATGTTTTGTTTCTTTAGTATATTTGTTTTTTATTTAGTTATTTTATAATTGGGATACATATATTTTGGTTACTTCTTATATAGATGGTATCAAAAAAAATACGTCCTTTTGGCTTGACGAAGAGGAGCTAATCAAGTTGGTATTTTATTCTCTTGACTAGCAAAAGTCGAGTATAACATTTTCAAAACTGGGTCAGAATAGATAAGAGCAGCTAAGGTCAGAAGCGAGCTGGTTGCTTAATCGTTAGTCCTTCCAGTTGGCGATCAAGTGATGAGGAACAGCCTTGTCCTCTGTGATTATTCCCATCTGCTGACGCGAGAAGAGGATCGTGTGTCCAAGGCCCAGTCTGGGGATGAGCTGACACCTTGCCGCCCCTCATTAGCACATCCGCTCTTCAGGGTCTGCTCCTACCACACACATCTGCTTCAGCTCCCCAATAAACTATTCTCAATCTACTTATTTGCCAATAATGACAAGCTCCGACATGTTTCTCTCTAATTAAATATTTGAAATACCTCCAAACCTACTACATTATATAGGACCAAAATACGTAGTAGTAGTAGGAACACGTAGGTTGCAGTGGTAGCCCCAGAAGGGAGCACAGATACGCCAAACATTGTGATACCACTCAATGAAGATTGATTCCTACTTTGGGAGTCCCAAATTTTGCATAACTCAAGTATATTTAGAGTAGGCATCATTAACGAGTACCCTGACATCAATCTGACGTGCTCAGATTCATTCATCTCCCACGTAAATAAATCGAAGGCCAGAGTGGGTATCAAACCCCGGACCCACAAGTTCAGAGGCGAACACATTAACCACTGAGCTGACCGGAAATCTAACAAACAGAACAGTGCTGGATGTCTTCAGTTTAATCAAGACTCTGCTGGAAATCAGTTGCTTTGGTTGAAACATCTTTGTCCCATTTATAAAATTCTGACAGTGGTTTATTGTTTAAATATTAATATTATATATATATTCACTTAATAAACTTAAAAAAGGATTGCCCTTTAAAAACGTGCTTTCTCCCTTTCCTTTTTCCCGAAAGGAGCCCAAAATTTGATTGTAAGTTTTTTATCTTGTTTATTTTTGAATTTTGAACCCTTTAATATTATTTGAGTTACTTTCCCTTCAATTCCTTTTCTCCTGAGGAGAGCCAACTCGAAATTTGAAAATGGTTTTGTTTGGTTTCATTTTTGTAACTCTTTTTTAATTATAAAGTAATAATATTATTTGCTGTTTTATACGTCCTCCAAAATAATACATTTAAAAAAATTATTTGATTTTTAAAAATTTTTAAATTCAAAATAATTCAAGGTAATTTTTTCAAAATATCCCTGAACCAAAGTTAGTCCTCAAATCTTAAAATTTTGATATTGATTTACTTTAAGAAAAGTTTTATTTTTTGGTTCCCATTATTTTTTTGTTTTTAACTTAAAATCCGGATTTGTATTTGAAATTTTTTTTATTCTTATTTATTCTCCTGTTTTTCTTCTTTAGTTATTTTTAATGTTGTTTTTCTTTTAGGTGCCTAACCCAATATCTTGAAGTGTTATTGGTTTCGTTTTTCTCTTAACAATTCTTTTCTGAATTTCTTAAAAAAAAAGTCAAAAATTATGGTCCTAATTCTTGTTTTTATTAATCTTTCTTTCTCTTTCCAAAGTATCATTTAAAGTGATTTACAGTTACAACTTTGGGTTATATAAAGATAACTTATTATATTCACGTACCTCTTCTTCTTCCCTTCTACTCTCTTACTGACCAAGAACTTTAGTTCGATATAATCATCTAGTAAGTGTTCTCGTTTTTTTTATGTGTTGTCTTTTTCATTTATTTATCTGTCCGGTTTGGACCGAGAGACGATGTGTGTCATCAGAGAGTAAACAAAGTAAAAATCAATATATATATATATACTATGTTTCTTTCTTATTGAGGTTTGGTCTAGCTTCAGTAATGCAACACCTTTAAGCCGACGTTTCGTTTATATTTGTAGACATCTTCAGGGGTACATCAATACAGAGCTTAATTACAATAACATGAAACATAATTATATTACATTATTTAATTAATATACATAATTACCTTGGTATTTTTCTATTATGAGGAACTAACTACATAACGGTATTTGTTCAAATCAGCTAGTGTGCTGCCTAGTGACAGTTTTTTAACCTTCTAAACAGACTTGATAACTCAAAACAACCGTAAAAACTCATTAAAACTATATCAAAAAAGAAAAAAAGGACATGTTCCTATAGAAATATAGACGAAACGTCGGCTTAAAGGTGTTGCACTATTAAAGCTATACCAAACTTCGATAAGAAAGAAAAATAGTGTTAAATATATGTGGTCGAGATTGGAAAACATTCGTATATATATAAACTCAATATACGAGTATATATATTCTGTGAGTGACTTGGTTTCTTCGCTTCCATCTACTTTATAGAAGACATAATGGACATTTAAAATAAAGAGCGGAGGGATTTGAAACACATACCTTTGCAAGCACATGGCCTTACATGCTAAACCAGAATGACATCACTTATGCATAGTTTCATAATTTTCCCCTATGTATGTGAAACAGTTATAACATGTTTCTTAATATCAAACATTTTGTGTTGAAATCTATTCTAAGACTGATTACACGTAATTATTATTATTTAATGATGACATCCTTTCTTTAGTAAATCTAAAAGTGGGAGAATATTGAGTAAAAAGTAAATGGGATAAAACATATGTGAACTATGTGTAAAATGAGGCGAAGTCTGACTCAACGCCGCGCCGGCTTGTGTTGACAAGGACCAATCAAACTACAGCTGAGCAACATCCATCATATCGTCCATTCACAGTCGTTGGGAAACAATTTAACGATCCAGTTGCTAAATTATTCCTTTCGCAAGCTCAACCTTTTTTTCTTTTTTCTTAGCATCTTAACAACGCTGATTCACGCTTCAGACTGATAAGATAATACTAATCATTAACTAAATGTTGTTTAACGTTGAATACAAGATATCTAAATAAATATTTTAATTAATATCTTTATATTGATTAAAGCGCTCAATCTTCAAATCCAATATTTATCTTCATTAATTTATATTGCTTTTATAATAATTGCAACATTAGTTTATCAGTTATTAGTTGATTGCATGTGATCCAATTCAGCATATCAAAAACATGCCGAACTTTCAATTCAGATGATATTCATTTACAAAAATTCAAAAAAAATAGTAAGTTTTAAAGATTGTAAAATTAGATAGATTGTCAATTATTGATAATGAAGTTTATCTTTCCTTCACTGTTAAAAACTTTTTGATTCCATGTTTCATGTGTTGTGGATTTTTTTTTTTTTGGTATTAAGCTATATAAAAAATAGTAAATTATAAAAAACTACGCAGCGGAAAATAAAGAGATATAACAAGTCTCTACCAGTTGAGTCTACAATGCATAGAAAATTCTCCCTCCTACTATTCTGTTTCCGGCAAATCATTCACTAAAAATTCAAGGTTCCTTTTGCAGTGAAAAGCTACAAATTATTCCATGGCAGGCTTCATTTAAAGCAACTTGCCCCAATTTATTTATTCAATCGTAATGCTCTAAAAGCTCTAAGGTGTTTAAAAAGAGAACGGCCACAAGACGTACTTTTTTCGCTGTAACTTACTAGAATCTGTCGTGCAGTGGCACCAGTGAGTAACCACCAGTTACTGTAAATTTATTTATCCTAACTGCTATTTGTTAATACAATTTTATGTTAATGTACCACACCATGGTTTGGTTGCATTTCATGCAATAGAACAGGGGTGCTAAATATGTTGATCATGATCTACCAGTCGATTGCGAGGCCAGTAATGGTAGATCGCTTACAACTTTGACAAAAAAAGTTGCCTGTTCGACGTGCACATGATAGTAGCGACGACAGGGTGACAGTCGGCCTGTCATCCACTGCATCACTTGATTGATGTACAGGGTAGAGATGATGTACATGGGTATATCCAGTACTCCCGCGTATCGAATACGTATTCGATACTCAGAGCCTTTATTCCATACTTCGAATACGACTACTTTCGAATACAATGCACTCCAGGCTATCCAGTATTTTGCGTATCGAATTCTTTTTCCTGACCACTCGACACTTTCATTATTTATCCCATCACATACATATATTAATATACAGCTTTCTTCAATGTAAAATTATTGTCAGCCAGAAATTTACTTTTAACATCGTTGGTAAAAAAAAATAATATATTACTATTTAGGTACTGGTATACTTATATTACATAACTTAATATTAATAACATTCTCTTTTATGAGTCGGTAGATCATTTTGACTTTGTAATTTTATAAGTAGCTTGCAAACTGAAAAAGTGTGAGCATCCCTGCAATAGAACTTCTAAATAAAAGATATACCACTAGAAGAGAAATATAATAAAAATATTTGTGAGTATTAGTCATTTGTACTCAAAGAAAATGTCGGGACAGTAGCATTAGCAATATTAGTTATTCTTTGTTACTGACATTACTATGCTTCTGTGTTTTACTTCGCGAGGGTAAAACGTTACATTTTTAATTTGGTAGAATAGGAAATCTTCATCACCCATATCCATTCACGGTCGGTGGGAACTTAGGGCTGTCGGTCCAAAGGTAGTGCGACGCCAAGTAAATATTAGTTTTATTAAGTTCGGATAAGTTAAGATATGGTGTTCCTGATACATTAAATTATATTAGAATTCTAGGAAGTCCATCCCAAAAGATGTTAAAAATCTATCAAGACAACTTTAGAGATCCCTACTGTATAAAATGTTTAAAATTTTAATATTATTATTAAGTATTATTATTACTATTATAATTATTATTATCAGTAAACAAATATTATTTGAAGGTATTCTTGTATATTACAATCATTTTTATTAAATACTTACAAATAATTTTGTGATAGTAACAATAGCATAATTTTATCTAGTAATAACATAAGTTTTCTTATTGTGTATAGAAGTTTTATCTCACGTGGAATACTCACGTCACCTACTCTTTCACTAGAATCAGCCACAGAGTGACTTCCTTTTCATTAAGCTTCGATTGTTTTTTTTATCTAGATTTGTAAGACGGACCCCATATATTATAATAATTATGTTTGTAAGACCATGTTAGCCCAAGGGTATCGTGTTCACCTCAGGACTGCTAGATCCAGGGTTCAATACCCTCTGTGGTCCTCGGTTTATTGAAGCGAGGGCCAAGAATAAGCGAGGGACTTACAGTCCCAGGACTGTAAGATGTGGGGCACCCCTTAAAAATCCCTACTCTATATACACTTGAGTAAAAAAAAATTTATGGCACCCAAAGTAGAATCTTCAATATGTGGCATCGCAAAGAGGCAATATTCGGGCTGAGGTGTTCTCTTGTTGGACTGCCACTGCTACATAACATAAATATGGATGTTTATGAGGAAATATGATTTGTGAGCACCGGTTATGTTCAGCACAACTGCTTTATTCTCATAGGTGGATGGCAAAAAATGGTTTTCCACCCCCGCAGAAATTACCCAAATCCGTAAGCCTAAAAATCTTTAAAGCAAGCGGTACTCACACCTTGCATATCAAACAACAATCACGAATACTAAGCAATGCGTCCAATACTTTTTTATTGAATATATTATTCTTGAAATCAGTGGATAGAATTGAATAGGTTATATTGGTATCAATTTTATTCGTGTCCTAACCGTTTAATGAAATAAACATTACAATTCATAAAACTAAAGAAAAACTAAGTCCCTGTTCTTTGTTGTGATTGTTGTCAGTGAGCCGAAAGCATCAGTAAAAGACGCAGTGAATGCCTGCATGTTCGCCAAAGGGCAGGGTGCCAGACTCCAGCCAGTTCGCCAAACCAACTTCCTAACAATACAATCCTCTTCCCCGCCATATATTTTCTACTGCCACCGCCATATATCTCTTTAAAATAAATAAATAAATAGTTAAATTGCATATTAGATCATACCGTTTTTATTTAGTTTTATTTTTGACATGCTTCAACTACATATGAAATAACAATAACTTTGCCTATTTTTAGTGCCTAAGTTATTATAATTTAATTGAAGGTAATAAAATACTAACATTCATATGCATTTGTTCTGGAGTCATAAGTAGTGACTTAAATGGCATTACTCAACATTTTGCAACAACATTGTTAAGGCTGATCCACTTTAATGGGATTATTATAATTCCACTAATCTTGAATATACTCAATGTTTGCCATACTTAGATTTATTAAAACTGATGTTCTTTAAAAACTATCTAACTTGAATGAATTGTAAACTAATGTCTTTTATGTTTTCATTGGGAGAATTTGTGCTTATGGTTTGCTTAAAAAAATGTACAAACTCCTGATATTCAGTATGAATGACAAGGGTGTTAACTACTAAAAAGTCTAATCAAATGAACCAATCACCATAGCAATGGTGATATTAATTATTGTGTGGTACAGAAATTATATATAACGCCAAATAAAAATACCATAACAAATATGTTACTAATAACCATGATGGTAGCGCCCTAATTTTGTCAGCTATTGTTTTATCTTGGAGACATTCCAGTTTCTAAACATTTTGATGAAAATGTACTTAAATTTTCTAAAAATCATTAGTTAGAAAATAAAATTCTGAGATAAACTAGCGAGGGTACAATAGGACCAAAAAGTCTTGATAGTATTTTCAATTTTTCTCTGAAATTACTTACGAATAGTAAATATCAATACAACTACATCAAAGAAACATATTTAGATAGATGACTGTAAAAGAGGAAAACTTTAGTTAGGAACAAATACATTTTTGAAATGTGCACATGGGGATTTGATGTTCCATCAGCTATTATTCTTGTATAGCACGGTTTCCATTTAAGGGAATTTTCTAGTTGAGAAAATTGATGGTCTCTACACATGGTCTCTAGGAAGATAATCCCATTCAAACACAATTGAAACTAAGGTAACTTGCCATATACGTTACTCGTATACTAGACTGTATAAAAGAAAAATTGAAAGAAACCTTATTAGGAAAGCAGATTTATTAGAAAAGATACCTTGTATATAGCAAGACAAAAAAAATATTAAACATTTTACTTTAAAACCTCAAAAAATAGCCCTTGACTTACCAGAGTAGTTGGATATATATTCTTAAAAGAGGCTTTTTCAATTGAAAGAACAAAATAAAGAAGTTAACGCTATAAGCGTAATAAAAAAGAGACTAACAATAAACGAGAGATAAAAGAAAGTAATCTAAAATAACAAACATTTTGCTGAAAGGAGACCCATAGAAGTGAACTAACAGTAAAGAAAGTTCAGATGTAAATATCATCTCACAAGGAAATGGGCTCAATTAATAATGGTTATAAGTCCTAGTACTTACTACTTATATATTATTAATAATACTTACAATTATATCTTTCCATTGTGTAGAGATATCGTTATAAATTTTAGGTTATATAAGTAACCAATACGTATTGATCTAAAGAAAAAGGCAATCACTGTACACACGTATTGATTCAACTGAGTCCACTAGGATATCCAATCGGCTATAACCCCTCTCTTGAAATTACCTTATAGAAGTTTATAATTTATTTTAAAAAAAAGTTTAACATATTTTTCCTCTAAGTTAAAAATGATTAAAATAAGCAAAGCAGAGGGATAAAAGTTAATGGACTACATTTAAGTGGTTCCCAACATTGTTGCTAGCGTAAGAAAACTTGTAGCTGCAGAAGCCACAAAGAATTCCGAACACAAGATCCAAACTTGCAATTCTGTCTAGCATCTAGTCTCGTATACATAAAAAAAAAAAACCGCTCAGCTATCTAAACCTGACCTCAGCACATTTCTTAACAAAAAATCATTAATTATAATATTCTTAATTTACTGTTGATATTTTAATGTAATGCTGTAGACATTTCTAAATATTAGTAATAAATTCATGCGAGTTCACATGGAAAGATTTTAATATAAACAGAAAAATCTTTAACTTAATCGAGAAATAGGAGCTATATATACATATATATATATTAAATTAGTTTATATTATACTATATATTTTTCACCATTGGTTTATATGATACCATCTTCTTGGTAGCCATATTATAACAATTTAACAAGACCGGTTGTTTTGGTTGAAAGATGTTAGTAATTTTTCTGATTACTACTGTAGTTTAGACGTTGATTTTTATTTCACGTGTTTAAAGTGAAATCTTATATATATATATTCTAAATATATTTCCAAAGTTTAGTCAGTAATAAATATCAAATAATTTATCAAATAATTAATGAATAATGTTGATTTTGCTATTTTATTTAAAATCTATTTTGTAGGCCTAAAAAATAAAGAACTTAACAATTTATTAAAACTAATAGTTTTATTTATAAACAAAAATAATATTTAAAGTAAATGATAAACAGGTGCATGTTACTTTTAGAAATAATAATATTTGTATAAGTATAATGCTAAGTTTACTGCACAAGTGTCATAAATATGGTACAAAATAATGCAGTTTACAAAACCACCGTTCAGTGCCCTGAGGTTAACAAGTTTTCGAAAAGGCTACAAACGTAGCTAACGAAGAAAACAAATTGTCAATGAATACCCCAAAAAAAATTTTCATTGAAATTACTAAAATAAGTATATTTTCATAGTAACTTTTATACATAAATTGGTTACTTTTTAATTAATGGTGGTTTCAATATACAGCATATATATTGTTATTCTTTTCTTTTCATCCTGTTCTTTATCTATAATAACTGAATACTCATAAAAAAAAGAATACGATGTTCTTCTAGTGCTTTAAAAGCAAGTGCAGATGCACTACTTTTATTTGTTATTATTGAATAACTGTGTTAAATAGCTGCTCTTTCAGGAAACGACTTGTTTCTTCATAGTTAAACGCAAAATTAAAAAAATTTTGATTTCAATTTTTATTTGTTATAAAACTGTATAGTTACTTCAGGTCCATTTCGATTAGACACTAGGCACTTTTTTGTTGTTTTCTCTACTAATCTACTTCTATGGAACCATCCTTTTCGTTAAAACGTGTCTTTATATCTAAACAGGTTAGTCTGAGTGAAAATTATTAATGAAATACACTTTAAAGTAGTGAAGCAGATGATCTAGTAAGCCATTGGTCTGGGTGACATGTTTGTGTATTTAATCAAGTCATCAGGAGTACCATCTTGATCAGCATTCCTGAAATACTTGCGGTGCTGAAGATAATATTCTTGTATTTTATTTAATCATTAATCAAAACATGTCTTTCTACAATAATTTAGTATCTTAAACATATGATTCAAAAGTAACCAAACTCTCATATATATGAAGTTCTAACGAGGTCTTCTACTGTCCTAACCTCATTATGCAGGTATTTGTAGGTCTAATACAGCTTCTACAGTGTTTATCAAAATTTTTCGTTACATTATTTAGTGTTTTATTATACTGTTTAACATAAATCAAATTGTATATTAATTACATGTTTTAAAGTCTACTGCCGTCTCTATAGTTCTGTTAAGGCGGGATTTATACATTTGGGACCACTTCTATTCTCATTATTATGAAAATGTTAACCAATGATGTACATTAATTTTTATGTACCTTTCATTTCCATCTCTTTAAGGCGTCTCATTAAGACACGTTATAACAAAAAGATGGTTCCATAGAAGTAGATTAGTAGAGAAAACCAACAAAAAAGTGCCTAGTGTCTAATCGAAATGGACCTGAAGTAACTGTACAGTTTTATAACAATAAAACAATATCGTCTACGATCCTGTAGAAAGTGTACTGATCAATGGTTATAGTCTAAACTACAGTACAGCCAGTGGTATTAGATCAACCCAGCTATTTAGTATTTTTCAATTGACCTATTAGTTTGTTTGTCTCTTTGTTCGTTTGGTGTGTAAACAATCTCCTCATTCTTTTACTACTAGATAAAAAAGTTGCAGTGTATATTTTGACAAAAATTACATATATAATACTAAATCTAAAACGTTGTACATATCTCATGAAAATACCCTCTTAATAAATCTGGAGCAGGCATTAAAGGACATTTGAATGGCATATTGGCAAACTATTGACAAACTTTCTGTAACCGTCACTCAATTTGACCAACTTCTATTGACAAAGGGAAAGGCTTTGAAAAGGGCATTAGGGTCTCACCCTTTCGCTCACCTGTTTAACAACCCCCAATTGGCAGGAAGGACAATGAGAACTAAAGTAAATAGGCCCTTAATCCCCACCTTCAAAACCAGTAAAACTGCTTTAGTGGGCGTTCTCTGCATGCTCTAATCAAGCAGAGCAGAGCGCCCAGCTTTATATTACTTAATACCATTGATGTACATAAATCAAGAGGCACCAAACAGAATTTATATTAAACAACTTGTCTGTCGCAATAACTAAATTGTTAAATAATCGTCAAGTATGTTTAACTCCAGTTTTTAAGTAATTATTTTAGAGTTTAAAATAATTACTGTACAATAAATAATGCACTGTTGTTTTTAAAAGTCACAAGATTTTTTCAAAAATAAATACCTTAGAGATTTATGCAGAGTAAAGGTGTTTATTAAGTATTACTATATCAGTAAGACTATGACTATTTTAAGTAGTAAATGACTTATTTAGTGCACTAAAGGTAATGAAAAGATTTAATGGATTATTTTTCTAAACCACATATATACTGCACATTGTTCTCAAATTCTGTTCAAAAGTTATTTATTTAGAATTTTTATATATATATATGTATTCTATGTTTTGTTATTGAGGGCTAGGTCAAATAAAAGAAAATAAACTCCTTCCTAGGCCGACGTTTCGATGTATTTGTACATCATCTTCAGGGCTAAAATTAGAGTAACAACTATAATACATTTACCAAAACAATCTACAACTTACATAGAGAACTAACACAAATTTTTGAGACCAACAGATACATACAAAAGGTTATTTTATAAACAGAGTTGTTGAGTACACATCTATTTCAAAGTATCAAATAAAAGGAAATTAGTTTTACGTTTTCAAGTTCTTACTCTAATTTTAGCCCTGAAGATGATGTACAAATACATCGAAACGTCGGCCTAGGAAGGAGTTTATTTTCTTTTATTTGACCTAGCCCTCGATAACAAAACATAGAATAGAAGAGGTCAAGAACAATTTTTGGAGTTTATATATATAGGTATATGTTCAAATCACAATATGACATGGGAAAACATGTCTTGTTTTAAATTATGTACAGTGTGTGTAATTAGTTCACTCCAATGTCCCTAGTGTCTTCGGCTTCTATAACTCTGCTTGCTGGCTATGGTTTAGAACTGCACAAGGGAGACATGTATAGTTTTAGCACATTGGAGAAACTTGTTGCCTAGTTATTAATGCTTATCTCATTATTCAGACGTCGTTTGTCTATGATATTCAGAGCATACATTACGATTAGCCTGTCCTGATAGATGGAAGACAATAATAAGATATCTGGAAATACTACCTAGAAAAATTGTAAGAAAAAGAATTGGTAAAATATTTAACTGTATAATCCGAACTAAAGAACTTCTCGTCTTCTTCTTCTTCTCCTGATGACGGCGAGGTGGAAATATTAAAGTGAGTTGTTTTGATGTTCTGTGTGTTCATTTCTTATAATCGTTTGATATATATAATCATTATTGTATATTTGGAAATAGTATAAGACTTCAGGCCTCCCGTAAACGTTATAAGTTTCTTACTTGTTACAAATCCCTCTTGTAATGAACCTCCACAACTTTCTGCAGCATATCATCTTCATTTGGTTATCCCTGTCAATCACCAAAAGGGCTAGACTTTACTTCTTAACACACTGACCTCCTGAGGCAATCACAACTGTTCTGAAATATGCTGCGATCAAGAGTTGGAATTGTAATAGTTTCCTTACGATAATTACTGCTGATAAAGACTCCACCGATGCCCTTATGAACCGCAGTGTCTATAAAGAAAAGGCCTTGTGGCAACTTTCTATTAATTCTTTTACCAGTCATTTCTCTTCAAGCTCTCTTGTGATATTATTTTCAATGTGAATTTCCTACTTAATAACAGTCTCTGATGAAGGCCTTTCTCGCCATGACGTCACCAGTCTTATCGCCTTTACATCCCCAGTGCTCATAAATCTTTCAAAATGTCTAATTCTCCACCTTCCAGAAAACCCATACTTTATAGCTATTGCTGTCTTAACGATAGACTTTTAATCTTTGTTGACTACTTCTTTCAGCCTCTTATTTGCAGATTTGCAGTCAACTCTCAAAAACTGAATAGATACTATCTACTTCCTCAGTGAACTTTCTCTGCCCCACCGTCATCTTCACTTCTTCCTTTCCTTAGACGTCACTTCCTAGTACCATTCCATAGACCAGTTTAGATTCTTCGCAACATTTCTTTGATAACACAACTCCTTTTATCACTTCTTTTACTAATTTCTCATTAGCTTGACTAATTTTGTCCCATAGTGGTTTTAGTGATACCTCCTTTTTTGCAAACTTAACAATGGTAAATATGGAGCAAGGTTTCCTTTTCTGTCATAATTTCTTTTCTATACATAGGTAACATTTTCAAAATATACTTCTTTTAGTCCCACGGTAAAATGAACTAATTCTTTTCAGTAAACTTTTCATTTTTTACTTTCAACCTGCCATGTTTGTACTGATTCAATATTCTTCATGATAACTTTTTTGCAATGTATATATATATATATATACACGAAACTAAAGTTTATCGGGACTTGGTCAGTTCTTCAGGTTCAAATTAAACTCTCATTGTCAACGTTTCGGTTATTATTTAAAACCTTTTTCATAGGCAGAAGTATAAATTTTGAAACAGAAAAACTAAGTATTACATGACAAATTATTTTTCTTTGTAAAATAATTTGAAATGTAATACTTATTTTTTTTGTTTCAAAATTTATACTTCTGCCTATGAAAAAGGTTTTAAATAAAAACCAAAACTTTGACAATGAGAGTTTAATTTGAACCTGAAGAACTGACCGAGTACCGATAAACTTTGGTTTTGTTTCTATTCTACGGTCGATACTTTTATCAATATTATTGATATATATATATAATATATATATATATAATAGAATTTCATAAGCAAATATATATATGACATCTCGTCATATACATAATATATGACGTCATATACATAATAATATATACAAATACATAAACTTCATCTCGAGATTAGAATATGACAGAAGGAGATAGGTACTAATAATTTGGTTCATTTTCGATTGCTTGAAGATTATTACTCACATTGTCTTTTGATTAGTTTTCTTATTATGACATACTAAAACTTGAAATCTCTATAACAAAAAGAGTTTTACCTACTCAAGTGTGCGCATTATCTTAGTTAATAAATATACATATATTACTTAAGTGGTTCACAAGTGCAATTGACAAATTCAGAAAGAAAGTGAAACATGTAAAATCACCTTTTCATTCTCACTTTTGTATTTGAACATCTGTCGTATCCGAAGACCTCACTCACTTGAGTGGAAGCCGCAACTACTACTACTACGTAATATCAAACAAGCACTTCTCCTGATGACGATTGATGTCAAAAGATAAAATACGTTTTAGCCATAGCTTTTTTATTTTTGTTTTCATAATTTGATATATATACAAAGTGGTTACGAACGTTGACTGACTATTTAAGAGGTTAGTGTAGAAAGCAGAGAGAGGCACAGAGACCTTGAGTGTTCGATAGCCGGTCGAAGATAGAGCGCTTGTCCCCCCTGACATCACAACGTCTTCCAATTCGCAACACTGATTGAACTGAAAAGTGAAATGTCATACCTCTCAATGACGGCCGTTTTGCCAGATCCTTTCGAAAACTTTACCCTGCTCCTTTCTTTAACCTCAATCTGAAGCAAGTCTGTTACAATGCCACTCCGTTCCCCAATTATAAACAAACAATAGTGATTTGTCATAACTATTCTGGCATCAATCAGAAAATTTCACAAAAATATGTATTTCTAATTTTATTCAAATGATTCAAGATTTAGCAAGTTTAGAAAATATGAGGGTAACTAATTAAATATAGGGTGTTCTCTAATCGGGTTCGAGATCAATTTCCAGCGATAAAAAATCAAACTCTCGTTGCCAACGTTTCGTTTTATAAAACCTTTTTCAAGGCAGAAGTAAGAATGTATACCTAAATGAAACTTTACCATATCTTAAAGAACAACAATGTTAGCCGACAAAACCTTTCATTAACAGTCTAGTCGAAGAGTTTGTCCGCTAACATTGTTCGTTCCCATTTAAAAATTAAATATCATTTTCTTATTAAAAAATCTTACTTCTGCCTAATAGAAAAGGTTTAAATAAAACCGAAACGTTGGCAACGAGAGTTTGATTTTTTAAATCCTGGAAAATTGACCGAACCCGATTAGAGAACAACCTATTTATCAAACGGTCGATATATTAGTTGAATCTGTTAATTAAATATATATATATACTAAATATATATATATTTAGAAAATATATATAACTAAACACTAGTACACACAATCTTCGCACATACACACATACAACACCTACCCATTAATAAACTAATAACTCCGAAATACATCGATTATTAAGGTTGTATGTAAGGCTGAAGCAGGATATACTACTTACAGCAAATGATTAGATGATTCAAACTCTTTAGGATAAAAAAATTAGGATAAAATCTTCAGGAGCTGATAGATTTATGCTAAACTCTTGGTTAATAGGTTAAAAAAAAGTCAAATTGAAGAAACACAGATGCACTCACAGAAATTCTAACATAAATATAAATATATATTGATACTACTCGTAGCTTCACGACCACTAATTTTTCAAGCCTTGAAAATGTCAAACAATTTTTGGCGAAACATCGTCATTTAAAACAGGAGTGTAATTTCTTTAGACCGAAATCCTCAAGAAAACCCATCTTTGAACTTTATAAATATATATATGTTTGGAAAAATCAAAACATGGAAATAAAATCTTGCTATCAATAGTTTATAAGTTATAAAAAAAAGTGCAGAGTAATTGAGAAACGAATAGATAATGAAAGGAGAGTTTGAATACTGACAAGGAAATTAAGAATGAACGAGTATCGAATCAATGGGTGACTCAGCCGACAGTGCTTGCTTTGCTGGCTATTGAGCTTCACACAGAATAGGAATGCAGGCAACCAATCGATTCCAGCTCTCCAACCATTTTTTACCTAACAACCAACGATCATTTCAATTTGAAAAAAAAAAATACAAAATATTAATTTCAAAAAGTAAAACAATTCATCATTTTCAACAGGTTCGGAACATACTTGTCTCGTTAGTATACAGTACTTATAGAATTTCAACTTTATGCTATTTTAGGTAAGGCTCAATTGTTACTTGTTGACCATTTTGGTTATAGTTGAGCCACATGGCCGGTCAACTCTACATCAGGAGGTCGAAATCCTTGCTTACTCAAGATTATTATGGTAAGAAAGAATCAATGATGTGTAAATGTATCTATCTCTACGCTATTGCGAATGATATAGTACCGTCAGATCGTCAATGGATCTGAGTGTGCCAAAGTGAAAATTCTTCATGACAGTGACACTCAAGCAAAACTCTGACAAAAACCTACAACTTACTTTTCTATGCATATTTCTTAACTCTATTAATTTTAATTGTAATATATTTATCTCAATTACACTCTCTTTTTCAATATGCTTGCACTGAAAATATAGATATTCGGTAAGTCGAGCAATTTTATTAACAATTAAACAAAAATGATGTTAAAGCTGTTCAGTTGCCATCTAGAGATCTGTCCATTAAATAATATTAGATTCTATTTAAATATGTCAACATAAATTAATTAGAAGAAATAACAAGATTATAATTCATTTTCACTAAACCAAACAAAGTATATTTTTTAATTTATATCTGTTAATTATTAATTTGAATTAATTTGAAGAATACAATAATCTTTGATAACCCAGTATCAATAAATATCGCATCTAATTGATCGCACCACAGAAAATCAGGTATAGGAATGTGACGTCAGATATTGAATTATGACAGTACAAGCATACTTTTACCACAAGGAACTAACCTATCTATATTTCAATTTATTACATTAATTAAATATCCTATTTACGATAAATAATTTAATATAAATTAAATTTCAATATTAATATGAATAAGAAATGAGTGATGGATAAGTTTTATATACTCAACTTTACTATAAGTAAACATAAAATGAAGTCCACTGACATGTTTGAATTTAAATTTTAAAGTGTCGAACATGTAAACGTAATATGAAACTCTCTGACGAAATGCATCAAACTCGTAAATAATCAATTTAATGATTTCATTTGTCTCAATATAGTCATTTAAGTGTCAATTTTATAAGTTATAACGCTCTTGAAATCATCAGTCAAGAGCGTTATAATAATTATTTCAAGTTATAATATCATCAACCATGCAAAAATTTATATGCTATTATTGTGTTTAAACTGAGGGTCGTAGCAATGTATCTGTTACATGGTTTTTTTATGTATATTCTAAAGTTTTAGTATAGTATTTTGTAATAATGAAGTCTTAGAGACCTAGTTTTTTTTCTTCTGGACAAAGAAATAAGGTGTGTAGCTGGATTTATATATAGATTTATCTCCTTTACCAATTTTGAGAGTAATACACATAATTCAAATGCAGTCCTATCGAGAATTATCATTCTTATAATAACAAGTTTGTCTGCATATCTTCGCGTATCAGAACATTGATTATGTAGAGTATATAGAAAGTTTCCACAACTAATCACTCCAGTAGTTACGATAACATACCTCTCTCAGGGTAACCTCTAGTGGCAACAAATTCAGTTGTAAGGATCCTAAGGTAGTCTATTTTGTCTTTTGCTACCTTGGTCTAATCCATTTTATAGTCCCTGGATTCAAACATCTACATATTAGCTCCGATTCCATAGATTCGAAGGCGTGTTATTAAAAGTTTTTTTTCCAATATCCAAGGAGAAACACATCACGATGTTTTGGGACTTAACGGGTTTTCTATTTTAAATACATGCACATTCATTTTATCTTACTGATCGTTGTTGTATTCTGTTATTTTCTATTACGTTCACAAGGATTTTTAAACTGCCTCTGTTGGTACTTATCTTCTGCCTTACTATCCATCATAAGCTTAAAAACATAAAACAATATATATCTGATTACTTTTCCTTTTTTTAGCAATAATAATTCTAAATATCATATTAACTCATTAAAATATTTTTATTGTATATTTATTTACATTTCAATAGCAATTATTTTTCACTCCATTGTGATAAATAACGTCAGTGTAAACAAATTCAACTAGTACAGCAGCTTATCCCTTATTGAAAGTTGAGTTATGATTTGTTATCTTTTAGAGTAATAAAACTTCTTAAAAAAAGTCTAGCATGCTAATATTATGGAGGTTCATTTATAAGCTTTTAGTTTTTATAGTTAGCCTATTAGCGTACTAAGAAATATTTTCTGAAATCATAGAATGTGCCATAATGTGCTCATGTTCAGTTATGTCATTTCAACAGAAAAGTATTTAACTACTTCTATTAAAACGCTTTATTTTTGTTTATAGTCATTATGATCAATAATAATGTTTTTTTTTCTTAAAAACAAAAGCTTTCAGCTCTTCCTTAGATATTTTTAGGTATACTTAGGTATAATTTCTTTTTCATCCTCCAAATAGTAAGGCTAGTAATGATGATCATTATTGTGATAAGATCAAATGACGAAGTGTCATCAATTTGGCTGTTCATAAAGAGTAAGATAAATTGGAAGCTAATTGCCGCAATTTAGCCATCAATTAATTAGCAAAGGGAGTGGCTATGATTCTAACCATAGCAGTGCTCCTAGTTTGAAGATAATAACAACCATTAAACAGAAAGGCAAGTTGTTCGAAGACAACGTTATCTAATAAATGATACAGAGAGTTATGAGAGGCACTCTGAAATCAAGGTAGTATGTCTGTGCATCCAAGCTCTCAGAGTGACTGACAGATGTAGAGATTGAAGTGGCCTCGGCAACCTTTCGAGGATGACAATACCAAATGTTGAATAAGTTGGAAGAAATGAAATTAGGTTTAGTCTTCAATTTATACTCATCTTGCCAATGGTTCGACGTTTATTTGCATCTTCATCAGGGCTAACAATTATTAGGCTATAAATGTAACTACTTTAACGATTTCTGTCAAATTTAGTAGTAATAATATCTGTAATTATTATACATATTATTATAGGTAGGTAGGCAGCAAATCTTCTTGGAGGCACATTTTGTTGAAATGTACGCAACATAAAAAAAAAGTGTCTCAATGTCCTCTAGACCACTTATTTGGGAATTACCACGTTATATTCGTAAGATTGTCAAGAGACTGGAACAGCTTAGTTTAAAAGTCGTGAATGCCGAAGCTGCGGTACTTTTCAACAATATATATATATATATATATATATATGTAAAAGTTGGAAGCAGTCCTTCTTGAATACATATATAATAAAAAGATATGTCCACACTGTTCTTAACAAGTTGTTTCTTAAATTTCTTGAGTCTCCGAAAATAATAAACAGGAAGCAATAAACTATTTGAAAAGAACTATGGTGGTGAACTACTTCATATTTGAAGAATCCTGAACTCAAATAATACTTTCAGAAACTCGAGAAATTTAAAAACAACTTGTCATGGACAGTGCGGACATATCTGTTTTAAATATACATATATATGTATACATTTATATATATAATATATATATATATATATATATATATGTATATCAATGATCAAACCACAATAAGAAATGGGAAAACAATACTAAGATCTTTCAACCGTAACAAGCGGTCTTCGTCAGAGTCAAAAATCCAACTAGTCAAAAGCTAGTTTTTATAAGTAAGTCTTGTAAGTTATGTCAAATTCTTTATCTGTGATGTTGTTTTCAATATGATTCAGTTCGAAGTGATTCAGCTGTCTTAAAATTGTTCACATTTATTAAAGTGTTTCAAAAAAAGTGTCTCAATGTCCTTTGGGCAACTTATTTGGAAATTACCACCTTGTATTCGTAAGACTGTCAGGAGACTGGAACAGCTTAGTTTGAAAGTCGTTAATGCCGAAGCTGCGGTACATTTTAACAATATGTATATATATATATATATTGTTAAATTCGCAATAATTATTCCTTCAAAATGTTTTTAGTCCGGTTGAATATGTAAATATATATTCAAACTTCCTAAGAGAATGTATCATTTAAAATATAACCAACAAAACCCTTTGATCGTTTATGAACATATATAAAAATTGTAAAACTCTTTGTAATCACATGTTGTAATCTGCAATCTTTCTAATTTGTTACGAAAAATCATAAATTGATAATGAAGAAATTGCTTTACCTCATTGGACTGAAGTACATGTTTCATCACAACTAATTCATTTGAGTAAACTAAAGGCTAAATGTCAATCTTCCTGTATTGTTTAATAGTTCATGCAATGATTCGCATGTTAACTTTGCACAGCCATTCCAAACGAATGTATGTGCAATACCCGGGCCGAACTTGCAACCATCCTAATTTTGTTTCAAGTCAAAAAAAAAATGGTTTTGAAACAGTTTAGTCAGAAGACATGACGGAGCGAGAGTGAAACAGATATACTTGAAATCACTGACGCTCCAGACCAGTTTCTGTTAGAATTGCATCATTTACAAGTTTTTTTTTTTTAAGAAACTAAATAGATTAATGTTAATACTAGGGTTAACAGAAATTCAAATTCATTCGCTGGTCTAACGTCCCTCAGTTTAGGCAGTTATAGGTTAAAGCTTTAGTATAAAATCTTCAAAGAGGTCCTCACCGACCATGATCTACCCAGCATTCTAGAACAGACGAGGCCGTCGCAACCATTGTCTGCAATACAACAGCCATAACATAAATAAAAATATATGATCATTTAATACAGCCGTTACTTATAACGAGCAATTATAGTTCAAAATAATTATTACGGCATAATACAATAAATAACTACATGGAAAATAACGATAATAAATCCAAATCAAGAATATTTGGGAATTTAAAAAAATACGTCTCTACACAAAAATACAATATGTGAATGTTAAATTGCACTATTGAGGTTTTTAACAAGGTAATTATCATAAAAATTGATTTAATTAATACTAATAAAATAATAAATTTAACTAATTTATACTAATTAATTAAATAAATAAATAAACTTAATAAAATCTAATTCCCTAGTTTAAAACCTCAACAGTGCAATTCAACATTCATATGTTCAAATTCAAATAATTCAATTGCATTCAATTTCAAATAGTTCACTCTGATGTTCTTATGTATATGTTTTTTTCTAAAAGTAAAGTATAGTATTTGTGAAAAAATTCGATATCGAGATTTTGATGAATTACATGAGGTCTCAAAAGTCGTTTTGTATGTGTAGGTGGGTGGGTTGGTGGGTGAGTATGCTAGCAAAGTTTGTTATCACGCTACAGTCCAGAATCTTTGATGGATCAAATTCATATTTTACACAAAAATGTATCAATAGTGTAGATGATCCTAAATGGATCTAAATGGAGCATTATATATACAAGAAGTATGACATTATGTTTACATAAAATAAAGTTGAGTGTAGGCCCCTCGATTTTTTTAGATGTACACCTGAAAGAAAACGTCAAGTGTTCGAACACGCTATTAGTTTTGATACAGTAAACTCCTTTTTGTGTGGAGACGTAATTTTTTCAATCCATCAATATGAGTATATACCACGCTATAACAGATTGCACAAATAATGAATGAAACAAGAATGTTATACTGTTTTTTTTTTGTAATTGATATTAGCTAATTGCTAGTATATTTAAATACTAAGTTAATATTCATACAATCTCGGGTATTTTACAGTAATTTCCTTTACAATTATATCATCATTTAATTGAAATAGAAAGGGAAACGATTAAAAAATATGTTATAAATCTGTATAAAGGTTATCTATTGCCATTAAAATCGTACATTCAAATCTGGGAGGAATTTTTTAGCGAACATACCAATATCATCACAACAGTTAGTTGTTTAAGTATTACCTTTCACTACAACAAGCCTGAAGCTTTCCTATAGGAAACAAGTAATTAGTTCACAAATGTATGTAAAGACGACAAATTACTATGTCTAAAACGACTAAAAAACATAAAACATTTAAAGATAACTTAAAATCCTCTAGAATTTCAATAATGATCTAAAATAAAAAAATCAAACATTTTAAATGATTGACAAAACATTAAACTTACACACCTTTTCATTTTTTTTTTAAATGTTTTTATTTCCCGCAATATAATTGTCATAGTAAAGCTGTAAATTGAGTCTAAAATGCCTTCTATAAAACAGTTTTAAACAAGTCCAGAGCTGTTATTACATAGTTGTATTGATATAAACTCTTTTGAGGAATTTCGTTGAATTAATAAAGTTGGCGTAATTCAAAGCTCCCCGCAGAGAACATAACCGGTTGTTTGGTATTTTCCAGGCTCTGAAAGGGTGCAATGGAGGCCTGTTTATTATGCCAGTGATCACACTCTACCACCACTATTCCCTGCTGTTCTTAATTAGTTTATTTAGATTAGGGATTTTTAACGAGTGCTTTATACAGTACAATGACTTTTCTCTCTGAGAAACAGCATGCATAAGAATGTTCCTCTTCTTTATATCTTCATCTATGCAAACTAATATATACCTTTAAAAAAAATTATTGACTCACATCAACAACTGTCGGTGACGCCACCCTTGTTAGGATGAAACATCTAGGGTCGGAACAGCATATTTTATTCAATGCAAAGCACCCAAACCACTTGACCTACTCTCTCCTTAATCCTTTGACTGTTTTATAAGTTTGCCTAATTTAGAGTACAATTAAATAAAATTTATTTTATTTTCGTTCTTGGTTGGTCATTTAATTTGAATTGAACTTAAAGCAGTGACGTTTCCAACACTAATTAAAGCCCACTTGTAGGCTCTTACCTTGAGAGCTGTCTAGAAGCAAGGAGTATGGCTCATTTGTCACTTAGAGTACGGTTTAGATATCAGCGAGTCAAATAACAAGTTCATTTTATATCAGATATTAAATTTTGCTTTTAAGTTTATTGTAGTAGGAATCTTTGAGTATACTGGGTTGTACATGCCAAGACTGACTGATGTAGTCTTCTCGGAGGGCCTCATCTGCTCAAAATTTACTCTCTCATACATGAAAAATCTAGAGCAACGAACATAATGTACTAGTTCAGATTTTTTATTACATTACCAAATCTATATATCACATAAGGAGAATGTTACGATCAAAATTCAATGTTTACCAAAAATAGATAGAGACTTAATCTAGAAATTCCTACGATTTACAAATTAAAGTAATTGTTATTGTAAACACGTCATATACTAGTTTTTAAACTATTAATAAAGTCAGCATACCATATATTTTTTTATTATTTTTCATTAGATCATTAGATCCTTAGTTCAACTAACAGTCATCATTTGATCTTGGAAGAGGTATTTAAAATAAATAAATATTTACTTTGTACTATAGATAACTCTCTGATGACATTTTATTTTTTGGTTAATGCCTGAAGAAGAACACTACGGTTCGAAACGCACTGATTATTTGATTAAATTTCTATATGTGAAGGCTATTTCATTAGGTTTTTACCCTACTAAATAAATAATATAAACTGAATAATATCAAACGTCTTCTAAGGGAACAGCAGACTCTTGATGAAGACAATGGATGTGTAATACTATGGTACAATACATTTAACTCTATAAAGTTCGTTCATCACAGTAGAGTCCCATTTATTTACTTTCCACTGGGCTCATAGTGGAGTCAATATCTTTCATCAAATCCAGAGTGATGTCAATGTTTTATAATGTTCAAAAATGCTAGTCACAGCCGCTTCCTCAATAAAACTAAAAATACTTAGAAACCACAGACTTCATTTTCTATTATTTTTTTAAAAAAAAAATTTTCCAATAAGTGCACCTACCAACAAAATAATTCTAATTTACTATGAAATGATATCTATTTGATTACAGAGTAGTTGGTATGTTTAGAATTAGCATGAATAGCTGCTAGATACTGAGCTATCTCCACCATCAGGTACCCTTTAATAAGATAAATTACTTTCTTTTACTAGCATCCCTTTAATCTAGAAGAAATAGACTTTAATGATAGAAGAAATCAAGACTTTGGCTTCAATTGGCTCTACCTAGAATCTGACTACTGTCCTTCAAAATAATTTAAGAGTCCTTTGTTCTTTCTTACTTGGTCCCAAAATGCTATTTAATTTATTAAAAAATCAGTAATCGTAAGTTAGCTATGCAGGAAACTCACGAGAGTACACATATAATAATCATACTGTATTTGACAAGTTTTTTTTTAATATAGTGGTATACACATTTTCTAATTTCATTATTCAGAGTATATAAGCTAAATTTCTTGTTAATTGAAGTTTTCTCAAATTATATCATCAAGTATAACAAAAATAATATATAATTGTAACGAATTCCTGGAGTAGTGATGCCCAGCTGTTTTGGGATAGTCTGTCTACTTGTTGAGGGCTGGCAACAGGTGGATAATAAAAACAAACAGGTGGTCTCCATGGTGACAAGTGGTAAACAAGGAGAGAAAAGTGAGGAAATATAAGATAGAGACTTATAGAGTTTTGGTGGTGTATTTGTGATGAATTTGGACAAATAGTTTTATAACCGGTTGTGAAGGAGTCGTCCCTTCTTGCAGCTGGATATTACTGTATCAATACACGACTTTTATATTCTTGTTTTGTCTGTTTAACAAATTGTAAGTAGGATATACTTATAAGCGTAAAAGAACTGGGCTGTAACAATCCTGGCGTTGTGCCAAAACTTTCAATTGCCCAATATATTGTTACAATTACGTTTCAAGGTGAACTATAGGTAAACAGTAAATAGAAAATACAGGCTTACATAGTCTAATTTTTGTTTAACTGTCATCAGGTTAAACAAAAAATTTACGAAGTGACGGTTGGAGACTAACAGTGTTGTCTCCTCGTGTCCAGTTCAAGGAAAGTTAGAAAATTAAACTAAGAATATATTAAGTGAAGAATAAGTGAAAAACTGAGAATAATACTACGCAATATAGCGGGGTGACGGATAAATTAATCCTAAAGAAAAAGACGAAATATAAATATTAACAAATATTACAAAGGATATTAATATAAAGTATATGTTAAAATTAATAAAACTTAAATTGTATAAATAATAAAATAAAAGATTAAATTGCTTTTAAAAGTAGCCAAAACAGAATAAAAAAATAAATACAAAAATAAATCAATATGTAAGATAAATAAAAAAAGTATTCTTAAATAAAAAACTCTAGTCCTTAAACAAGTTTATCACTTGTTTCGAAAACAAAATATAATATATATTCTATAAAAATTGTTTCTGGATTTATAGTTGCACAAATAAGTATGAAAAACAATATTTTTTTAAAATTTACTTCTAATAGAAGAATTTATTAGCCCACCTATAACCAAAATAAATACTGTCAAATAATCGACTGGTCAAAGTTTCCACCCCTAGAACAGCACCAAAGGTGAAAGGCATTCAGTGGGGACATTGCGAAAATTACATTAAGAAACTTACAGTTTCTATTTCACTAATGAATCAAATGTAAACAATTGAACCATTATTAAGTTTTAAACTGAAAACAATCTGCTATAACTTACACTCAACTTTACTATAATTAAACATATTGCCTAATTCGTTCACAATCAATGGAGTTTTGCTTTTATTTGAATGTGGCTATTGTGTGGAAGTTATACCAAACTCTCTAGCAAAATATTATCAAACTAATGAATAATCAATTAATGATTTCATTATAACAATTATGTCTATAACTGTTTTGTCAGTTATAACGAACTTGAAACATTGATCTAGGACTATCTGACAAGTTTTAGGGTTAAACTGAAGCACTGAGACTCATCGGACTTGAGTGAAACACTGCCGTATCTGTCCTATTGAGCTTCCCTTTATTGTTCTTAACGTCAGCTTTAGATTTTGATTTCATTGTTAAATTTTATATTCTACTTTGAGAAGTATCATTAATATTGTTATGAGGTATGTTTTGCAAAATATCTTCATCCTCTTTAAGGTGATTGCCTCACATTCAGATAGAATATGATAAACAGTTTCAGTCTCTTCCAGACAGAGTCTGCATTATTTGTATGATGTAAATGCATCTTGCATAAGTAGCAGATAAAAAAAACTCATTCCAGTAATACATTCTACATTTATAAATCTTCCCATTAAAGATATAATATTTTCAAACATAATGTGAGCTTTTTGAGCTAAAAGCTCGGTTGTTCTAGCTACCTCTTATCTGTGTTATTCTTCATCAATTCATCAAGTGGATCCCTGAGAAAGCTGGGTTGTATTGCAATAAAAGACTACAGACTTCAGGTTTATATAACTCCAGTCATTTTCAAACGGTGCAATAAATTATTTCCTTGTTTTATATTGTGACTAGGATAGACCCACATGATATTTGAATTAAATATACTGGTTTTATTATTAATTTGTATTATTGTTCATTATTATACCATATGCTAGACTACATCCCCTTTCTTTAAATTAGGAACCAATCTAAGTCTAAGTCCAATATACGAGTAAGTGGTCATTGTGGTCACTTGATGCTCACTGCATAATATTCTATGAGTAGCATGGTATATGATACATAACACAGCAGGATACAACATTGTATATAGCAGCGTTTCCCAAAGTGGGCGGTGGTTTGATATGGGGGGGGTGGTAACGCAAAAATAGGCGGTTGGGGGGCGGTAACGCAAAATATGCGGTTTGGGGGGCGGTAACTAAAAAATAGATGGTTGGTGGCGACAGTGTAGCTAATGTAGCAGCTGGCTGCTACAATACTTACACCGTCGTCCCAAACTGTTGGCGGTAACAATCAAAAACCATACAAGTAATAAAAATTAGAAATAAGAATTTCAAAAGATATGCCGCTCTTTTACCTGAAGATTAAGGGGTCAGCCCCGGTCGAAAGTAAAAGAGAGTTTTCGGTCAAAATAAAGGGAATAACAAGATAAGCTGCTCTTTCACGTATGTCCTATGGATTAATAGGTCAGCCTTGATCGGAAGTAAATGAGTTTTCGGTCGAGATAAGAAGAATGAAATGATCGTTACCTATATAAATAGTAGACCGCAATCTTAATTCTGTAAAGATAGATTGTGGCTGTAGATTGCATGACAGCTAGACTCTAGCTGTCTAGCAGCTAGAGAAACATTTTAAACCTCGGAAGGTAACTAACTTGAGATTTATTTTTTCTTTCTCCAAAAAAGTTAAACCTGAATAGAACAGGTTAGTTCTGATTGGCTTGGCATATCTTTCCATTTTTATGGGGTTGGGGGCGCTGGCAGGCTATTCTAGAAGACAAGGGGGCGCCAGCCAGAAAAAGTTTGGGAAACCCTGGTATATAGCATTGTAACATACATACAGCTCAATTATTAAAATTTTGTTCTATTAAAGTCTTGAAGATTTTTTCTCTCGTAAAAGCATTTATATCTTATTCCACTCTCAATATTGTAAATTAACCTTTCTTGATAAATATATCTCAGAGGGAAACATTTATTAATTTTTCAATGCTGGAGAGAGAACAGATGGTCATTTTCCCATCGTAAACATGATAGTTTTTGGAGTTGACTTTGATTCTGGTATTTTTTATTTACCTTATGATAGTACACATCCGACGCGTAAGACTTCTGTGGTTTTACCACAGCAGACAATCATTTTGTAGAACAAGCCAAAAGAAGTTTGGTGCTCTACCCAATGTTCTGTCAAATATTCCCATACTTCAGAACATTGTTATTGCGTTCTTGGTCAATGAATCTGTTAAATGGTTTTCCAGTTTGTTTTCCACCTAAAGAGACACCAGTATTATGTTAATATCTTTGATAGTTCTATTTTAATATTCTTAATACAAGCGTTTAACACAGTTAAACTATTTCATGTTCCTGATCTTTATTGATAAAGGTATTAAAGAATTTATTTTGCAATGACTGTTTATTTCCAATTTTCACGTTTGTAAATCTCTCATCTTTTAGTGTTTTTCTAGAGATAGAAAGTATGGCTCATTTATTATTTGGCACCTATTTTAGTAATGGGCAAGCCACATACTACATTGGGAGTCTTACATTTTTCTTACCTCAAAACGATTTAAAAATGGGATCTTTAACGAGTATCTGCATCGTATCGTACACAGGCTCGAGACTTTACCAACATAAAGCTGTCCATGTGGAAAGCAAGATTCTTCTAATTATAGTCATGCTACTTTCAAAGTTTGTCCTTGTGATTTATTTATGGACTTGACAAATATATTTGTCAAGTCCATTATTTTGTCCTTATACATTTATGAACTTGACAAAACTTAAACAAATTGGGAATTACTGTTATTTTTCATTTGTTATTTTTTCTCCTCGAGGAAGTACAAGGACTATATTAGCTGGGGTTATATCCAGTACTTTCTCTTTTACCTATATCCTAACAATTACTTATCTCAAAGGCAATACCATCAAACATTCCTCTACTTATAATAACAAAGTCACCTGCATATCTTTACGTACCATAACTTCTATTACTTAGATGTCCTGTAGGTAAATTCACAAGTAGTTATCATAATAGAGATGACGGCTTCCCTCCCTGAGGACAGTTTTTAGTGGTTACAATTTTTGGATCTAATACGTCCAATGCTTGCGTTAATTACTGAAGTGCATTATATAGTTCCTGGATTAATTCATTTATATATCTGAGATGATCAGTAGATTCAGAAGGGTATCATGAGCTCCTTGTATTCAAGAAGCAGCTCACACAAATTCTTTAAGCCTTAAGGATTTTTCTAGTTTTTAATTAAAAATGTCAGAACTCGTTCTGTCGATTACCCTTAGGATAGGTACGAGTACGTTATCCCTAATAATGATTCTTATTTGTTTAAAATTCTCATATTGCTATACTCGTAGGTAGAGCATTCGACATTTGTAATATCGTAGGCTATTAAAATATTCTTATTACGACAATACCTAATAGTATACTTTATGTTTGTTCAATCTCCGAACATGTGACATATAAATAGTAACCATATTATCATAAAGAACGAAAAAGTACTTTTTTCATGCTCCATTACCCATAAACAATGGAGTTCTTAATCGCAATATGAACTATATGTCTGACAATTAGGTACGTTGCAACTTGTAGATTCAATCTAAGACCTACTCTAGGCAAACATTCTTCATCCTGGTGAACATCATAAATTATTTGCTTGTATGGTGTTATAGTTCTAGGAATACATTTTTCTTACATATCATATAAAGTCTTTCAAATATCTACTAAACTTCAAAACAAGTATCTTTCACTGCTGATGCTAAAAACCATTTAAATCAATTAAATGAAATCCGAAAAGTAGAGAAGGTTATACATTATTCATATTGTTTTCAGTTTTTATGGCTGTAAAGTTTTTGAAATTTCTAAATAAATCTCAAAATTTTTTTTTATGATTGCTATAACTTGCTTAGATTAAAGTAACATTAAAATACAACTTCATTGTTAAGAACACCTACTTAACTAACTGGTAAATATCAAAATATAAAGAAATTGCGAAAGGTAATTTTACTCTTTCACAATATTTTGACATTTTTTCATCTAAATAATGTCACAATAAAGTAAACGGAATTTTTTGAAATTTTGTTCTAGCTTAATAATTTGAGGTTTATTTTCTTGACAAAATTTTACCGTACTACTCGTATAACTAACTATCTATCGTAAAAGAAAACTAATATTTCACAATCTTAATATCTACCTTAAAGCCAATTTTTATGCATGTAATTTCAAAAAAAAATGTATTCCCTCAAAACCTAGCATTTCTGGTTATAATTAGATTATGATTCGTCAAACTGTATGACTTTTGTAAAAACAAATAAACTTTTTGAAAATATCAACAATCTAGAGCTAATAGTTTAGGGGAAAAAAAGTTCTCTAAAATAATATTTTGGACAAACAAGTAACTTTTTCATGTCGTATTATTTATTAAAACAATAATCTAGCCAATAAGACCCAAATTTTGTAACATATGAATTTCACTACATCAAACGGTTTAGTCTGTATAATCGGTACCTGACTGTAGACTGCCCACAAACTTTTAGTTATACACACGCACACAAACACACAAAACTACTAAATGAATTTTGGGGGGGGGGCTACAAAATTATGCCCATCAGAATCTCAAAATTTTTTTTTATGATTGCTATAATTTGCTTAGATTAAAGTAATATTAACATACAACTTCATTGTTAAGAACACCTACTTAACTAACTGGTAAATATCAAAATAAAAACAATTGCAAAAGGTAATTTTACTCTATCACAATATTTTGACATTTTTTCATCTAAATAACGTAACCAATAAATATTGTTGATAAGAAATTTGTAATCTCTTATTAGGTGTTTCCGTAATATCTAAATTCATACCTTTTTAAAATATACCAGTTTTTATGTCAATATTTTGGTAAGACTTTGGTTATTTATTTTACGGGTTTGTATATATATGCAATCAGCCCTTAAAGACTTATTTGAGGATACCTGTAGAGTACTACCAAGTAAATTGATCATAGATAGTGACATAATGGGAATTGTTATACAAGAAACATGATAAAAACGTTTTTACTCAACGAATGGGTATAATATGTAAATAAAACATATATTTCCAAGTAGCATGGTTTCTGAAGTCTCAAAATATATATGTTTATAACGTTCTCCTCTAATACCTCAGGAGTAGTTTAAAAACAGACAAACAAATAGGCAGACAGAGGATGGTACATTATTATCATTGAAAGAGTTGAAATTAATTTAATAATGTTATGAACATAATTTTGAAGTCATAATTCAATTTAGAGGTAAAGTTGGTGTCTGGCCACGCCAGGAGCTATCAGATATCGCAACTTCTTCTCCCCTTTTGTATTTTGGTATGGGTAGTTCCATTTTCAACAACTGTTGAAGATCACGCGAACTACCAGTTTCGCAACATCAACTAAACAAAACAACTACCAGGGACTATGTCAAGACTTCGTTCAAGTAACTATTGTAAATATATTCCTGTATGACGAAGTATAAAACTTTCGATGTACTATCAACAACGTAGGTTAGGTTAGGTTGCAGTGGTAGTCTCACAAGGGAACACACGTAGGCCGAGCATTGGCCCTTTGTGATACCACACAATGAAGACTGATTCTACAGTGGGAGTCTTAAATTTTGCCTAACTCAAGTGTATTTAGATTAGGGATCTTTAACGAAATATTAAAGCCTATGACACTGCACAGGCTCGGGACCGACGGTTTAACGTCCTTCGGCATAAATAAATCGAGGACCATGTGGGGATCGAACCCCGGTCCTATCAGTTCAGAGGCGGGTACGTTAACCACTCAGCTAACCTGTCCCCCCATCAACAACGTAACTCCGAAAACTTCGGTGGGTACAAATTACGAAATAAACGTATAAATTAACGGTGGGTATAAACTAATATATTATTAATATCTTCCACTTTGAAATACAATTCCAAATGCAAAATCAATTTGTGAGGATTTAATTAAGAAGACCTCTTCAATGTATAATGTCATTATACTCCTCTGCTTATACTGTATGTATATACATATAATTGCATTAATTGCAAAGTCTCAACTACTATTCAACGCAATGTCTGCTGTTCTTTCACTAAACTGCTCTGATTTCAATTAATCAGCTTTGTTGAAAAAACAAATATTATTTATTATCGATTCTTTAGCATTGGAAAAAGCATTCATCAGAGTTCTACGATTCACATTTAAGATTCTATTAAGGTTTTTGTTTAAATCGTTACATTATTCATTTATTTATAAACCTGGGTTTAGTTCAACAATTTGGTTAGCTTACTGTTAAGAAATTTAGATATCTCCTGTTTCTTTGATGGTATTTCAAAATTGATGATTATTGTCTATTTTTCAATAGTTATTCTTATAATACTGTAATTAAACATAGGCGTTTACCACTAACATTTCATTCAGGTGTAGTATTTCCACAGACCATGTTTATTCATTTGAGAATCAAGTGTTAACAATTTCAAACATTTCAAAATAACATTCTCCTTTTTAGAGGAAAACCTTCAAGAATCGTTTTGAATGTGACAGGTGACAGATATTCACATTCAAACAAGGATTTGAAGAAGATGCGTATTAACCTGATCAATGAGATTAGAATGGGTCAAGTTCAAAGTCGAATGACCTTAACCTAACAAATGACATGACATCCGTGAGAAATAACTCCTTCTGAAAGGTATTTAAATATAATGCTGCTCTGGTTGAAACTACGAGTCGCAGATTCGTTTTTGTCCACCAATCTAACACGCATTTTTCATATTAACACACACTCACAGAGATAAACATTCGCTCATATTACCAAAAAACACACTTATAAATGCATGCTACATATCGTGTATATATTATATACATGTTCAAACCAAAATAAGAAATGAGAAAAAAGTCTAAGATCTTTCAACCGGAAAAAGCACTCTTCGTTAGAGTCAACTCCCAACAGTTCAGATTGTCTCTTACGAAGACTGCTTGTTACGGTTAAAATATCTTAACCTTTTTTCCATTTCTTATTGTGGTTTTAACATTGATTGTTTATAATAATTGTTATATATATATATATATATATATATGTATTTTTATAATTTACATATTTGTAATATTATATATATATTCATAGGTGTGCTCAATTGTGTACAATTGTGTATATGTTTCATGTTGATATGTGATTTCTTATTATCCTTTGTTTGTAGGCCTATGAAAAAGGTTTTAAATAAAACCGAAACGTTGGCACCGAGAGTTTGATTTTTATCCTAGAAAATTGACCGAATCCCGATTAGAGAGCACACCTATTCTATCAAACGGTCGATATATTATTGAATCTGCTATATATATATATATCATAATATATTATGTATTATTATTAATATATATATTATATATATATATATATATATATATATATATATATATATATATATATAGTGTATAATGTAATCGGGATTCGGTCAATTTTCCAGGATCAAAATCAAACTCTCAATGCCGACGTTTCGGTTTTATTTAAAACCTTTTTCATAGGCCTACAAACAAAGGATGATATGAAATCATATATAAACATCAACATATAACTAACATCAAAATGGAATATTACAGTTGTGAAAAAACAAAAATATAAACGAGTATACAAGTAGAAGTAATAGAAAAGCAATAAACATTTTTATGAACTTACAGAAGTCAGAATTTTTGAATTAGAAAAATGATGAAATTTACATTATATAAAATGAAGTAACAATAGATAGTTAGTGAATTTTATATAATGTAAATTTCATCATTTTTCTAATTCAAAAATTCTGACTTCTGTAAGTTCATAAAAATGTTTATTGCTTTTCTATTACTTCTACTTGTATATATATTTTTGTTTTTTCACAACTGTAATATTCCATTTTGATGTTAGTTATATGTTGATGTTTATATATGATTTCTTATCATCCTTTGTTTGTAGGCCTATGAAAAAGGTTTTAAATAAAGTTTAAAATTGACATTAAGAGTTTGATTTTGATCCTGGAAAATTGACCGAATCCCGATTACATTATACACCTATTCTATCCAACGGTTGATATATTATTGAATTTTATATATATATATATATATATATATATTATTTATATATATATATATATATATATATATATATATATATATATATATATACAATCACAAATTCCTCATTCACCCACGTGTCTGACTTGGTTTACACACGGACGCTAAGAGAGAAAGAAAGAGAGATAGAGATAGTGAGAGAGAGAGAGTGAGAGAGAGAGAAACACAGATTTCTCTGTGGTGAATTTTCATTTTTGAACACAGTATTGTAATATTTACGTCTCAGTACTCAATACGGTAATATTAAAAAGAAAAGAAATAAATTTACGAATATAATAAATTTAAAAGAAGTAAACATCTTTCTCATTTTATATAACAAGAATTCACAGTAAACTCACAATGTGATAGTAAACCCCTAAATCACAGTAAGGAATTTAGAAATGGGGCTAAGATTTTTTAACTAGAACTGCTGGTATTCCTCAGAGTCATACTTAAACTTCTTCAGGAAATAAAATCATCAGAGAGAGAAAACACACGTCATGGATTTAGAGGGATGACGAAATGCTGTATGAAATATTTAGTGTATTGCGACATTTAGAACAAGAGCTCGTAGACAGTATCAAAGCCTAGTCGCAGGCAAGTCACATTAACACTATCATCAACACGACATTGATTACGACAGATGGTGAAACACTATGACAAATTTTTGTATTTTCTCTGTTTTATATATTTGTAATTTTGTTTAATTTAGTTCGTTGAATCGATTGCAATTAACGAAGGGGTTTCACCACTTCTAACTTACACAGTAATACAAACGTTCAATTATGACCGTCACTCGGAATTTTAATTGGTATACCTTTAAATAAGTTTTCTATTACCATTTTGTTTGATATGTATCTTCATTCTATTCTTGTTCTTTTCATTTACAAAAATATTTTTTGTATGAGAAATAATTTCCATTTTTTTTTACATTTAAATATTTTGTTTTTAGAACTCATAGATTAAAGAACAGGAATATAATCAATTGGTGATTAAATATTGTTACATTTGAAAATGTTATTCAAAGCTATTTGTAATGAATCATTTATATTTAAACAACATAATTTTTAAAAACAATATTCATATATATTGTTTCAAAATTCAAATCCATATCATAAAATATATCTACTTTGGTCAAGTAATTCTCTGGTGGAATGAAAGCGTAACTAATTTACAGGTTGAACCTAATTGAGTAAGCATTGGACTGGGTATCTTTGGGTTGTGGTATATCACTAAGCAAGTGCCTTGATTGATTCTAAATTAGCCCCAATAATGCTTGCTCAAGCTCTAAGTTTCTAATTCAATTCCACTAGCTTGCTCTAATTTTGTCGAAATGCTTCATATTACCAAATCGCTTCAGAATTTTAAAGGTCACCGTTCAATTCACCATATTTTCTCTAATCTATCGGATCTAATGATGCTAATATTTAGTGTGTTAAGTAAGCTTTCCACCTTTAAACTGGTTTAACTAAACGCCCAATCTGTTTTTTAATCGAAATTTAAATTTAATTACTTAATACCTTTTGCCTTAATAATAAATAATTTGATTTTAAGCCAATTTTTCTTTTTTACTAGTTATTGTAATGGTGTTTGGTGCTTAGAGGTTACCCAAATGATATAGCTAATATATATTGTTGTTACTGTTAGTAAATGCATTACTGTAAATTATTGAATTTACTTTTGTTTAATCATAGTGATATTATTATTATGCTGTTATTAAATATATAATAAATGATGTTGTTACGGCTGTTTATTGTGGTACTATTACTGATAGCTCCTATGGTATAGCAATACAATATGAACAGATGTCAATAAATTTTTAATATTTATTTTATTTGACCAATATCAGCATGATTTAAAACTGGCAATTCTATTATCTTTTATTTGGTCATAATCATTTTATATTTTGCTCGAACAATTATTTATATTGTATGTTTATTTAAAAATGTGTTTTGTATTTTGAAATACGGATTATTTATAAAAGGGAAAAGTATAATTCTAGAGATGACTCAGATATAACATAATTTTGTTCTTTCATCAACTTTTTCTCATTAAGTTTTCAAAACATTTCAAACTTTTTTAACAATATTTATACTATGACAATAATAAATACAAATTTTAAAGTTTCTAAATCATTTAAAGAGTAGGTCATATTTAATAGCGACTTGAACAAAAAAAAATACAAGAATGTAACTTTTCTTGCTTCTGATGAGGGTAGAGCTTGTAACTGCGAACTATACGGCTAGCAATGTCGATTTGCTGTCATTTTAATAGTTTGGAGCGCTTCAAAGATGCCAAGTCAAGTGGAATATTTAGATACCAGAATATCAGACTGGTCCAGAACTCCAAGATCCAGCGGTAAATGAAACACATAATATAGATATTGTTTATGATTGAAAAATTATTATAAGGAGAAGTTCAAGAGAACCACATTGCAAATGGATGCAATGAATCACATTATGGATGCAATGAATCATATTACGATTGCAATGAATCACATTACGGATGTAATCAGTCACATTACGGATACAATGAATCACATTATGGATGCAATGAATCATATTATGATTGCAATGAATCACATTACGGATGTAATCAGTTACATTACGGATTCAATGAATCGGATTACTGATGTAATATGATGTCTCTTTGAGGACCACGATTGCAGACCCTTGGCTGAAATATTGGACTATTAGAAAACACCTAAAAAAGAAAAAAACCTACGCGAAGGTGTATTTTTTTCTATTGTTACATTTTGAACAAAAGCCAACAATTTTTGACATTTTTTACAGTAATGTTAACTATTAATTAGAATATGGGGGGAAACACTAAGTTTCCACACAAAAGATTTTCTCTAATGTCAACGCGTTTCAAACACTTAATGTTCATCATCAGGTTACCTCTCTCTACAACATAAATATGAATAAAAATGCGAAAAAGAATACAAAAAAAACAAGCAAAATATGAAATAAAATATAACTCAATTATAATCAATTATAAATAACTCAATTATAAGTAAAGGACAATTTATTAGAAAATTTTAAGTAAAAAAGAACTATTAATTATTGAATAGTATATTTTAGATAATGTTTCTTTAAACAAAGTAACTGTTTGTATAGAATGTCAAAAATGGCTGCTTGGCAAACTTAATCGATGAATAGAAAAGAAACCGACACTGCAACACTTTTCTGTCCCCTTGAGACTCATTCACAGAAGAAGCCTAACTACGGATTATTTAATGAGAATAAACTTAAAGGATTTTCTCTTGGCTGACTTGAGAGGCTTTCAAAGAATCTATTGCAAAAGCTAATATAATATGTGTCATATTTTATTGATATATTGGCTTTACTCTAGCTCATGTGGCAGTATTTAAGGACGAAGGATTTAATAATGTTAAGAATTTGTTGATATGTGTTTGTGTAAGTTGTTATAGTTATTATTTATTGATTGTTAATATTTGTTAATTTATTTTTTTCATTTTTACAAAGTAAGAATTTGTCAAATTTATATAACATCTCGGTTAAGTTATTAAGAAACATGAAGTTTCCTATTGTGTCTAACATAAATTCAGTAGGAAACTTATTTTGTAATAAGTTACCTGTATATGGCTTTACTTAATCATATGCTATAATTGTATTCTTATTACATGTTTGAATTAAGTGATATTTCGGCACCACCTTAGCAAAAGAATGAAGCAATTGGTCCTTCTTGCCGTTTGAACGATTTCATTTCATTAATATTTATTACTATCTAGTTTAACGTATTACTCACTGACGGAGAGAGCTTATCGTCTCAGTTACTCTATTCCTTTATGTAAATCAAGTTGTTTGTTTGCATTAGTGGATTATATTTCCTATTTGGGAATCAAATTACGTTTCTTAAAGTACTTTACTGTAATTACAGACAGATATTCTTCACGATTCTCTTCAAACACAGGTAATAGGATTTTGTTATTCATTTGCATGTGTATTCTTTGTTTTTCCCCAATGTAAATTAACGAACAGTTTTCTGACCTTTGTCATAAATAGATTTTTTCCTTATTTTAATCAACGTTGTTATATCTCTAATTCAACATGAATAATTATTTTTCCTTTCTTAAGGAAATGTCTAGATATACATGCCATTGATATTACCTAAACATTAATGCCAATAAGGATGCTAGACCCATTTACCTTATATCGTCACTAAATCAATTAGTTATCTGTTAAACTCTTTTACCTATAATTGAGCAATATCCGGATGAGAATGTATCATGAGGTGGTAGATTGAGTTACATTTGTAATTAATTTTCCTTAACTCTAATCTTTATAATAAAATAAGA
Organism: Hermatobates lingyangjiaoensis; assembly: GCA_026182355.1. Taxonomy (NCBI): domain Eukaryota; kingdom Metazoa; phylum Arthropoda; class Insecta; order Hemiptera; family Hermatobatidae; genus Hermatobates; species Hermatobates lingyangjiaoensis. The sequence continues at coordinate 1,359,557 of JAPFBL010000881.1, forward strand.
TTTTGTCTGTACATTTCCTTAGAACTGACTCATTTCAATAGTTTTCTTTACGTTTCATACATTGGAGAAACCGAATCCACCCTTGAAAAATTTCTGTCGGTTTGTCGGTTTGTCGGTTTGTCCGCAAAATTTGTCACAGGTAAACTCAGCTACCATAAGACATATAAAGCTGAAACTTTTTACAGTAGATTTGTGTAGGTCTAACTTAAATATAGGCTATGAATTGATTGGAAATTCAACGTAGAAGTGAAGTTATGGACGTTTAACGCAAAAATGTTTGTCACCAAGTAAATTCAGCCACCATAAGACATAGTGAGCTGAAACATTGACACTGGATTTGTGTGTGCCTAACTTAAAATATGGGCTCTAAATAGATTATTAATTCAGTACAGAAGCGAAGTTATGGGGCTTTTAGCTGTATTTTCCTAACTTCACAGACAAGTTTGTTTTGAAAATACACAGGTGTGGCAAGTAGGTATTGTTAGTTGATTTTAATTTCAATTGAGCACATGAATATATTGCGTATTTGACATCATTGAAATGGTGTTTCACACAGTTAAGGATGTACTATCTATTGAGAATAAATGTTTTGTAAACGAGCAATTCTCAGCCCTTAATATGAACAGGCATGAGAAATCAACAAACAAGTTATTACGCTATATCATACCGAAGAAAGAACTTACAAGTCAGTAAAGAGAGTGATTAGTGATGAGAAAGAAGTTCATTATCTAACTGAATTTCTTGACTCTGAATTTATTTCTCCTGGACTGCCTACTCATTACTAAAAACTTAAAGTAGGAGCACCAATCATGCTGCAGTTTAGTAGCAGTAACAAATTTCATGTTACAAAACTTGAGAACCTAAGGAAATATGCAACGGGACACGACTCTAAGTTTGTGCTCTACACAGATATGCCATAGAGGCGGACATCATGACTGGGTGTGGAATGGGGAGTCTGTGTGTATACCACGCATACCATTGATTCTGAGCCACTGTCTGTTTCCATTCAAATGATTGCAAGGTCCCCTCAGAGTCTATTTCGCAATGACGTTAACTAAGTCGCAAAGGGAGACTTTATCTAACGCAGGAATTCAAGTTAGCGAAACCAAGTTTTTCTCACATGGTCAACTGTAGTTTACTTGCTTGATAGTCAGAGGTTTCAACTGATTGTTCTTCCATGAACCTGAAGGACAGACAGCTAATGTAGTGTATACAGAGGCATTTGTTTAACACTGTACTAATAATGGTGTTTTCTACTATTCTATAATTTCTAATTATAGTATTAGTATAATACTATAATAGATATTTTGGAATACCAAGTATAATAGAATTTTTGATTCCGTCAAAGACGGGTAAATTTGCTAGTTATCTTTATATAAGTGTTACTTATTTAAAGTCCATTGTTATTTGGCACCACTCTTTGTAACCTCCTTTCAGGTGTCATATATATGACTGAAGTAATTCTCAAGATATTTGTGTTACACTCAGCTACTGATTGTTTGAAGTTATAATGAAATGCTTATAGATTTTATCAATGGGTAAAAATCAGTGTTAAGGCTGAAACGGCAACTTTTAAAAAAGCAAAATTACAGCATATGCTTATTGGTCTGATTTTTTTACGTTAGTTCTGACTCAGGGTGGAAATCCTGGTATAGACCTAATTTAATTCCAACTTTTGCCCAAAAATTGTGAACAGGTTAGTTGTTGGTTGGGCCTGTACTTCAACGTTACCAGGTTCTTGTTAAATATCTGTACTCTATAAAATCCAGTGAGAAAAACTTGGAGCATCTGATGTAAAATTAAGCTGGTGAACGTAGACGTCACTGAAAAATTAAATAAGATATCCTTGTAATAATTCAAACTTTATTAGATTATAACTTTATAGTCTTTGTTATGTTTTCAAGTATATCAAAGATGTTAATTCTTTATGCAGGCCTGGGATGCAGTTAAAAATTGTCGAAGTTTTTTCAATACTTAATATTTAATAGGCATTCATGAAGATCTACTTTCACCATTAATGAATTAATTATAAACAGTGGATATTAATAAAATTACATCTTAATCAATGTATTTGAGTTTAGTGATTGTGCGTTCATTTTCTCTTTGGGATTGGATATAGTAAAAAGGTATTAAGATAAATTAAGACAATGAATGGTGTTAGTGGGTGGAAACAAAGTAGACAATTGGCACTAATGGGAAGGTGTGGAAATAACTGTGAATAGGGGAGTGGGTCAGCCGAGAAAAAGGAGGCCGGAGGAAGTGAGGAGGCAGTTAGCGGAAGACGAGGGAGCAGCTGAAGAGTAACCGAACCCTTGACCTGGTAAGAGGATGTGGCGGGCATTGTGAAGCAGACCGGCTTGTGGAGAGGCCAGACATCCGCCCACTGGCATCGCCTCTTCACAGACTGTCTCAACAAATCATGAAACGGTCTCCGACTAAAACATCGCTATATCACCATCACTGCCACCAAACCGATAATATGAATGAAATCATCTTTTATTGGGGGGCTTTGTACATAGTTTACATTGAGAATCGTAACTGATTGTAGTGTAGATATACAACCATCCACAATGACACATTGCCTTTCTAAAGGCTAACCAAACAATTCACTTCAAGCAGCATGAAATGTTCTCACTTGTATGCCATGATATCAATGGCAGTGACACTAAACTGAGAGAAGCGTGAAAGGTTTACAATGGAGATAGCCATCCACCCGCAACAATGCATCGTCTTTTCAAAGGCTTTCTAAACAGATTTCTTCAATGAGTACCAGTATAGCACTGACTGCGCCACCAAACTGAGAGAAAAAGGGCTCTCAGATTCTGAGCGAATCTTGACTGACTTTAAGTTAAAGCAGATATATTATTCAAAAAACGATTTGCGCTCTCGTCTGATTATGATTCAAGTAACATATTCTCATTTTGAAATACAAATATATAACTATTATTCCATGTAGTAATTTTTATTTTTTTTTTGCAAAATACAGGTTTGACTCAAAGAATGCTGTGAGTGTTTTTCTGAAGTATTGTAGAGATCCAGCAATCTAAAGAACTTACCAACTTTTACTTTTTATTAATAATTGACATTAGGGTATATAAACTCAGCACACATACGTACCTAAATACATAACAAAGTTAAAGTAAAGAAACAAAAACAGAAAGCAAGTATTCATAACATTCAAAAATTTTGGCACTAAGTTGTCTTCAGGAGAATTCAGAAACTGGAAGGATTACATGCAATAATGCAGATCCTAAACCGTTACACATTCATTCACTAATACATATATATATATACATATTGCAGGAATAAACCAATGTAGACACAGAATAATCAAGACTCTCAACAGGATACTTTGCAAGACCAACGCATTGTGAAAATATCAATGATCAGCAATAGTGGACCGATCTCTAATATCCCACAAAAAACCACCAGCAACAATAGAATGAGACCTTACTAAACAATGGGGCTAATATCTATTGTCAACATTCTTATATACTGAGAGATTGTGAGCCCTTAACCTTTCTTGGTCTGTTGACAGAGGCTTCGTTGGTTAAAAGCCAGTCTCAACTGGACCACAGTAACAGGACATCGGCACTAATCAAGAATGGACTAAGCGAATCTCCACGTGGAAAAGCTGATGGCGCATGGCAACACTTTGATGTTTATGAGGAGCGTGAGCCCTTCAAATATTTGTCATGATGAGAGAGGTGACTCTACAGGTGGCATGTACTCAATATTAGGCCTTACTTAGAGCCGGAAAGAACAGAACTTCAAGGAACTTCTATTCCATCCTACTTCAGCTACATCAGTCCACACAAAAAAAAACAATCATTTCTTTTGGTCATCAAATAGTCAATAATTTATCGAATACTTAAAATCAAACCTTTGTCAACATTTTGTTTTTATATCAAGACTTTTGAGTTTTAACCCTGAGAACAACTTGAAATACAGACGAAACATTGGCAAACAGGTGATTTTAAGTAATTAACCCTGACCCAATCTCGAGAATAAGAATATATATATATATATATATATATATATATATATATAAATAGATTAGTGGCAAATGATATGTTAAAAACAGCAGCAGCTTCTGGTTTCACGATGATTGAGCTTGTACTCTCGATCTTGTGGGCGATTTTCTGATCTTGTCGCTGGAGTTTCAACATTAATTGTCCAAGTGACATCAAATGATCCCAGCTTTCAACCATAATTACGTTGGTCATCATCAGGTTTTATATATAATAAAATCACAGTAGAAAATGATAAATTTCACTATGATATTTTGATATCCGCCTTCATGAAAAGAAAGAATATTTTTTTCTTATATATCTATGTATGTCTTATGTAAAATATATTTAATGAACTTCGTTAAATTATTTTTGCTAATCATTTATAATAAAATTGTTTAGCTAAATCTTTAATTATAATTACAAAAATTATTTATTAATTATTATTTCTGTTATATAATTTACTGGTGATGATGTAAATAATGTGTAATTGGTATTATCTCGTTAGCTATATAACAATATGATGTTCGCGTTTAAATATTTGCACCCGCTCTAAGTTGAATAAAACATTTGGAATTTGGTGGGCATCGAAACCACGATCTTGGTATTAGAATATTGGAAATCCAGAGTGCCTATTGTGCCAGAAGACTTTTTTACAATAAGCTTCCAAAACCTGATATAACTGACGTCAAAGTATTAAATAATAGTTTTTCGACTTAAATTATCCTGATATAATTATAATAAATTTAGAAAGAGGAAATTTATGAATAATATACGAGAATATGAAACAATTACTTAATATATCAAGAAATGATAATTATAATAGTTAACAGAAGTTTTAGAAATTATCAAATTAATATAAGTAAAATATTAACAGCACACAATTATATCCGTAATCAAAAAATACTTAATCATTTACTCTTCATTCACCAACCCACAAATATTTATCACAGAAAATTCTATATAAGTTCCATTTAACGAGAAATTAATCATAGGTTCATTGAATAATTTGCAGGAGAAATTAAACAATATTTGTCATATAACTCTTCTGTGTTTGTGTTGAAACAGAACCCACAAATTTCCTTAAAGAATTTCTTGACTGAATAGAGTTGTCTGGGTTGCTTCAACATAAGCTAGAACTCAAAAAGGAAGTTCTGTCATGTGTATGTATGAGAAACATTTATGCACCGCGCTTATGTAATGGAACAAGACTAATAACTGAGGAGCTTTATCATAATGTCATTTTTTATAAAATTATCGCATCACGGTATCAAGGGGAAATAGTTTTAATTGTAAAATCAAAAATTTTTTATCTGAAGACGACAAGATTCCTTTTTTAAGGATTCAATTTTGAAGTCAGTTAGTATTGGCATTACTATTCATATGTCTCAAGAAGAGCTCTACAGAAAGTTTTAGTTCATTTATACCATATAAAACAGCATTTCAACATGGCGAATTACTTGTTGTTTGTCAGTAGGGTCAAACAGAAAGAAAACATTAAAGTTTTTTTTTTTGGAAAATTCAAATTGTACAAAGAGTGAAAATAAAGAGAACTACGTTGAAAACATATTCATTATCCTCTTTATTAGAAATGAATTAATTTAGAGTTTATCTGCATTTATGTGAACAAGATTGCATTGGGAAGGTGCTGAATGACCCAGCAGGCCACGGGTAGTCTAGTAGCAGTTAATCTTACAAAAAAGATAAGATTCTCAATAGTTGTATGAAAGCAAATAATTGTAAAATTATTTGCATTTTAGTTTTGGTTTGAGATTTACCATTAATGTTAGATTGCACTACAGTTAATTGAATATTATAGGTGGCAGAGTAAGCGGTCAATATAACAGAGCTCTGGGTCACACGGTCTCATCTTAAAAGCCTCCGATTGAAAGGCTGTCGTAATAATGCCATGTGGTGCAATACTTGCACAATATCTCTGTTCACAGTGTTGTATTTACTGATTGCTGTTATAATCTGACGTGTGTTTTAATTCAAATAACTGACAAAAACATTCTAAAGTCTTCTTTCATCACATCATTAAAATTAATTGTGCCTATAGATTGGATGGCCCTAAAACAGTCGATTCTAAAAGCAAACCAGCTTCTAGTTAAGCTTTATTGACTGACAGTCAAGTTTCATCGTAATGAGCAACACTATGTCTCATTTATTCCAGATAACTAACGTCCAAAAGAATATGTCAGTTAAATGCAATCAATAACCCGTCAAAAATACAACGAGGGTTTGAATTTTTTAGCGTGAGTTCTTTTCTTTCGTGCTCTCTTTCTACCTCTGACACACCCTCCCTTTCTCTCTCTCTCCCTCTTTTATTTTATCACACTCTCTTTCTATGTTTCTTTCTCTCTTAATTATTTACACTTTCATAAGATATTATATAATCATAAACTCTAGGGTAAAAAGCTAATAAAATGGTCTCCATATATAAAAATTTAAGGTATAAACAACGCGTTTCGAACAGGTAGTGTTCTTCCTCAGGCATTACCTAAAAAATACAATGACACCAGAGAGTTATCTATAGTACAAACTCTCTGGTGTCATTGTATTTTTTAGTTAATGCCTGAGGAAGAACACTACGTTTTCGAAACGCGATTGTTTGTACCATTAAATTTAGAAATAACACTTCAAAAATAGAGGTTTAAGTTTAAGTGAGATCCAGATATAGGTTAATTTAGGTTATGTTGCAGTGGTAGTCTAACAAGAGAACACACATAGGCCGAACATTGGTCTTTTGTGATACTACACAATGAACATTCCACATTAGGAATTCTAAATTTTGTCTAACTCAAGTGTATTTGAGAAGAGATTTGTAATAAGCACCTGTCATATTATAGACTTGGAACCGACGGCTTAACGACCTCTCAATAGGTATTTTTAGGTTTACATAGTAGGTTTTCATAGTAGTTATTGAACCTCGGACCTACCAATCCAGAGGTTAGTACGTTGGACTGAGCTAATCGGCCAGTTCAACTGGTCTCTGAGATCCAGATACAGAAAATAACCCTAAAAAATAAAGTTTGTTTTTTAGTGTGGGTTTCTGATAAAAACTGTTAACTCTCCCATTCCCTCTTTCTTTTTCTCTTTATTTCATTCAAAAACATGGTATCAATAGATTAATTTCCTATAAATAATTAGAAACAGATGAGTCAAAAACGATGGTGTTATTTAGAACAGATAAAAAAGTTTCCTCTCACTTCCCCTCCATCAGTACTTCGTTCTTCAGTAAGCAGATTTGTAAATGTGTCCAGTGTAACTTAACTTCATTGAAATGTTTTCCTCCCTGATCAATCACAAGCTGAAAGTATATATGACCTACATTCAACTTTAATATAAATAAACATAATATCAAACCTGGTGGAAATTAGTTCAGAGTTTATTCTAATATTACTATCGTTTTGAAGTGAAAATAACTCTCTGGTAAAATATTATCAAACTCATATATAATACATGCAATGAAGTCATTTGTTTTATTGTGGCTATGAAAATGCTATCAGCTATAACAAAATTAACCAATATGGCACCTTGTTATTATTAAACTGTGGAGTTAAATCTCTTTGGATATATGCGAACCTCGATTATATCTATCCAATTGTACTTCGTTTTTTAGCTTCTAAAATAAACATTCATTTTAAGTTCTTGGTTAACTTTATAATTGTTCTTTTAGAAGTATTTCACAATTTTATTGGTGTTACGCATGATTTTTGAAAACTCTAAAACCACCTTTTTAAAGGTGATTGCCAAACATTTATACATAATCTGCTCAAGATTTATGCCTCTTTTTAACAAGCTAGAAGTTTTCAGCTTAAGTTTTCAGAGTGTTATTAAGTTTTCTTTGAGAGTACCACATTAGTAAATAGTTTACTAAACTTCTGTTAGACAACCATCCATAAGATGGCAAAAATATCGTATATTACTGCTTTGCGTTAGCTTTTACGTCTTAAGACTTTTTTTATAATTATTTAAAATAATTTTAAATTCTGTGGTAAAATGGATAAACCAACAAAAGTCTCCACACAAATGAACTTCATTTGTGTGGAGACTTTTGTTGTTTTATCCATTTTACCTCAGAATGAGTAAATACCACACAATTACGGATTGCACAACTAATGATTTAATTTTAAATTGTTTAATTATAATTGTTTAATATAAACATCATTGTTTTGATTGGATTTTATTGAAAATGTCATAATTCAATGAAAACAAAACCAACAAGTATCCCAGGTTATTTATTTAAAAGATGATTTTTCAAATTGTATAGTTTTATTAACTTTAATTGGGATTTATTAAATTTTTTTTTTGTAACCCACTAACTTTATACTAATATTTTATCAAAATTTTATTATTATATAGTTAGTATAGTTATACTAACTATAACTACTAACACGGTACTGTTTTCTTGACCACAAAATATTAACAAACACTTTTTCTTGTTCTCGGAGTTTGGTCAGGGTAAATATATGGAATCACCTTATTGCCAACGTTTCGTCTTTATATATATTTCGTCTTTTTTTTTTGTTAGTTTATAGCCCTGAGGATATCTTGAAATAAAGACGAAACGTTGGCAAAAAGGTGATTCCATATATTTACCCTGACCAAACTCCGAGAAAAAGAAAAAGTGTTTGTTTATAACTACTAACTATATAACTACATCCTCATAGAATATATAATTTATGTAACTATAGTTATAGTATAAAAAAGATTTTCTTAAATCATAAAATGAACTATAATCTCCCATGTAATTTGAAGAGAAAATGTATTCGCTTTAGCCTCTGAAAAAGTGTTATTTTTTTACTTAATTTCCTTTTGATCCATCAAACAGTGTCACTTATATAGTATCCATAAGCTTTCGTTTCGATCATAAGTCAAAAATTTGTTGTATCAAAACAAACCTTTTTAACATTTAAAAATTTTAATTTTTTTTTCATTTAATGTAGCTGATATAAATTTCAACATTCAACACTCTAGGCATAATATTTTAGGAGGAAAAACAGTTGTCTTAAATCATTATCTTAAATGGGAATTTGGTTAAAAAAAACTTTTGTATGATACAAAATTACTGAAAAACAATATGGTACTTCAAAGTTATATAATCTTTTTTTAGGTTGAATATTAATTTGATATATTTAATTATAATATTTAGGTTCACAATTAATTTCATTTTAGGTTTATTATAATTAGGCTGTACTGAAGACATTTTTCAAACTCTTTAGCAGAAGTATTGCAAAACACATAGATGACCAATGTGGAACTTCATTTATCCATTAGGTCAACTATATCAAAATTGGAATCATTCTTATAGAAGGATATCACAAATTACTCCACAGTAACTTAAGATGGAACTTGATATTTGTAATTTTTATGTAATATTTTCACTTTTATTTTGCAAAGTTCATAAAATTTTTATCATGCCATATGCATATCAAAGTAATGTTTTTTAACAAAAAACCAAGTTAGAAGATAGCAATATCCTTAATCTGGGGGAAAATCTTTCTCCTTTCATGAAAATATGAATTATCAAAAACCAGTTTCTATGTTTTATTTACCACTTTAGTTTAATTTTTGTAACGTAAGAGTGTAATCAATAAGAAGGCCGTGAATGGAATAGAAATGATATAAAATCATACTTTCAAAGGGTTCTTAAAAGCCTTTCTGGTTTGAATATGAAAATATTATGCCTAGTTCTAATTCAGAGAAGTATAAAAAATGTTTATTGAACTTTTTCAAAGTGCATTACCGAATTCTATCTACAAATGAGTTTTAATAAATGTTTAAACTCTGTGGTGTGTGTGTGTGTGTGTGTGTGTGTGTGTGTGTGTGTGTGCGTGTGCGTGTTTGACTCAGAGAGTGAGGAAGGGTAGTTGTGTTTAAAACTACTCCTGGGCATTAGTTGATTGGAAAGTATGCCATAAAATATTACTTTTATTTAACTGAAAGCTTGAATTTCACTGCTGTCTCATTTATCTCTAAGACTTGCCACTATCTTTCATGGTTCTAAGTATTAGTATCAATCTGCTAATGTGAAGATGGAACAGGTCAACAAAGTTTTTCTAACTTGAAACTCATACCTCACATTATTTCATGTGAGGCCGAATTTCAAGAAATTCGTAGAAGCAGGCACTCAACTTTTCCTTAATTAAACGTATTAACATTTACGATGAATTTCATGAAAATTAATGCTAATATTACTAATACGACAACATATTATCAAAACTCTGTGATAATAGCATTTTCTAACTTAATGACAATCTATCTAATAACTTTATTTATTTTATTGTGGCTATTTCCATTTTGAAATTATAACAAAAGTGTAATAATTGTTCTAGTACCATATGGCAGATCATTTCAATATCTCTTTCTGATGTAATTTTCCCTCTTCAAAAATTCTAAATTCATGGAATTTTTACGTTCGATCATAATTTACTTTCAAGTTTGTTGAATGACCAGGAAAGCAGTTTCAATTATTACTCACTTTGGTATGGGCGAAAGATCAAAGTTATCTTTCTCGGGTTTTCGAACCCATCGTCTGGTTTGATAAACCAATAATGTATCAATTTTTTTTTTTTTGTATGGATACCTATTTTAGATAAATGCTACATACAAAGTTAAATATTATAGGACAACCTAAATATTGAAGCCTGAAAAAAATAACTTCCAAGTTGTACAATAATACATCTTTTTTTGAAGAAAATTTTATGAAAAACTACTGGGATACTGACAGGTATGTGCTACTCATATGTACACACACATATATGCATCCCCGCCATACACACACATACATACAACCCACCCACCACACACACTCAGCTTAGACTTTGATTAAAATATGTATCATTTCTAATCCAATATGAATTGATTTCAAAGCAGTTGTACAGTATATAAGATAATGGTTTGATTAAGATATTCTGTCAGTACTGTGATTAACTAATAACTACCGACGGTTACATCATAGCATGTCATTTTAACTCAAGGTTCCTTACTTGACTTCAATTTCAACATCTTGGCTTTATTTTTTATTCAAAAGAAATATAGTTTGTGCATGGATTTTATTTTTGAAGATATTAATTTTAAATAATAATAACAATAGTTTTGGAAAAATTTAAATATTTTTTTAAAAAAAATTTGTGACAGCAATATAGAAGTGAGTTCTAGTTTGTGGTTTCTCAGTGTTATTTTGTAGTTTCATAATATATATGCATATATTCCTACCGAAATGTCATACGACAGACGTAACTCACCTAAACAATAAAATAACCACAATATCCATGGTAATATTAAAAAAGTTAATAACTAGTTTTGATTATTTTATTAATTTTTCCTTCGTTTTCTGTTTTTGTCGCAATTTAATCCCTTTGATTGGTGACAGGAATGCTTAAAGCACATAATCTACCAGCCTTCAGTCCTTATTTGTAGTTGGGGTCGTTCTTCTCAAGATAATGATGACTATTAAAATGTGAACTAGTTTTGTGTTCATGAGTATCATTCATGAATTTTACGAATTCTAAAAATTGTGGCGTTTATAATTATAATGAACTAAACCAAGTAACGTTTTTCATATGAACGGAAAGTTGTTGGTATATGAACTTGTCATATGGACCTTTTTTATTATTATATTAATAAGTAAATCATTTATTATCTACGATATTTAAACTATAACAAATCTTAACGCTGTGGATCTTAAAAGTTTGACTGATATTCTTGTTAATTGAAAACCGGTTTGCATTCATCGAGCTACGTCAACTTTATCAGTTTTGTCCGATCTAATCCTTATTAAAAAGAAATTGTCATTGTGGACTTCTAAAAGTGGTGCGAATTCGTTTTAAAAGTGTTCAACACATACAAAGGCTTTATAAACTCACAAATCATGAAGCCTTCTTCATTTCTTGATATGAAATGTAACTTATGAAAAAATATGGAAAAATATGAGAGTGAAAACCGTAAATATTTACTTTGACATGCTGTTCTTGCAGATAATTTGAAGTTGTAATATTGGTCAACTTAGAATTGCCATACAGCTGATAATCTGATACTCTCACCCATCCTAGATATTTGAATCTTTTAAAATGTATACTGCCAGATATCCATAACCCTTTAAAAGCTTCTATTCTTATAATCATAAGCAAGCCAAAATTTATTACTCTTGATGTAAAACTAACATAAACTTGAATAATTTATAAAAAGAATAAATTCTAATAAGTAATGTGCCACATTATTGACCCAAAATAACAGCACGTCAAAATCAGATACTTGTAAAAGTTGGAAACAAACAAATTGAACAAGACTTTAAGCAGCATGATCTTCAGTTTAAAGGAACTTCTATACTAATCAATAAGAGTTTACAATTAAAAAAATGATTAAAGTCATTATAACGAAATATGGCACAAGTGAATGTATGAAATTAAGATCGGAATAGACTGTACAATTTATTAAATTTATATAAATTAAACAATTTTTAAAAAATTAAAGGAATGTTAATCATTAATAATAGATCAGTGTTTTGTTGCCCAAACTAAATGTGACAAATCTAAATAGATGAGATCTTAGGATTCTGCTATAAATCCTTGTGACAGTTATTTTGTATCAATGTGACTAATAGTTGTTCTTATGATCTGTTTGATTTTACATATTTATTTTAGTTAAAAACATTGAAATGTGACAGTATTTTGAATCGAGGTATTTATTATGGTTTAAAACATGTGGTTTATGGGCATTAGTAAAATGCCATTTGCTTAGGTTAGTGTAAATTCACACCCATTAGAGACCAAGATAATGTTCTTATCATGATAATGTCTTGCCATGAAAGAGTGCTACTACGCTTACATCTACACATCCTTTATGTCTGTTTTGTTCTTATGTTTCAGTATTAGTCATCGCCTCTGAACTGATAGGACCAGGGTTCAATCCCCACCTGGCCCTCGATTTATTCAGAGCACGTCGTCTCTGGGAGAAGGACGTTAAACCGTCGGTTGTGAGGCTGTACGATGTCAGGTATTTGTTAAAGATCCCTACTCTAAATACACTTGAGTTAGGCAAAATTTAGGACTCCCACTGTAGAATCAATCTTCATTGTGTGGTATCACAAAGGGCCAATGCTCGGCCTACGTGTGTTCCCCTGTGGGACTACCACTGCAACCTAACCTAACCTAGTATTAATGAGTTAAGCATGATTCCATCAACCTAAGTAAATTTCTGAGATCACTAATTACTATCTTTCTGTTTGTCCTACTATGTTCGTATCAGTGAGTACAGTGTTTGCATGAACCTAGCAAATATGTCTCAGAGCTAAACTTGCTGTGTCTCATATTTTTCTTAATCTTTAAGATCTGTGATCAGGGTATGTCTACCTTAACGCAGGCAACATGTCTCAGATGTCTGCATTAATCTGCTGCCTACGTTAGGTTAGAGATAGTAAATCTCAGATGAAAACTTATGCTATCCTTAATAATTGTTACGGTGATGGTAGGTTAGATTACATTAGCAATCTTACAATAGAACATACATAGGACAAACATTAGCCCTTTTAGATACCACACAAGGAAGCTTCTACATTTGAAGTCTTAAATTTTCCTTAACTAAAATGTTTTTAGTGTAGCAATCATAAGCACATAACTTTAATAAAACTAATAAGACTATTTAATGTAAAAAGTAAATGAAAGTAACAACACAGTGCTACATGAAAGCCACAAAGAACAAACGTATGCTTCATTTCTGATATACCTATATTTGATATTGTAATACAACTTTTATATCTAATGCAAAGTTGTTCATCAGCTTCTGAGAACAATTTGCTAAAACAAATTATTGGCCTTTCAATCTAGATTGATGTGCATAACATGGGCAGTGTATTCAGTGAATGAAGCTTTCATACTGAATAATGATATTTTCGCATTGTAGCATTTGTGATTATTCTTTAAGCATTCCGTCAGCGATAGAGGACTGTTCACTATAAATTGCTATTAATGGGAGACGCATGACAATGTTTGATTCAATATAGAGTTCAAAGCTATAAAACCTTCCAATGGAATACGATACAGCCGTCATGTCCCTATTCCCTAACAATTGTTCTCCACTGAAATATCTCAAATTCTTACTTTTACAATAAACTAAGTCTAATACACCAGTGTTACCTCATAAAATATTTAAGCTAACTTAAAAAATAATTAACTCTTAAAAATTAATTAATATGGATAAACACACAATGAGAAAATGAAAAGTGAAAAAAAAAGAATAATATGAATTTCATAAATCCACAGTAAGCACATTCGAAAGAAAATTTGTATTTCGATTAGCCTGAATACAAAATTTGATTAGCCTATACTGATAAATACATAATTTATCACATATTTTTAGTTACTACTTTTGTTTGAATTTTAATTAATACTAATTTTTAATATTTTAAGTATAACTTTTAACACAAAATTGATATCTATAAGTTTACACTTCTAACACCACCAATTTAATAAAACACTATTCAGTTAAAAATCATTTCCAGATATTAAACATTTAAAAACTTTGAATATATTATAATATTTCACGTGTGTATTTAATTCTAAGTACTTGTATTTTATTTTACTTGAATGTTTTATTATAATAATATAGTTTATTATAATAGAATTATTTTCTGTCTTCCAAATTATTTTTATTACTATTCTGCATATTTCTAATAATATTACTGTTAAAAATTATGTGATAATTGCAGAATTATAATATTTATAACTGCGTTTAAATTATTAACACAGCTGGATACAAATCATGTATGGAAGGCAAAAGTTGTACTTTGAAAGAAAAAGTAATATGAAACTTATGACAAATATTCGAAATCATTAAAATGTGGATATGAAAGTTTAAATAGAGACCAGGCTAAGTACTTGAACAGGATACATTACATACATACGCTTTCATTTGTACAGTAGACAAATGAAATTTGAGGCTAAAAAGAGAAGATTTGGGCTAAATTAATGCTAACTGACACACAAACAAATAAAAACTTGGTCTATATATATATTTAGATTTAAACTAGTAGATGTGACTGGTGATAACCAAAAAGAAAATAAATTCCAAAAAATTATGGAAAGATAAGTTTTTGGGAAAATTATAATATTACTTTACTATAATTAATGTATAGTAATAAAAAAATTCGATCTAAAAATTTTGATGGTTTAAATGTTTGGCAAAAAATATATTTCTTGCAATAAAATGTAAAATTTTTGACTTATGAATGATTTTGAAAAATTTTTCACTTGATAAAGGTCACACCGATAAATGTATTGTATTGAAATTTACTCAAAAACAAAATATAAGAGGATCTGAAGACCTTTTATTTGAAGTAGAATTTTTAAAATAAACGTTGTTATTCATTTTATTATTTAAAAAAATCTTATTCTTCGCTAAACAGATTTTGAACACTGAAAAAATTAGATTTTGAAAACTGAAAACTAAATGGAAAGCCGGTTGACTTGTTCGATTTGTCGTACTTTTCTGAAAATCGTGGAAACAATAATTCTTGTTTGAAGGTTAAATACAAAGAATTTGAAGACATTTTAAGCAGTTAATAACTGTATGTAGTAACATGTATGTAGTAACAATGATATACGTAAAACTTCATGAGGAAACTCCAAACAATCATATATTTTATGGTACTCACTAGGGTGAATAATGGTTATCCAGCGGGAATTATGTAATCAATAATGTGTTATCCTTTCCTTTAGCATATCTTATTGCCAGACATATATATATATATATATATTCTTTGTGTGTTTAAGAACTCCATTATTTTTGGTAAAATTTGAGAATGAGAAAGGTACTTTTTCATTCTCCACGACAATAAGGTCATGACTTTCATGACAAAAGTCATTCTTTATTATAAGAACTAGTATTTGTAAGTTCTTGGGAGAATGCATACATTTAAAATTTATTATTTAATATTTTCACGCTAAGAATATTTCAGGAGCTTACAGTCTTAGGTGAGTAATATTACATTAAAAATGACAAAACTCCTATCAATAACTGCATGAGAAGTTTTACGTAAATATACTTCTTCAGAAGGGACAACATACCTATCACAAAGACAAAACAATAGGATCAGTTACGAATAATTTAGTTAACCAAATATAAAAGTATACAAGACATAAAAAAATACCCTGAAATATTCAGATATAGTAATAAATGTTGATTCCATGCTTTGCTGTCCGCTGAATCAGTATGAATACATAGATATGTGAATGCAGCAATTTCAGCATAGATTATTACAGTACTAACGCAAAGTATAGGATTTTATATCCTAATACAAAGTATTAGGATTTTACCGTCAAAGTAATCACAAATCGTTACCTGGATTTGTGATTACTTTAACGAATCAAAAATTAAAAATGAAATTAGTAAAAGTAATTTAATTTT
This sequence comes from Hermatobates lingyangjiaoensis, assembly GCA_026182355.1. Taxonomy (NCBI): domain Eukaryota; kingdom Metazoa; phylum Arthropoda; class Insecta; order Hemiptera; family Hermatobatidae; genus Hermatobates; species Hermatobates lingyangjiaoensis. The sequence continues at coordinate 1,375,975 of JAPFBL010000881.1, forward strand.
ACGTGCGTGCCTGGAACAAGAAAATACAGGGGAATGAGATAGTGGACATTTGGAAAAGGTTAGAGTAATTGATGAAGGGATGAAGAAGGAATCGTACTGAAGGATAGTATAACAGCTGTGTATAATTTCTTTCAAAAAACTCATTCAAACTGTACTTAAACTTGTATGAAACACTCTTAAAAGAGAAAAACTATAAATATGTGTTAATAACTAACCAAAGTTTGTTTTCTTAACTAATACTTAGGGAAAATGCAATTAACAGCACACGAATAATGAAGACTTTGGAAGTTTCATAAAACTTTGATGATGTTCAATCTGAATTCACTCACCTTGAAGAGGTTAAAGATTTCTTTAAAACCAATTGTTTCAAGAGATAATTCTTCATAGAAAATTTTGAAGGCCAATAAATAAATTGAAATCCAAAGCTGATTTTAGAAATGACAAAAGTGAGCTCAATAGTTCGAATATAGTAACGCGTTTGTCTGATGAGTGCCAAGCACTCAGTTTAAGGGGAATAATAGGCTAAGAGGTCTGCTCATTCTGGATCAACGATTTCAACATTCAAACATGTGGTATCCAAACGGTTGGTGGGCTATAGGAAAGACCATTTGATGCGCATGTTTATATTTTAATAAATATTGAACCCTTTAGTGTAGCTAGTATCTATTCGATAAGTCTCTTTTTTGGACCTTTTTGATTTTAGGTATTTTTTTGTCTTAAACTGCAACCTCTACAGCGTTAAATCTTTTAGAACATTATGAAATTAACAAAATCAGTAACTGAAAAAACGTTTTTTAGTTTTTTAAAACATCGAGAAATGTATCTTTAATAATAAAATGAAAAAAATTTAGCCTTTGATTTAATTTCGAAATCTTGTGGACACTATAAAAATAATGACACTTCCTCAATCATAATGAAATTGCACCCAAAAATTGAACCTTTTGTGGGCATATGCCCAATACTTTTATCTTGAATTGCATAAACGGAACGAAAAGTTAAATATATTTTATGATACCATAGATTATAGTTTATCCAATGTTTTAAAATATAAATATACCTATCAAAAAACAGCGCGAAGTAAAAGATATAATGTTTAGGAAGTTTTCTATTTTGTTAACCAAATTTTGTTGAACTGACTCTGTTCATTTTCCATTGTAATATGTATGTAGTCCCTTAAAAAGAGACTTATTTACCAAAAACTTCTCAAGTTACCATATAAAGCCTAATGTTGTCATCGTTAGTGAAATATTTGTAGTAAGGAATATTTTGATAAAATTTGTGTTTGATCCATAAAACAGTATTGACACAAACTTTTGGACATCTAAACAACCAACTACAATAATAAGTCAAAAACAAAAAAGACTTCGTGGCCTCAAAAGGTATAACTCATTACGTCATTATGGATTTTTTCATAATCCCTGTACTTTACCTACAGTAGAGTAACATATGGTTGATTTTAGTATTGTAGTTTTATGAATTACATAAAACTAAAAATTTGAATAAGTTAAAATATATAAAGCATATTTTTAAAAGATTCTTGAAATTACTTAAAGATGAATATTGAAATGTAATTTCATGTAACAAATTTCATTGAATTATTATTTTTAATCATTGTTCAACTTATTAAAAGGCAAGGATTCACAACGACTTTTAAAGGTTTTATCGAATACACATATATTATATTAATAAGTTTTTATAATGGAAATAAAAACCTAAGCGTATTTTCTGTAAATATTTCATTTAATTAGCCAATGGCTTTGGTTGACTAGCTGAATGGCAATAACATATTCATGTATTTATGTATTCATTTCTAATCATTCAAAGTGAATTTCTCGATTTCATTTTTCAGGGATTCAAATTGGCTTATCAAATTTATATAAAGCAGGAATGTAGTCAGACGTGTTTTTCTAATCAAACATGTCAATTAATTTAATTAATTAAAACAAAATACAGGTTTACTTATCAAGTTTATGGAAAATGGATTAATGGAGTTAATTAAATTTGACTAATTAATTAGTATTGGGGACAAATTTTCTTTATCAAAGTTACGTTAATTATTGATATGGTTAAATATTTTCCCCAAAAGTTTAATATGAATTTGAGTAGGTAATATTAGAAAGTGGGACTTAAGACTGGTTTCGCCATGGGACAAGACAATGGACTGTGTTGAGTGAACATGATTATTGAATTTGTTGCAATTCGTTAGGATTATGCTACGGCAGAGGAATGAGTTTAAAGGGCGTTTTGTCAGGGAGGGGTGGAGCGTGTTGAAACTACTCAAACGTTCTTCTCATATTTCAAGACTCTGATTTTAAATTCAAATGAGCAAAGGACAGTGCAAACAATAAGTTGTCAACTGTCGAGTAATCGACTTCAAATAGAGAAGAGATTCAATTGGCTGTCTCTGGAAACAGCCTGGGCTGCTTTGTAGTGATGGACATTCCTCCTCGTTGATTTTACAAAAGAAAACCAACTTTCAATACATGTTTTGAGTAGTCTGAGTGCGCTTACGTGGCACAATGTTTTACTTCATTATCTTCTTCTTCTGCAATCGTTAGAATTGTCTATTGCCAACCACGTTGTTTTTGCTTTATGCGTTGACATTTATTGATGTTCTTGATAATTGTAACGTCATATTGTTATTACCGTTTGTGGTAATGAAATTGTTCTTGTTAATATTTGTTGTTCATTACTGTTGTTGTTGTGGCAGTAGTGGTGGTGGTAGAATATGATATGGTGGTGCTAAGTGGGTACATTCATGTGTTGTGTGTGTGTGTGTGTGTGTGTGTGTGTGTGTGTGTGTGTGTGTGTGTGTGTGTGTGTGTGTGTGTGTGTGTGTGTGTGTGTGTGTGTGTGTGTGTGTATGAGTGTGTGTGTGTATGTGTGTGTGTATGTGTGTGTGTATGAGTGTGTGTGTGATGTGTGTGTGTGTGGTGTGTGTGTGTGTGTGTGTGTTGAGTGTTGTGTGTGTGTTAGTGTGTTGTTAATGTAAGTTTTGTTGATGTTTAAAGTTTTTGTGTGTTTTTAATATAAATTAAAGAATGTTTAATTAAGGATGTGAGTTTAGTGTGATTTGATAGTAAATAATTTGTGTATATATGTTGTTTTTGAAAAATGTGTGTGTGTGTGTGTGTGTGTGTGTGTGTGTGTGTGTGTGTGAGTGTATGTGTGGTTTACTGTTTTTAAATTAAACTCTATTTCTACATGCTTTAAAAGCATTACATACTACTTTTATACTTACACTAAATCAATAAAATTAAAAGAAAATGTTATAAATCTAAAGAGAAGTACGAACGTATCATAAGAGCACATTTAGATATATGAAGTACAAAATAATATATGGTATAATAATATTTTTTTAAAAAAAAAATTAAAAAACTGGATTCAATTACTTTTGAAATCAGTAATTCATGTCTTTACTACCTTTTAATCCAGGAACTTTAGAATAGATTAATACAATTCTAATGAAAAATGCAATTCATGTAAGTATGCTTACATGTATTGTACATAGGATAAGTATATCCCATATACGTATCAAATGAAATTGTGATTTCTTAATGTTGTAATCAGGTTGATTATTCAGGTTGTACTCTAAGAATGATTATTCTTAGTTGTGAATATTCTACTAAATACTCAAAATAATCATGATTACATTACGCAGGAATATGCACATGACCTTTTTATTATATACTGAGTGGGTGTACGTGACTCAATAATTTACTACCTTATCTTCTTCTTTTGCAATCAGTAGAATTGTTTATTGCGAAGTACGCTGTTTTTGCTTTATGTTTTGACGACGTTTAATATAACGTCTGGATAAATAAGATCCAAATGAAATATACACAATTCTTGTTTTAAGGTATAATCTCAAAAATTGGAATATAGTTTAAATAGTTGATATAATATGTAAAGAAAATTTTTAGTTTTTAGGAAAAAAAAGAAAATATTTTTCCTACTTGTTTTTTTTCACTGAACCAACCCTTCAGCACCACATCCTTGGTGTCTTCCTGATGATGAACACAAAGTGTTCGAAACGCGTTGTTGTTGTTGAAAAACTTCATTTGTGTGGAGACTTTTGTTTGTTTATCCATTTTACCTCAGTTTATATAATAAAATTATTTTATTAATAATTATCTATACTTTGATATTATGTCTTTATGATAGCAACATTAAAAATTAAAACCAAACATCCAATAATTATTATAAAGTTTGATATTACATATACTTATAGTAAAGTTTAGTGTAGAGCACTCAAACTTTTTTCTTCTAACTACTAACTATATTCTAGAGCAGTGGTTCTCAACGGGGTCTACAGAGGATTACTGGGGGTCCATGAGGAAAGTAGTATTCTGAAGGTCCATCACTCGCGGTTAGAGCTCTATGTTAAGTTTAAATGAATTTATCAGCAAATAAAAAATAAATCAAAGCGTAGTAAGCTTTGGCGTACAATATTCAAACATAATTAAAATATAAGGCCTAATATCCTCGTCAGTATGTTAAAATGTTCCAATGTTTTGAAATTTTCTATTGCACTTCTCTTTATGGTACATTCAAAATTGAATCTGTTACAAATTATTTCAGGGTTACTTTATAAAATGTTAATAAAGATATATTTTGTTATTGTTTTAAAAACATTTTTGTATTTCGGCATGCGTTGTAGATGTAATGAAATTATTTCATAATTAACGATATTCATTTACCTAAAAACAAATATTTTTTTATAAATTTGTATAATTATGTTTTTTAAGTTATCCGGGGGGAGTGGGGGTCCACAAGCAAACAAAGGTTGAGAACCCCTGTTCTAGAGGAATTACTATGTAACAAACAAAAGCATTAAATGGAAAATATTTTAGATTGTTAAATAACAAGACAGGTCAGTTATATAATAAAGTGAATACATTTTAACTTTTGATTGGTCTGCAGGCTTGTGGACGAAATTCGGGTCACCATTTCAGTTATCATACTAGAATCATCAACAAAAAATAGCACCCTTTGATTGAATGAATTGAATAATTTAAAGGATGCAAAGAGGCTTTATGATTTATCTTATGATTTCAAAATATTGTTTTTTTTTCACTCTAAACGGATCAATACGGAAGAATAAAATTTCTTCAAAACAATTAACCAAAAGCTACAAAATCAAATCAAATTTCTTTAAACAATTAATTAAAAGCTACGAAAAAGATGTCGAGAAGTTTAGAAAAAAAGCAGAAGATCCTATTAAAGTAAATGACTAGATAGATATAAAAACTGAAAACTTAACTCAAAAATAATTGATAAATTGCCGTACATCTTAGATTTTCTTACATTGACTTAGGTGTTTTTTATCAGAATCAAGTCCAAAAAAATTGCTGTCCAAATGTTAATAAAAGAAATGTTGAGTTAATACAAAAATATTATTCTTAAAACTACAAAATCAAACAGAAATCAGTCATAAATTTTATTATGTTTTCCAGCGTGTGATGACTAAGAAAATTTTGTAACCAGTCTATATGGTGCGCCCTTTAAAAAAATGTAATGTCAAAAAGATTGTTTTTGGGTGACGGCTATATTGATGCATGTGAAAGGTACAATTTAAACAACACCCTCACAGTTTAATTCAAATGTCTGGTGTATGTAGCATTATGTTCTTTAGAGTGTAAATGTATGTTCCAGCATCTAGGTGAATGAAGCTAAAAAATAAAGATTTCCTGGTGAGGTATTATTGTAAATATGAGAGGTGTGTGTGTGTGTGTGTGTGTGTGATTGAAGATATGTGGCAATGTTTTGGTGGTGGTGGTGATGATTATGATGATGATGATGATGATGATGATGATGATGATTAAAAGAATAATAATTTTTGTTGTTAGAGGTTGTGGTTGATGATTGTGGATTATTATTGGTTATGATAATGATGAATACGCCATTGTCACTTTGCACAATCGTTTTAATAATTCCTCTTGATATTGTCAGTAGTTTTTTCTGTATTTTTTGCTTGTAAACTTTTAATTAATAGCTCAACTGATAAAAACAGTAATCAAGTCATTTTTGTGTTTCCCCAGAAAACAGGTTTTTTCTTGTACAAAATATTCTGACAAACTGATTTTGTGAAGAGTAAACTCGACAAATTTTATATATTTCACTATCTGCTGCCTTTATAGATTTAATGTTACATTCTTTGTCTGGTTTCCCTGAACTATGGTTAATTCTTGGCTATGAAGAAAAACTAATCCATGCATATTGTTAACACCACTGACGTTAGTATGATTTATATTAGAAATAGGTATGACGGTTTTACCTATTTCTAATATAAAAACTAATCCATTTGAAAAATGCATGAAGTAAATGAAAATCTGACAAGGTAAAAGTGTTCACATTATTTTTTATATTAAATTGAGAGCTAATCAAGTCTATCTCGCCTCGCGTCTCTGTCGGCATGCTAGTAGTTTTAAACAATTTAAATATTAATTATTCAATCAAATCTGTTTATCTATTTCTATTCCGAGCTTTTTTTCGCAATATGAATCAATCCATGGTCATTCTTAAACTAATAATTTTTTTTTTAAACTAGTAATTAAGTATTGAAAAGAATTTCTCGAGCAAGGAGTACTACACACTAATAAAAATTACATCATTCTTTGAATGGCCTATACTTGTCCTCATGGACTTCCTTTCTAAACAGGTGTGGCACAACCCCCACACAATACAGCCAGCCAATTACAAGCGTAGAAATGAATTACGCCTCTAATCCTTCTGATTCATATGCAAATTCTCAATTGCTTTAGTCAACTTGATGAAAATCTAATTAATATTCATTCATTAACTTCAAATTAAGAGAATTGGGTCATCAAACTAATATTGATTAATGCTTCAGATTATATTAAATTATATTAAATTTAAAGGTTATCTCTTTAGACTACCGAGTCTAAAGTTAACATGATATTAGGCTAGGTATTGTATAAGGTACTATGATTTTAAACAAGTAGAGTCTAATGAAATTGTGATGTCAGACTAAGTAGAGTCTAATGAAATTGTGATTTTCATCGACTTTTTTTAAGATAACGATCTAAATGAAATTGTATGTAACAGACTAAGTATGAAAGATCTAATGACAATTGTGATGTCACACTAAGTAAAATCTAATGATCTTTATGCATTGTCAGACTCTTAAAGTAGAGTGCTAATGCCAAATTATGCATGTCATTACTAAGTAGAGTCAATGAATACTCTAATCTGTCGATTCATATGAATTCTAATTGACATTGTGATGTCAACTAATGTAAGTCTAATAAATTCATGATGACTTCAAACTAAGTAGATTGGCTAAATGAAATTGATGAATGTTCAGACTAAGTAAATATCTAATAAAGTTTATCTCTTTAGACTAAGTCTAGATTACTATATTAAATTGTGATGTCAGACTAAGTAGAGTCTAATGAAATTGTGATGTCAGACTAAGTAGAGTCTAATGAAATTATGATGTCAGACTAAGTAGAGTCTAATGAAATTATGATGTCAGACTAAGTAGAGTCTAATGAAATTATGATGTCAGACTAAGTAGAGTCTAATGAAATTATGATGTCAGACTAAGTAGATTCTAATGAAATTGTGATGTCAGACTAAGTAGAGTCTAATGAAATTATGATGTCAGACTAAGTAGAGTCTAATGAAATTATGATGTCAGACTAAGTTGAGTCTAAAGTTATGGCGTTAGACTATGGTATCATTGCATACCTGTATACCTTACCTCTATTGAAGAGAATTACAGCTCTATGAGAGAATACGCTGCATAAGAATAAAACAGTCACACTTCTTGTTTAAGAAGCTCTCATTCCAGAAACGTAACAGTAAGCTCAGCTTTATTGTACTTTTAAGATAGTGCTTGTTTTATTTAAAATAGTAAACGATCTGGTTTTTAGTACCCATAAAATATTTATAGTGTCCAATCCGCATAAAATTATGTAGAATTTAATATAGAATTATAGATATTACATAATTATATAGAATTATATCTCTTAAGGTCAAATACTTAAAAAGCCTTTCTAGAACAGCTATAAATTAACGTTTAATGAGCTGCGGCTAAGTAGTTATGGATACTAAACAGAAAGCAATAAAATAAAGATAAGAATAATTAAATTTGATGAATTGATTAAAATGTTCGGTTATATCAAATATTTAACCCCTTTAGGTGAATATAAGTTAGAAATAAGCACTCCTTGTATTAAATGAGAAAAGATTTGTTTAGTAATATTGTAAAAGAACTGATTTTCACTTTAATGATGTTTATATCTTTTGGAAATTTTATTATTAGTGTGATGGTTTATACTAATTATTTATTTCTATCAAAGTTATAGACAAAAATAATATTGAAAAAATTTAGATTAATATACAAAGAACTGTACATATATAAAGAAGTAGACAAGTCGTGTAGCATTTCAAATCAGGCTTTGTTAGATATGGTTTGGTTGTGCTGACAGAAAGAACAAAACAGAACAGTGGAAAACTTTTCAAGATATACATGCGTAAAACCCTATAATATGTAGTTGAAATATATAATGAATACTAGCACACATGTGCTGATGTGATTTACATTACTTGCTCTATTCTATTCAATCAACAATTTCAGCGTGATACTTAATTGAGGTAGTCTCGAGCTAGAAGTCTTAGGTTTAAAATAATAAATTGCTATTAAAATGAGTTAGTTTGTAGTAGCCTGTTTGACAAGAGTGCATGAATATAGTTAGTTGTGGCAGTTGTAATGTCACAAGTGATTAGACACTCTCCCTAGTGACGCCACAGAAGTAGTTCTCGCGCGTTATTTAAACTAGGCTCACCCTATCTAACAAGCTTGTGGAAGCCATTGCGCAGGTGTTTATTAAAGAGGAAGCTTCCACCGAACAATACATTTGTTTACATAAACATTTATAAGGCTGTTATGTTAGTAACTCGGATGTAATTGCAAGGGAATTGCAAAACAGCTGACCGAGTCGATTACGTGGCAGTCTCTGGTAGGAAGAGTGCACTGGCGAATGCTCAGCCTCCTGCACCGTTACGCTGCATCGCTCCCCTCTCGGCTCCTTCCTTCCTGGTCTCCCTGCAAAAGTCTCAACCACCGACCTTATCAACGCCACCATTTTCTTATACAATTATATTCTCACTTCATTGCATGTTACAGATCTTTCAACAACGATATGGAAAGATACTTTCCATATCTAAAATAAGAATCAAATTAATTTTCCTTTTCATAAATTTAAAATATTAAAAAAAAATATTTATTAAAAATCTACTCAAAGCTAAAAATTACCATGATTAGTCAGAAAGGAAACTATGATAAAAAATTATCATTAGTCAGAGGCAGGAATTAAATTATATTAAACTAAGAATTAAAGAGAAAAGATGTATTAAAAATTCCTCTTAACTTCTTAATTTTAATTTTAAACTAGGCATATTCAAAAATTTAATACAGTCAAAGTCAAAAAATTCAAGGGTTTAAGAGTAACCAAAATATAAGTTTTACAGTTAGCGAGATTAGTAGGCGAGTTTTAGCCTACGAGAGCTAAAAGCTATCTTAACGTAAACTAAGAGTAAAAAGTTTTACAACGACCTTTGACAAATCAAAATGAAAAACTATTATAGTTAAAAGTTATTGTGATTCAAAGGAAGTGACAGTTAACAGCTGAAACTATGTTAAACAGTTGAAAGTTTCTGTAATATTCAACTAGGTCGAGTCTAAAGTTACTATGGTGTTATGTTCGGAAGTATATGTTGTTAAACTAGTTAAAGAAGAAACTTTTACTATGAAAGTTTAAAGATACTATGATGTTATAATACTCAGAGTTTCAAATCAATATGATTTTATTAATTAGAGTGTAAAGTTACCATGGTGTTAGGCTACGTAGTGTATAAGGTATTATGATGTTAAACAAGTAGAGTCTAATGGAGTTATGATGTCAGACTAAGTTGAGTCTAAAGTAATTATGATCCTACACTAAATCGAGTCTAAAGTTATTGTCGTGTTAGACAAAGTCGATTGTATAGTTAATAAGATGTTGGGTTAAATAGAGTATAAAGATATTGTGATGTTATAATAAATAAGGTCTGAATTTAGTACAGTGTTAGACTAGGTACCGTCAAAAGTCGATTGTAATGATATTGTCAGGTCACAGAAGTCTTAGTTTAACATTAATATCTATTATTGAAATCATGTTGTATTTATGTTGTATTGAAAACAGTTAAGTAACTGTTTTTACAAGAGGTTTTAGCTTTTGTTGTGTGTTTTAACAAAACAGTCATATTATGTTTGAGTAGGTAAAACTTCTAATTATGTTTATGTTTCTTAAGTCCCGGTGAAAAGGTACTTTGAAGTATACTATGCGGTATAATTGAACTCTATCTTATTATCTTATTATTATTGATATATATAAACATATTTCACAACTAACGTCTTAAATAAAGAAGAAATTCAGAAAAATATTGGTTCCAATTCTGAACTTCTTAGTATTGATTAAATATACTTATTTCATTAATTAATTAAGTTAAGTTAAGATTAAATATTTCATATTTATAATTATTGTTATGGAGAGCAGGCCACCTTTCGTAAATTTTTAATTTAACAAAGATAAATGGTAAAATATAAAGCCTGTTTTGATATAATTACGCGTGCCTGGGCCTCTCAGCCAAGCCGCAAACTATAGTGAACCAGATCGATGCCTTTTATCGTGGCATAAAAGGTAACGATTTTTTACGCTCTTTCGCCGCGTCCCAGAGGCAACTGATCCCGGCGTAGGACTGGATGAGAGCAATCCGCTGGGACACACCCAAGCTTCCACAACCCTACATCATAACAATGTTTCACATGTGCAAGGCTGGTATGAGAGGACAAAATATTAAGCCATTTTTATTATCGTAATTAGTATGCACAACCAGCAATGAAGGCTTCAAATTTGTACAAGCACTTCATTTAAAAAAAACACCCTTAAATGGCTGATGAGCAGTTTTCAACAATATTTTGAACTTATAACCGATACTGCAGATCAGGAGAGGGGAAATTCCATGTAACTCAATCCTAACAACCTGCCTAGTCTGCAGACTTCTTTAATATTTACAATTTTTAGAAATAAAATATTCATACGTTTATATTGGAACAAAGAACACAATTATATTGGACAAATATATATTTTATATTAGTATAAAAGAAAAATTTTCCCCAAGATGGTGGAAGTGTCACCAATATATCGTAAAAATAAATTTGATGTTAACATTTTATTGTAAATTAAATAGAATGAATCAAGAATTTAAAAAATGGTTTCTATTCTTGCAGAGGACTTACCAAAAAAGATTAAAAGGTTATAAAATGTAATTAAAATTATAAGTATAAATATTATATTATAACAATATATAATATATTAACTATACATACAATTGAAATATTTAAGAACCTTCTAATAGAATACTAACATGAAATGAAGGTAATTTTCCCAGGTTTAAAAAGAGTTCTCAAATACTGACGTTTTAGTTTTTATTTAAACCTGTTGCACAGGCCTAACGAACACAAAAAAAAAGCATGTCTGTTCTCTTAGATATGCCAAAAATATAAACAATTGAAACGTATATCTTTAGACTGATGGAATATAAAGAAATATGTATATATTATAAAGCAAATATAAATCAATGTATAAGGGGCAACAAATTTTTAAAATAAACTATGCAATCCTACATAATAGATAATGATTCCTTCAGTCACAAATTTCCTAATCCGTCTTCAGAAAGATGTGTTTTTGTGCTTCCTATAGTGTATTTAACAACAATTGTGAGTTTATCGTATATTTTATCTGTTATTATTAATTTTTTGTTATTAATGTTATAATGTGTGAAGAGTAGTTAGTCATCAATTAGAGTACAGTCTTGATCAGTATTAGCCAAACTGCAATAACCTATATTGTGGATAGTATTGAGGAAGGCATATTCTTAGAGGATTGATACACTTAATGTGTGTAGACGCATGTCTTGAGAGTATAAGGAAGTCGTTTTCGTGATTTTAATACGGTAACGAGCCTTAACTGGAGAATGTTAAAGAATAACGAGAGCAAAGTCGGAGTGATCAAGGGATCCCTAATGAGTGCTTCATTAAAACATGTTATGAACATAAGTGTTGGGGGTAAACTTGAACCGTGAATTTAAAACGAAAAGCTTCCTGAAATGATGTCGAAGGAAGAGCGGGTTATGAATAAGGAAATAGCGTGCTTGGAGAGAGCATTGTGCAACGAAAAGGAACTTGTTTCAATTGACCAGCGCATTCCAACCCGTCTTGAGCCGCAGGATGAAGGCGTTGACACCTTCCTGGCCACTCAACCAGTCGACTCTCCCAAAACGACTCCTCTCTGACACCGGCAACAACCTCTCAAACTAATCCCGTCAATCCTAAGTGGAATCATATTGAACCTAATTTCTACAAACAAGGTATTTGGCATTTCCTTAATAAACAACTATAAACTATCAAAGTAATTAAGCTGTAATATACCAAAATATATACCAAGATATGCTTCCAAATGTAAGTCTACATATATGTTGATTCTTAACGTATACAGCATTTACTTAACATACTTTAATAATGTGCATTATGAACTGTAAGAGTAAATAATGTATTTATAACATATGTTAAGTCTATATATACTTAATTGACTGTCTAGGTCGCATACATTCCATATACATTGACAGATTGTAGGCAAGATATGTCGTACACACACCCACAGTGATACTAATACAAGTCTTACATTCTTTTCTTGCCAAAAATGGAATAGTCAGAGGAGTGTCTTGGTAAAGAGAATCTGCATATTCTCCCAAAAAATTATTATAGTCAAGATCATCTAGAGTGCTGAGGTGTCCAAATTGTAGACTGGCTGGTCAAAAATATTCTCACAACCAAAAAGAGACACTTAGAAGAACTAAAATAATAAATTCTAAAGTAAGGCTTCCTTACATAAGGAAATGAATGGCCTAGCCTGAGGAAATGTGGAATATGGTTCCAGGCTAGTGTCCTAGAAGAAAAGGGGGTGTTTTAGTTGGTAGTTTGGTTTATCTTGGAGCCCCACTATGTGCGTAAATGCATTTCACATTTCATTTCCTTCCCCCCCCCCCCCCCCCAAAAAAAAAAGAAAATACAAGTTTGCACACTTATCAGAAAAAGTAGGAGAGCAAGGTAAACCCTACGGACTCAAGTTCAATGACTGTTCCATGTACCAATTCTTAAACAAATCACCGATTCCAACACAATAGTTATCTTGAGAGCTTAGAAGAGGCACATATCAGTCTTATTGGTGCTAAAATAACTCCCAGGCTCAATCTCAAGCTGTAGTTCATTTCACTCCTTTTTTTCTTCTTTAATTATTATTATTCATTTATATTATTTAGTATTTTACATTTAGTTTTATTTCTATATATCTTATCATTTTCTTTCTTTTCTAACTTGATTCATTTAATTTTAATTTATTATTTGGTCTATTTATATTATTTAGTTTTATCTTTTGTTCCTTTATCTTTTGTGCCTTCCTCTCCCTGAGTATATTGGCAGCACCTTTACTCAGATTACTACAAAGAGATTAACCAGAGTGGTTGCGATCCTTAAGCGAGTAGTCTCCTCGTCTTATGATAATTCATCGAAATATTGAATGAGTTTTTTTTCTGGGTTTTTATAAACTATATCTTTTTGAGTTTCATTTGAGTAAGTACAAGGCACTCCTTTCATCTTCCCGTCTAATATAATATTGGTGTTGTTTTAGTCTTGTAAGGAGACCTTTACTTGTCTGTCCAATATAAGACATTTGACAATCAAATGTGATTGTACTTACATGTAAGGAACAAAAATCATTTAATAAATTGGAGCAAAGCAAAAGAATTAATTTTTGTGGCTTCAGAAAGGAACAGAAATATTATTGAAAGTGCCTTCATAAGCTTCTATGGAACTTCTATGGAAATTTAATAAACAATAGTCCTGGATTGTACAAACTGGATGAAATATTGACAAAAGAAATAAGTAAGAAAATTAAGACCCCTTCAATTTTAGGAACTTTAAATTTAGACAGGGATGCCAGCAATCCTGAAGACTTCAATCAACCAGGTTAACTTGCTAATATACTTGTTGTTTGGTTCATTTAGCTCTCTGATGATGTTTTGACGAAAGGCCTTAGAGCATTATATGTAATATTATTTGTTTTATTGTGGTGTTTAATTTCATATACTATATACATATATAATTTATAACATATAATATACAAAAATAATATATTATAAAGATTTCACATAAACACGTGAAATAACAATCAATGACCAACACAAATACAGTTCAATGTACATAAAGAAACATAGAGAAATTAAAAACACACTTACAGTTTCTAATTTTCGGTTGAACCGTCTTCAGAAGAGATAAGAGAGGGAAACCTCTCTCTTAAGTGCACTGGTACAGTGCGGCTCTCCAACCGTCTCTGTACCAGTGCGCTTGGTTTCCCTCTCTTATCTCTCCTGAAGACGGTTCAACCGAAAATCAAGTGTGTGTTTTAATTTCTCTATGTTTCTTTATGTAACATTGAACTATATATATTATATAATATATATATATATATGTAATTTATATGAACGTATAAGCCACAAGAAAAGTAAAAAAAACACAGAAAATATGCTCTCAAAAATAAAAAAAAAAAAACAAAAAAATACAGCTTTTTTTTTACTTTTCCTTGTGGCTTATACGTTCATTATTTCCATCACGTGTTTATTGTATATATAGTATATATATATATAATATATATATATATAATTTCTGTATATTGGTATTATTATTTTAGGCATAAATATTATATTGATTATTATGATCAATATTTAATTAATATATAATAATTATGATTATTATATATTAGGCATGTATTATTAAAGACTACAGCAGCTTCTGCATGCACTAATTTTGGTTGGTTCTTCATTGTGATTTTCCTCTTTCCTGGCTGGAGTAGCTCTCCAATGAGCATTGTGATGTGAGGGTGGATAAACAAGCTTTCGGCCAAACACTAGTAATTTTTATGTCGACCAACAGAAACAGGTGTGGGCTTATATATATATATAAAATATATTTTGTTTTATATATATATATATATATATATATAATATTTTAGTTTCACTTGCAGTATAATTTGTAACTTAGCTAGGAACAGTTGCTTTACTTAATGTAAAACGTTAGAAGAATATTAAATCACTTGAGTTAACAAAATTTAATTTTAATAGTTATTGTTGATCTTGTAGTTAAACAAAACTTATATTTGATTTCTTTTAATGATAGTATCTCGTACAGTCATTACGACAGAAAATAAAGTGACTATGGGATTTCCTATCACAATTAATTGAAGATTCATAGTAGAATTACGTTAAGTAATGCAACCAAGGGATGACTATTGTATTTCAGTAGTTAAATTATAAGTTCAAGCATATAAATATTTATATATGCATAAAATGTCCAGTTAAAGTAACCAATAAAAATAAAAGAAATAATTTCATTTGTAATCGCTTTTTATTTATAGTAATTTGTTTCAGTTTTAATATTTTCATGGCTAAAATTAGAGTAACATTAAAATCATTTAATGCATCAAATTACTACTTGCCTGGTATTCATGAAACTAACAATGACTAACAAGACTTATCAGAATAATAAAAAGAAATAAAATGAAGCTACATAGGTCTAAGAAATAGACTACTTAGAGTAATTTAACAATAGTAATGTTCAAAATTAGTTAAATTATGGGATATGTTAGTTCTACTATCGCAATGGCGTCACAAATTTCATATGCTCTGATGATGACATAATAATCTTTTTTTTTATTTCAATAGACAATTTTAAATATTCATAACATCCAGGTCGTTCAGGGTCATTTTTTCCTCGACTGAAAGACTGTTTCATTGCTTCTGCAAACAAGTGCAAATGGTGATTGCACAACGGATTGACCTCCGCATCAATGAGCGAGACCATAGATTGGATTGGCACAAATTCACAAATTGCTTGATGTATTGTAGAATTGACAAACTCACCATCCTGACAACGTAAATGGCAATAAGTTATTTAGGGAAAATCAAGGTTAAAATTTAACATATTTTTTTTGACAAGTTTCTTTATAACTGTGTATAAATAATACATCCAATTAGATATGCGAATAAAAAATATTAAGTTAATTTGCGGAAAGGTAAAACAAGGAAAAAGAAACAAAAACTGACTGCGATATTTCGACATTCATCGTCATCATGAAATACGTCATGGTGAATCATTTTAATTGAAATCTTATCGACTAATGGTAAACGCGATATAAATATTAGTTTAAAAGTTTAAATATAAACATTAGTTGAAAATTAAATATACTACTTCTTGTTTCTTCGAATATATTTATAAAACGTGTCAAAGAAGACAAAATCTTTAAGCTTTTCTCCTTAATTTGGGGAAATTTAATAATTAAATATCTTCCAACCAACTGACAAATGAGGTCTTGTCAGATTGGAGACAAAGTAATGAAATGCGCGCTCATGTTTGTTTGAAATTCAAGAATGCTCAAGAACCTAAAATTTTATAAATTCTATTTTCTAAAAGAACTGTTTATGATAGCAGGTGGGAACATCAAATTACGAACCTTCTCCAACACCTTCC
This sequence comes from Hermatobates lingyangjiaoensis, assembly GCA_026182355.1. NCBI lineage: Eukaryota > Metazoa > Arthropoda > Insecta > Hemiptera > Hermatobatidae > Hermatobates > Hermatobates lingyangjiaoensis. The sequence goes on from JAPFBL010000881.1 coordinate 1,392,626, forward strand.
TCAGACAACAAGCATTAACTATAATCAAACAAACATTAAGTGAGTCACGAACAAAGATCCCTCATTTCTCTAAAAGCTCTAACTACTATTTAAATTTAATATCTACCAAAAGTGTATGTCAATAACTGACTTGACTTCATTAGATCTTATGAACCAAATAATGAAAATTTAACCGGAGATCCAAACCAACGAAGTCCCGAGAGCATTGCATAACATGCTTTGTCCAAAAATTCCACACATTTCTGTTGTTCTCGTATCACTTTTAAATTATTTATTAATTAAATTTCTGATTAAAAGATAATAAAGAGATATTGTGTGCTGTTTTGTTTTGATGGCAGCATCAACAATTTACTATGTAAGTAACAATTTGCTGTATTTCTGTATGTATTCCCAAGTTACAATATGGACTTAAGTTTTTTTCGTTTCTAAAAGAAATCTCAAATAACCAGTCAAGAGGCTAATGAATCCCTACTCTTGTTAATCTAACAGTCAGTTCTTATCTTTATATAACACTGGGAAGCTTTACAGGACTTCTCATCACGCACACTTCCTTCTCTTCACCAAATAAGTTACTCATCAGGCAGTTGTGTGTTACGGCCACACAGCAGCGTCTTCATTATATCTTAAGCCTTCTTAATTCCTTGGTCCTGAGCTCAACTCTCTTACACTAAATTCCCATTTTGATTTGTTAAGATGAATATTCACTTAATCTGTATTTTGAAATTATTTTTCCAATAAATTCAAGAGTTGTAAAACATAAATATGTATGATGGTCATTGAAAATTTTTTTTTTTTAAATTTACGTGGTACAAAAATTCCAATCAGTTTGACAAAGTAAAACTGAATGAAATGTATTCTTATCGTTGCAAAAAAAATCTGATAGTACAGCTGAGTACATTAGTGCCTAAACTGTGCACAAACACATTTAAATTTTCCGAAATATCATTGCATGGAAAAGACTGTCTGGTAGATCAGAGTTTTCCGGTATTCAGAGGATACAAGAGAAAAATAATGTAGACAATAAACATCAATTCTCTTGTTCTGCAACTTAATTTCATTATTTTTCAAATAACATTTTTATTTTTAATATAAAATTGCGATTGTTCTCAAATTCGTGTAAATATTTACCAAAATAGTACAGTAACCTTGTCAATTTTGTGTAACTATTTGATCAACACGTGATAAGTCTAAAATTCAAACTAATCACGTAATTGATAAAAATTCCAACTTTTCATAAATTTAAAAGGAAATAAGGATCTAAAAAATACATTGTAAGCAAGGTTTTTGTAGTGGGTTGTAAATAATTGTGTGAACGTTAGCAAGATAGGTATTCAAAGGTCATTGTAAGTTGTTTACCAAACTGAAGCCTAATAAGAATAAACAAACAACTGCTATCAGCTTTTGTTCAAAGACTGCCAGTAAATGAAACGAAGATCACTGTTTAGTTCATGGACCTTCAAAAGCTATTCGAATTTAAAAATGTTTTGGAAAATGTCCTATTCCGAGCCCTACTTGGCGGTGCTAGGATTTTGAGTATTATCTCATTTGAGTCATGGCTGTCACGTAAATCGATGAATACACCAGACAACCAAGAGACCGGTAGAGAACTATCTCCTTATCATCCCTAATACCCAATGCAGTTTGGCGAGCACCTACCTTGCAAATTTACATTTTTCTAAAATTACTAAACTCAACTCCTATTGAACTTGTTAATTTCAGGTATCATAGTCGAAGTAGTCATTTTCTATGAGAACTACTTATTCTTCTTCTTACACATTTTATTTAGGAGCCTCACTTTAGCTAGTTGATATATATATATATATATATATTGAAAATAGTATCCACCGTGGGATAAAAACAAAACTAAGGTTTATTGGCACTCGGTCAGTTCTTCAGATTCAAATTAAACTCTCATTGCCAATGTTTCGGTCTTTATTTAAAACCTTTTTCATAGGCAGAAGTATAAATTTTGAAACAGAAAAACTAAGTATTACATTACAAATTATTTTACAAAGAAAAATAGTATGTGGATTTTTTGACTACAGTTGTTGTTAAAATCTACATACTATTTTTCAATGTAAAAAATTTGTAATGTAATTCTTGGTTTTTCTGTTTCAAAATTTATACTTCTACCTATGAAAAAGGTTTTAAATAAAGACCGAAACGTTGGCAAATAGAGTTTACTTTGAACCTGAAGAACTGACCGAGTCCCGATAAACCTTAGTTTTGTATATATATATATTTATATATAGTCACTTGTTAAACGGAAAGACGGTCCAAACGGGATACAATAACAGTTCAAAATTGAAGATAGGTAGCACAGAAAGTAAAAGAAACACACTTACAGACTCAAATTTCGGTAATCAGTTTCACAACGTGCTTGGTCTCCCTTTCTCTTTTCTGCTGAAGACGGATTACCCAAAAATTTGAGTCTGTAAGTGTGTTTCTTTTACTTTCTGTGCTACCTATCTTCAATTTTGAACTGTTATATATATATATATATAATATTTCACATAAATACGTGAAATAACAATCAATGATCAAACCATAATATAAAGGGGAAAAAAAGACTAAGATCTTTCAACCACGACAAACAGTCTTCGTCAGAGTCAAAACACCCAACTGAAACGACTAATTTCAATCGAGTTTTTGACTCTGACGAAGACTGATTGTTGTGGTTGAAAGATCTTTGTCTTTTTTTTTCGATTTCGCATTGTGGTTTGATCAATATATATAAAAAGATTTCACATAAACACGTGAAACAACAATCAATGATCAAACGACAATAAGAAATGGGAAAACAAGACTAAGATCTTTCAACCGTAACAAGCGGTCTTCAACTTCAACTCAGTTGGGTTTTTGACTCTGACGAAGACCGCTTGTTACGGTTGAAAGATCTTAGTCTTGTTTTCCCATTTCGTATAGTGGTTTGATCATATATATATATATATATATATATATATATATATATATATATATAATGTAAAGAATTCAGACAATGAAAATACTTGGACATGAGGTGAGACATATGGCTGCTAGTAATTGTGTTTGCTGCTTCAAAGTTAATTTTTACCGCTAAGATTAAGTGTTTTTGCCCTTTAAATATTATAAATCAAATGGATTGTTAACGGTGAGGAGGAGATTTGATTCGATACATTTCAACTGCTGTAAACTTTTCAAGACGGTTCCTTCTGATAACCTTGATGTTTCCTTCCTTCAGGTTTCAAGGAAAGTTTCAGTGCTTGAGTAGAAACACTATTGCTTATCGAAATGATATGGTTGTGTATACTAGTTGGTAAATGGAAACGCGATTCAAAACATATGAGGATATATATGTTCACTTTTTTAAAATATTACAATTTTAACAAGAAATTGATACCTTGAATGATGGAAGAAAGGTTACTTGACATAAAAAAAAGCATAAAAATGCGTCATATATTACTTAGAAATTCTTCAGATAGCTATCTGATGTTAGTAACAATTGAATTTCTAGTCTAATTAAAGTTTGGCTTAGCAATTTTTTATCCTTAAAGGTCAACATTAGATGATGTTCTGGTTTTCCTGGAATAAGTAGTATTTCAGCTCAGTCAGCAACTGTATGTGTCAATGAGCTGATATAGACGCGTGAAGCGCATATTTAGGTATTCAACAGACACAAATATTCTGCAAACAACGCTCTTAACGAACGCCATCTCTAATGAATGTTTGATCTACCATAATGCATTGTTCTCTGCTCTGTCTCCGATCTCCTTCTACAATAATAGTAGCAATTCCAATATGTGCACATATTTGTATGTAAGTATATTCAAAACGACTCTAAAAACTTTAAAGTGTACACAGAACAAGTACTTACTTTGTACATTCATTTCTACTGTACATATACATATTAATATTATGTATATGTACATTATATTAATATAATGTTTATGTATATAAAGTTTATGTATATTATATTAATATAATATGTACATATACATATTATATTATATTACATATATATTATGAGGTCTTCATCATAGTCAAAAAACCTTGACTCTGACGTTTTGACCTGGGTTTTTGACTCTGACAAAGACCGCTTGTTCTTGTTTTCATATTTGAATATGAACATATTTGAATGATTTGATCATTGATTGTTATTTATGTGAAATCTTTTTATATATATATATATCACAAAATTGAAGTTTATCAGACTCAGTCAGTTCTTTAGGCTCAAATTAAACTCTCATTTCCAACGTTTCGGTTTTTATTTAAAACCCTTTTCATAGGTAGAACTATAACGCTGTTTGTCTTCGTCTTCTAATCTTTTCTGATGATAAATGTCCGTTAAAACAAATGAATATATATTTTTTTCTTTTTTATATCACACTTGTTCTGTCATGTTCTATTAATCTATCGTGTTTATATATCTGTATAAATGAAATTGATGAATATATCAACAGTCGACTAAATATAATCAAAATTTATCAGGAATCAGTTATTTCTTTAGATTCAAATCAAAGTTTCAAAGCAACGTAACAGTTTTATTTAATGCCTTTTTCATTGGTGTACACACATAGCAAAAGAAGTTAAGGCACACCATTAATAAAAGTCTGAAATATACATTTTTGAAACTAAGATTTAGGAGAACTTGCAGAAGTATAAAGTTGTTTAAACATGAAATCAAGGATCTATTACTTCAAAGGTTTAAAATGAATATCTTCATGAACTAAAATTTTAAAGGCAGGTTTATAGAATTCACTACATTGTGAACAAAGAAACAATACAAAGGAGCTACACAAACAAATAAAGACAATAAAAATTATTTAGCTTCATACACCTGAATAAATACTGTTTAAATCAATTCTGATATCAAGCAACTCAGTGCCAATAAATGAAATCTATTAATGAAATGAACACATTGTTTTAAAATAGTAAAACTTACTCTATTTTGAGGACATATATAGTGATTTTTGATTACGTTATGGACTGGTTAAAATAAAAAGTTGATAGATCTTCAACAAGTGTTATTTATGAATTCATGTAATGAAATATGATAATTCATTAATATATGAGTTAGTCAGGTATTAAAAGTCAAAATTGTTTGCTCCGTCATATTATCATTTCATGTAAATCAGGTTATGAGTTAGGTTAGGTTAGGTTAGGTTGCAGTGGCAGTCCCACAGGGGAACATACATCGTCCAAACATTGGCCCTTTGTAAAACCACACAGTGAACTTTCTTCTTTGAGATTCCTAAATTTTGTCTAACTTAAGTACACTTAGAGTACTTAACAACATTCCTAAATGTTGTCTAACTTAAGTACACTTAGAGTGTATCTTTAACGAGTACCTGACATTGCAAAGGCTCGGAACCAACGGCTTAACGTCCCCTCTGACGTGCTCAGATTTGTTTTTCTCCCCTTTGAATAAATTAAGAGTAGGTATTGAACCCTGGTTCTAGCACTTCTGAGACGAGCACATAGCCCTAAACCAGTGCTTCTCAAACGGTGCGCCCCAAGATAATGGAAGATTAAGTTTATATAACAGATTTATATTTTAGTTTTTGCACCATTTTAATTTATTTGAGAAAACACCAAGTATGGGGTTTTCAAGTCTGAGTCAAGTCTCGGCTACTTCATATTTTGAACTGGAAGGTAAATTTCTTTAATCTTTAAGCATGAATGGATAATACTTCATCTGTGCCTTTACTCGGGGATTTAAATCATTTTTACTAGCCCTCCCTCTCTCTCACTCTCTCTTTCTTTCTTTTTCTTAAAAAAAACTATACATTTTAATTTCCAATCATCTTCCTGTTATCAAATCACAGGACTAAATTTTCTATATTAAAATCAGTGATGCGCCCCAACGTTTTGGTTTGGTTTCATAGGTGCGCTCCAAAGTTTTGGTTTGGTTTCGTAGGTGCGCCCCAAAGTTTTGGTTTGGTTTCATAGGTGCGCCCCAAAGTTTTGGTTTGGTTTCATAGGTGCGCCCCAAAGTTTTGGTTTGGTTTCATAGGTGCGCTCCAAAGTTTTGGTTTGGTTTCATAGGTGCGCCCCAAAGTTTTGGTTTGGTTTCATAGGTGCGCCCCAAAGTTTAGGTTTGGTTTCATAGGTGCGCCCTGAAGTAAAAAAGTTTAAGAAGCGCTGCCCTAGGCTAACCTGGCCCGGTAACTTATGAATTCACCATATATGTACAATGACATTTGCATAATATTATATGCAATAATAAATTCAGTGTAAACAAATCATTGCAATTTAACGAACTTTTAACTAATAAAATACTTTGTAAATATAATAATGATTTCTTTAGATGTTCAATCACTTTTTACTAACGTTTAATTAAATGAATCATTTCAATTAATGAATAAACAGTGAAATGAAATTGATCCACATACTTGTATTTTCATTTCAAAGCAAATGTTTCTCTCTCTCCTGTCTAATTTATTTGGAGTCAGATAATTTAAATTGAAAGAGTGATATATAATCAAATATCTAAAATACCAATGCACTCTCCTATGTAATCAGTTTTCGAATAACTGAAGTACAGCAATACTTATTTAGACAACGAAATGAAATCCATTAAACAATACATAATTGATTTGATATTAATAATTTAGAAAAAAAAATTCAGATGTTTTATAAATTTACCTGATTTTATCATAATCTTTTAAAAATACTTGTGAAGCAGAAAAGAATAGCATACTTCTATTTCTTGATATTAGAACTTTTAGAGATGAAACAGGCAGTATTCTAACTTATTAGCTAAACCAATCAGTACTGTGAGAGTCCTAAGTATAATTCATTTGATGCTTTGAACAAAATAGCAAATTGTGTTAAAATGTATTTGAAGAGGTAAGTTAAACAGTTGTCTATGTTTTCTAAAAAAAAAATAAGACAAGAGTAAACATTTTATTATAGAAAAATTACTTCAAGAAGTATAATTGAGAAATGCTGGTTTAAATACTTAAAGCAATAACAAATTCCATCTAACAGAACAAATAATAAACTGTAAATTTAGGATAAAAATTTTATTAAATTTTCATGTATTGAAGCAATACCATATTTCTACAAATTTTCCGCAAACACAACTTTTGGGTGAACTACATTTTCTTGCCCTTCTTTATGGTGCATACCATACAAGTTCCCACTCACGAACGGCCAACATTCAACTTGCTTTGAGAATGGAAATAACAAATATATAGAGATATTGTTGCAACGTGATTTCCTTCTATTGACAGAAAATAGAGAATTAAATTACACCTACTTCAGCAAATTAAGAAGAGTAATAGAAACGCAGCTAAACAAACTGGTTGCTTTAGTGATGTCAGTGAATAATTTAAAATAACGCACGTTTTCCCCTTGAAACCGCTATGTGAGGAAAGAAAACTCGTTAAAAAAAATTGAAATCTTTTTCAACTAATTGATCAATAATTTGTTTAATACTTACATCGGTTGACTTTAACATCCAGCGTTATTCAGTTGGCTTTCAGCAATAGTTCAGAAGACAATCAACAATTCTTCAATAATTAACAGTTATAATGTCAAGTTACATAGACTAATAGTTTTCTCACCTAAAAAACACAAGATAAAACCTAATGTTATTAGGGGGTCAGGCTAGCTCAGTGGTTACGTGCTCGCATCTGATCTGATAGGACCGGGGTTCGATCCCCACCTGGCCCTCGATTTATTCATGCGGGAGGTGAATAAATCTGAGCACGTCGTCCCTCGGAGAAGGACGTTAAACTGTCGGTTCCGAGCCTGTACGATGTCAGGTACTCGTTAAAGATCCCTACTCTAAATAGACTTGAGTTAGGCAAAATTTAGAACTCCCACTGTAGAATCAATCTTCATTGTGTGGTATCACAAAGGGCCAATCCTCGGCCTAAGTGTGTTCCCTTGTGGAACTGCCACTGCAACCTAACCTAACCTATTGTTATTAGATTCTTCTGTTAAGAAGATTTATCACTTGAGATGCACTGGATAGTCATGATCTCTTAGCCATTTTAATGACTTGAACATAAAGTTGGGTAATTCATCCTACTTGCTTATAACGTCCAAACTACAGAAAGAAATTTAGAAATCGGTCTGAGATGCTTCAGTCAAGTAGCATTGCCCATCAGAGTGAAGTAATGATTGTGTGACTCATAAGTGTACCGTTTTTAATCAAAAGACCTTAGTCTCATTTCTGAATATTTAACTGTGATTTAGATGTTGATTTTTATTAAAATATTGCTATCATATATATATATGCTCTGGTTATACAGTAATCCCTCGCTAGTTCGCCGTTCAGTTTACGCGGGTTCAGTATTTCGCGGGGTCCTGAAATGTTCAATTAAAAATTAAAAAATATAAAAAAAATATTCAACTGTAATTGCAGTAAAAAATAAAAAAAATACACCTGTATGAAAATTACAATTGATTGTACAATTCTTCTTGTGCAATCAAGACAGATATCAAACAACCAGTGACTTGCTGGGTCAAAATATACGAGGTGTGTAAATAAAGTAGTGAGACTGATTTTTTTTAAATTTTCTATTCAAATATAATTACAATGTGATATTGTCACCTTCAAAATAGTTCCCTTCGGAAGCCACACAGCGCTGGAGACGGTCCTTCCAATCATTGTAGCATTGCTGGAACTCGGATTCTGGAATGGCCTTCAGCTGGTCGGTTACAGCAGTTTGTATGTTTTGTAGTGTCCCGAAATGAGTTCCCTTGAGGTGATTTTTCAATCTCGGGAAGAGGAAAAAGTGATAAAGACTCAAGTCTGGTGAATAAGGAGGCTGAGGAGCAACAGGAATGTTTTTACTGGCCAAAAACTCGTTTTCTTTTCGGAATTTTCGGAACCATTTTCGCACAAATTTTTCTCATCTCCAATTCATTGGTCAAAATGTGATGAACGGAGGTGTGATTCAAATTCAACTGTTCCCCGATCATTCTGACTGTCAAGCGTCGATCTGAACGCACAAGGTTCCGTACTCTGTTGACATTTTCATCGGTGTTTGCACTTGAAGGCCTTCCGCTTCGTGGTTCATCTTCAATCGACTCTCTTCCTTCTGAAAATTCCTTAAACCACCGAAAAACCTGTGCCCTTGATAAAACACGTTCTCCAGAGGCCGGTTTCGGTTGCATTATGTCCAAGTCTGAAGCAAAATTTGATTGCACACCGCTGCTCAACTTTGAGGTCACTCATTTTTAAAACGCTCAAGAAAAAACCATTTCACGAAAACCAACGCTACGGACAAACAAATGACTGTGGCGAGTTCAGATTCATACTGGAGGCGCATCACACGTGCACCTGACGCTACTCAAGGCCACGCGTCTCCAGCGTTGCCAGATCGAAAGCGACGTTGCCAGTCTCACTACTTTATTTATACACCTCGTATTTCACAGTATTAAATTAAAAGTTAATAAAATCTATTAAAAAATATTCAAAAAGACTAAAAATTAATGAAAAATATTAAAACATAATCAATTGTAACAAGAGAATACAAAAATTGGCATTATTATTTACTTGCATTTTTATTTACTGTACAATGCATTAAGGGTACAATTCTCTCTCTCTTGTAGTCGGTAAAGACGTTTTTTTTTATAATTATTTCTTACTTTTTTCTTTTTCTTTTTCATTTTTATTTACAACACAGTACAGTATTCAGTAAGGTCAGGATTCTCCCTCTTTTGGAAAGGTCGTGGTTTGAGCTTTAGAGGCTTTTATAAAGGCGTGTCGATTATTCGATGATTTTCGCTTTTCGGTCCCCATTATCCGCTTTAAAGTGAGGGATTACTGTATATTATACCACTGCTTTTTGAAAATACGATAAATGAGTCGGTACCTAGCCTCCTAACAATACCTCTTTTCTTTATATACTCGTAGTAGATGTCAAAATATTGAAGTGAGTTATCTCAGTACATTATCTGTCAATTTATACCTACTTTTTTTTGTAATTTATCGTGTTGTCCTCGTAAACATATAACTTTTTGACATATAGAAGTGTTATAGGAGCACACGTGGATCTAATCTATAATCAATACTCAAGAGATCTTTCACATTTACTTAATACCCCAGAGTGTTTAACATAAAAAATTTTCTTTTCTTATACACTTCTAGTATGATTTCTTAAATATATATATGTATGCTTTTAAAAACTGGATGTCTGTTTCCATTTGGTTCAATTTCGTCTTACATTTTTCCAAATTACGAAATTTTTTTCTTAATTCTGAACTCAACTTAAAAATTAAATCACCATAATTATTTAATTTATTATTGAACACGTTGCTCCCAACTTTTACAACTGAAACATGTCCAATAATAAATTAAAAAATTATGGTGATTTAATTTTTAAGTTGAGTTCTGAATTAAGAAAAAAATTTCGTAATTTGGAAAAATATAAGACGAAATTGAACCAAATGGAAACAAACATCCAGTTTTTAAAAGCTCAACTTTTACAAATATATGTATATATATATAAAGATTTCACAATAATAACGCAATATTCTTGCTTATAAAAAAAAAAACATCATATTGATTGGACAGGAGCTAAATTTATTACCTATCAAAAATCAATGTTGTTAAGAAATATTATTGAATCGTCTCTGATTAAATTTAATAGATCAAATATTATAAACATTAGTAACGGTCTCTTCAAACTTGATACTTTCGTCACGAGGGCAATACCTCTTCAAAGAGGGTTGACAGCTAGCAGATAGTTTTTTTACTTTTTCTTACTGTACTCCTTTGTTTCCCCAAACATCCCTTTCTGGACATTAGTCCTTTCCTGCGCTTTCACCCTTTTAAAATACCACTCTTCCCTCCCACTCTTCTCAACTCCTCACCAGATGTTTTCTGCATCAGTGTTCAGTTGGGTTTTTGACTCTGACGAAGACCGCTTGGTACGGTTAAAAGATCTTAGTCTTGTTTTCCCATTTCTTATTGTGGTTTGATCATTGATATATATATATACTAGCAAACGTACCCGTCTTTGACGGAATCAAAAATTCTATTATACTTGGTATTCCAAAATATCAATTATAGTATTATACTAATACTACAATTAGAAGTTATAGAATAGTAGAAAATACCATTATTAGTACAGTGCTAAAAAAAAGCCTCTGTATACAAAGATTAGATTTTAAGTTAGACATACACAAATCTACAATCAATGTTTCAGCTTTATATGTCTTATGGTAGCAATATTTTGTGGACAAACCGACAGACAGAAATTATTCTAAGGGTACATGTGGCTACTCTGAAGTATGAAACGTAAAGAAAACTTGAAATGAGTTAGTTCTAATTAACGTGCTCCCAGTCAAAAGCTAGCACGCAAGCCACTGGGCTACTCTGGTTCCATACCTTACTTTATCACCAGTGTTTATATTACGCAAATATTAAATTAAAAAAAAAATTTTTGTTGTGTTTATTTATAATACATTTGCACTACTGTCATCGGCGAGCAAGCAAGCTACTGGCAACTCTGGCTAGATCCCTTTACTTTATTACCATCTTTTATATTATCCACATTTTAAATTCAAAAAAATATTTGTTTGTTACATTTATTTATAATACATTTGCACTACTGTCATCGGCGATCACGCAAGCCACTGGGCTACTCTGGTCCCATACCTTACATTATTACCAGTGTATTTATTAAGCAAATATTAAATTAAAAAAAAGTTGACAGTTATATATAATACATAGCAAACGTACCCGTCTTTGACGGAATCAGAAGTTCCTGTTTTGGTTTATTGCCGTGTGCCTATTGCCTTTCGGCTATACCACGGAGGAATCAGAAGTTCCGTCATTTTTGGTATTTCAAAATGTCATTAGAAATTATAGAATAGTAGAAAATACCATTATTACTACAGTGTTAAACAAATACCTCCAGCTTATACACTACATTAGCTGTCTGTCCTTCAGGTTCATGGTAGAAGAAAGAGTTGAAACCTCTGAACGTTGAGCATGTAAACTACATTTGACCATGTGAGAAAAACTAGGTTTTGCTACCTTATATTCCTGCGTTAGATGAAGTCTCCCTTTGCGACTTAGTTAACGTCATTGCGAAATAGACTCTGACCCGACTTTGCAATCATTTCAACGTAAACAGACAGTGGCTCGGATTCAATGGTATGTGAAGTATACACACAGACTCCCCAATACCACATCCAGTCATTATGTCCGCCTCTATGGCATATCTGTGTAGAGCACGAACTCAGAGTCGTGTCCCGTTGCACAGTTTTGGGGCACTCATGTTTTGTAACATGAAATTTGTTACTGCTACTAAATTGTAGCATGATTGGTGCTCTACTTTAAGTTTTTACTCATGAGCAGGCAGTCCAGGAGAAATAAATTCAGAGTCAAGAAATTCAATTAGATAATGAACTGCTTCTTCGTCACTAATCCAATCTCTTTACTGACTTGTAAGTTTTTTCCTCGGCTTCATATAGCGTAAGAACTTGTTTGTTGATTTTTCCTCCCTGTTCATATTAAGAGTTGAGAATTGCTCGTTTACAAAACATTTATTCTCAATAGATAGTACATCCTTAACTCTGTGAAACACCATTTCAATGATGTCAAATACGCAATATATTCATATGCTCAATTGAAATTAAAATCAACTAACAATACCTACTTGCCACACCTGTGTATTTTCAAAACAAACTTGTCTGTGAAGTTAGGAAAATACAGCTAAAAGCCCCATAACTTCGCTTCTGTACTGAATTAATAATCTATTTAGAGCCCATATTTTAAGTTAGGCACACACAAATCCAGTGTCAATGTTTCAGCTCGCTATGTCTTATGGTGGCTGAGTTTACTTGTGACAAACATTTTTGCGTTAAACGTCCATAACTTCACTTCTACGTTGAATTTCCAATCAATTCATAGCCTATATTTTAAGTTAGACCTACACAAATCTACTGTAAAAGTTTCAGCTTTATATGTCTTATGGTAGCTGAGTTTACCTGTGACAAAGTTTTGCGGACAAACCGACAAACCGACAAACCGACAGAAATTTTTCTAAGGGTGGATTCGGTTTCTCCAATGTATGAAACGTAAAGAAAACTTGAAATGAGTCAGTTCTAAGCAATGTACAGACAAAATCATTATTTTATTTATAAATATATATATATATATATATATATATTCTTCAGTATCAGTACCATGTGTAGTATGACATCAGTATCATCTTAATCTGGTAGCTTTCTGTCTAGTATCTTCCGTTATGTGCTGATTTCTTTGATTTTACATATATATGAACGTCTAAACCAGAGTAAGAAGTCAGTAAAATGACTATGATCTTTCAACCGAAACAAACCCTCTTCGTCAGTATCAGTTTGACTCTGACGGAGAAAAGATCTTAATCTTTTTTCTGATTTCTTACTGTAGTTTAGACATTGACTTTTAATTCACATGTTTATTGTGACATCTTGTTATATATAATATAAAAATATTTATGTATCAGGAATTCATTAATTTACCAGGTATAAAAAAATTCTCAAACAAATTTTTTGGTTTTATTTAAAACCTTTTTCATAGACACAAAAATGGAATTTCAAAATTAAAAACAATTAGCTCTTACATTAAAGGTTTAAAGTGAATGTGTCCCCATTTCTAAACTAATTAATTTTAAACCTTTAATGTAAGAGCTCATTGTTTTTCTTAATTTCAAAATTTTATGTTTTTACTTATGAAGGGACCAGTATTGATTTCCTTAAAACCTGGAAAACTGTGTTATTCCTAGTAAAAATGTGTTGATTACAATGCTCCGAAAAGAGAACTTATTGAAATCTTATCCTGCGATAATTATCTTTAGATGTAGTATATAAATTAGTTGTTGTAGTATCTGAGAATAGTAGATTGTCGACTTGATTTGGGACCCTTGAATATGGTTATGTCAAATGATTGTTGTAAATTACAAACAGAAAGAGAAATGGTGAATGTGAGAGAAGGGCAGGACCTGCGAAAGGATTAAAAGGCTTTAAAGTGCTTAATCACAAAGTGATAAACAATTGTTAGGCTTTAAGTAAAGCAAAGAGTCCTGGAAACAAACAACGCGTAGCTAATTTCTTATGTTTATTTATTGAGGTCAATCGTGAGTGACCTAATAATCAGGTCAGCCTTTAGAAATCTATATTTTCTCTGTGTTCATACTTCTTATTGGTTGATATGAAATGAATTCAGACCCTGAATTCATTTCAGGGTCTGAATTCAAATTTGGTTCATTATAAATTAGACTATGAAATCAACGACGACAGTTAAAACAACTTACAGGTTCAGGTTTTCTCTCAGCTCATTCAAAAGCTGAGTTTTCTACCATTTCAATGAAGATAAAATTGTAGTAACTCTCTTCTTACTTCTTAATAGGATATCCAGAAATAGCTGATTCTGACGGTCTGGTGTCCAAATTAGGTTGTTAATTCGTTGCTAATGGCTCAAATTCTTTAGATTTTAAAATTTTCAGGAAGTTTTTATTCTCTGAAAAGTTACCTTGCTGCGTTGGGCGGTAGGCATTCTAAAATTATGTGCGAGAAAGCCTCTACATCATCCCACTTTATGCAATTTGGAGAGTCTTGTAGTTTAAACTACATACGACCTTGTAGTTTTAACAACATATAAGTCATATGTACATGACCTATACATATAACCATATGATCTAATCTTGCTCTAGTCTCAAAGGTTAAAAATATTCTTAACATTTCTCAGCTGGTTTTTCTTGTATACAGGTGTCAACCTAGCAGAGTCGTGTAATATTCAAAACATTTTTCGCAGAAATACGTATACGTTGATCTTCTATACACCACTAACAATTACTTCGACTTTCCGAATCCATCTTCAAGACTTCCTTTGCAATTTCGTCTTCTTCTTAATTTCCCATTATACTACAATGACCTGGAATCAATTCAAGAATAACATATTTTCTTGATTAAAATGTGCAAAAAGCAAACTTTTTTATATCCCCTATCTGAAAGTAGCAATCATCAGGATTTTTTGACTAAATTCTTGTAAAGATGATTTAGTGCCCGTAAGGGTTCAAATCCTTGATCCAATCTTGAAGAGACAGCTTGATAATGCAGCGTACAAGGAGGTAGTTGGGCGTTCATGCTAGCTATGGTATGGCATTTACCGGAACGTAACAGCGCTCTCAAAAGTTTTTAGTAACATATAATTTGGTTTTATAAACAGATGTTAACAGAAAACACCAGGCGGAAAAACACACACTATTTACTTACTCTTTTTTAAATAAACTTTTTCAGAAGCTAAATTAAGTTTTCTAATAAAATAAACATATCTTCTTGTCTGCAACCTTGACTGTATAAATTTAATAATTGAAACAATAGCTATTAATTTTGTAGTTATGTTTCAATAATTATTAATATGAAATTATATATTTCACTAGAATGGTTAAATAATCAGGTATTTATAACGATACTTAACTAAACATGCCTGGTGTCTCGCCGAGAGTGCCAGTAGAAAGTAGTGGCGTCAAGTCACTTCACTTTATACCAAAAACATCTTAACTATTTTATTTTTATCAATCAATTTTATCAGAGCTTCTTAAAATTTACTTTTACTTTTCTTCCAGAACAGTTATTTCAATGTTTCAACACTGTTAATGGTGATTATCAGGAGAGGAAGTGGTATATGAGAAGGCCAGACTACTGAAAAGTTTCACAGGCTAAACACTGATGTAGATTGACCAAAATGAAAACGAAAAAAGTATCAATAACAAAATGAATGGAAAATATAATAAATGATATAAAATTTAAATAAAAATTTAATAATATTAAAATCTAGTAAAATTAAAATTTAAAAGGCGTAAATAAATAATAGTTTACAAATCATGATAAAATTAATTAATATTTCAAGTAAATTAAGTGCACTCTACCCTAATAAAGGAATACATTTTTTTTATCGTTATCCGTCTTTTTCTTATGAATGCTCAGAGGAACTTCCGTCAAGAATCACACTTACTCGCCCGTAGCCATCCATGCCGATAAACACGGTCTTTTCTGCAATGAATGCTTTAGCTTACAGATTTTACTGCAAGACACTCCCAAAAATAATTACTGTCACTCTCCGAACCTCCTAGTAAGCTCATATCTGGTTCTTCAATGACAACAGTGCACTGTTGCACTATGTGTTATCTAAACATAAATAGGTAACAAACTATATATTAATCCTATTTTGATTAATTTTTTTTTAAATTTCTCCTATACTCAATATTTTTATATTTTTAATAAAAATATAGTTGTCCTTATATTTCAAAATGTCTACAGTAGCATTTATATTTCCTTTTGTTTTTTTTATTAGTGTTTTTATTATTTATTGTTTCTATTTGTTTTTTTCTATATTTATACTGTTTTGTATTTTTTATATCATCATTCATTTTTATATCTTTCATTTAATTCATATTTATTTTACATTCGTTTTTTATCATTTTTTTTTATTTAAACAAAGTTAAATGTTAGAATTAGTAATAATAAAATCCGTCATACCTCGTAAAGTCTCAGAAAAGCTCGACCAGTTTCGGGTCCGTCTGGATCCCATCTTCAAGAGCACCTAACTGACTGTGAATGTTATTTTGCTATAACCTATGGTACCTATACATGTCACTGGTCCACAATGTAGATGACATGTACAGGTAGGTTATAGCAAAATAACATTCACAGTCAGTTAGGTGCTCTTGAAGATGGAATCCAGACGGACCCGAAACTGGTCGAGCTTTTCTGAGACTTTACGAGGTATGAAGGATTGTATTATTACTAATTCTAACATTACTAACCTCAGTGGAACTAACCCATTAACTAAAGTTAAATGTGCCTTACACTTTTTTCAGATATACTTACTTTTTTCAGATACTTACAAGCTGTTTTATTCTTTATTTTATGTCTACTTGTGTTTCTTCATTATTAACTCTACTTCTTGCTTAACTTTACTTCTTCTTCTCTTGACTTCAGTAATTGTTAGTCCCCGACGGTATCTGCAGTGATGAAGACTTTGAAAGTTTTTGCCCACCCTTATGATGACGAGAATGAAAACATTTGGTGGTCTCAATCTTGAGGGCGATTTCT
Source organism: Hermatobates lingyangjiaoensis (assembly GCA_026182355.1). Lineage (NCBI taxonomy): Eukaryota > Metazoa > Arthropoda > Insecta > Hemiptera > Hermatobatidae > Hermatobates > Hermatobates lingyangjiaoensis. The sequence continues at coordinate 1,409,669 of JAPFBL010000881.1, forward strand.
CTGTCAATTACTTCACCACTGCAGATACAGTTGGGAACCAACAATGTATGAGTGGAGAAAAGAAGAAGTAAAGTTGAAGAAGAAGTAAGTAACATGTACAAATAATAATGAAGAAACATAAGTAGACATAGGATAAAGAATAAAACGACTTGTAAGTATATCTGAGGAAAAAATCATGAAGCACATTTAATTTTGTTAAAATAAAATGAAAGACTTGCTCCGATTTACATCAGTATATATATATATATATATATATATATATATATATTCGGTTAAAGTATAGAGCAGCTTCTGGATTTAAGACCTGCAGCTGGATTGTTCGAGTTTCCAGACTACTAGGCTTTGCTTAAGGAGTAAATCCCAAATTAATATATACCACTGACTATTGCTTTATCATATGATAACAAAATTCTGTAATAGTAATGTTTTTCTTAGTTTATTTTATTTAATTCACTTTATTAATTTGTAAATTTTATTACAAATTGAAGACGATCAATGTCCATTAAAAACTTGTGTGTTAGTGTAATTGTAGATTTAGTTATTTAAACATTATAATAAAGTGTTGTTATCAGAGATCTTTGTTCCCTTTTATTAAATGAATCTTGGACAATTAATTTAGGATTTACTCCCTGAGAAGCGTCTAATAGCTAGGAGATTCGTACAAGCGAGTTACAAAGTCTTAAATGCAGAAGCTGCTGTATACTTTAACCAAATATACTGGTATGGGTGCCAGAAAATTTGCTACCAATCTGTACAGATTATATACTCGTATGTATATATAAATTATATCAATGTCTAAACCACAGTAAGAATTCAGAAATGAATATGTAATTTCTGAATTCCTTACTGTGTTTTGAATGTTCATTTTTACTTTTCGTTTTTTTTTAAATGTTGATATATATAAATAAGAATCTACTGAATAATGTAATATTTTGGTTAATTAAAAAAATTTTTAAATCGGAAAGTTATCTCATTTGAAGGTTTGTTTGCAACACTGATTGTAATTTAATTGAAATCACCCAAAGGAATATCAATTGTTGATTGATTCAAAGTTATCGAGCTAAAAGCATGAGGAGCCTTGGCAAAGTTGTGATTATAGAGCAATTTTCAACTATCGCACTAACAACAGGTATGAAAGGGGAATAAAAGATAAAGCCGAGATAAGGCAGCGTTTAGGTATCAATGTTGATAGAGCTGCTGCATTATGTAAGTTGTCTACTTCTCTCAAATCTCTCTTAGCGCTATATTTATAAAGTTACGTCAAACACCATTCATTTCATCTGGACATCTTCTTTTGTTCAAGTCAATAGAATGCCACATGTTGCTACAATGTTGAAATCTGTTACATATTGAGGATATTTAAAAATTTTCTTCCTTGATTAACGTTAAAGAAGTTAATTAGTTTCTTTATAGCCTAATAAAAGAATATTTTTGTCACTCAGGAAAAATTAAGTAAACTTAAATTTTTTTGCCAATTAGTAATAAGTAAAATGTAAATGGTTTACAACAACTAACGCACAAAATCTTGATTAGAGTAACATCAAACATATGTTATGATCTATTAAACCTTTATATATATATATATATATATATATATATTATTATTTTCTATGAGTTGTCCGGGGAAAGAAATATGATTCGTTAAAATGGTCATCTCATTCGTTAAACTCTCCTATTGGTCACCATTTTAACGAATCATATATATATGTAAATATTGGTAGCACTCTTCCCTTAAGCATACATTATTGAAAAAAAACATCAAAAGTTTTCACTATTCAAAAAATTATGTTTTACAATAAGATATAGAATTCTTGGCTATTGTTGATACTGAAAGATTGTGGACTCAATACAGGTCACATTTCTTGACGGATCATATTGAAAATACACTCAAAAATAGCACCTTTTAGAAAGATGAGCTGAATACTTTCTATCCAAATTACATAGACAGAAAGAACTTTATGGTTCATTTCATGATTTCAGAAAATGTTTCCTTCACGCTAATGGTTTAGACTTCTACCAAACGGAATCTGCATTCTTCGATGACGTTAATGGCACCTTGCATAAGTGGTAGTTAAAATGACAGTATCCAGTTAGATATTCTACATTTATTTTTTAATCCTTCCTTTGAAAATTTATATTTTATTATCTAATTTAAGTTTAATTGCAATAAGCTTTGAACTTTAACAATACTTTAATAATAATATTCTTTTTTCTTTATACTTTCAACAATTGTATCCTTGAGAAAAATATGAACTAGATAAGAGCTTCTTTTAAATTTGAATTAAAATGGCCACTTTTAATGAACTGTAAATTATGTCTTTCTTAATAAAAACTATCTTAAGGGGAGATGTTTAATATCTTTTAAACAGTTGCTCCTGATATACTCGTACCTAGATATGCTTCTGATTGCAGATTATTAAAGCTAACATCGGTACCTTTTCCACTTTACCACCGATTCATATGATATCACTGCTTTCATCATATCAGAAATAATAACTTTGTAGAAAAAAAAATGTATAGTTTGTTAATAATCTATGTTCTACCAAAAAACCACAGCAGAGCATTCCTTTGTAAGGTCTCTATATCTTTATATTTTTAGACCTATCTCTCTTTATATCTATCTACACTATCTTTCAGCAATTTTTTAAGCATCCGCGTAAGCTCAAAGGTGGAATCATCTAGCCTCCTCTTCTTAAACAAAGTACTAAATTATTAGAATCTCCAATAGGCTATTCCACAACTAATCGCCACATAGGTACAATATCGCACCTCCCTGAAGGCAGTGTTTAGTAGTCAAAATGTCAGTTCTGGTAGATCTTATACTTACACTAATTACTGTTGCTTTAACTTGTTATAACCCATTCTGCAGATCATCAATAGAAATATCTATATTTTAGTTCACATTTATTGGATCTGAAGGTTTCTCATCAAAAGTTCCTTCACAGTGACTGTCAAAACCATATGAAAAGAAGAAACGAAGTCACACAAAAACTTATATAAAATGTCTTAACAATTAATACAATCTCTTTAAACTGCGACCAGATGGTTGGCTTGTACCTAAAAGCCAGATGTGAACTTCTTCGAAAACTCTTCACGTAACAATTTTACTGTAATGAAGAACCTGTTTTAAATTTAAACACTGAAATACTTATATTAAAAACTAAAATATAACTTATTCAAACTGATAATTATCATTATGACTGGCAAATAGAATCTATTGACTGACCAAATATATGTGATGTTTCAAACATAGGCTTAATATATAGGATGCTAATCTTACATAGAAAGTATGGTAATAATTAATACGTAAAATGCTGTTATAATATTTGTTATAACAAAAGAGATTGTTTTCCTGCTTTGTTTATAATTTCAGTATTCACAATAGATTTTGATATGCGAGAAACGGAAATTGTGTGCTCGCTATACCCTGGAAAGGATGTAAATCGGTCTTGAAACAGTATAACACTGTTGGATATATAAAGCTGAACAAAGAAACATTTGGCTTTCGCTAGTGCACACCTGTAGAAATATACTCTAAGTGACAAACGAGTTTCTCTTTAGCCACTTAAAATAAACCAGATTTGTATTCTGCAGGTTGTACGTAGGAAACAATGTTACAAATGCATAATACTGTTACGGTTACACTAAAAGTATACTAAATGAATTAAGAAATATATTTAGTTCTTGGTTCCAATTCTAATTTAATTTGTTAATAGATGAATAACATTGGTCTACGTGGAACAAACTGTGAGAGTTTTAGCTATTAATTACAATCACGACCTGAAAAATTTGTCCTTTGTATGGTATTGTACTGGTTTGACTATAGCAAATTATATAACCATGGTGGGTTTAGTTCTGCTTAAAAATGAAGTAAGATGTGGGATTTGATGTATTGTGTATTTTAAAAGAGATTATGAGAGAGATCAAAGGTCAAATGCATTGAATATATATAATGTTTGATTTATAGCTCATAAAAGGACGGTTCTGCTGATTATAGTATAAGCTGAATTAGAAATGCATAAATCAATTGATTTCTGTTTAAGATGAATGAGGTTCAAAACTGGAGGAGTACAAATTAAAACATAGAAGAAAAGATGGATTTATGTACAACTTACAATTCACTGGATAGTTATTGGTTTATGAGTTGTTAAGTGGTTATAAATAGAAAGATTTAGTGTCAGGATTGATGACAAAGCTGAATTGAAGACATTATAAATAGTGGTATATTACAAAAGGGATAGTAAGTTAATTAATCAAGGAGGAGAATTGGCCTTGCAGACTTGAGGTCAGGAGGTGAAGTAACAGTAAGTGGGCTGAGGGAGGTGTGGCGGTGAACCTCCTCGGAGTGACCTCGGTCAGATCGCTCCGACTGCTGAGGCCAGCTGGGAGGCAAACCTATGCTCCGGCAAGTGGAGCAAAGCAAGCGCAAGTGCCCTCGTACTGCTCCCACCCAAACTACTCATCAATAATCAATCTCAAGGGCTTCAAGTCTGACTGGAATACTCTTTTACTGTCCTCCCTCCTTCTAACATTGGGGTAGTTTAAATTTCCTTACCCCTTCACCGGTTTCGCACTAACTTCATTCAACACAAATACAAAGCATTCCTAATTTCCTATTTGAGACTTATTAGAAACAGGCTGTCTAATTTATTTTGTATTATATATTAATAACATCCTTAAAACAAGAAAACATTTATTTTACGAGGCATTTCTCTACTTTCATCTTATCACTACTGACAAGCGTGGAAGTTATCCTGGATTCATTTATATCAGATGCGATCAACACTATCTTCTAAATTACTAAATCTATCTGAAGCATAATGCACGCTCTTAGTTTTGTAAAACATGTATGTAAACAGAAAACATGTTATGTAAAATTATGTTCTTGAACAATCCTACCGGACAAACTACCCTAGTCAAGCAGATCACAGTGCAAATGACATTTTGTTTTGCAATGCTTTTATAGCTAAACTATCTTATACATTTAATTTCATAATCTTCAACCAATTTAGTTATGAGTTATTAAGTTGATTCCACAACAGATGTTCTAAATTTTGTATACTTGAAATTTATTTAAAGTAAGAATTTTTTTACAAGATTTGGCATCGTACAGATTAATTAACTTACTTAATTAACTTTAACTGTATTTAACTTCATTAACTTAAAGAACTTTATGTTCTTTCAGAAGGATGATGTGTACATTTTGTTACCCACCTCATGAATAAATCTGAGATAACAATAGGGCATGAATTCGCTATCCCCACGAAGCGGTTATTTAATCTACATACACAAGGGAGTATAGAGCACTTTAAATGTGATATGTCGATTGGCTGAAGTTTCACTTAACTGTTCGGAATCTTTTTATTTCTCATATTTATTTATTATTATCTTACAACTACTTCTACAGGGATAACAAGTAATATTGATCCGTGCTACAACTAAAATAAAATAAAAGATTTGTGAAACTACCTATTGACAGTACTCTATATAAATTGTTCTATTCACATGTAATTGGTCTTATCAGTTAGCATTGCTGAGTATATCTCGAGGCCATCATTTCAGTCTTGTAATAGAGTTGGTAGAAATCGAGTGGATAATAATTGCTGAACAACAAAAAGTTTAGATTGAGTAGTAAAGATTCATGAAATTTGTAGTATCGGAAAAACGGTATTTTCAGATTGTTATCAATAGCAGGTAAATAGTGGAAGTACTGCATTTTTTTTGGAAGTCTAACAAGGATTAATGGAGTGATCAGATCAAATCCAGAAGCTTTTTTGGATTTGAGTTTTTTTATTGCATACTAGACATCAGACAGAGAAAACAAGAGGAAGACTCAAGTTTAGTTTAGTATGTTACAGTATAAAATAAAACTTCAAGATTTAGTTATATATAATTACTCGTAATATAAAGAAGTTGCGTTCTTATAACCAATTCTTCCACCCTGACGGCCAGTGCTTGCTTGTCAGTAACTTAGTAATAAATCAAAGTGCCATCGTTAAAAACGCCTTAACGTTTCATGTGAGGAATAATGTCGAAGCCTTTTTATATTATGTTTATGTCTAAATCTCTAAAAGTTATAAGCAATAAAAGATATTAAAAAGGCAGTGAACAAATATTTAAATTAAAATATTTTAAAAAACAGTTCAAGTTAAAGAAAATTTGAAAACACTTAGGTGTTTCTTTAAATTACCTCTATAAATCTGCTTAACAAAAATACAAATTTAATATCAAATGTACCACATTAAAATTAAATTTTGTGTACGTGTCTGTGTATCGTATGTGTGTGTGTGTGTGTGTGTGTGTGTGTGTGTGTGTGTGTGTGTGTGTAGTGTGTGTGTATTTATGTGGTTGTATGCTGTAATGAAATAATCATATTAAGCTGTCTAAATGCCTTAGAAATGTAGTAATAAAGAGTAAACACAACAAGCCCAAATCTGATTTGGATAACTGTTGTCAGCAGGAGAAAAATAGCGAAACTCACTGTTTTTTTTATTACTTCAACTTAAATCTTCTTTACCTTAGCGATAGGGCAAAGAATTATTTATTATTCCAAAACATAATTCATTATTTATATGACATTTTTATGCAGAACTTAAAACAATATAAAACAAATTTCCAACCTTTGGAATTGTGTCTAAAAAAAATCCCAATGTACTGCAAATGTCAAAATGAATGATTGTAGTGGAAATTATTAAAAATTCGTCACATTAGTTAGATGATAGAAAAGAGACTTTGTGATTGATTCAGGCTCCTTGAGTCACACTGATTGTAGGTTAAAGGAAGATAGCAAGCTTAGGTGACTCACTGTGATGAATGTCGTGCCTCCAAGAGATAACAATGAAGGCCCTTCGATAAAATTCAAATAGCTCTGGGCAAACAATCATAGTTCATGAAAATGTAAGCGATTTTCCAGGAATTGTAAAAAGATACAAAACGTAGCCAATAGAAGTTAATTTATTCAATTATATCTTTGAACCACCACTTCTCTAGTAGATAACTCAGTAAGAAAAAGAAACTAGTATTTTATTGTTTTCTTTAACTTCAATGGTCTTTCAATATTTCCTTTTTCTCATAAAGTCCCAAAGAAGCTCAAAATATTGAGAAAGTGAATAATTGAGATATAACTGCCTGCGAGGGTAAATGTAGTTAAGTGGTTACGATTGTTTCTTTAAGATCAAAGGTCCAATGTTTGAATAGGAGATACAACCTATAATCAGACTAAGTTCAAACTAAAGCAACAGCCTTATCTAGGAGATTTGCATCAGTTAGCATACGATGTTCTATTTTATTCCTGACTTCTGGTTACCACCTGTTACTCTTGTCCAACAAAGGTTTTATTATTCTTTCTTTACATTTTACATTTTCATATACCTCTCTTACCCCAGCCTTCATATGTTCAACTTGAATCTCTGGGAACGACCAGATTCTTGGTCAAAAAATAGTGTTCCTGTATTTACCATTCGTATATATATGACTGCAATAAGTACCAGCTACTGCGTTAACAACTTTATTGTTGTTAATCAAAATATATCATTCTGTTCCTTGAATATAAGATTGTTAGAAAAATCATGGAACATCACCTAAAAATACATAAGTCTATATCTGTTTCTGTCTGTATGAAAAAGATACATAGATATAGAGGTAGATAAATAGATAGATGGAGAAAGAGAGAGAGAGAGAGAGAGAGAGAGAGAGAGAGAGATGAGAGGGAGGGAGAGAGAAGTATATCTCAAAAAACATGTGTTATTGTCAGGAGTTAATATTTAAGTTCCTCTTAACCCTGTGCCACAAAATAGATCAGCACAAATATCATACTTATTATGGACTACTTTATATAAATAAATTTGGATTTTTGTAATGAAAAAAAATGTGCCATAAAATTTTGATTAAAAACACTTTAATTTGATTACTTCGTTTAAATTTAATATGTTCTGGTTGTGAAACGTGCAAAAAGTGGTCTTAGCCCCAAAACTTTAAAAAATGTTTAAGAAAGATGCTAAACAAACGTTTAATTGACTCTGGTTTGGTTTGACTAGATATTAAACAAAATACATCAAAATATAGATAAAAATATTAAATTTTTGAATTGTTTAATTTGTTAGAAGGAAAGTAAAAAAATACTGATGAAAATATTGATAGGTAAATAATAAGTTGAAAAAAAAATTGTGACATAACTTTATTCCTAGTGCTAGAAGTTAGACATGGGGCTAGCGAAAAGGGCCTTTTAGTGTTCTACTTGGCAGGTTTGTCGATATCCCTACCTTACCAGTAACCGTGCCAGTGAGACATCAAGAAAGCTTGTGAGTTACACCTTTAACGTACTATACTCTCTGTGTTTGAGGTTGAAATAAACAGAAAGCTATTATTAAATAGTATTTGTGAGATCTATTTGAATGATTTTTATTTTATATCTTGTCCATGTCAAAATCTGTAATATTATTTGGCAAAAAATAAAAAAAAAATTGGAAACTAAGCATATTTAAATATTTTAAAAATGCTTAGTGATTATAAATATTATACTCTACAGTTCATAATTATAATATTTGCTCTGCCATGAAATGTCAAAAAAACTAAATTTGACATTTGCTTATATTCTGTTACTTAACGGTCAACAGTCCAAGAAATTTCATAGAGCGAATACCATCTATAAGTCTGATTATTTCTTGTTCTTTTAAACTCCTTTGCATACTGTAAATTACCAACAAAATTATCTAATAGTAAAATTTATAAATTATTCCTTTTTGATTTCATGTAACTTATAGTATATAATAAATATATTTTACAGTATTATATATTGTACTTAGATATAATGATGATTATAGTAAATGTATAATTCGCTTATAAGCTTTATCTATTAGTATGAATTATATTTTATTTTAAAAAAAAAATAAAAACAATTAATTGTCCTAAAAATTCCTATTCGCGTGAAATTTAACAGCATTAAAGACAAAAATTAGTTACATCAATTACTGTTATTATTATATGTTCACATGCTAAAATGTGAAAAGAATTACTTTATGAATAAGTGCATAAAAATTGTGTAGCCACTCGCGTAAGATTTTTAACAAATAATATAATAATCTCAAGATAACCTTAATAGAGGAAAACCTACTGCAACAAAACAGCTGATAATTAGACATTTTATTAAGAAGTCCCTGTGCTACTAATCAAAATTCTTGTAAACAGTAAAGAAAAACGTTTATAGTGATATTAATGCATAACAGTTCTTCCTATGAAAAGAAATTTTTAAATTAACTCCGCTCAGCTCACAATATTGCTGCCACTGAAGAGGTAAGTAATAAAACGAAGCTGTTTTACCTAAACAATGCAAAACAAAAACAAATGTTGAATAACAATTTAAGATATTTGATTTCACTCATGTTAAATTATTTTACTATTATTATTTATATATTCACTCATTTTATTACTTTGTCCAAATTAAAATATTTTTATAAAAATTTGTTCGATAAATTTCATGAAAGTGAGATGAAAATCAAAAATCTAAAGTAATGTATTTTCTATAAAATGTAATATGATGAAGAAATGTTTACTGCAGTTATATGAAAGTAAAGATATTATCATTTCATTAGGTTTACTGTTTACAGCCATAGCTGTGTTGAATACAGAGGTTACCGTTTACAAAACCGATGTTAAGTAATATTGGGCATTGTTAGCACTTGGATGGGTGACATTACGATTCCTCGCAGTATGACTTTCGCTATGGTTTGACTGGATGCCGGTTTAAAACGAGCCACACATTCGCTCTTAAGACAACCCGAAAGACGTCGGCAGCGTTGACCCACTAGAAGTACATTGACAAAAAATTACGAATATTTTAAGATGATAGGTTCTAGATCAATTTTATATTGCATGTGAATAGTAGAATCTGAAAATAATAATAGTAATTAAGTATAAAATGATTCGTTGTTGTAATGACTATAATTGGTGATGATAAGAGCCTACATTTAAATTTACTATAATTATATATAATAACAATCTCGTTGACAACCCATTGAGTTTTGTTTATATTTTAATGTGGTTATTGAGATGAAGTTATATCATACCCTCTAGTAAAGTACTACATAAACTTATAGATAATCCATTTATTGTTTTTAGTTCTTATATTTCCGAGTCAACTTACAGAAAGCTACTATTATGAAATGGTATGAGGTGACAATAATATTAGGCGACTCGACTAAGGCAAATTCTTACATACTTTAATGAATTTCAAACCTTAACTATTACCTTTAATAAAGGTTTACTAATTTCTCAAATCGGTTTTTTATTTATCTTTCTTTCAAAAAATGGATGATATAACACTAAGTTCTTCATAAAAAGAAAATTATACAAAACATTTTGTTTTTTATTCACCATGTGTTTGGAAAAAAAGCATGAAGTATTGCGCGCAGATTAAAATTCAAAATTTTGAGTTTTCAAATGATACACTCAACCTCAAATGAGACCCCTCAACCCAATGAAATAAGTTTCGTTAATTGGCGTACGTATGTATGTGTCTTGTTTATGTAAGAGTGTGTTACTTACGAGTATACTCGTCAAATTTGATATTGAAATTACTCTTACACCTGTGGTGGATATGAAGCATGGGCTCCAATATTACTAATTTTTGGTCGCACTTTGTCTAAAAAAAAGTGAAAATTATCTTTTAGAGTATAAAGTTTATAAAACGGTTCTAGAATAATCATAAATTAACTTGTTTGGAGCTCTCAATGGTTGATTGTTATATTTAAATTAAATCAGAAAATATAGATTATAAAGAATACATTTTATCCTAATTGATTACACTGAATGCGAAAATCAAAGGTTTTTGTAATTAATAATTAGTTTTGGTAGTCATTATTCCAATTAATAATTCCTGGTAAAGATCAAAGGCCATTATTTTTATATTATTTTAGGTTAGGTTGCAGATTTATTTTTATAAAAAAATAGTAATTAAAATACGCTTATCAAACGTGTGAATACCACTAAGCATAAATATTATTTAGTCATTACAAATCCTTCGAAAACTTTAGAAATTAACGTCGGAGATCGACGACAAAGAGAGAAAACTGCTAGAAGTGAATTTCGTATTCCTGGCTATTTTGTTAAGCACAATTCAACCTTCGCTGTTGGTCATTTTCAAAGATATAAGAAACTTTTCTGATAGAAATATTTAAGATGATTATATTATTTAATTTCAAAGCCTAAAAGGTTTTTTAGTGAATGCTGGGTAGTAAGATGATAATCCGATTTATGCATGTTTATGATAGTAAAGGTGCATTCAGAAATAGATATTCTTATTATGTTTTAAATAGCAGACCTGGAGTTGTTAATGAAAGTAAAGAGTCAATGAACTGGCTGAATTTGATTTCAAAAATATCGATTTAGATAAGCAGGAGGATGAAGGGAAAGGCCTACGTGTTAGTCACGTTTTGGTGACTCAAAGGTTCGAGGCCGTCCCTCTGCCCTTTGAACCTCAGTTCTTAATTCTACGACTGCAACCTCAGTTCTACTGCAACAACCGTGTGCTATTAGAGTTTGCTGGTCCCATCAGGTTATGGTTTTCTGATCCCTTCAGGTTTGTCTTTTAAATACCATTGTATTTTCAATTTAATTGTAGAATTTGTTCAAATAATGTTTAAAACAAATATCTTTCCTTTTGATGGTCACTTCTTAGAAACTATGATAACAAATTCTCTTAAAAGCATTTGTTTTTGTAAGATTGCTTTCAAAGTGGATTTTTTTTTAAGTTAATACTCCTAAATCAATATAATTTTGGAAAAAAGTCTGGGATTTGATACTAACTTCGTTAAACACTCATTTGCTTTTTGTCACTTTAATCAGGTTGAGCTCCAGTGATGATTTCTGATTATATTTCACTAATGTAATGTTCCTCTTTAATAAAAGTCCAAACTTCTATATGTTTATAATTACTACAATTTATACATTTTAAACAATTATTGTAAAGCAGCATCTATTGTAAAAAACAATTTTTGGAGTAACAAACAACTATCGCTGGCTTCAGTCCGTCACAAGATGTTTGATGAATCATCCGTATATCCGGTATTAAGAGTTTTCCAATAGGGCTAAGCATAGTTTCTCATGGAATGCCGAAAGGTTGAGAGAATTATGATAAATCAAAACAGGTCCTAAGCATGCATAGCTTTTGTAAAACTATACTGTTAAGCAAAAGTTTAAAATTTAAATAAGTCATTGTTCATTTTGGTAGGCGGTTTACTAAATTGTTTGCAAACAGTGGAGCAGAAACCATAGCCAGTAGTCAGTGGTAATTTCCCCAGATTATAAAATGTATTTTAGGCAATAATAGTGTTCAAAAGACGACTCATCGTTATCTCACTTTATTATTTCCTAGTAAGAATAAATTACCTAAAATCTTCAAATACTGGTTTCTACTCAGTTTTTTATCCATTATGTATTCTTTAAAGATTTTAAACCAGATATAATTTCTACTCATTCATTACTTCGTTCATTGAATTCCACGAAGTTAACTTAACATAACCTGCAGATAAACTTAAATTTTTAGTGGATCCATCACTAAATTTTTTCTTTGTTTTCATTGAACAAATATTTTACTTTTATACAATTGTTCCGTGAATATTGTTGTAAAGTTGTTGTGATACTCAGTACATTCTGGTGATTTTCCATCTTCATCTTTTACAGCTAATTTTTAATTTTTTTTATCCAGTTCTCTTTAAATGCTTGATTGGTTTAACTGTCTTGTCTGTTGGTTCTATGAGAGTTACGATAGACCACTTTACGAAAACATTTAATATTTACCCCACCCATATGACAACAGTTATGATATTAAACCAAAATCAAACTAAAACAAAACATGATTGTTTCACAAATGCCCTATTTAGATATTTATCTGTCAACGTTACATTGACATTATTTCAATCGACAATATTTCAGTGTTAATGATAACTCCAATATGCAATTCAAATAATTTCCAATTCAATTTCATTCAAAGGAATTAATATTTCTTTACGTAAAAATTAATGAAAGTTCTGTAATTCATGAGTTACCGTTAATATTATTAGTATCGATGACATTTCTAATATTGAAGTTATTTGTAATGTCCCTTTCGGCTCTTTCGTTGCTCAGTGTACCACTCTTGGTGGCCATTCTTTTAATATTTCAGCTCAAGTAACTCTCAGAAGGAGTTCTTTTATAAAACGGATGGTATTCTTGGCAACTATCCCTGAATCCCTTGAGGTATCTCTCTGCATCTCGTGTAGTCATCTTCTTCCCTGCTATACAATAAATCTTCACAAGTCACCTCCCTTTCAAACAGAGTCTGCATTCTTTATCTATTTTAAGACTCATTTCACATAGATGAGGCCTTTAGATAACATAGTCGAACTCATATGTTTTTTCCTGAATTCGTTTTCCTTGTATGGATATTTATTTCAATAACTCCATTTAGCCAGTTCACTTGAAGCAGTTAGTTTAATGCAATTTTTCTTAATAAAACAAAATACTCATTTACCTTACGTTCACTAAATCAGTATGGATTTAATATCATTGTTATATTCAATTAGCTCGATTACCTTGAGAACTAAAGATCTTAGGTTTAGCTCTAGATTGTTTATAAGTTATTATATAAATTATTGTTTATAAGTTTGACAGCAGTGAAAATTCAGTAATACTGCCTAAACTTTAGTATCGGGGGCCAGATTAGCTCAGCGGCAACATGTTCGTCTCAGAAGTGCTAGGTCCGGAGTTCGATTCCCACTCTGGCTATCGATAAGTTCACGTGAGAGGTGAATAAATCGGAACACGTTGTCACTAGGAGAGGACGTTAAGCCGTCGGTCCAGAGCCTGTACGATGCCAGGTACTCATTAAAGATCCCTACTCTAAATACACTTCAGTTAGACAGCATTTAGAACTCTCAATGTAGAATTAATGGCAGAGGCAATATTCCCTCGAGAAATCTGCACCGGAGAGGGCTGACTTTACCAGCCCCTTAGCCCTCTATAAAAAAATAAAAATCTTTATTATGCATTCAGTAGTGAAAATTATTTATGATGTACTAAATTTTTCATAGAAATTTTTAAAAAAATTCATTCTTCTTTAGTTACCTGTGGAAGTAAAAAAATATTTTCTGTCTTCATAAATATACCACAATGCTTCTTTTCAACCTAGTAATTAATTAATTAATCCAGTAAAGATTTATTGGTTGTACTCTCTTCTTAGGATTTATCAAATAGTGTGACTAGCATTGGGTCAGAAAGCTTCCAGAAATATTGATAAGTCAACATTTTTCATTTTAACCCAAAATTTGACTTTCTGGCTATTAAAACAGTCATAAAATTGTTTCAGTTTAAAATCAATCATTTTTATGACAACCTCAAAATGATAACACACTAGAGTTAGTAGTTTAAGAAAAATAGAAATCAATTAAAAAATCACAAATGACCCAAAAAGTAATTTTTATATAAAATAATATACTTTAAAAACATTAACATCATATATAAACTATAATTTTGGGGTAAAGTGGTCATTTTTTTGGTAAAATGTGAATTCGATCCATCAGATAGTCTGATCTGTAGTTTACCAACAAACTTTAACATAAATACCCACCCGCAGACACAACGCATAATAGATGGTATACACACACACATACACAGATACACACACACCACACACACACACACACACACACACACACACACACACACACACACACACACACAAACAAACACACGCAAACTTCAAAAATAGACTCATTACACTTGAAAGCGTTTAAATTTTTTTCAAAATCTTAATATCAAAAGTTTTTATTATTCTATAGTTAATTTACAGTAAAGTAAAAACCTACTACGGCGTAAAATATTTTGGAAATCGTGTATGTTATATTTTAAGATCACTTTACTATTCGGAGTATAGGATCTTAAATTCATTTTTTGTTGTAGAAATGCTTACTGTTACTTGTTGAGAATCAGTAACTAATTTTGTCATCTGAATTTTCAGGCTTCTGTACACTTACTGATAACTAATCAAAGAGTTAACTTTTTTAGGGGTTGTAAAGAATACATTTTATATAACATTAAATTAACGTGTTTAATATACATCATTGTATAATATCCTATTCATATTTTCACTTCAGTTCACAAACTCCTAAAGAATAACATAATCCCTCCAGTTCTTGAGCAGTATACAGATGATACAATTTGAAAAAGTAAACTAGAAGACAATTTTGTTTGGAATGACTTTCTCATTTTACTGGTAATCACTGTTCACTTTCTTTTCCTCTCTGTTGCATAGTTTCTAAATGGCATTTGCTATAAAATTAAATGAATGATCATTACCTTTTGCCTAAATACCAAGGCTAATTTTAGGACACCTTTCAAAAACCTTTGATTCATTATCGGATTTGTTCTTACTTTAACTAGAAAAATACTATTTCAGTGATATATATAAATATCGAGATAAAAGAATGTGTGTGTGGGGGTGTGTATATGATAGAGTGTGTGTTTGTGTGAGTGTGTGGTGTGTGAGAGAGAGAGAGAGAGGGAGAATGTAATTGTGTAATTATTTCGAGTTCAAAATCAAAGAAGAGTAACACAAGATGTAAGATGATAACATAGTTACAAACTAAACTTGTCCAGTTTAGATGGTCTTTCCGATTATGTGTGTAATGTTAGACTTACAAATCAACACCACTGGATCAATTTTATTTAAAATCCCTACTCGAGTTTGCCATCCCCATGTAGGATGTATGTATGTTTCATTCAAATATAATCCACATGCATTCACCATTCACATGTGCCATACAACAGACTTTTAATCCTAAGCAGGTACATTCTTTATATCAACTGTTAAAAGAAAAGAAAAATTGGACTAAAATTAGGCCTGTAGAATTTATTCACTGGAAATTTTATTTTCGTTGCTATCTAAATATTCTTTTATTATCTTGGTTCAATTTTAAACCTTAAGTATTCATTTCGCAGCAGATTTCTTTGCGATGCACCTCAATTTCAAATTCTTATAGCATTACAAAATATTTTGTAATATTAAGTTTGTATAGAATTGATGTGTACACAAGTTACAAATATTTTTACCTTACAATATCTTAGTCCAATTTCTGCATTTTTCTGTAGTTTAGGCGTTTATATATCTTATATTACAGAGCTACTGTGACTTTCTGTCCGTTTCTTTGTTATCAAACTCATTCAGAGCTTTAGTGATATATATCCACAATTATATATCCCCTTAACTACGTGAACCAGGATACTAGGAATGATATTTTATTTACATATTATACATATAAATTGTACGTACGATATTTTCATTACAATTTTTTTTAACCGTAATGACAAACATGTACACCAGTATTTTAAACAAAGAATATCTGTAAAATTAAATCATTAGTTGTGCAATCCGTAATTGTGTGGTATTTAGTCATTCTGAGGTAAATGGATAAGCAAGCAAAAGTCTACACACAAATGAAGTTTTATTCAACAACAACAACGCGTTTCGAACTCTTTGTGTTCGAGCACAAAGTGTTCGAAACGCGTTGTTGTTGAATAAAACTTCATTTCTGTGGAGACTTTTGTTTGTTTATCCATTTTACCTCAGAATTTGTAAAATTAACTACTATTATTGTTATTATTAGTTGTCAACCTTTTGAGATGGGCTGTTAGTATACAAATAAGTAAGACTAGAATTTTACATCCATTTTTAAAGCCAAGAGATTCTATGAAATAAGTTATGAATCAAGTTCATGCTGGCTTCGAAAGTATGTAAAAGTTAGTTCTGATCTTCATACTTGTCTATATGTTCAAAATGGTCATTATGTTTAATTACTTTCAAAGAAAGATTATAATGGTCCAATATGTTAATACGATTAGTCACAGTTAAGACTGTACGATCACTTAAGATTTTTATAGTGTTTTAACAACACTTATTCTCTTTGCCTGATTGACTTTAGTTATTTATTTAGTCAACTTTAAATGTAATTATGTTATATTATATATACCTATTTATATATATATATATATATATATAATTTTTTTTTTGAGGGTTCAGGTCTAATGATTTTAAACTAGTCCTTTTGCCGACATTTCGACATATATTTATGTCATCTTCAGGGCCACAACATGATTGTTTTACAATTAGCACTACTATTACAACTATAATCAGTTATTTCGACTATGGATTTTTTTTTAATTTTAATGATTATAGTTGTAATAGCAGTGCTAATTGTAAAACAATCATGTTGTAGCCCTGAAGATGACATAAATATATGTCGAAACGTTGGTGAAAGGACTAGTTAAAATTATTAGACCTCAACCCTCAAAAAAAAAAAAAAAAAAAAAAATTGCATCATATAAATATTGGGTCAAGAAAACAAATCATGATTATACATCATGAGTTTAAGTACTGACTGACCGAGTCCCGATAAACTTTAGTTTTGTTTCTATTCCACGGTCGATACTTTATATAATATATATATATATATTCACAAGGTTCAAAATCGAAGAAAAGTAACACACAGAGTAAATAAACACTCTTACAAAATCAAATTTTTGGGAAATCTGTCTTCAAAAGAAAGGGATGCCAAGCACGTTGTAGACGCAACGAAATGGTTAACTTAATATTACTCGCTCGATTTTTATATGTTGAATATTCACAGTCTGCATGCCTTTGTTATTTAAATGTTTAAATTGAATTTAGTATAATATTGATGGCTATATTGCTACGTGACTTTACTGTAAGAAAACCATTGGAAGTTGAGAATGGAATTAAAGTGCCATTGGTTAGAAGTTAAAAACGATGTTAATAAAGCTACCTATCTTTTATGGGGACTAATCACTTATATTGACCAATAGAGCCATTAAGATATGGAATGATTGCTAGCACGTTGTCAGATAACAGTGATCATCATTTCAGCTGGGTTATTTCAAAATTTTATTTTGCGTGCTTCAAAGAGACTCATCAGATATGTCAAAAACGCATTGTTGTAATAAAATAACGATAAATATTTATGTCGCCTAACTCTGTCACTCACATTCAATCCTACCCCTCTCTTTGTCACTCTCCGTCTATCTCTCACTCTCTCTCTCTCTCTCTCTCTCTCTCTTCTCTCTCTTTCTTTCTTTCTTTCTTTCTCTCTCTCACACACACATACACACATACAAACATATATATATATACTTCAATGTTGATGAAAAACACAGAAAAATTAAAACACAAACTTACAGTCTTGATTTTTGGTTTGAACCGTCTTCAGAAGAGATAAGAGAGAGAAACCAAGTGTACTGGTACAGAGACGGTTTGAGACCCAACTTGTTAACCTGACAGAAAATAGTCAGAAGACTTTAACATATAAGCATAAAAGTCATCGGTGCGGAAACTGCCGTACACTTTAATAAAATTTGTCCAAACTGTCTGAAAGATATAATAGTACTATAAATAGTACTATTTATCTGATGTGTTGTGGAATTTCTATAGTACTGTATTTGAGTGTAGTTCTTTCCCCATTTAACCTTATATGCATATAAATAATAATTTTACTACATTTTCACAAAAAACACAATTGTATAAAATAAAAAATAAAAATTTTATAAATTGCATAAAATTGAATAAAACCTAAGGTCACTCTGTGACAAATGGGAAGAGATTGATTTTACTTTAACTATAACAAAAACGTTACTTATCATAACTTAGCAGAACTTTACCTGTTCATACAGTGAGTCAAAGTTTCAAATAGCGTGTGAGGATGGTAGAACTTTAGTTCAGTGTTGCGTTTTACCGTATAGTGGAGCGACTACCGAGTACCGAGCATTTTAGGAAAACAGTTGTAATAAGTATACGCGTTTTGTTTTATCCTAATTTTTATATTGGATTACCATTAATCAGTAGTAATGAAGTCGTAATCGGTATTTTCTGTGGGATTACAAATAGGAGAATCAAGAATTATAGCCAGTGATAAAAAAATATTAAAAAAATGGTTTTCGCTGACTCCGAAAATACGAAAAACTTTCTATACCCAAGTTTAGTTAAAGCAAGTAAGCCGCTTCGTAAAACCACCGGCTTTATGTCCTTTGAGGGTGTTGGTGACCGAACTCTTCCGATTTACAGAAGAAAAACTACTCAAACTCAGACTAAGACATACTCTGTTTTCATGCAACGGTAAAAAGTGATCAAAAACTAAAATATATCACAGTCGATTATATACAATATCAATTTCTTACAAAGCGATATTAATTCGAATTGTTAACTAAATACTATTATATAGTACTATATAATAGTATATATTATATAGTATAATAGGTAAAGTTCTGCTAAGTTATGATAAGTAACGTTTTTGTTATAGTTAAAGTAAAATCAATCTCTTCCCATTTGTCACAGAGTGACCTTAGGTTTTATTCAATTTTATGCAATTTATAAAATTTTTATTTTTTATTTTATACAATTGTGTTTTTGTGAAAATGTAGTAAAATTATTATTTATATGCATATAAGGTTAAATGGGGAAAGAACTACACTCAAATACAGTACTATAGAAATTCCTGTGCCGGCAGATTTAATTCATTCGAGGCTAATATTTCTTCTTAGAAAAGCTTTAAAATTGAGAATAATAAACGAAATAAAAGAAAAAATTCAATTTCAACCAAGAAGCATGAGCCTGTGTGGCACGGTTGTCCCAGCCAGGCATAACTGTAACTCATACTAATCATAATGCGTCTTAGAGCGCGTAGTGTTGTATTCTTTTATGGTATGACCAGTTTACCTCGTTCAAGTACCATAGCCGGTTTTCGGTTTGGCAGCTGTGTACAGCCGGAGCGAACCTTCTAAACGATGTTACATTACTGTCATTGCTGAACTATGCAATAACGGGGTGTTGTAAAAGATGTTAGGTAAAGATGCCATTTTATTTCTATTTATTTTATACTTCTTTTTTCTTTAAAATTATCCATAAAATAAAAAGAAAATAACAAACCTAAATTGTTAAGTAAATTTGAAGTAACCTAAATTTGAAGAAAAATTAGAAAACACATGTGCTTATTGTATCAAAATTAAAAAACATAACACTGAACATCATTACAATGTTGATGTTTTTGAATTGCCTTGTAATCTTATAACAAACTATGAGAAGTTAAAAAATCAAATAAAATGCCAATGAATTCACATATTTATGGTTGATAGACCATGTCACAACAAATATAAGTAAACATTTAGCAATAACCTAGAAAAGACTAAAATAATTATAAATAAAATATATACTGCTTTTTACTGTTATCAGTAAGAAGTATAAAGGATTTTATTTTTTTTTTTTACTTATTAAAGATCCATATTTTTTTACTTAATGTCAGATTAAATATGATAAGAAACGCATAATGGGTCAGTGCGTGAAAGAATGACTACATGGGAATCCACGTGGCTTTAGCCCTTTCATTACCATAGAAATGCGTGCGTACAGTGTGACCCCACGGGAACTCCAAGTAGAGTCATCCGACCTCTTCCAGGCTGCACTGTAGGCCGTCGGTGTTCTATTTACAAATTAATTATCCCTGTACGTGTTTAAAAAAAATCAAGATGATAAAACTAGTAGGCTTTAAGTAGAAGTCTTTATTAGATGTAATAATTTATTACGAAAGATTCTTTAAATTGAATATATTTTGTTATTCATATTTTTCTTACTAACTATCATTCATTTTGTCTTAGTTACTTACTCTATCACACACATGCATACAGAATAAACTACCTACTCACATACACATGTTACGATGAATAAACGTGGTTTAACGATAAAAATGACAATATTGCAAAGAAAACTGTAAAAATCTACATTAAAACTACAGCTAAAGCTATTAATGTGAGGGTTATCTAAACATAGGTACCGCAAACTACATCTTCCCCAATTCAAATAGAATAGTATAAATAATAAATCGAATCAGTCTATAATTCTTTATAATTGTAAATTTACACCCCTAACGTAATGTCAGTTAACATCCCCTACATTATGGGAAAATACAAATATCCATGTATACAACATAACTATTAACCGTTTCCACAAGGATGTACACAGTCTACAGTGCGTGTCTGTTGTACACACATACAAGATAACTAACACACACTGCAGTCAGAGAAGCCTTTCGCCTATGCAGTACCGACCTAAGAATGCTAGTGGAGACTATTTTTTCCAATCTGCGTTTATCGTTTTGATAACTCTGTTTCGCAGTTCAAAATTTGGCGTAAAAGTGTTTAATTTTTCACAATAATATATAAAATGTATGTATATTTCTTGATATTATTACTAATTTTTATGCAATACTGGCAAGTGAAACCGGCTTATTCGAAAAATACATTAAAATCGAACTTTTTAAGTAAGTAGTGTATTAAAATATAAATTTGAATTAGTGCTATCAATTAAAATTAATAAAGAATTAATATAAAATTATATTTAATGAAAATGATTTAACATTCAACAAAATATCTGAGATGAACTTCGGAAGACGAGAGAGGTGCCATATCTCATCTAGTACATTAGCATAGGTATTTCCTATTTATACGCTGAGAGCTTTTTTTTTCATGGTATGCTAGGAAGAATGAAACTATGTATATCAAGGGAAATAATGTTTTTAAATAGAAATCTTTAGAGCAAAGGTGTGTGCATTATCTATTCGTGTTCTACTTTTTATACCATCACGTCCTTTTTTTTTATATGAAATTCTACATGATGGCCGCAGACATAACGTAATCAGGATCGTTGTAAAATTTTTCAAATATCTGATCATGATCAATTGTATGTTCACAATTATAGGCTGTACTGTCTCCGACAGGTGGTAAATTTAGATCCCATTGAATTGTATAAAACCAATATTCATTGGTGAGTCGCCTTAGCGGCTTGATTCTACATCGCAAGAAATGAAGCAATACAACATTACGATAAAATATCGTATGTGTATTTAAAGAAGGGATCTTTATCTAGTACCTGATAAAGGTAAAGATTTCGAATCAACAAGATTACGTCATCTCTAATGAACCGTGTGATTAAATTACACTTTAATTTATCAAATTAAAACTTTACTAAAACAACAACTTACCTCTGAACTGATAGGACCGGGGTTCAATCCTCACCTTGCCCTCAATTTATTCACGCAGGAGGTGAATTCTTCGAAGGACGTTAAACAGTCGGTCATGAGCCTGTACGATGCTCGTTAAAGATCAGGTGCCCGTTAAAGATCACTACTCTAAATACACTTGAGTTAGGCAAAATTTAGGGCTCCCACTGTAGAATCAATCTTCATTGTGTGGTATCACAAAGGGCATTTGCTTGGCCTACGTGTGTTCCCTTGTGGGACTACCACTGCAACCTAACCTAACCTAACCTAAAACAACAACTTTTACTAAAGTATCGAGATAAAATATCAAACGTACCAACATGTCAGTTAACTGTTTTATCTGAATCAGTTCTTATTGTGTTTACACATAAATATACACAACTGTATATTTGTCTGTAAATGTTTACAAATTTATATATAAACGCAATTTGAAAGAACATCTACATAGATGTTTTTTTAAAGATAATTAAAGTGTACACACTGGGATGACAGTAATATTACTTGGACCAACAATATTTATAATATGCTACAATGTAGATTATTATAAAAAATCTTGCATATAAGTCATAATGAACGGACATGTATAGTACATAAATGAAACATATATTTCCAAGTAGACTAGTTCATCTAGTTTGTGATTATTTATGATTATAGAGGTCTATCTTTAAAAGTCTTGAAGAGGTTTGATAAAAAACACTGCAATCTTATTATATTAGAAATAATCTTTTTAATAAATTAATGTAATTCCTTAAAGAAATATAATTTGACAATAATCTTTAGCAGACTAATAACTATTAATATAGACAGTTGCTATTAATACAAATAATTATCACCTTAAATTTTATAGTTACTAAAATGAGTTAAAATAATGAAGTATCTTACTTTATGAGGAGTAAGCTTCTCTGATTTCTCACGGGAGCGCTAGTAGAAAGATGATGAAAGTCACAATGACTTTCAGAATTTATCATATACCAACGAGGCAGATCTTTTTGATCTGTCATTCAGTTTAATCAACCCTCACCAAATTTATGCAATCTTTATTTATGCGAATCTATAAAAGCATGTATTATGCAAAAATTGTCATATTTTGTTTAATATACAGATTATTATTAAAAAAACTTAATCAGTTTTTGTAAAAGCTACTTTATCCCTTTTTTAAAACACTTTTGACAATGATCTATACCAAATTATTTACCCTGAAATACGATTGATACGTGAATTGTACCCTAAACATGTTAAATATCAACCAAAAAACCTGAAATACAGCTGGATTAAAATGAACTTAATTTCGTTTTAGATAAAGTATTCTTTAAAAAGTACAATATTTATTCTAAGCCCGCAATTCTGCAATTCTCACAATTAACAGTAATATGAATATGACTTTGATATTGGGTGATTTGAACTCTTTTAGTTTCAAAGATTTCTACTTACACACATTCACATTCATGCGTTATATTTCCTCAAAAAAAAAAACCTCAAAAGGTTTATTTTTCCAATAAAAATTCTATATTGATCAATATTTTGATCCAAACGCAGAACTTCATTTCTCTATATTTTAAATAAAAGTTAAATGAAAGAAAAAAACAGGAAAATAATTATACAAATATTCACAACCAAATCACTGCTCATTTTATTTAAATTAAAATTGAATATTGAACGATTATTAACTGAATTCAAAATGAAATGTTAATCTTCACAAACAATAAATTCCATTGTTTTAGAAAAAGCAGTTACCATAGATAATAAAGTGATCATTTTATTACCTTTTTTTTTTATTTTTTTAGTGGAGGCCAGAATTTTTGTTATCAAATAGGCTAATAGCATATATTTGTCACCACTTAAAAATTTCAGCTACAAAAATATTTATATTCAAATAATTTTTAATCTTTAGCAATAACAAGATGTTAGCAATTTGTAATATAGTTGAAGATGTTATGAAATTGTAAAGACACCAGGCATAAACTCGATAAGTCACCAAGGTAGCGCGTTGCGCCACATGCAAGGTCACCCAGTCGAGTGACTCCAACATTTCGTATCTTTTGTGATTGACTCACGTTTAGTCCTCACCTTATGCAACTCATATTCATATTTAAAATACCTTCCAAGTTCCTTATGTGCAATTATACAAAGCCGTAAGTCTTTCAATATCATTTATTTCTTTAAGCTCTATTAATCCAATTATTAAACTTAGTTAGAGTTCTTAAAACATTCAAGCACAATTATTATGAAATTATTTTCACATATATATGAATGTAAATCTTTAACAAGTGAAGAAATAATGGACATCTCAGTCCATAAACGTAACTTCCATATAATAAAATATCATTAGTTATCAAAATTAGCGAGGTAGACGATGTATAATAATGTTCCAAATAATTACTTTTAAGAGTATTTATGACAGTATAATAAAACTGTCTAACATAAGATATATATGTGTTCAAACATTAAGGGTATATGATTAAAAATGTTTCCTTTTCTTTATTGTTGATTAAAGGTCTGAATGCCTGCGCTTGACATTAATATGGCTTATAAAATATTAGTTATTACTTTATATGTAATATTCATCATATCATATACTCGTACTATACCAGATTACATAGCATATTTTACATACGCTAGGTTAGATTGCAGTGCCAGTCTCATGAAAGAACATACATAGACCAAAGGTTCACCTTTTGTGATACCACACAAAGAACATTCTACATTGACCGTCCTAAATTTTGCCTAACTCAAATGGATTTAGAGTAGGGATCTTTAACGAGTACTTGACATGGTACAGGCTAAAGGGAGCAACGGCTTAACGTCCTCTCCGAGAAACGACTTGCCCAGATTTATTTCATCTCCCGTATGAATAAACCAAAGGCCAGTGTAGGTGTCCAACCCTAGATCTACCAGTCCAGAGGCGAGCACTTAAGCCACTGGGCTACTTCTGACCAACATAAAAGTAATTAACTCTCATATACTTGTGCCATTTCAGTAGTCTCTCTCTCTCTCTCTCTCTCTCTCTCTCTCTCTCTCTCTCCTCTCTCTCCTCTCTCTCTCCTCTCTCTCTCTCTCTCTCCTCTCTCTCTCTCTCTCTCTCTCCTCTCTCTCTCCTCTCTCTCTCTCTCTCTCTCTCTCTCTCTCTCTCTCTCTCTCTCTCTCTCTCTCTCTCTCTCTCTCTCTCTCTCTCTCTCTCTCTCTCTCTCTCTCTCTCTCTCTCTCTCTCTCTCTCTCTGTTACACCACAGTCTAAACGTAACTCATCCCATTCTGTTATATAAAAATAGAAATGATTTTATAACACAATTAACAAGCTAATATACAAAAAGGAACAAAAGAGTTTTACTCTATTATGAAACGTGGGTAGCTGAGCACGTGTACGCGAGGATAACAGCCATGCGGCACTCGAGCTGACCTCTCATTTTCCTCTTGACGACAGATGTTGAAATATAGAACGTAAGTTGATAGTGCATTCTCTTACATTTCTTCTTTTAAGAATAAATTCATCATTCCAATTTTCTTTAATTTCATAATTTGTAATACAATTTATAAAGTTTACCATAAAATAATAAAATATTTGAATACCTGAAATTAATTTCGATTGATGTTCACAGTCTCTAGGCATTTTCAGCATTTTGACAAATACTTAAAAAATATTTACAAAACTTGACCAGCTGCGGCTGAGTGGATTGCTATAAGAAATTTATTCAAATTGTTACCCTCCAAGTTTTGTTGACAAGCGTTTGATTTCTGCATCCACTTATTATTACCCTTCACCTAAATCTCAAACAACAGTCTTTTTTCTTGTTACAACTGTCTTTTTCAGTGTTTATAAATAGAAATATCTTATCAAAAACTTTTCCCTTCTCTTTCCTCTTCTCCCTTTACTTTTAATATATTCCAAAAAATTCTTCGCCTCTCCTTCAGAAAGGCTAAAAATTTCGGGAACTTGTTTTCAGAAAGGAACTTCACTCTCCCGGACTCTTTAAAACTGTGAGGGAAAGAAAGTCATGTAACAGTCGTATTTGCCTCAATTGTCCTATTATTAATACCAAACTTTCCTTCCCTAACTATAATAATAGCTATCCAATCTTCTGTAATAGTTCTTGCACCTGTAGGAACTGTTTTTATCGGTGTAGTTTAATCGTTGTGGTGTATTCTGTAATAGGCTTTCTTCAACAGTGCTCAGTAATGTGGAATGTGCAAGTATAAGGAAGTATAAAGCTTGATAAAGTGTTTTGTCAAGAAATGGTCAATAATAGGCTAATTATAATAGAACCTCTGAATATTATAGACAAATGGCTAAACATGAATATCCGGGCAGCAAGGTTCTCCAATGTGTTGAAACTACACATGGGACAATTACACCATAGCTGGCAAGAAGAGTTGCAGAACCTGGTGACACAAAGCACACTGGAGTAAGCTGACTATACAAACTGAACGCGTAAAACCTCATGAAACATTCCAGTTAATGATGTTGGTGTTTGTTTATAATTAATAGTGAAGTTTTGTGATTGGGTTTCAGTAAGTAGGTTTTATTATGCTATATGTATGTTTTGTTACATATTGACCAAAGTAGATCAAAACGTTTGCTTTTTTTCCGTTTTTTTTAGTCTTTATAGAATAAATAGATTTTAATGGAAAATCTTTTGTTCAGTTATAACACTCGGCAGCACATAAATAGAGAGTTGTAATCAGAAAGCTGGAAAAGCTTTCCAGAAAAAGAGTAAGACGAGAAATAGATAAATAATTTAATGTACAAAACCTGATGAAAACATACCTGTTGATACAAAGTTATGTTTAGTTTTTATGTAAATTTTTGACTGTTTTAAATTCGTTTAATAATGGTTATTAGTAAATGTTATTGTTAATGTGAATTAAGTTAGTTCATGTTGAATTCAGACAAAATATCTGATAGGAAATAATTTTTTCCTTTTACACAATATAATTATTAATTTACTAGTTTCAACATATAAACATACAATTATATGTTATTGAATGTTGTGAAATAATATTGAAAGGACAGGATGTACAAACACTTGAAAAGGAAAAACAGACATTTGCAGTTATTAATATTTGTCCTCAGCCGTCTTCAAGAAAACGAAGTATGACAGTGTCGTATATTTGGTCTGCCTCTCTTTTCTCTCCTAAAGACCGAAATCAGTTAAAACCAAAAATTAGGGACTCTAAATATGTGTTTTTCTTTTTTTCTGTTTCCACACTAGCTGGGGAATTTATATATATATATATATATATATATATATTTGGGGAGCAGGCCTTCATTTATACACGTTTTATTAAAAGTAATGCCCAATTTAACTTTTACACTTTTTCTTATCCGTTTTTCAAGTGTTCTTATACTTGACTTCCATGGTTCTGGAACTAAAAACATAAGTTCACCAAAATTTTTATTACTATACACCGACATGTTTCGGTCATCGTTGACCATTTTCAAGGTTAAAGAATATATAAAATTATTAATGATCGAAAAGTGAATAACAATTAAAATAAACTAAAATAAACATAACGAGTCCATAACACATATTCACAACTAGGGAGGTTATCAAAGGTAAAGGTATGTTGAGGTTTCACCAGGCTCTTGGTTACCTTCCATCCGTCATTTGTATCTGGGAAGGTAATCGATTAACTTTTATACCTCTCCCAGACTGGTTCGCCTTCTGACTGCCTTCATATAATTTTAGAATTCTTGAAAATCCTCCTCCTTGGCTGTTAATACTAGGTTGCTTTTCGAGGATCAAGATAGCTTCCAAAATTTGCAATCTGGTGTGGTCATGTTCTTGTTGTAATATTACAGTATTGTCTGTTAACATTTCCCTGGTTAATTGCACTCCATGTGTTAACCTAACGTGCTCTTTGGGTCCTCCGGATGCCAGATGCATGGTGAGCCTTCGTGAAAGCGTGGTTGTGGTGGAACCAACGTATTTCGAGCGTTATTTCAACGTATTTCAAACAAGAAGCAGATAGGCTCAAAGAAGTCCTTATTAACAACGGATATAGTAATCGACAATTCGATTCCATCTTGAAAGGTTGCCTGAACAAACTTCATGGTAGTGATATTCAACAGAATCCCGAAAACAAAGGCGCAACACATTTAGTATATTATAAAAACCAGTTTTCGGAAGCTTATAAAACGGATGAACGTATACTAAAAGGAATTATTAAGAATAATACATCATGCCTCAAGCCAGATGACAGATTAGAATTACGAATTTACTATGCCAACTCTGCCACTTCAAGAATGGTAATTACGAACAACCCACAAAAGAAAGCAACCCTTCAGAGAACTAATGTTGTATATGAGTTTAACTGCAAATTAGGGAACTGCGAGTCCCTACGCTCGAAATACGTTGGTTCCACCACAACCACGCTTTCACGAAGGCTCACCATGCATCTGGCATCCGGAGGACCCAAAGAGCACGTTAGGTTAACACATGGAGTGCAATTAACCAGGGAAATGTTAACAGACAATACTGTAATATTACAACAAGAACATGACCACACCAGATTGCAAATTTTGGAAGCTATCTTGATCCTCGAAAAGCAACCTAGTATTAACAGCCAAGGAGGAGGATTTTCAAGAATTCTAAAATTATATGAAGGCAGTCAGAAGGCGAACCAGTCTGGGAGAGGTATAAAAGTTAATCGATTACCTTCCCAGATACAAATGACGGATGGAAGGTAACCAAGAGCCTGGTGAAACCTCAACATACCTTTACCTTTGATAACCTCCCTAGTTGTGAATATGTGTTATGGACTCGTTATGTTTATTTTAGTTTATTTTAATTGTTATTCACTTTTCGATCATTAATAATTTTATATATTCTTTAACCTTGAAAATGGTCAACGATGACCGAAACATGTCGGTGTATAGTAATAAAAAATTTTGGTGAACTTATGTTTTTAGTTCCAGAACCATGGAAGTCAAGTATAAGAACACTTGAAAAACGGATAAGAAAAAGTGTAAAAGTTAAATTGGGCATTACTTTTAATAAAACGTGTATAAAATATATATATATATATATATATATATATATATATATATATATAATAAACTGTAGCACATAGACAGAAACATAACAAAGACTCACTTTTCAATATTTCGACCATAATAACGGTCGAAATATTGAAAAGTGAGTTTTTGTTATTTTTCTGTCTATGTGTTACAGTTTATTTTAAGTGCAATCTGACCTACCGAATTGACATTTGAGGGTTATAGCACACTTTTTTTTTTTTGTTTAGAGTAACCCTAATAGAGTGCATATTGGTCAACTCTCTCTTAAATATCTTGCAGCAATTCAATATATAGAAATTAAACAACCAGTTTTTCAAAATTAAATATTTTCAATATAGAAAAAGATAAAATTTTACAAAAATAGTAACTTTATAATGATTTAAAATATAGCAAGTAAGTAAAAATGTAAGTAAAAGCTAATGAGGTCTGTATAAAGGAAAAGCCCAGATGGAATATTGATGAGAAGCTCGATACAGTAAAAAAATTATATAAACGATATTTAGTTCATAGTCACAAGTGAAGTACTTTGAATAAGCGATACCGTATGTGGAATATTAATGAAGCAAATCATGGCAGAATTCATTACTCTGGGAACAGAGCTCTCGCATATGAAATACCTGAGTGTTTGTACATAGCAGCCTGAGGCCACCGACATAACACTGCGGAGGGGGTATATTTCACAGATTTCTTGACTGGACTGATTAGATCGTTTTCGTTTGATTGGGGAGTTCTTTGTAGATCACAAATAAACAGGTTTTGGCAAAGTTTTGTGACGCAGTAGCCTATAGAAAACTTTACAGAACATGAAGTAATCTTAAGCTATTTTGTTATCTAATTTATGTCATACCTTGCTTTAAAATTACTTATTACTCATGGATACATATTACTAGCAGCTCAACCCGGCTTCACATGTCTAAAAAATAGAAATTTAATAGTTATATTGGCAATATTCTTTTGTTTGATATATTGATATACGTGTTTCATCATTTCTGTACCACAGATTCTAAGCTGTATTTCAGCTGATAGAAATTCAATAGTTATATTGGCAATATTCTTTTGTTTGATATATTGATATATGTGTTTCATCATTTCTGTACTACAGATTGTAAGCTGTATTTCAGCTGATAGAAATTCAATAGTTATATTGGCAATATTCTTTTGTTTGATATATTGATATATGTGTTTCATCATTTCTTTACTACAGATTCTAAGCTGTATTTCAGCTGATAGAAATTCAATAGTTATATTGGCAATATTCTTTTGTTTGATATATTGATATACGTGTTTCATCATTTCTGTACCACAGATTCTAAGCTGTATTTCAGCTGATAGAAATTCAATAGTTATATTGGCAATATTCTTTTGTTTGATATATTGATATACGTGTTTCATCATTTCTGTACCACAGATTCTAAGCTGTATTTCAGCTGATAGAAATTCAATAGTTATATTGGCAATATTCTTTTGTTTGATATATTGATATATGTGTTTCATCATTTCTTTACTACAGATTCTAAGCTGTATTTCAGCTGATAGAAATTCAATAGTTATATTGGCAATATTCTTTTGTTTGATATATTGATATATGTGTTTCATCATTTCTGTACTACAGATTTTAAGCTGTATTTCAGCTGATAGAAATTCGTTAAAATTATAGTTTTAACAAAAATGAATACAATTTTATTCAGGGTGATAATAGTACTGCGTCCTAAGAACTATAGTACTTTCTATAATTATATAATAATGTTTAACAATTACTTTTATTCGGTAATGTGAATTTCCATAAACTAAAATGGATACAAAATAACAAATTAGCTAAATATTGGACTAGAGCAGAACTAGAAAAGCACGAAATTTAAAAGCGTATAAATGTAGGAGTTTTAAACAGAAAGCATTAATTATCTCACAGTTCTAAATTTGACCAACTGAGTAAAGTGCAAACGAATGTAATATTTCCTACATTAAACTGTAAAAATAAATAATTTAAAACTTTTTTGGTGAGAACATTTTTCTCGCTGATGGTTGAATGTCAAAATGCAAGAAATAGTAAATTACGCTTCAATAACCTTAGGGTATTTCAAAATTTTGAGACCTTACAAGATATCACACAGGAAAATGAAGTTATAAAATATTGGTCATCAACCACGACTTTTTAGATTTTTTTCTAAAGTTGTTGTTTGTTTTCCAACCACACTTATAAGGTTTTCACCTTTTAGTACATTTTTTTCTTAAAGTGATTTATTTTTTTTCAAATACTTTAAACAATTGTTAAAATATTTTAAGAATTCTTATACATTAATATTTTTACAAGGTATCGTAATCATGGAAAAATTTCGTTTCGAATTTTTGACATATTTGCACGAGCAGTTTTCCTGAATTCATAATAAGGTTTTTTTTTGTAGATGTCTGTGTGTGTGTGTGTTTGTGTGTGCCGTATTGCTTGATGGATGGGTGAGTATGCATCAAAAATTTATGAACAAATTACAAGTCACATCGCTTGATGGATGCTTTTAATATTATAACCAAAAAGTTCTCAGTACTCGTAGTATAAGATGAATTGTATAGTTTCAGATCAATATTGCTTCGTGGAAAGTTTACTTTATTACTCATTATAGTTTTTGACACAGATACTATAGATTTTCTCCTAATTTCATAACTCTAGAGCAGCAATTATTCAGTTATCATGAAACTAATATTGTACTTCATATAAAAAAGTTTCAGTCAAACTTTTGATATATGATTTAATCTGAAAGCTATATCTGTCTATCTCTGCTTCAACATAGTGAGAATTGTTTAAACATCCAAAAGTTTAAATAATCTTAATGACGTTGACAAATATATTAGATACAAATCTCAGAAAATTGTATTACTTTTAATCTTAAAAAACTAATATTTTAAAAGTTTATTACTTTAGTAAATTGCCTTTTTGTATTTGGTAATAGTTAGTCATTGGGAATATACTTTATTGTTTGGTTATACCAACAAGAGTACCACTTTTAATCTGCTCTTATGGTCAACCTCGATACTTTAAAATATTTATTAGGTATTGACTTAAATTAATATTAACATGACAATATTGCTGTACAAATTAAAATTGTTTTATTACAGTTTCCATTTTTGCCATTGTAATTTTGCCTTTAAAATATTCGTGACAGGCAATTTTTCTGGATGCAGTATTCAGAATGATACAGCATTCCTAAATAAGTACGGCTGGAGACACACAGTGAAAAGTTGCGTGAAATCACAATGAATTTCAACTGTCTTACATTGTGCGTTGTTTTCTTCACTCGACTGCTTTCAGAGAAAAGATATCTCCAAAGAATAACTATTCTTAAGTAAAAACTATTAAAGTAATAACTCTTGAATTTTAATAGGGTTCGTGGAGGTAACAGCATAGAAGGTAACACAGCTTGAATTCATTATGATTTCATTCATATTTTTAGAGCTTTGCTTATTCAACTGTTGTTTTTCATTTCAAAATATAAAAAATGTACTGGAAACAACAGTTGAAATAAATAAATACATATATTTTATTCAATAATTAAGTATTAGGAATTCATCTTTGCAAAAAAAAAGTCAATTGCAAGTTATAATAAAAAAAATTTGTTACATACTCTATTAACGTCTAAACTACCGTAAAAAATCGGACAAAAGATTCCACGCCAAGTTCTTTTACATCATTGGTTTCACTTTGACTCTGATGAAGACTCCTAGTTAATCTTTTTTCTGATTTCTTACTGTGGTTTAAATGTTGATTTTTATTTCGAAATACTTTATTTTAAGTATACACACTTTAAAAAATTGATCTTAAATTCCTTAAAAAAATGATAAATTCTTGACCATAACTTCGATCATTAGTTATTAATTGGAATATGTCTACTAGTATCAATACTATCACTTTAAAACTTATAACTTTGTAGAGATTTTGGTGAAATTAATAAAATAGTTATGAATAAAAATTATTACACACTAGAACTAAGCTTTCTTCATTTCTTACTCGTAGCGCTGGTGGAAGGATATTTCCCTGATCGCTTCGTTAGATAATTATTTACCCAACAGAATACTTTGGTTTGAGTTTATCAGTTCAATCAATTAGGATCACCATTTATTGTCTATGTATTGCTGCCTTTGTTTAATATCCGTACGAAGTTTTGTAATATTTACGTGAATTTTGAGCTGTGACGTGCACACGCACACAGATTAATTTGCAAATATTTTATTAGACTTAGGGGTCTTCTAAATATGCATTTCCGTAGATAATTGGATATCGAAATGTTCGCCATTTTCGAAGAAGTTCGCCATATTTTCGTACTGAAAATAAAAAATATTTGCAGTTGTATAATACAATTAAAAACAGAATTGAAGCTTTTTTCTATAAAATGAATAATGAATGGATGTTTCTCATTCTGGCTATATTTCTCTAATGACGTCCACGAAATATATTCTATACAAAATGGTTCTATTCATTTCTTTTGATTTAAACTTTACAGTTAATTATGTAATGACATTTTGAACATATCTTACTGATAAAACCATATATATAAAGTAAATTATGTTTCATTTGAAACAGGATTACTGTGAAATATTCAATGAAACAGTGACGCACTCAAGTCAATCTTGTTTCAATTATGACCTAATAGTATCCACTAAGTCAATAGAATGCATTCATTCTACTTGTAATAATTTATTAATGATATTAAATATTTAATTTCACTATTATTTTCTCAAAATATTAGTATATATAATATATTAGTAGAAATACATGAATATTATTGTTATAACAGTGGTTGGTGTAAGTTTAATTAACAAATGGTTTAACCATCTGTCCTCGATGCTGTGCCACAGTCGTTGCCGTGACTGCAACATAGACCATGAGTGAAGATACTTTATCTCCCTCTTAATGTTATGAATGGAAACTGACAATTATTTTCTATGAAAGTTAACATTTTTATTATTATTTATCACTTAATTCTTATCCCCTTATATTATTATACTGAAGTTAGAGTTAGAGTTGATGACTGATTACCTGTGCATTTTCGTTGTTCATACCGAACGTCCACTCTTGAACCAGAGCCAAACTAGGTCCAAGATTTTTCCAATCTATCCATGAGATCAAAGAGCACCTCCATCGAAAGTCCTAATGGCAAATTCTACTCCCCTAGAAAAGTTTTGATCTGTTTTGTCAAACTGTGTTGTTTTCCAACTGGCATTGCCTCATGGACATCCGAGATTGTTTACTGGGCCAGCAATTCTACAACGAAAAACAGTAGGAGCGTCCTACAGGAAGGAATACTACATCCATGTGTTATGTAAACTGAACTCGATCTCTGCGGCCAATGTCATAGTGACCAGGACTCACAGAGATACAGCTTTACGTTTAATCTATAAACAAGCCAGCCAAACTTAGTTCTGCACCGTTTTTTGTCTATATATTGCTGCCTTTGTTTAATATCCGTACGAAGTTTTGTAATATTTGTAACTCTTTACTGGTTACCTCTCGAGAGCTTACAGCCCCCTCTCTAGGCTGGTTACTCTTCTGTGGGAAACAGACCCTCGGATCTCAGGTACCTCTCAGTTGTTGTCTTCGCCTCTAGAGTGGTCAGTAGGTTACGTTCATTGCGTATACTGGCCAACAGGTAGAAGGTTTTGTGGCTCCTGACTTTACCTGCAACCAAGGCAGGATCAGTAGAACCTATGGCCGGAGTTCTTCACGAGGACTCTTAAAATATGTCGATAGAACGGGAGCAGAGAAGCTCACGTGGAATTTCTTCGGCTTTTTGTATGCCACAATTAAAGTTGATGTTGTGCAAATGGTGGTGTACTAGGAACTCGTAGGAAGGCTAGACTACCTAGGAGTTGTTGTGTGAAAAGCAGTCTCGGGAGGTTGCCTCCAGAGCAACAAGAGAGAGCTAAACCCTCGACCCTTACCATTGGATAAGGTCCATCAGTCAGTAGATGGACTTGAAAACTGGTACTCACTTAAATGAGGCCTGGTCCTTGGTTAAAGGGTAATTCCAAATGAGGGGACGGTCGAATCCTAACGAAACAATTGTAGTCCTGAAAACAGAACGGAGAGAGTAGATCCTGACATTTATTGTTATATCTGGCCAAAATCCATCTGAGTAGGTGTGAGGGGTTAGATACGAGTACAACGCTATATTTCTAAGTGATGGATCGTTTTCAGGTAGCAATCTACTTCAGTGATTGCAGTTACTTCCTCTTCATAATTACTGCCGTGGATTCCCATAAGAACTGAGCCCTGAATGATCTCTCAGAAATAATCATGGTTCTTTCGTAATTGGTATAATGATTCTAGCCACATAAGATTAGATAATTAATATAATTAATTAACAATGATTATATGTTTATTCTTCATAAACTGGTATTTCATGTGGTAAATCGAAAATCTTGAACACTTCTTAGGTACTTTTTAAAGTCCAACAATAAAATTGAGTAAAACAAAATTTATTTGACTCCAGTTGAAGAATCAATCTCTTAACGTGACTTGGCCAGATCAAGACTGGTTCAAAAAAACAAATTTGTCTTATTTTTGCCCTAAGACTACACTAAACGTGAAATCTTTTACGTGTGACCATTTTGATGAATTTAACTTACTGTAAAGTTGATTTTTTATCAACAATATTTGCAATAGTTGTAACCCCAGTATAGCTTTCTTTTCTCTATTCATGGTCACTTATTCATTCCATAAGTTTTGAAATCCACAGCAACAAAATGAGTATAACCTTATAATTTAAGAAATGTTGAACAGTTATTGCAGTGGTGATAAAGATTTAAAGACATTTTGATTACGGTCAAGGAGATTCGATTCGTGGAAGTTTAAAAGAAGATATTTCACACATTGAAAGGAGACAATTCAATTTACTGCTATTATGAAAAGATACTTTGATTTGCTAAACCAATATGCTTTGAATATCTCACGATTTGACTACGTAACGATTGCCAAAGCGGGGGTTAGTGGCGGGGAATGATCGTGACTACTGTCACAGTGATTTCAGAAGCAGCTTTGGGAACAGGTCGGATGTCACAGAAACCATACACAGCTGATTGTCACATTATCCATTTAATATTTGAACAGAGACCACTCTTCAAGACTTTATGGCATCACACTAAGATTTATGAGAAGCATTATTTAATAAACAATAATTACTGTTTATTATTGCAAAATGTCAGTTACAGGTGTTCAGTTTAAATCAATTTTGATATCCATGTATATCTGGATTTGCAATTGACCCGTGTAGGTTGTATGCGATATTCAGATTAACAAATGTTACAATACCTTGTTATAAATAAGGAAGATCAAACAAGGCCAAAACCAGGCTCTGGTAAACTCAAGATATATCTGCACACTAGCATCAAATAATTATTTACCAAACTTCATATTTATATGCATCAATAAATATTAATATCTAATCATGAATAATAAACCAATTTTAAAAATTTACTAAAAGTTTAAAGATTTTGTTGATGATCCATCAGTATATATTTGGAGGGGGGTGGGGAGAATCAAAAGTTTGTGAACACGCTATATGGCACAGGATTTAAATGTCCGAGTTAAATTTAAATTGAATGTGACATAAAAACACCCATTGGTTATAGAAAAAACTATATTGTTTGTTTATATATGAAATAATATATGCTATTTTTTATAGCTATTTTTATGCTATACTGAAGCTTAAAAAAGTTAAAAGTTAAGCAATTGGTCATAGCCACAACTAATCGCAGTTATAAGGCTACTGTAGATTCATCCTTTTTGAGATCTATAACTAAAATGTTTTATGAATACATATTCCAAAATACTAAAAAAAAGTTTTTCAAAACAACTCTATAAAACAAAAAATTACATAAACCACAAAAATCAACATAAAAGATACTAGAATTGATTTTTCAAACTCTGGGATTGAGCTGCGTTATGATCAACTTTGTACAGAAGTTCCTTCTGTAGAAGTTCAGAATTCAGAACGGTTTTTTTCTTTTTTAACCAAGAAGTAAGAGTGGTCTAACAGGAAGGTGTTCTGATTGTTGAAGATTCAGATATTATTCTTGAACTTAGATTGTACATGTGGGGGATAGAAAAGTGTATGTGCACCTTCTCTGGGAAAGTAATTATGCTGATAGTCCGGAGACTGTTTGATGTCTGTAACATCAAAATATAACTCTTTCAACATAAATAACATAAATAACTCTTTCAAGTCATCTCACTGATAAGCTTAAATGAGACAAACTTTTGGATTTCCAATGTAAAAGCAACTCGGTAATTTGGTTCATCCTTTGCTAAAATAAGAGACATATACAAATAACACGCACTTTTCATTCCTAGAACACAACTTAAGATGAAAGCTAATAAGCTTAAAAGTTGAAAAGAAAGAGACAAACACATGTTTACATCCTTAGTTTACTTATACTGTCAGAAATTAACATATACTTCTAAGACTTCATATAACTTCCTAGATTTTGTATGAACTCTGAGGTATTCAAATGAACTATCATAAGTTCATTTGAAATTTCAAGCAAACATACTCTACCTGTTTACATTGAGTTTCAGTGATTTCTATGATCTCTAAGGAATTCTTATAGACTCCAGATACTTACATGGATACTTACTAGTTACTATGAATTCCGGGGTTTTACAAGGACTCTCAAAAATTTACATAGACCCTCAAAAGTTCACATGGACTCCCACAACTGTACATGAATTGTGAAAAGTTTTCATGGTTCCTATAAAAGCTCATAGAAGTTTTGCTATGAGTCATAATAAATTCATATATATATATATATATATATAAATTGACATATGTTGTTATGTTAACGTGTTAAAAAAAATGAATAACATTATTTAACATTAATACTAATATAGGCACATTTAACCAGCTGTGTGGAATTGAAGCATGAAACCCCCGACTTGGGCTTTTTTGAAGATCTTTGGTTCCATAAATTTTAAAAATTCAACTCTGACGCGGACTTCTAACATTCCTTCCCCCAAACTTTGACTTTAACTTTAAGTTCTGCTATCAGGAAAGAACCTTCTCGTCTGTAATCATCATAAATGCTTAAATTTGAAGCTTCTTTCACCTTCGAGTAGCAATTCCAAACAAAAACTGAAACTTAAAAAATGCAAATGTTGAGCATTAATGGCTGAGAAGATATAAGATAATAATACCAAATAAGTTTTACTAATTGATTTAAATGGTAAAAATATAGATTTCCTGATATTTGAGAATATTAAGAAATATTTCAATTCTCTGCTAATAACATGTAGTTATAAAAGAAATAAAATGAGTATGAGATATATTTAAAAAGAACAAAAAATATGTGTAAAGCCGAATATATATTGACTCTAATAATATGTTCTAACTTAATTAACTACCAGAGCATTGTTAGGAAGTTATACTCTATAGATGTCAATGGTGTAATCAGTTTGAAATATGTAATCTTGATAATAAAAAATAATTTAATTTTGCCGCATTCCAATAATTTTCGAATATCAGTCTCTGTAAACATAAAAATAAAATAGTTTTCATATTAACTAATATCACAAACTGCAGTTTAAACTTTTCATTGAGTTCATCGGAATTTTTGATTCTTGAATGACACATCTATTTCGAATACAGCTACTCCAGCAATAAATTTATTTTTAATTCAGAACTTTGTTGAGAACCGTAAATTTTTTTATACAATAACAAAAAAATCATGCAAATAAAAAGAATGTATTATTAGTTAATAAAAATATAGTTGTTTATGTATTACGTTACTGTAAATTTGTTTTTTGGTTAGCAAAAACATAGCGTAGTAGAAAAGTACAACATTTTTAAAAATAATATTTAAAAATAATTACTTATTACAAGTGTTATGTAATTTTTTTATATTGTTGCAAAAGATTTTTTATTGTCATTGTTTATCTATTATTCTTACTAATCCAGGTAATATTTCATTTTATGTGATACGCTAGTATTTCTGTGAAAATATTATACTAAATATATAATAAGAAATTTATATACCGATTATAATTATTTGAATGGTTCTATAGGTATTATACATGGTGAGATAGAGCACCCACTGTTTACATTAATAAGAAACCTATATTCTTAGAGAAAATAGTATATGAACACATACATAGATAGATAAACAAAGACATCGAGAAGGGAGCCAGAGAGACTGAAAGAGAAGAAAGGATAAAGGAATTTATCCAGAATCAGATTTAAAAATGAAAACCCTTCTATTTTTGCCATATATGGTAAAGTTGTAAATCTACGACTGTTCTTGAAGAAGACTATTATGAAACTGTTAGTAGTAAAAATATTCATGCAGTTGCATAACTTTAACTAATAAAGTAATCATAATTCGAAATCATTAATCTGATACTTGTACAGTCATTGTGATGTGTTGAAAGCTGAACTGTTGTCTTTAATAACACAGGACTCAACTCTAAAGCGACTAGAACCAAGCGGTGGTAAATGAACTTTGCTCTTTGTCGTAATGTCACAACATCTCAAGCTTCCTTTTGTCATTAACAGTAACGTATTCCCTGCTTTTATGACTTTAGTTTATTTTTATTTCAACATTACTTTATACATTGCTATAACTAAAGTATAGTAAATAAGGAACAATTTCATTTTTAAATGTTGAGGGATTTTCACGTTGTCAGGTTCCTTGAATCTTCTTTAGAATTTTTCGATGATGTCTGTATGTGCCTTGGTTAGTGAGTTTGTACCCATGGTTTGTCTACAGGTCACTGTTTTTTAGGATCGTTATGATAATCCTAAGAATTTTTCA
Source organism: Hermatobates lingyangjiaoensis (assembly GCA_026182355.1). NCBI lineage: Eukaryota > Metazoa > Arthropoda > Insecta > Hemiptera > Hermatobatidae > Hermatobates > Hermatobates lingyangjiaoensis. The sequence goes on from JAPFBL010000881.1 coordinate 1,449,565, forward strand.
AACTCTAGCTTAATTCAAAAAATTTTACCTTTCAACTTTACAATCATGGCTTGAAGCTTTCTTATTATTTTTCTTTATTACTTAGTTTTGTTATAAGTTACATCTTCTTATGATTTCCCCTTTTTAAAGCACTCCAAAAGCCAGTTTCACAAGAATGATTCAATGGACAATCAAATATCTCAATCGAAATCAAATTTGAACTGAGCGCATACAACGTGTCCATGGACATGTCCTCCCAGTCCCCTGCTTTCATTGCTGTGATGTCAAACGGCCTCCTGGTGGTCTCATGACTTAATTTACTCACCTCATACGATTGCTCTCAAAAAGAACATCGAGGATTCACAAACTAAAGCCGTATTTGGGTCTCATGGCCCTCAAACATTGGGGGCAAGGAATCTCCATTTACATGTACTCCTGTCATTTGTGAAAAAAACGTCATCGTTGGATTGAGCATAGTGCTACAATGTATAGAGTAAAGGAGTATCGTAATTATTTTGGATATAATAAAAATACATTTTATATAAATTATTGTGTATATTGACGCCATAATATTTGCACAGAATAAGTAAAACCCTGATACAGATAGTTCAGAATAAATGTGCATACCTTATGGCTGGGGCAACTTGGTATGCCAGAAATGTTGACATTCAAAGAGACCTCAGGTTAAAAACAATTGACGAATTCACAAGTAGACTGGTGACCCATGAGGACACGAAAATCCCACCCCATCTAAACCCCCTTGTACAGAGCCTATCCCTAAGAACTTCCCAACCATATCCATCACAGAGGATGTTATTGAAATAGAAAGCCAAACCCTAGACCGACAACTTTTCATTACTCAAGAAGACTAAATGACCACGAAATAATGTATACCGAATACCGAATAAAAGAGTACAGACATTTACTTACTGACTCCACAAACACAATAATATAAAAATTCAGCAGTAGTAGGTCCGTGACCTGGAACTGCTAATTACAACGCGCACTACAGTGCTCGGAATGAATCGTTGGTCGTTGGAATTTACATAAAATACATAAAAAAATAAGTGTCATAGAGTTTTGCTTGTCATCTTATTTGAATAATCTACCTGCCGAGGACGAAATGACTTACATTAAAAGTCGATAGGTTTTTATAATAAAATAATTATTTATTTTTGACTAAAAAGGATTTCAAAATCACAAAAGAAATAATAAGTCCAACACCTTAGTACTTCTTAAATAGTAAAATCTTTGAGTGATATTATCACAAATTAAGAGCTTTATATTTAACCTTTAGGAGAAAAACGTCTTTCAACGTAATGCTTACAACAGTACAATGTTCTTTACACGTAATATTAATACGTCACTAAAACTTCTAAAATTATCCTAAATAATGATTTGAAAGTCCATTCGTAAACTTCTTTATATTTCTAAAAAGTAATTTACCAATTGAATCTAATTGGCTACTAAATACTCTAAATGAATGAATCCTCGTTAATCCTTAAAACGTAAATATACCACATGGCATTCAAGTTTATTATAAATGTCATGAAAAGTCAAATGCTATTTGATGTCATTTTGTCATTTTATACATTTACAGGACAGGACAGGCTTTTAAGAAGATAAATTCCTTCTAGTTTGACCTTTAGCTTTATAAAATTATATAGTTCAAAATTATACCAGAATAAATTTTATTGCATGGTTATATTTAAAAAAACTTGAACAACTGTAATTCAAGTAAGGCTTTTTTTCGTATTTTTCTAAGGAGGAAAAGTGCTTATTTTTATTTTGCACCTATTTCATCTGCAAGTTTTCCGCTGTTAACAGGCTGATTTAGATTGGGGGTTCTAGATTTTGTTTAACTTAAGTTGATAAGAGGATTATGAGGGATTCTGAGAAGAATTCTCAGAAATTATGAGGGAATGAATGCATAAAATGTTCAATCACCTACTTATAAAATATAGGTTTATAGTCAAGATTCAATCCTTCAATCTTCAGTTTAAAATGCAAGCACACTGTCTATTAGACGATTGATGTCCTAATTTATAAAATATATTACAGTTTCATCTAAAAAAGTGGAAAATCCATTATTTATTTTGTTGAAGTGATTGAACAAGTATGATTTAAATTTTAAAATGTTTTGCTTACTGATCTAAGCATAAATAGCCAAGTTATATTGCATACCAAATCAGATTGTATATCAAATTGCTTAACTTTGGTATGCAATCTGAGATGCCTAATGTTGTTCATAATAATGCATAATGTTGATTATTAGTTGTTCATAGCAATATGAACTTTTTAAAGGAACTTTGAATATCCCAGGAAGAGGATATACAACCATTAGTCCTAAGTTTTCACTATGAACATCATAAGAGTAGACTGTGACTCCAATGTAAAATCAACACAGCAAAATATATGGTTTGTCAATGACTGAAATTAGCGTCAATTAAACAAAATGCTGTATTTTCGACACCTAAAGTATAATGAGGAACAAAACTCTATAATGGAAAAAAGAACAATCCAAAGTTTATTTATTTGAGCCCCTGGAAGGGTTCAAAGTGTCCCCCTTCAGTGTGCAGCCAACTCGCATTATTCTAATTTAGGGCCAACGTGCCATTGCCCTTCCTCTGGACCCAAGCCAAAACAGTTAAAAAAGAAAGCTCTCTTAAAACAATGTGTTCAAGTTTTCTTACGAAATCAAAAGTGGAGTTCGTCATTTTAGTTTGTTAGCACATAGTTACAGTAGCAATCGAAAACAGTTAAGTAAATACGAGTATAATGATACTAGAAAAAAAACTTAGTATTCAAACTAATTTATAAATGAGTGTAAATATTCTGAAAATTTAAGATTAGAAGTTGATTTTATGGATTTAAATTGAATGGTTATATGAAGTTAAATAGGTACACGCACTTTAATACTGAAGTATGGGGGACCTAATTTTGGTCCCAATTTTATATTTTTTTTTTGAGGGAGATTGAAAATCATGTGCACCTTAAAATGACAGAATTAACCTCGTATTGTGGGTTGCGCTTACTTAAAGTAAGCGCTAAAAAGCGAATGGACCACACTTTTTACTCTTAGAAAAGAACCACAAGTGGGCACTAATCACTTCTGAGCGTTAGAAACAAATGAAACCGGACCGGTTAGTCTTCTCAATTCTGTTATTTACTATGCCTAAGTTTATGGGAGATTTACTTTAAGTCCTGTATGAGGGATGGAAATAAACTAAATTAGTTAATTAAAGAAGTCATTTGGAACTATAGCTTGCATCGTAAAATCTCATGTTTGACGTCTATACGTATTATCTGAGGATATAAAGAATTTCACTCCCAAATTGAATAACCTACTAGAGTCATGACAAACTCTACCGCTACACAACCAAAAACCATTTTTAAAATTATTTTATTCAAATTAAGTTTAAAAGAACCTGTTTGGTTGTTAAAAAACATCTAAAACGTTCACGAATAGTATAAAATTTTTATTAAGAAGTTTCAAAATAATTTCAAAGCGCCTTTGTCGCTAAGTATAAAGAAAGAAAGAGATATGCTTTACTGTTTTATTTGCACAGTTGGTATTCATTTATCGGAGTTGGTAATAACTGCAGTGCTGTTTATTTTTGAATGAACAATATTTGTAGAATTTGGTAAAGTCTCTAAATTGACCGGTTTGTTGCTAACTGAATTCCAATGGAATTATGGGAATCATGGGAATGATGAGGTAACTTCATGATGGATAGCTGTCAGTGAGGGGGCCAGGCTAGCTCAGTGTTTACGTGCTCACCTCTGAACTGATAGGACCTGGGTTCAATCCTCACCTGGCCCTTGATTTATTCACGCGGGAGGTGAATAAATCTGAGCACGTTGTCCCTCGGAGAAGGACGTTAAACCGTCGGTCCCGAGCCTGTACGATGTCAGGTACTCGTTAAAGATCCCTAATCTAAATACATTTGAGTTAGGCAAAATTTAGGACTCCCACTGTAGAATCAATCTTCATTGTGTGGTATCACAAAGGGCCAATGCTTGGCCTACGTGTGTTACCTTCTGGGACTGCCACTGCAACCTAACCTAACCTAACCTAGCTGTCAGTGAAGTAAAAAGGAAGAAACTGGTGTGACAGATGAAAGTTATATTTATCATTAGGTGATCTTAGATTGTAAATATATGTAGCAGCTCAGAATTTAAAAATGTATACGGAAAGATTTATACTGTATCTTTCCGTAACACGGTATAAATACTGCATAATGGAATTGATTTGACTGAAAAAATTAATGATTTGAAAATGGCAGTTCTAAAGATACTGACATGGCTAATATGAACATATTGTGGGAAAAGTTTTAAAATCATTAAATGATTTATAATGGTTGCTCCATTTACTATCAAGTTCATCGCGTAAATTTTAGTTTCTCAAAATAGAACAAATTGCAATTGTAAATATCTTCCCTGGTGTGGAATCCACCAAAGCATGGACTTAACTAGTATGTACCTTCCTAACAATTCATATTTGATCTATTAAGTAATTTGATTTGCAAGAGCAATAAAACAAATATATTGCAGCAGAATTATTATAATATTTACTTTAGTAACATTTATTTACCTTTTCTGTTAACAAAAAATTGTGTTTTACTGAAAAACAAACACATTGTATAATAATTTTCACCTGATAGTTGTTGTAAAACCATTTTATTCATCTCGCCTTGATAAAACTTTTGTGATAGAAACGAGATGACTAAGAAATATTTGAAGAGCGTTTTTGATATTTGTGTAAGACTAAGTTAAACAAAAATTATGAAAATCCTGCTAAATATTGATCGGAGGAGTTGTTTCTATGTTTTGCATAGCAGTCATATTAGAACTTAAAATGTTTATTTCACATACGAATTCGTATACCTTATTATATACTTAACTTTGTGAATTCGTGTGTAGAGACATCTTGGATCTAATTACAACAAAATTTTATTGCCAAAAACACTTTAGGAAGACAAATTATAAAAATATAAATTCTTGTAGCATCTTGAGGTGTTTACCAAATAGCCTCTAGGTGTTACTGCCTATTTATAGCACATCCGGTAACTGTAAAGAAACATAAAAGATAAAACAACGTAGCCAACGTTTAGATTTTTCTTCTGGTTAATCTAACTTCAAGGAAAAGAAAGTTTACTCATTTAGAAGATAGAGGAAATAAGATAATTTAACTGAAAAAACACTACGTGTTCTTGAAGTTTATCATTTATATCTTGTAATAATAATAGCCTATCAAAATCATTACTGTTTTTGTGTTAAATCAATTACCCCAGTATTTAAAGCAAATATAAAAACTTAGTATGGCTTACACTCAATTTATCCTGTCAGTCCACCTATTACCGTAAGTAATGAACAGTCAAGTGATATTTTTTTAAATCAATTCTCATTTGCCAATTCCAATTAACATTTAATTAGCACATTTGTTTTGAAGAAATTCTTTATCACATGGAATGTATGCAGGTATTTAATAACTATAATTCAACAACGAAATAAACAAATAACATTAGCATTAATCTAAATCAAGGTCATTCAACATTTTGCAAATGGAATTACCAAACTAAAATTAGAGAATGAATCATAAATAATACTTTTATATTCTAAGACTCATGGAATGATTTTTATTAATTGATCACTAAAAGCAATGAGGAGAACTAGAAATATTTCATTGAGTATCAATTATACGGTAGATATATATATTAGAAGCTCTGAGGCTTCTAATGGTAATTATTTATTAAAATCTGAAGCTGTTAATATATAGTAATTAAATGAAACGGTCCAACGTACTTTTAAATAAAAACCAATTAAAAAAAGATATCACACAGATAGACACAGGAATAACTCACTTCTATATTTCGACGATCGTCGTCATCAGGAGACGAAGAGTCCCACAGGAAGGCAGAGTGGCGACTCTGCCTTCCTGTGGGACTCTTCGCCTCCTGATGACGACGATGGTCGAAATATAGAAGTGAGTTATTCCTGTGTCTATCTGTGTGATATCTTTTTTCAATTGGTTTATATATATATATATATATATATATAAAGATTTCACATAAACACGTGAAATAACAATCAATGATCAAACAACAGTAAGAAATGGTAAAACAAGACTAAGATCTTTCAACTGTAAAAAGCGGTTTTTGTCAGAGTCAAAAACTCAAAACAGTTGGGTTTTTGACTCTGACAAAGACCGCTTGTTATGGTTGAATGATCTTACTCTTGTTTTCTCAATTCTTATTTTGGTTTGATCATTGATATATATATATATATTTCATTAAACTCTTTTTGAATTCCTGTTTTAGTCTCTTTTCTAATTTTCTAATCAGTGAAGTTGAACATTGATTAGAAAATTAGAAAAATTAATTAACACTGATTAGAAAATTAGAAAAGTTAATGATAAAAGAGACTAAAACAAGGGTTCAAAAAGTGTTTAATAAAAGTTGTATGAACGAAAATCTGCTCCCTAATTACACAAATATATATACCTAAAAGTTCATCATTGAACATCTAACGTCCTCGCTGAAATTTTACATATCTCACATGAAAAAGGAAGGAAAGTCAAATCGAAGTATGAACTTACCAGGAGCAAGTCACTAACCATTTATGATTGTTAAGAAAGCAAGTCAATTGTAATCGTCTAGCAGTTCACCTTTAGCACGTCGACAGTGTTTGTGTGTCAGCAACACTTTTGGGTAGTGAAGGAATAAAATATTTTACAGAAAATGCTTGTGATATTTATATAAATAACTTATTATTTTTACTGCACTTCAAAAGGAATTTATTAACAGATTTACTATTCCTGTTCTATAGCATTTAAACAATAACTATTAAGTTATAAAGAATCTGTCAATAAAAAAGCAACATGTTGAAGGGTAATAAAAGAAGCTTTATATTGAGAGGAAGGTCTTTGAGCGAGGTGGTTTAGGAATACCTCCTCCACGACACTCGACCACACTGCCCTATTCTCCACACTGCCCTCTTATAAAGCCTTGCTTGCCAAACAAAGCACTGAGTCCCTCCACTCGCCTTTGAAAAGTACAAAGCAACTGTTTACACTGACGCTACATATTCACTGTAATCCACTCTTACATCTTCATTCCCATGCATTTTCTTCAGCTACAGCTTTTATAAAAAGGAAACGTTCATAAATGCATTTTTATTTTTTATAATGCTTCATTTTGACTTCCTTTATGGTATTCTTTTTTATATCACTGTTTCTGCCTTTCTGTCCTCTCACTTAGTTGTCACCTTAATTATTTTAACGAAATAGCTAAACATCCAGTCATTACCCAAGTACAAAGCAGACCACTTTTCCTGATGACGATTTATGTCGAAATATATAGGTGATTTGTATTTATTCCTTAGTTTCTTGATTTATTTCTATAGTTTATATAAATCAAGGAAATTTGAGATAGTTATATTTAATAACGACTTAAAGAGCTCTATAAACGACTTTTAGATGCCCTCTAAATCTGTATAAGTTATAAGTCTAAATATGTATATACTATAAGGTTACAATACATTAAAAGCTTATATACAACCTTAAATAACCTGTAGCGTATATAATATATATTGGTATGCATACATATATATTGGTATACATATATAAAATATATGTATATATATTGGATTTCATAATAGCCACGTGAATTAAAACACACCATATAAGCCAGAGTAAGAAATACTGAAATGTGATTCTGGTCCCATTTGAGTAGTATATTTCTACCTGATGATGACCGATGTCGAAATATAGAAAAGTGAGTCTATCTATGAAACGTTTTACCTATATACTTATGAAACTTTGATGTTCTTGTTTAAATATTGGCACACGTTCTAAACTGCATAAAATGATTAGAAATTTGGTGGGAATTGAACCCGGGCCCTTGATATTGCAGGTACAAATGCAATCCAAGGACTTTCTGCGCCAAACGAACTTTTGCACAATTAACTTCCAAAACCTGATATAAATGACGTCGAAAGATTAAATAATAAATTTTTGGAACTAAATTATAATGATCTAATTATGATAAATGTAGACAGAGGAATAATCGACGAGAATAGAAATAATTATTTAATATATCAATAAATGATATATATAGTTAACAGAAGTTTTAGAAATTATCATATTAATATAACTAAAATATTAACAGAATACAATTATGTCCATAATCAAAAAACACATTGTTATAATGCCTATGTTTTCTTCTTTTGATATATACTATTTCAATAAAAATGGTAGAGTAAGGCTCTCGATGCATTCGAAGGTACAGGAAAGTTCTTAATAAAACCTATTCTCTCTAAATTAAGGAGTTCAGGACTAATTCCATTGGCTGTAGCCTCTCAGGAATTGGCAGCTTCTTCCAGTTGCCAAGAGATAAACTGATGCTGATATCTATATTGCTTGTATCAGTCTTACTTGGGGCGCAAATTTACTAAATTCCATTTAACTCACAATATGAGAGTTTGAGATGAAGATGAGGAATACTCTAAATTTCTGATAAATATTGCTGAAGAAAGAGTTCAAAAGAATGAAAATAAAGATATTATTACTGCTCGAAGACATGTTTATCCCTGTATATAGTGTTGATTAGTGTATTGAATACATTTACTCTTTATTCGCCAACCCACAAATATTGTTCACAGAAAATTCTGTATAAGTTCCATTTAACGAGACACACAGTGAAATTAATCATAGCTTCATTGAATAATTTCTAGGAGAATTAAACAATACAGGAGAAACATAACTCGGTTTGTGTGGAAACAGAATCCAAACATTGCCCTCAAAAATCGCTTGACTCCTTACAGTTGTCTAGATTACCACAACATAAGCTAGAACTCAAAAAGGAAACTCCTGTCAAGTTATGAGAAATACTGATCAATCGCGCTTATGTAATGAAACAAGACTAATAGCTAAGAAGTTTTATGATAAAGTCATTCTGAAATTGTAAAATTATCGCATCACGGTTCAATGTGAAATATTTTTAATTTCAAGATTGAAAATGTTTTTATTTGAAGAGTACAACATTCCTTTTTCAATGATTCAATTTCCAATTCAGTTAGCATTTGCCATGACTATTCATAAGTCTCAAGGAGATACTGTACAGAAAGTTTTAGTTCATTTGGGTAAAGCAGTATTTCAATGTGACCAATTACATGTTGCTCTCAGTAGGGTTAAACAACAAAAAAATTAATGTTTTTTTCAAAATTCAATTGTACAAAAAATGTTTGAAATAGAAGAGAACTGTCTTAAAAATATGTTCATTATCTGCTTTATTAGAAATGTAATTACTTTAGAGTCTATCTGCATTTATGTGAACATGATTTCATTAAAAAGGAAGGTGTTGGATGACTCAACGAGTCACGGGTAGTCTAGTTTGTTACTTAATATTTTTTGTTGTATTTATACTTCCAGCTGCATCTGCATACTATTAGCAGAATAAATTAGCTGCTGTCATTTGCAGGCGACTGTCAAGATGTGCAGAAATAGGCCCTACTTAACTTTAATCAACTTATCCATTCTTAATTCTATTTTTTTAACTTTTCTACTTTAAAACGTTACATCAAATTTTTCGAAAAATGAGATTGTTCTGGTTCGAATTGGTTCTATCGTTTAGTGACGAGCATCGTTAAGTTGTAAGTCATGTATAGATATGCTTAAACAATCACCAACTGTTGTCACTCATTAAACTTTTAACTTTGTCAATAAACCTTTATGAGTTAGTTGTTGGGTGGAAGGGCATGTTAGCTCAGTGGTTACGTGCTCACCTCTGAACTGATAGGACCGGGGTTCAATCCTCACCTGGCCCAGGATTTATTCAAGTGGGAGGTGAATAAATCTGAGCACGTCTTCCCTCGGAGAAGGATGTTAAACCGTCGGTCGTGAGCCTGTACGATGTCAGGTACTAGTTAAAGATCCCTACTCTAAATACACTTGAGTTAGGCAAAATTTAGGACTCCCACTGTAGAATCAATCTTCATTGTGTGGTATCACAAAGGGCCAATGCTCGGTTTACAGTGTTCTCTTGTGGGACTGCCACTGCAACCTAACCTAACCTAGTTTTTGGGTGTTGGTGAATAAATAATATGTTTTCACTAATCTTATTCAAGTTTAACTCTTTGAGTTTAGATTCAATAATTGTGGCATATGTCTACCTATCTAAAATCTAGTCAATAGATGTGTACATTACTTAGAATCTCCAATATATATAATAACTTAAACTGGAAAAAACAACAATCACTTGTTATAGTGCTTTCCAGATTTTGTATAGTTTTCGTTTTGCTATAACAAATCAATACTAAATGTAACATGTTTTAGTTTAAAATGTTTCAGAAGAATCGTCACTTTATAGTTGTTTCCACTCTTTCTAAATATATTCCTTGACTAATAATTAACTTGTGTTAATAAGTATACATAGTTACAGGTGTTAAGTTAATGTTTATTAATAATAGCGTGGGACAACTTCAATTGTACTGAAAATATACTTACAACTAAATTAAAAAAATAATTATTGAAATCTCAAAAGTTCTTATTAATAATTTTAATATAGTTGTTATTTGAATTATTTTGTATTATACATACCAAATATTTAATATAATTTATTTTTAAGAAATAAAGTGTACACAAGGGAATATGTATTTCATTAAAGAGAATATGTATTTCATTAAAGGTATAACGATAGACCATTAAGTTTTACTAATTATCTCTTAAATTTACAAAGTTCATACCTTAATACATCCTAAGTGAATTACAATATTTGATTCACTAATTTCAATAATGATTGGTGATAAAGAGAAAGAATAAATGTTTTTTTATTAGCATTGGATTTGTTTCAATTATACTTTACATATTGTTTTGTAAAAAACAACTGCTAAATAGTATGATACTTAAAAGATTCGAATAGTTTAAAATTATGTTTCCAAAGAAATAATCTCTTTTAAAATAAGCTTTCCAATTTGTTTTAATTTACAGTATTACTTTAATTAAAAGTAACTAATAAAACCTTATAGAAACTGTATGAATTGTTATAGGTTAAGTTACAGTGGCCGTACCGAGAGAGAACACACATAGACGGCATGCCGGCCCTTGTTATTACAAAATGAATTGTAATAACTATTAAATAGAAGACTTCAATTATTTAATAAACTATAGATTTTTTTTCAACCAATTAACATTCTACAAATCGGTAATAGCTATTCTTTTTATTATATTTGTAACTCTATCAGAATGCAACTTAATATAAACATACAAAATGTCAAATAAATGCATATGCATTTTAATTTAATAGTGATACTGTTGCATTTAAAAACAGTAAAAAGTAATAATAGTAAGTATTAATTTACTCATATTACACTGATTGTACATAGTTATTAATTATAAGTGCAGAAAATTAACTTTCTTAAATAATGAAATTTTAATTAGAATATTTTAACATTTTGCTTCATCTTTCAAATTAAGCAAAACATTAAAGTTAATTGCCACATGTATATTTATGACAGTAATATATGAATTTGCGTTTCAAAGAAAAACGATAGCTAATTGAAGTGAGAATTACACTTAATCCAAAGCTTTGTCATGCTTTTTGATAACAATGACTATAGTAATTATATCACTGTTTATTTATTGAAACAATACTTACTAAATATATATGAATGAGTTTAAGAAAAAACATACCGTTTGAAGAGAAGCCGACAATAATTCTTCAAGAACACAATGTCATTAAATTAGCAGCCATCGCCATTACTAATTAAACGATAGAATTACCAGTGTTAGAAAGGTTAGGCTCAAATAATCTTCGAAATTATTTTATAAGAATGACGCATTAAAAAAGTAACTAATTTAATAATCCAATACTATTTAAAATAATTTTAAAACAAAATTAATTGTAAATGATTGAAATGATGCTAAAGAAGAGAAAAATAATTTTGTCAAATTGATAATTTAAGTAATATAAAATAACAAAACATTAAATGATGAATGTCATTATTTGAGATAAACCTGCCAATAAGAATGGCTTACCTTATTGTAGTCATTTATAAGTTCTTTAAAATAATTTCTTGTTTGGTCTGAAGTTCTTAAGTTGTTTGATTGAGTATGTGGAAAGTCCCTCTTGTCTTAACTTCTTAACTTTTATTGAGACAAGTTAATTAAATAGAGGTATTTTAATAAATATTTGAAACGACATATTTTCAAATGATGGTTTGTTAAAATCAAACAAAACTTGCTTCATTGTTTGAGTTTCTTAAATTCATTTTAGAAAAGATGTATTACTCTTTGATAATTAAATAAAAGAATTCAATTCTTACTTTCTTATTCTTACCGAACAAATCAAGGATTTTCTTGTTACATTTGTACTGCTTAAGGCCGGTGCCTTTTATAATAATTTTAGTTCTTTCGACCTTGTGTTTATCTTATTAGTATTATTTGGGTACTCTTTATGGGAGGTCTTTTGATACAATGGTAGTTAAATTCATCTTCAGCTTTCTTAATACGGAATTAAAATCCATCGGGAAGTGTTAATTTTTTCGAATTATTTCACCTGCCGAGGTATATATTTTCTAAGATTTATCTGTTCAACTGAACTTCCAGCTCCTCCCTCTCGCATAGAAAAGAAATAAAAATGTTACACTTTCATGTTTTTCAGATTATTCAATACTAAAATTAAATAATTATTTTGGGTTATGAGTCCCCAATTATTGCACTCAGTCGTAAACATGCAAGCTCTACGTCTTTGCATCAAAAATTATAACAAACAACTTAATTTTTTTTATCAATTTATAAGACATTTGTTTATTTGACATCATAACTTAGAAAATAAAATAAGCGAAAGTAAACCAAAAAAAACTGAAATACATAATTTAAATATTTATCAAATTTCATTCCAGAAGTAGTAACTTAGTAAAACGGCCTTTCCTTTGCAACCGAACATTCTTGTTTTTTTTCTTTTGGATTAAGATAGTGATATATCTTTTGTCAAGTTTTAATTGTAGAGTAGCTGAAATAAATTTCAAATGAACTGGAATTAGTTAGAATAAAACTATTTAATATATATTTTTTTTTTTGAGGGTGACTATAGCACTGGGTCTTAAAAAAAAACTATTGTACTTCCCCTCTTCTGTACTAAAGTACCCCAGCAGTTAGCTTAAACGCCTCCAAGAAGCCCAGCACTCTTGCTGGTTCCAGCGGTAAAAGTTTTCTATGGTTTGTTGAGTGTCCCGAATCACTTATCCTGTGCAGCAAAGTTGCCGTACAGTCAGTCAGCAGATGCAACGGGGTTTCTTTCTCTTTGCAGAATCTGCACAAACCATCATTGATAATGTCCATTCAGGCTCTCAAACTGTCGGGAGAAAGTAACTTCCTTTTTCCTTCTTCGGGACGGTCTTCTTCGGGTCCTTAGGTGCACTTGTGGGAGGTTGGTTCCCACTAGTTAGCACTTTTGGATCCTCTGCGCTTCCGTAGGATGGTCTCCAGACATCCTTCTCCTTACTGGGGAAAATCCCTGTATCTCTATCGGTAGTATTTTGTCCGCTCCGGCAGAGCACCGCGTACCGGAGTAAGGCTATTTACTCAAGGGGGTCGCCTGGTACCCTTGAGGCTCCTTTCATAATACAGTAACCCCTGTATCATCCATCCTTCGGCACGGATCGCATAACACCTTAGATTGGGGCTTGATAAAAGGAGAGGATTTGGAGATTAAGAAGGATGTGAAGGGAAGGTGGTCAGGCCCAGCCCCTGTCACCTTCTCCTCCTCTTTCGTTTGTCCCTGCATATAGTAGGTTAACAGGGTTGCCTCGTGAAGGCCGAAAGTCGGAGTTGAGTGTTAGAGGCTATTAGTGGCGCTTAATCACTCCATTAAAACCCGTATTTAATATTACAATGAGAATTATATTCCATAGAACATATGGACGTTTCAACTTTCGATTTATTTTTTTGCTGAATATTTGCCATTTTCAAAGAACTATCTGTTCAACTGAACTTCAGATTCCGCTTCCATAGAGAAGAATGAAAATACACTTTCACGTATTTCAGATTATTGTTTTGATGATGTTAAATAGAAAAATTTTTCAAATAAAAATAGTACTTCATTAATTTTGTAATTAATTATATGTTATCAAATTTTCTCTATAGTCACGAGTTTAAGTTGGTATTCTGTAATTACTTTTTCACACACTTTGGGAAATAAGTTCCAAAAATCCTTTCTTATTACTCATCTGGGCCATGAAAAAATCCATCATGCATCATGCATCAGTATCGGTCAGTTACGAGTATACCAACAGTCTTTCTTTACATTTTGGTATGCATTTCATTTGACCTCTTAGGAATGAGATTGGAATAACAAATGACAAATTTTAATTTGTACCGCTCAAAGTATTATTGATTTTAGTAAAAAACTCGAACATAGGCTGTTGCTTTCTTATTTTTATCTTTGTTTTTTTTTGTACTATTATTTATGTTTCTTTAAAAATCTTTTCCAAGTCGTTGTTTGAGTAGAAATTATTCTACTCGAATAATTTTGATGAAATAAAGGACAGTTGAAAAAAAATGTTTCATGTGACAATGAGTAGTTCTGACATATTCAAATCAATTATGCTAATTATCATGTATAACAGATAGCATTTTTAGCCATTAAGGATCACATATTAATTACCAATCTATATTTCAGCATACAAGGATTATTAATTTTTTTGAATAAATCTGAATATACAAATGAAGTGGTCTATTAGAGGTAAGTTTTTTAAATATAATTATGGCAATTCTAGGTGGGGGATGTATTTTGTTAATTTGTATCAGTTTAAAGACGTTCGGACTGATTATACTGAGGTTAATATGTGACGTGAGGTATCACTCAGTGAACGGGCGAGTGGCGGAGCGCTCTGCTGAGTACAGAGCTTCTATATTTGCGCTGCAGAATATGTTTGGAAGAGGTCATTACATCCGGTGGCGACGGCAATCGATGGCTGGTTAGGCGGCGTGCCGCTAGGGGCGCTAGGGTGCCGAGGGTACTCGGAAGCCAGGTTGGGGATCCATCTGCAGACCCCTTTCCAGTCGCGGCCCTCGACCCGTTCAGAATGTGTCTCCTCTCTGTGCCTACGTCCGCGGACCCTCGCTAGAAGGCTCACTTTGGTGAACCTTCTTTAGTCCATCTAACCAGTAAGCTTATTTAATTTTAATAATAATTGGGAAATATTACATAAGGACTTTATTTCAGATTTATTTCTCGCTATCACCTGATCGATATGAAAGCGCAGACGTACTGAGAGTGTTTTGTTTTTGCAGGTGGAAGCAGCTGGTTTGCGAGGGAAATCGTGTTTTGCTGAATTGAAGGGAAAGTGTTAGTTTTCGCATAAAGGGGGGTCGTTTGCTTCGCGCAGTGCGACATGCAAGTAGATCGAAGTGACGTGGACGATGTGCCCATTAAAAAGGGGGAAACCGAAGTGGCAAGTGGTAGTGATTTAGTTGATGTACAGACTTCAAGAACTTCTACGACAGCTGTGCGGGAATCGCAGCGTAGTGGAGTGCCGAGTGGAGAAGCAGCGCCGCTTCACCGGCAGGGCTCCGTGTCCCTGCTGGCTGGCAAGTACATCCTCGTCCCGCCTTCCGACTCCTCGTCCATGCACACCTGCATCAACGTCAAAACCAGGCAGGAATACGTCTGTAGGGTAAGTCCAACCACCTTCATTTTAACATATTTCAATGCACATACTTTTGTCTTAACATTTCTTACACCTTTCCTTTCTATGGAAGATAAGTTAACGGAAAAATATTATAATTGATTTTTTTTAAAAAAAAAAAACTGAATTTGACAAGAATGTGATGTTAGTGAATCGAGCTCATGGTCTACATAAGCATCAGAGTCCTACTTAAGCGGAATTAATTTAGACTTTTACGGTGACATTGTTCAAACCTTCATAGAAAAAAATAGCATATGTAAAGTGGGTTCTATATCTACCGACCGGTTTAGGGGATCATCAGAGTATCAACAAGAATTAATTTATAATAGATATACATATAGTCTCTGGCCGGGCTAGGCTGTCACTAGGACCGATAAGGTTACTTCATTCCGGATAAGAACATACCTTGTGGACACCGTATTTTGTTCTGTGAAAAACTTTGTTATTTTATATGTAGGTAAATCACAGAAAAAATTCTAAAACTCTTCATTTATATAACGGAAACATAGGACGTGAATTATGTTTAATATCGTTCCTCTTGACAGTTTCCTTAGAACTGTGATTTAGAAATCGTGTTGTGTGTTAAACGCAAAATGTTCTCAATGATTTCGAGAAAGCTATTGCCGCTTGAGGTTTGCTTCAAATGCATTGCTTGATAGCCTGCTGCCTTTTAACTCGTATAGACGTGGGCAGCACGCTGAAAAGCTTCATTTCGACTAGAGGTTGATGATCTTTATCAGCCAATGTGACTAAATGGAGCAGATTGAAGATGAGATGTCTGCTTATCTAGCCAATGCACAAGGTCGTCGATTGCGCCACCTTACCCCCTCTCAGTCCTCTCTGTCGCCCTTGTCCAAACGTCAAACCCACAGTCTTCACGTTTTATGGAATATATATGGCTCATTATACGCTCTTCTTGTAATGTGCTGCACTTATCCATGTCACTGGCAACACTGTCTGATTACAGCTTTAACCTACCTACTCCCTTATCACCACCGTATCATTCCATTTCATTTTCAATTTTTTTTTCTCCACTAATCTAAGAATGAATATAGTAAAAATGAAAATGTTAAAAATTACATACATATTTGACAAACTACATAGGAATTAAAAAATTAATGTACAAATAACAATGTCAATTTCTAAATTACTACTAAGGTGATTAAAGGGGACTAACTATGTTAGTTAAACTTTCTAGGTCCGGTAATATTAACCGAAAAGCTTGTCCCATTTTACGACTTGATGTTGTCATAAACACGTCAATTTCATTTTACGTGTTTATTGAGAAATATTATGTTGAAATATACATGACATCATTTGCTTTATTTGCAATTATTCATACATTGCATGTGCACATATAAAAAGTTTCTCAAGGGAAGCTGGCCTTAGCGATAGGTGAATTAAGCAATCAGTACAGTAGGAACATCCAAAAATCTCTTTCTTCTTTAATCATACTGCAATTATTTAGTATTAAATATTTGTAAGCGATAATGAAATGAAAGGAGTAGTACATAGTCATCGAATACCACATTTACTTATTTTGGCTTCAATTCTACTTTGGGAGCGGAACTGAATAATTCAGAATTGTCACCGATTTCACTCATGAAATTGTTACATGTTTGTTTATTCTTCATTAGGAACGACAAATTCTTAGTGAACTATATTTGACCAGCTTTCTTTACAAGAATCTGACAGCATACAGGCTTGGACCGTCAGATTTAAGTCCTTTCAGATCAATAGCGAAATCACCAATATCGAAACTAAAGATATATTTTATAAAGTAATAATTAAATGTTTAGTAATTTATTTCAATAAAAGAATAACTTCATCTAAGCATATGCTAAAGATATAAATTCAAAGAAAAGCTCTTAATACCTGAAAGTTATCGCATTTTCGTTCCAACATGACCTTATGCCACTTGATTTTCATCAAAAGTCTTAATTTTCTTACTCAACAAGTTGATTGGTGGAGGGAATTTCTACCGTATTTGACTTCTTATCCTGGATTAGACTGCTTACGTCCTCTTAAGATTTAATGTGCATAGTATATCTTTCAAGATAACGTATTTAGGGTGAACATATCTAGAACAAGATTGGGGTTAACTATTAGTACCATATCACTGGAAGATACCAGACTCATGCTGTTATCTCTGCTACATGAATACTTTACCGGGTTACGACTATTTACTATACATATCAAGAAACAAGTGCGTATGTGTATATGAACGTAAAACCATGTTTGACTTGTTGGATGCAATGAATTGGAAAAGGAATACACTAAATGAGTGAATGAGTACTATATGACCAATGTAATACGAGTATATCAAGTACAGTCTGTGTGAACCCACAAATGAAGAAAAATGGTTCTCAACTAGGCCCGAGGAAACATAGTTTTTTGAAGATTCATGACACGTGGTCAATGCTTCATATTAAGTTTATATGTGTATATCAGGATAGCATAACTAAAATACATCACAGCGCTGCGAGCTGACCATTAGAATATTCAAACATTATAAAACATTAGACCCCATACCCTCGTCACTTTGTTATGTTTATTTTCAAATATTCTATTACATTTTTTTTTGTTATATTCAAAAACTGATTCTTTTACAGTTTATTTCAGCAGACTTTATAAAAGGGTAATAATAGGATATTTTGTTACTGTTTTAAAAAGATTTCTATATTTCGACATCACGTTGTAAATGGAATGAAATTATTATTTCATTGTTACACTTTTCATTTACCTAAAAAAAAAAAATATTTGTTTGAAAATTTACAAAGTAAATGTGAATTATCCCTCCGGTAATATAAATATGTTCTTTTTTTTTTTAAAAAAAAAAAAAAACTTGCTGCTGTTTATGAAACAGATTTAAATGAAAACCGAAACATCAGGTAAGTTTCATTTGAACCCACAAAATGAACTAATTGCAAATTATATTGGTTCCGTGGTTTTAGATTATCAATATATTTTTCAATAATTGTCATATATATATTATATATATATATATATATATATATATATATATATATAATTTCTTAATTGTAACTAATTGCACTTTTATGTATGTTTGATTTTTGAATGATTGAATTATTTCTTATATTTCCTCTGTTTTGTAGGCCTATGAAAAATGTTTTAAATAAAAACCGAAAAGTTGGCAACGAGAGTTTAATTTGAACCTGAAGAACTGACCGAGTTCCGATAAACTTTAGTTTTGTTTCTATTGCACGGTCGATACTTTTATCAATATATATACAAAACTAAAGTTTATCGGGACTAGGTCAGTTCTTCAGGTTCAAATTAAACTCTCATTGCTGACGTTTTCGGTTTATACTTCTATTTTATAAAGTTTCAAAATTTATACTTCTGCCTATTAAAAAGGTTTTAAATAAAAACCGAAACGTTGGCAATGAGAGTTTAATTTGAACCTGAAGAACTGACCGAGTCCCGATAAACTTTAGTTTTGTTTCTATTCCACGGTCGATACTTTTATCAATAGTTATATATATATATATATCGTATAATAAAAGTATACTGTGTTGTATATAGTGTAGTTCTCTTTCCTTCGCTTTACAGTCTTTAAAATTCCTTTCTTGCCTCTCTACCTTCCCAACACTACAACAGATGTTCTGCATCACTTGTCTCAGTATCAGTGATGACTGGAGACGATCACTTGTTTTGGTTGGAAGATTGTAGTCATTTATCTGATTTTCTTACTATCGTTTATACGTTGATACTATATATATTTATGCGGCTTACAAACTATATATACTATATATAAAATACAGTTCAATGTACATAAAGAAACATAGAGAAATTAAAAATACTAACTTACAGTCTCTAATTTTTGGTTGAACTGTCTTCAAGAGAGGGAAACCAAGCGCACTGGTACAGAGACGATTGGAGACCAACAATGTTGCCGCATACGCGCCCGGTCACAGAGAATAAGGTAGACAAGAATCAATTTAAATTAAAATAGGAATATGAAAAATAATAATAAACACAAAAACAAATAAAATAATAAAAAATAAAAACTGGGGATGAACAGAAGAAATGATACATAAATAAATAAAAATTAAAAATTATGGACTAGGCTTTATTAACAAATAGAGAATAAAACTTAAAATAAATTAAATAAATGAAAAATATATAAGATGAAAGCATAAAAACTAGATGCAAAGACAAGAAACTAATACAATGAAGCATTATCTCTTAAGATTAAGGCCAGGTGCACTGCGCGCATTGAGCAACCAAATATGGGCTCAATTTAATTATTGAATCATATATGTTTATTGTTTCATTTGTATTTATATTAATAGTTTGCCCGAGTGCATATATTTCTACTTTAAGCCAGTTGACTTAGCTTGAAGGATAGCCTAAGTGGTTTGATTGCGTTATAAAGAGACTGATTGACTGGACGGCTTCTGTTCATCTCTCGCGCAAGCTTGCAAGCCGTGAAAAGACATCTCCACTAGAGGACGAATTCGTGACAGAGAAGAGTCGTGGCGCTTTTATGAGAATAGGCGGCTAGAATGCTGGGATGGCTAAAACGGGTTGTCTGTATACGTGTTCTGCAACTCTTATTCAGAATGACTACACTGCTGCCTCTTGCAACATATTTTGAATGAAATTCTACATTGGCCAACGAATGGCAATAGGCAGCCAATTAGCAAACCGACCTCACTCTGCCCTCTCGACACAACACCTCTAGTCTTCACTTCAACCTATTTTTTTGTTTGTAATTTTTGATTTTATTTCTTTGCTCCATTTTTCTTATTTCAATCTTCTGTAATCGATTTCAGGGCTTAGTAATTTTTAAAAATTGCATTTCTTTTATACTTTTTGTTTTACGTAACTATTTTAAATTCTTAGCACTAAAACCTATTTTTAAATATGTATTTACAAAAATAATTTCAAAATGGTGTTATAAAATAAGGTAAAATAACAGATCTATACTTCAAAATAAATACGAATAAAATATTATTACACGAGCATTTTTTTGCCATATTCTTTATAGGACCAAAACGGTAATATGTTATTTTGTTTGTTGAACTTTAAATTTAAAATATATTTTAGCTAAATCACAGCTATATAATTCGCTTTACCTCTGATGTTGCCCAGCGTGCTGGACCGGTTTCGGTCCCGTCCATCTTCAACAGCACCTCCGTCCTCTTACTCTAGGAGGATGGGGTCCAAAACCGGTCTGTCCCGCTAGACAACATTCGAGGCAAGAAGGATTTAAATAGCTATGAGTTACTTCTGACGAACCTCTGAGTAGTTAGATTGATAGTTCCTTCGTTAAAATCTACAAAACAATTTTTTTAGAGACTTAATTTGAAATACTACTCGTAGTTTTAAAATATTTATTTCATCTATTTCATTTTATTAATTCACACTTTGCTTTAATCTGTACCACTGTTATTTTAGTGTGTTTATTCGTTTCTTTAATACGCAAAATCAACAAATTTGGTTATTGACTCCTTTCAATATCAGAAGTACTTATTAAAGAGTGCACTATCAAGATTTAAGAGAGATTCACGTTCCTGTGCCAGAGGAAACGAATCCCATGTTGATATTCCACAAGTGCGGTTTCATGTAGTTTTGTCAGTTAGTAGTTCCACCATAGTCCCTGATCATGATTTTTTTTGCGACATTAGGTGATTTCCAAATTTTTTAGACACTCTTGGGGGCCTTATACATAAAGAATATTTGCACTTCGTTTTTCAAAGATAGCCTTTTAATAATGCCTTCAACTGGTTTTTTTAGGTAAACAAACTTTAATGCTTTTTTATATTTAAATGGTACTTTAAATATAAAAAAACTGACATTTGTAGTTTTTAAGAAGTATACATTTTATTTAAGAAGTATCTATGCTTGTCATGTTTCTGCAACAGGCGTCATCTGTTGGCGTGCCAATTACTTTAGTCTCGAACTAGTGCTGTTAGTTAAAGACCTCTTCTCTTTGCGTACATGAACTCAAAAAAGTCCACTGTTATTGGGGATTAATCATTTGAAATCGTTTCATTAATCAGTTATTGATGTCAATTATATTGTGGAGTTAGTGGTGACCGATCTCGTTGGAGATTCGGATTTTAACATACACGCCTTTTTCTTTTTCTATGGTCAGTGCAACCTTCCTTGTTTTAGAGTAGAAGGTATAAGATATTGGGAGTGATGACTATCATACTAACTAACTATTCAAGATTGTGCGGCGACATGTATTTTAGTCTTTCAAAGGACGACGTTCAATTTGCACAAGGTGTTTTCTCTCCTCTTGTTTTCTCTTTTTGGTCAACCGTATATCTAGCTACATTCATCGTTTTTGCTGTAGATCAACTTCACCCACAAAAGGAAAAAATATAAGATTGTCGCTACTGGGAAAACCATATTAGATCAGCTAGTTTGAAAAGATAAGAAATTCATTCATGTTATGAGGTAAAAAGTGTAATACTAATTCATCTGCAATAGTCCACGACTATGCCGCCGCGTATCTATATCGAATCAAAGCACTCCCTTTACAGACAGCTTGCTATAAGGAAGGGAGATGGACTCTGAATACCTCGTAGACTGTTCAGGAGCATATGGAAGAAACCTCTGACCACGAAGCCCGTTTATACGAGTAAAAAATTTCGAAATTATATTTTTGTTCCTACTCTTGATTTCTCTACAATAAAAATCCAGCTTATGATACCAACCGTACAACCCAATAAAAGTACTACATCATTAGATGTAATAACTTCTATTTTGTCCTTGAATAATCTTTAAAACAGACAATTAATGATCAGATACGATATCTGACAAGATTTCAGAAACAATCCCAGCACATCGCTTATCTCTAAAAGACTGTCAGCATAACACACAGTATGAAGTATGCTCTCCAACAAGCGTCAATATATCGAACTTAGGCTACAACTTACGTCACGGTTTATCGCACTTCCTAATTACATCTTGACTGTCAAATAATATTACTTTAAGATTTCATTAAATTAATTAATATTTTATGTTTAATCAAATTTAACCGTTGATATGTGTAACTTTTCACAATATGAATGTATAAGGACTGCCAGTGATACTAAAGAGCTGAATTAAATTGTGCTAGTCGAGAATACTTGTATTAAACATTCATTAATTAAATTGTTATTAATTATTTATTACCCATCGTACAATTCCAAGATGAACGTTTCAGTGTGGATTTGAACATTTGAACAAAATCATACGACCCTCCCAAAGGAATATCAATTCTATCTAATAAGTAACTATACTTTTTAAGTTTCTTCCATTTTTGTCGCTTGTCTCTACATTCTGTTTCAGTCAATGACGTAGAACGTGACAATCAGTTATTACATCAGGTTACAAAAGAATTGAAGAAGGAATTTCAAAATCTTCACTGCTTGACCAATAACTTTGATGAGATCATATTTAATCTTATCTTATTTTATAGTTTTTCCGAAGGGTGAAGAAAGAAGACAGAATAACTGTTTACCACTCTTTAGTTTTAGGCAGGAGGCTGGATTCAGTGGAAAAATTATTGAGAAAAAATGTGTCTTGAAAACAATTAAAATTTGTTGTTATAAGGTGGCTGTAGATTATTGAATAAGTATAATGTTTCATTACGATTGAGGTCTTGGAATTGGAATGCAGGATGTAATTTGTGCAAGTGGTGTTCTTTGCTATCAATTCAAGTTGATTCAATCAATGACAAAGCTGTGGTTTCTTTGACGTCGGCAGTAAGAAACATGCCGAGGGGGTGTGTAGTGGGCAGGAGGGTAGGTTATGAATGGACTGCAGGTTGGTAGAGGGGTTGGTGGCCTAGTGCCGTCTCCAAGGTCAAGCGGTTTAAATCCACCCCGATGAGGCCTGCCTGCACCCTCTTTCGAAACGTCCCGCCACCGTTACCTGCCCGCTAACGTTCACCCACCGTCTCCCATTCTTACCCGCCAATTCCGGTTTTGAAAACTATGGCAAAAAAAATACCCTTTTACTCAATACCTATTTAAGAAAAGCATGTCTTCTTTGCGGTATATCTTTCAACGAACTTTTTTTTACCATATACAGGTTAAGTTTGTGTAAACTGCCAGTGTAGTCAAGAGACCATGAGGGTTTATAATATACTTATTTTAAACGTGAGTGAGGACACTCCATATTTTCTTACATATTAATTACATATTTCTTACAAATATTTCTGAAAGACCCTTTTATACTAAAACCTTGCCAACATTTTCACTTACCGACAGTACCGACAATTTGCACTTGTAACTGGGTAAGTTGCTTCTTAACTAAATAATTTTTTGTTCATAATATGTAAATGACGAAACATTTAAAATTTAAATATTTCATTCTATTTATTTTATGCTACCTCATTGATGAGCATTTCATTTTAAAATGACCTTTCGAGCGTTAGACCTGAGCTGAAGAGCATTAACTTAGGTTTGTATGGCTTTTTTATTGTCGAATTTAAAACACTTCAAAACTTTAAGCAAGTAATATGTTCTGCTCAAACAAGTAAATATGGCAGTACTAATTCTATGGTATTACCAAAAGTAATCCCTTTCGAACAGTTAGGTGGCTATTTAAAGTTACGAAGAAAACTGATTTTTACTGAGGCGTATCTTTGAATCAGATTTTTGTTTCAAATTTTATTTGAATAATTTATTTTGAATAATTTCAACATTTAGTAATAATATCCCAAAATGGTTCACGTTAGTCCAAAACATGTGAAGTGATAAAAATAATGGTTAAGTTTATGTATAGTTTCAAATATCAGTTTATAATGTTGAAATGATTCAAAATAATTAATCAAATAATAAACCGAGAGCCAGAAAAGATTAAAAATAACTTCAAAAAATTACAAAAATGTGGAAAACAATATATACTGTTGAATGTATAGAAAATAGATCAAAATGAACAAAACATTTCTCAGAAATGAACCTCATATGCACACAAAACATATTGGCACAATTAATATTTTGGTATTTACTTCTTTTGTCCAATTTAAATCAAACTGAAATCTAACTTTTCAGCTTTATATAAAAATATTACTCATGTTTTAAGAATTTGGAAAATATTATCTTAGAACTTTTACTTAACGAAAGCAATAATAATTAAGCATGTAAAAGTTTTTCTTTTTCAAAATTTATTGCTATTCTTAATGGAGAAGGGATTTTAATAAAATTGATTGGTCGTCTTAACAGTGTGATTTAAACATGGAAAACTTACAACATTCCCAATTATTATAAATCTGTATGTAATTGGGTTATTCTTTGTGAATGTATATAAAGGAAATAACCAATAAAAGTAGTAAAAGAAAAAGAGAAGTTCTAAGGGATTTCGAATGTTACCTAGTTTTCAAAGAACATATACATGAATAAATATCAATGATCAAAACACAATAAGAAATGGGAAAACAAGACATAGATCTTTCAACCGTAACAAGCAGGTCTTCGTCAGAGTCAAAAACTCAACTGAAAGTGGTCAAAAAACCCAGTTGGGTTTTTGACTCTGACGAAGACCGCTTGTTACGGTTGAAAGATCTTAGTCTTGTTTTCCCATTTCTTATTGTGGTTTGATCATTGATTGTTATTTCACGTGTTTATGTGAAATCTTTTTATGAATAAATATATATATATATATATACAATGATTAAACCACAATAAGAATGGGAAAACAAGACTAAGATCTTTCAACCGTAACAAGCGGTCTTCGTCAGAGTCAAAAACCCAACTGACTCTGTATGTGTGTTTCACGTGTTTATGTGAAATCTTTTTATATATATATACATATTACAAATTTAATGTCTTTTGGATTTCTCATTATTTCTTTAGCTTTGACGCACGAGTATGTTCAGTGTGACACTTTGCTTGTGTATTCATGTGCATTGAGGGGTGGCAGGCTTCAGAATCCGGTCAGATGAGCTTTTTTACTATTTTCCTGTAATTTGATATGTATATATTATATATATAAGCACACGAAAATACACATAACGAGAAGTACTCTTACTACGGTTCTTTCAACTGTAAATTAACAAAGTTTTACAAATATATGAACAAAAATGTTTATCAGGAATTCAGTTTTTCAGTTTCAGTTTTCCATATCAAAGTTATAAAGCAGAAGTTATAAAACAAAAAATTGTTATTCTATTCTATTCAATGGCCGATGATTTGACAAGTTTTATTCATACGAATACGTCTAAATCACACTAATGAGGTCACAAATGGGGCCAAGATCAATGACTCATTCATGGCTACTACAGCTTGATCCTTGATTTTTGTTTCATGTTTTTGTTTGTATATTACATTTGTATATATTGGTTATGTCGCAGTTGTATGTTTTGTTAATCTGATAAAGGACTTCAGTTAGAAAGTTTTAACTAGCATTACTGTATGGTTTTTCTCCGTGGTTACTAGTGGTACTCCGTGGTACTAGTAATTATTTCTCCGTGGTTGTGGATTATTTATTTTTAAATCTTGGGATCTATGGTGTAGTAAGATACGTATTCTAATAAAGTAAACCATATTCAGTATAATATGACTTTGATAGTGCCTCGTATACGTGGCTGGAAATATCTTCTTCATTCTCATGCATTAGAAATACTTCAATACAATCAGAAGGTTGTAACATCAACTCTCTTTTATGTTACAGCAAGAGAGAGAGAGAGAAAGAGCGTGATCACAAGTAAGAGTTGCTTTCCTCTCACATGAAACAGCTCTCTGGTGAAACTTCGAGAAAACTCTTTCATCTCCGACTAGAAAGTGTCCTGATTTTACCCTTTTCCCTGACTGTGCCTTGTTTTCTCCTCGTCATGAACAGTTTAACAGACTAAATTCTATTCTTTGGGGGTTATTAGATGTTACAATCAAAGTTGTTGAGCACATGCTCTCACTTTCCAGTCATTCATATTTTCTAAGAAAATACAGGTTTCTTTACTACATTAAAGTCATTAGTATAAGAACAAGAGCTTATCAAGATTATATATCCTTTAAAAATGATTCCTTTGCAGTTAGATTTGTTGTTAGCTTAACTGTAGGGATTACAGTCTATTTTAGTCAGTTACTTTAACTCTACTACTCCGTTATTTATTCAAGAAATAGAGTGGCTCGAAAAATTTTTTGCTTTTAAGCACATTTTTTTAATAAAGTTAAATAAATTTGTTTAAAAATGGCATAGTTAACTTATATGAGCTCGAACTGTATTTAAACGATAAAAATAGTTTGCTCCAGAGACAGAGTCGAATAGTTATATTTCTGCAAATTGAAGTTTTTCACTATATTCAGATGTATAGTTGGGAATATTAAATATTATACAAGTAGACTGATTATGAAGGTTACCGCAATAAAACTGTTATTGTTTAAGTATTTCGGAGACCGATAGGATCAGTTGGTCTGCGTGGGGACCCTTTGTTTGCAATGCACCACTTTTCAACATACAATGATTTCAATAACACACAGTCCATTGGTACTGGAAAACCTGATAAATAGATTTAGCAAATGGTTGCCAAGGTAGAAAGAACTGTTGTAATAATTTCCAGTCGAAATTAGTTTCGCAAACGCGTCCTTGTTGCTAGTGAAGTAAGAACCCCCTCCAGTGGGCTGCAAGGCCCTCCTTTCTGTTTTGGGCTGGTCCCTTTTCTCCGGTGTTCTGACAGATGGTACACGGGTTCACACTGGAGGTGCTCATGTGTGCTTCCCTTGAGTGACCCTGGCGGCACCTTAACCCACATTCAGTCTGGGTGAAGGGTAAGACAATAGATACCTCACTTCACTGTCGACATCTAACCTTTCCTAATATATACCTCCACCATTATTATCTCATTGTATTTAATATAGTAATACAGCAATTCTTTTTTTTTATAACATATATTAAAAAAGTTTTTAAAATAATTCTATCAGTCGCAAAAGTGAATGTTATCTCTCAATTAAATGTAATTTTTTTTACTTAGCAAAGTAAAGTTACTGGTCTGTTCTAAGAATATAACTATCTAGGAGTCTGATAGCAGGAGTTTGCACAGCAGCGAATGATTCTTACGATAGAGTATAGAATCATGGTATCTGATGATAGAAGTATCTCACTATAGAAGGTTGACAGTAGAATGTTCCAGTGATATCTGATTTCTAAACAGATGAAAGTTTGAAGACGGGATGTGCAACGATGGAGGTATTACCTTCAGGGGTACAGAAGTCCTAGAATCTGACGACCAGAATAAAGTACTAACTCTGAGATGGATATGCAGTGTTCACTGTCTTCTTATACAAGTAATATAGTTGTCCCATTGATTTAAAGCATATAGAAACCTAAAAGCAATGTAAATGGCCTTAAATTAGGTTGACTCTAATTATTGTTGCTTCAACAGCGAAGTCCAAGGCTTATTGTAGTAGAGAAGGACAAGTAAAAACAAATTAACGCTTGGTTTCATTTGTTCAGACGAAACGTCCAAAAATAATTATGAAAGAGTTAAGGACGGTAGTATAGTACTATGGAAGTCTGATAGAATTTTCCATTTTATTATTATAAAAATTTTTATTATTTAGACATACCAAAACTACTTTTCACTTGTAAAGATAAAGAGTGCATAAATTACCCTGTTTTTTTTTTTAATAAAATTGACCGAACTGCCTTAGTTCTCTCCTGGAAATTCAATATACATTGGAAATAAAATATGTCAAAATAATTGGAATGACTAAATTATGAGTATTTGTGAGTTACTATTTCCTATCACACTAAAGAGATTGAAGTGATTCTGGGAGGCGCCTTCAGTGCGTGGTTTATTATCAATGAAGGCCGTCTCTAGTGCCAGGAATGAGTCTGCCCCTTTCTCGTACACCTTTCTTGCCTCTGAGTAGTACTATTAATAGGTATCATATTTTTAAAACATCTTGCAACCGACTTTGCCTGCAAAATCTGATTTCAACTGTCATTTATTTATCATTATTGTTATTACTAATTTTATTATTTTTATTATTAGTAGTAGTGGGATATCAATCAATGCTATGTCGAGCAGACATAGATTGATATTAGTAACAGAGGTCCAGCTAATAAGGTTGCGTCTCGTCAATCATTCGACAGAGGTACCCTAATAGAGAAATAAACCTGACAGTTTAAAATTTCAACAATGGAAAATAAACTAAGAAGAAATTCAATATTATAATGGTCCATGGTAACCAAAGTCAAATTCCTGAGAAAACATACTCAGAATAATATGTAAAAAAACTCATTCTTCGATATCGATCGTCATTAGGAGAAGTTTACGACTGGAAAAGTAGACTAACCCTACTAATTATGGTCTACCAAGTATTTGTTCTTTGTCTTTTAAGCTAATAACTTATTCCCTGATTGCGGCTGATGTCAATTTCTGGTAATACACTATCATCGTGTTAATGTAAAAGTTCTAAGACTTTCTAATACTTTTTGTCAAAGAACTGAACAAAAAGAAGGAGGAAAAGATGTACGAATGTATTTTTGGAGCTGGAAATACTTACTATTTTGGGTGAAAAGTGACCCGCTAGCAGGCAAACCTGCTTGAAGTCCTAAGCTGCTACCTTTGCCACCTGTCCGGTTACTTCTCTTCAGCACGACAGTTGTCGAAATACACATTAGGCTTTTCTCACCGTCTTTTTGTATGTGCTTCCTTAACACATATATAATAAAAATTCAAAATTATTTTACAGCATACCCTGTTCTTTGAGGGAAATGATTAAAGAAAACTTGCTGATTTTTATTATCCAATTAACTGTAATGGTCAAAACTTTCCCAGGTCATAATCACTGCTCGCCGGTCAGGTAGAGGTAATTCATGGTACCTGAAATATACTAAATAACCGTTTTTAAACATTTCCATTTTTAAGGAACTCCTGGTTAATTCGACATGTTCTGTACTTTCTTCTTCTATACGCTGTTTTCTGTCCGTCAGTGTTGTCTAACATTTACTATTTTACAAATTGCTGATCTTTTTATGTTATTTTCTAATTTAAAAATATATAATTTGTTTTAACAGAGTGAATTATATTTAGTTATATTGTATATGTTTTGATGATCTATTAATTCTAAAAATGAATGTCATAGTAGTGAATGAAACTAGACTGATGTTTTTCACACTCTGCTATAGAAGCATTCAGTCTTGTTGGGTGATCACGTGCAGTTGTAAGCCATTCCCTTGCGCCATTCATCCCCCTTTATTTCTATCATTCAGTCTGAAACATTCAGTAGGAACGCTGAGCTGGATAATAACTTATGAGATGGATTTTATGTAATACTTTCTTCAGTGACTACATATTCTTGTAGTGTTGAAATGTAGAACGAAAGCTATGTAAAATACTGTTAAACTGTTATTCCCTGACCAGAGGAAAGAAATAGAACTTGTTACATATAGAAACAACTTCAAGTTTCCATTCGTCATGCCACTTGTTGAATGCTGTTGAATGTGGTCAGAAGTAGGAAATCTGGCTTCTAGCTTTCAACTACTATGTATTTCTTGGTTCTTGATTAATGTGATCATATACACATTATGGTATGTACTATAAAACTTTTTTAAAACCTATAAAAAATTTATGATTCAATCCAACAAAATGAATCATACACAACATTTCACTTCTCAACAGACCAATGTACTGATGAATATAGCAATTAAATAGCAGGTTTCATGGTTAACTAAAAGAAATCTTGGTTTGGTTGTAGAGTTAATAACTTTTATGGCCTAGATACATCTAAATTCCTCTTTATAAGAGAGCTAACTTGTTTGATTAAGATTAAATTAATCTATTACCCAATAAAATATATCAAAAAGGGATGACAATCTGCATAGTGGGGGAGTTGTTTCAAAGAAAATGGCTTTGCTAGCCATCTCTAGATGAGGCATGGGCAACCTACGGCCCGCGGGCCACATGAATTCTATCTTAATATTAAAAACTCTTTTGCTGTTTGCTTCTTAACAAAAACTCACACAGACTTTTTGAAGGAAATTACAACTTTGGAGAGATAGCTCTATTGCAAGAAATGTTTTAGTTCTTTCTTGTATGAAGCAATAACTTTTTGGAGATTGTGTTGTTATAATTGTTTACCATAATGAAATATTAGATGAATAATAATTTTCATCATAAGGACAATAAAAAGTTAAATAATTATTGACACGTTAATTTAGCACACACATATATTTAATTAAACAAATTAAAAATGAACATAATTAATTGAACTGTGTGTATCGAGTAACCTAGAAATTGACGATGGGACCTGCGGTCACTTGGAAATGGAAATTATATAACTATGCTAAGCTGTGCAGTTCACATCAAAGTTCCATGCCTGCGTCTAATGGAAATTATATAACACGGCCCCCAGTTCACAAAAGGTTGTCCATGCCTGCTCTAGATGCATATTTTGTACTGCTCCAAAACAATCATTCGAATAGCTAGAGGAAATAAACAACAAAAAGGAACCAGATATATTTTATCATGATACATCATCAAACGGTAAGGTTGGCCTAAAAATACTAAACTTACAATTCATAAGGCTTAACTTGTCATCTTAATCAATCAAGCAGTGATTAGTCTAATAATAGGCCCTGAAGAGCGCATATTGTCAACATGACAGCAAACAATGCTGATGAGTGGCTGATGAAGCCTGGTATATAACTGTATTCATCTCAGTCACTCTTGACTGAAAGCAATATACATAGGGTTTACTTCTTGTTGAAGTTCTCTTGAGAAAGGAGATGATACTGAAAAGTAAGGTGTTTCACGTGATTGATGCGATAGTGGTCTGCGGGTGATGGGTGTGCGATGGGCTGAGCGGGACGGAGAGCGCGCAGTGCCAGGAGGGGTGGGACGAGAATGGCATCGGAGTCACGCTTTCTCCCTGTTCGACTCTAGTTCTTGACCCTGGCTGCGGTGCAGACGCCCCCTAGGGTTCAAGGCCTCCCTTTCTGCTTTCCTCAACTCCTCTTCATCGTATTTATCTTCTATTATTTTATCGTACATCAGTTTAGTTTTCAATTTACTCATTCATCAGTTTAATCGTGTTTCTAAATATCAAATTTACAGTTATTACTCCACTAATAACACACGTTATAGTTTCACTTCACCAAATTACATTCATAGTTTACACATTCGTGATTTTAGTCGTATGTA
Source organism: Hermatobates lingyangjiaoensis (assembly GCA_026182355.1). NCBI lineage: Eukaryota > Metazoa > Arthropoda > Insecta > Hemiptera > Hermatobatidae > Hermatobates > Hermatobates lingyangjiaoensis. The sequence goes on from JAPFBL010000881.1 coordinate 1,481,339, forward strand.
TGTCTTTTGTAGAGCTATATTTAAAGGTATCGTATTTGTAGTGAATTTTACAAATGCCCAACCCGGCAGAAATCCAATTTCAACTATAATTCATTTAATATTATGAATGTAGTAGTACACCGTCAAACTTTATAGGTTTCAAAATATATCCATGTTGATGAGTCCTCTACTACTACCCAGTGTTCTGATAGCTGTAGACCGTCCATTTATAGCTGATCACTCCTTGCCTTAAAAGCTGATAATTTGTAATTACATTAAAACATAAGTAACAATTGTTTTTTCTCTTTGAAGTGAATTAGATTTCATTGTTGTATATTTATGCTGAATTTTTGAATTATATAATATCAATTACTATATACCATACATTTATATATTAAATTTCTTCTTCTCACCGTACCACTTTCTTTAAAGCTAAGAATTGAAATTGAGTCTTACTATCTAGTTTTTTTTTCGTATTTTTAAGTATTTATAATTTAAAATCACGGTAAAAAATTTAGAAATACGGCTTTCATTCAAGCAACTTTGTCAAACTCGTGGCATGCTCGAGTAACGAGTTACCTGGAAATACTAAATTATATTTTCTACAAATAAACTTATTTAGGGCTTCGTATAAAAAGTGTACTTGTGCAATTTAATATTATTTGAAATATTAAATATTACTTTTTTTCTAATTCTAACAAAATCATGCATGCATACATAATAAACAAAAGTCAGTCTTTACAACAATAATTACTAACATATATATTTGATAGATAAAGTATGTTTTAAATACATTATAAGTTTCTTAAGTAATTACCTTATTATATTACAAACCTTTTTAATTAGTACCTTGAATTCAAACGTGTCATTTCGGTAAATGGTAGTGTAGTTCTTCCGTTCAGGGACGTGGGATATCCAAGGCGTCTTATCTGCGTATATCATTTATCAGCATGAGTTGTTCCTCTTCATTCTTGAATAGTATTATCTCCGTGGCCTGCAGTATTCTTTTTTTATTATAAATCATTTTAAATTATTTGATTAATTAATAATAACATGTGACTTCCTTTGTACTCACCCTCAGTTAATTAATATTTCTTATGATTGTATTATTTATTATCTTTTTCATTCATTGTTTATCTCTTTTCCTCTTCCACTGGTAACTAACTTTAATGCTTGGTTGTATGGTTGAAGTTTTCTTTAAAGCAAGCCTGCATATATTTATAGCAAATTGTACTATACTTCTCTATAATGCATCAGTGTTGCGAATCAGGAGGTTCTCAAGGATTGAAAACTATCTTGTCCAATTAAAATGGGCATAATTATCCTTGAGAAACTGTTTCTCAGTCATGATCAAGTATTATTTGAATGGAGAGAGGTTCATTGAATTCCAGCATTTAACAATTACATTTGACTTGTAATGATTAGGGAAAAGCAGCTATAATTATTAATTATTTACAAGTGTTACTAACAATAACAAAATTGCAAAAGTGACAAAATAAGTTTAAATACAATTATTCTTAATTTAACTATTTTTTTTAGAAATCGTTTTTTTTTAAAGAATTTTGGCTTTTTTTACTTACTTCTTGTTTCGAGCTGCTTGTAAGATAATTTTAATAGATGTTTAAAAAGAAGTGAAAAGATGGAAAAGGCCTGAGGAGAGAGGTGGGCGACCCTAATGAGCGTTTGGCGGCCCGGTTTGCGGTGAAAGGCGGAGGCCTTGCCGAAAGCGGGCCGATCTCGCCGCCCGCACTCTGGTTCCGGTATCTGACGCCCTACTCCTGCTCAACCTTTGTTCCCAATCGTTATCCTAGTTACTCCTCTTCTGCAAACCCCACTGACCTCCATTACCCCCATTGTCCCACTGAAATCATTTGTCTCCACTCTCTCTCTGCTTCCTCCCAACGCCCATTAGTGTCTTTTTATCTCAGACCTATTTTAGTTGTCCATCATGTGAAACTGCATAAAAAGCAAGGCGAGAAAGTTTGTATCAGTAAAAACTTAGACAAGCTTCTAAACTTTCTAAAATCGATCAATATTAACTAAAACATGCTGCTTTTTAGTAAATCAGTGCTATTACATAAAATATACCTTCATTCTAAGGTACCATAGTACCTTTCGAAAATAACTATTAGAAGGTAAATGCAAAATACTCGTAAAATGCTTCACTTGACAACAATCAATACGATAGTATGCTTCCACACATTCTTACAGTGTTTGATTTGTTCTTTGGCACTGCATCAGTCATGAGGCTTTCAAGTCCTGAAATATAATTTAATTTTAACAAAATCCACATCATGCTTCCTGAAGGTCAAAGTAAACCAATTGAAGCGTGCCAAATCATGTTTTTCTCACCCACACGACTCTGCCTAACAAGCTGGTCATCTCACGGATTCACTTCATCCTCGAAAGCTCTGATTGCTGCATCTTGTCCTGACCTCACGACCTTACTCATCTCCTTCACCTAGAACAAATTTGAGATAACCGTCAAATATGACAGTCTTTGTGTATCACAGAGATTTAAATAATTCTAACAAAGTTCTAAGAGCTGTGTATCTCTTTATGTATTTGTAAATAAGTTAAATTAGATCCAATAGTAATCTAGCAACTAGAGGGATCTAATTAAATTTAAATGTATTGTTCTATCAAGTTGGTTCGAAAGATCGGCGACGGGGGAGAATAACCCTTTTTTTATTTGTGGTTTCAGAAGGGGCCAACTTGTGGTATATCTGCGTTCTCTCTTGGGACGACCACTGCAACCTAACCTAACCTAACATATCTAGCGACTAGTAATCATATGGGATGATTAAGCTTTACGATTTCTGCACTGTTAATTCAAGTTTTTTTACCATTGAGCCTTAAAGAAATGTGTTTAGCTCGATTGTGTCAGTGTTTTACAGACAATAATGTAGGGACTCTGTTTTAGATAATCGGCCGAGAGAAGTGCGAGCTGTTGGTGGCCCACTACAGAGTAGACAGCGAGCCTCGGGTAAACAGGCTAGCGGAGGTGGTGGTGGGCGTGGACAAGACCTACCTGGTGTACGGGCAGAGCTTCGGCGACCTGCACTCGTACGTGCGCAGCAGGCGTCGCCTGCGCGAGCCCGAGGCCCGCCGGCTCTTCAGGCACATCGCCCAGGCGGTGGCCGCCTGCCACGACGCTGGCCTCGTCCTCAGAGACGTCAAGCTCCGAAAGTTCGTCTTCTCAGACCCCCACAGGTTGGTCATCATTACTCACACTTTTTCCCTAACTTTTCAGATCTACTGATTTAAAGAGATGGGTTCGTAAATGGAAGTATACATCCCTTCGTTGATGACATCCACGAGCAGTATTTACCAAACTTAACAGTATCATTAATTATATTTATTAAGCTTTTTATTATTACTCATATAATCAAAGAAGTAAAAAATCTGGAGTATTTTACACTGAACATTAATGGAAGTTCAGTAATAATGAACAATCATTTAATTAATGGATTGCGCTATCAGTTGGGCGCTGCAGATTGCGCATAGCTGATTATATTACATTTGTTTTGGTTATTATTGTAATTAATAATAATCAAGCCATTAATGATAATATTAGTTAAATTCATAATTAAGTATAAATATGTCTTCCAATTTTGTGAAGAATATTAAATATATCCACATGCTTTTTGGAAATAAAATTTCTTTTTTTATTTCAGTAATATAAATAATAATAATAATACGAAATAATTTCAGTTATTAAAGAATTACATAAGCATGTTGATTGACCCAATAGTTTAATGAATATTTGAACTAAAAGAGTGATCTAGGGATAAAAGGGGTTTTAGCTGTGCAACCATTTAGTTTTAAATTGTGACATGTTGGGGAAGTTCTATTTAGATCTCTGTTTGCTAATTCTAGCACGAGTTCGGAGGCAGAACGAAGTTAGGTGGTATAATTGCTTCTATGTCATTTGTTACGAAATGGTCTAACTGCTGCAAGGACAGGCTTCTTGCGAAATCCAACACACTGGACGTACATCATCGGGCTGACTCACTCTAATGCCTTCCCAACTGAATTTGGCAACCATTTGTTTTATTTCTAACATGATAAACTGTTTTTAGCTTAATATCAACTACTTGTGTTCTGAAGCAAATAAAACTGTAAGAACTGATTGATTGGAAACAATTTCTAAGCCAATTAGATATAATGGTGTGTAAAGAGAACGCAATGTTTTTGACGATGACGATGACATCAGCAGAAGTGCTGATGCTCATTTAGTGTCTTGAGGTATTTGCTCTTTTCAGATTTGGGTCTTAGGTAAATGTCTCCAAACGTTGACAAGTTGTAAGGAAAGTTGAGCTAATAGCAGTCTAGAATTATTTCATTTATAAATCTATCCAGTCTACAAGTTTTAACCGTCATTCCGCACAATAGAGTTGGTTCATCAGGAGTCCTAAATTATATTTTGTTTAAATATGTAGCAGAGATCTTCAGTGAGTACCTGAGATCGTGCAGGCCAGGCACTGGGGATGGCGTGAACAAGATTTTCCCTCTCCCACGAAAAACCCAAGGCCATTTCCGAAAAAGTGAGCCTTCTTCACTAACAACAGGTTAATAGTCATACATTATCTCCAATCAGCTCTGATCGCTGCACCCATGAATGCACTAAGCACCACCTGACAGCTACCTTGTTCACCAACGTAGTTTTATTATACGACTTAATGAAGTGTTACCAGATCTATTGTTACTATTTCAACTATACTGTGGAACTTATTCACCTATACAAAAAATTTAAAAACCTTGAATTGGACAAAAAAATTTTTTTGAACTTCAGTTCAAAATCTTGTAAAAGTTATCTTTCCAACAAATAAATAAACACAATGTTTCATGAACAAACACAACATTTATTCATTACCATGAACAGGTTGTCGAAAAGGCCCAAAATTATCATAGTATATTTCTACGGTGCACATTAACTTTGATGTTTTAATCTAAAATTCGCGTAACAAATTAGAATTAATTTGAAATCCCCGTGAACTTACTAGTAGCAACAAACTAACAAACGATTAATTTTAAAATCTAACACCATTTTAAGTTGTATTCTACATGAAATATATGGAATTACCTTAATAATAAATAAGTTGCTAGGCCATCGATTCCTCGTAGACTAATAACTGAAATTTTTTCTTAGTTGAAAACATAAGATTTAAATTTTCTTTCAGCATTACGCTGATTATTTTATATACTCCACCATTAGAATATGGGAAGATCATTGAATATTAACAACTGATCTTATTCGGAATCTCACTGACACTGAGGAATACCTGGCCGAAAATAAAAACTAACGGAAACAAGAAGTTTTAGAAAAAAAAAATAAATAACTTAAAATCAACTTCAAGTTCAGATCAAATAGGTACATGATTAAAATCTTGAAAACTAATTTCATAGTCCTCCGAGGAGAGAAATAAAAGTTGGAACGAAGTAACTTTGGCAAACGCTGTTGGGAATGAAGTTATATACATCACGTCGCCGGTGTGTTTGGTGACATTCATCATGTTTCCTTTTCAATTCTGACGACTGACATACGGCGAATGTGGGATTGTAAATTTCAATCAATTTTGAGATTGTTAAATTTGATATTATTTCTATCTTTATGAATCTCTCGTTTAACTGTGCCTTATTGATATCCCTTTCTGTTAATTTTTTCATCTTTTAGTATATTCACTGTACTCCACGACAGTACTTAAGTGCAGAGTAAGTTAACTAATTAAATGCTAAACGATGAAAATAATGTTATAGTTCGATACATAGATGGTTTTAATACCATAGATGCCTGGGTAATACTGTTTACATATCAAAGTAATATCCATATAAACTAATGAATTTCGTATTTGACGTACCCCAAGAATAACTATATACACTTACGAAACGTTGGCGTAAAGTGCTAAGATAGATTTGAAATGTACCAAAACCTCCAGGAAAAAAAGAATAATATGTTATGTAGGGCATTTAAATTCAATCTCAGAGAAAAAGGAAAACAAGTAATGACATTGTCCAATAAATAACGACACCTTCTGCAGAGAAATGAAGCAGACAACAAATGTGAATAAGTGAGGCAACTTAGAAATAATGTAAAGCGACACACAGTATAAGAAACTGACAAGAAAAACAAACATATTTATGTGTCCTGGCACTTATTTCGTGTAGATTTCTGTGTTCATATTAGCGACTCTTGGGGAGGTGAAGCCCTAGAACGACACTGTTTTGGTTAAGAATGTCCACGACTCTAATTTTGCCATGATTTCAGCATGCTTACCAGACAGTCAAAGAGATGCAACATGACTAATATAGATGTTCAGTTTTTAGCTGGGAAATATTTATTTAGTACACCTTAATTACCTGTGTTTTAAATGATTTAAAAACTAGAAAGCGTTGTTTTCCTTTGCGTCCTTTGTATAATGAGTGCTAAAAAATATTATTTTGTAGTCATGAGGAATTATTTCGGATTGAACTTGCATATAATAATATGGTAGTTCTTAAACTCTAGTTCTCTATAAAAAAATGTTAAAGGCCACTGTGACGGTGACATTGGGAAATGTTGTCTCAATTAGACGTTTTTCTTTTAAAAATAAGATAAAGGGGTCAGACGGAAGGACTCATTTGAGATTATTATGTATTTTTAGAAACGATTATATTTAGAGTGTCCCTGTTTTGTTTGTGTTGGTGACTAAAAGACGTTGTTTTTATCAGAATATCGAGGGAGATTAGCAAATCAGTGTCTGTTGTTGTTTCCCTCTGTAATCTGATTTCCAATAGCAGGTCTATCCTTAAAGGTCTAAAGCAATGGCGATTCTACAAGAGGAATTTAAGACACACTGGTGGTTTGGTGTTTTCTTATAGTGGAGAGGAAAAAGTGTTCCACTTGCAGACGACGTAAAGACAAGTGCACCACTGTAATAAACTTTAATAAGATTTATGTATGAATCAATTTAAAATCAGTCCAGTAAATTATAAGCTCACTTATATAGTATTATAAAATTAATTTATGGGTCTAAGTGTATGATATAGGTTCTCAACAAACTAATTCTACTAGTAATATATTTTAGGAATCGGTGAGGGAGCCAGGTTAGCTCTGTGGTTAACGTGCTTGCCTCTGAACTGGTGGGTCTAGAGTTCGATACCCACTCTGGCCCTCGATTAATTTATATGAGAGATGAATAAATCTGAGGGCATTGTCCCTCAGAGAGGACGTCAAGTCGTCGGTCCCGAGCCTGTACAATATCAGGTACTCGTTCAGGATCACTACTCTAAATACACTTGAGTTAGGCAAAATTTAGGACCCCCAATGTAGAATCAATCTTCATTGTGTGGTATCACAAAGAACCCAATGTCTCTCCTATATGTGCTCCCTTGTTGGATGGCCAGTGCAATCTACAGTGTTGTCTACTACTACTAGACATCGGTGTGACCATCCTTCAGACCATAAACTTAAAAAAGCAGCAATATAACATACAGTAAATTATTATCTTTTGTATGAAAAATTAGTTAATATGTAATAGTAAAATAGTTAAGCAAATGTTCATGTTTTTGATTAAGGGTGGTACAAATATATTTTTCCTTGATTTGTTGGTTGTTACGTTGACTGAATTTTATGTTAGGGGTGAATGCATTTTTTCCACTTTTGTGAACTAAAGTTTTTCACTTAGTTTTTTTGTATTCAGGGTTTTTAAACAAAAATGTTTAAATCTTTCAGAATAATAAAAACTTTTTTTAAAGGTGTTAAATAATAAACTATTAAACAAAAAAGAATTTTTATCAACTTCATGCAGTCTTTGTACCGTAAAGATATTTCGACGGAAATCATTAAACCAATCTAACGTCTAAAAAAAAAAAATAAGAGGTTATCAAGAGTGACCTCGTGGGAATGACTGGGTTATCTTGTGAGTGATAGTGGTTAATGTATGCTTCTGTTTGTGGTTAATTTATCTCGTACGCTGGTTGGGCAGGTTAAGTAGTCTGAACCTCGCTTCAAGGATGGTACTCTTATCTAACCGACTTGCTATTGTGCGCTTCAAATAAATTCCTTGATTGATATGAACTCAAAAGCAACCCTTCCTACTATATTACACTTATTATAGTCCTTTATACGAGTTTTTCCTTGATTACTCTACTAATTTTATAATTAAACGAACACTTCTTTCATATAACTTTAAATTTTTTTTTTTTTAAATAAATTGCTACCGCTAAATTTAATAAAATATAAATTTCTAGTTAAGTTTGAATTAAAACCTGGTCATTAGAGTAAATTTAGAAGTAAGTGGACGAAAATCTGGGTTCATCATTGGATATTGTACATCCAGCTGTAATCTCATATAGTTTACCTTGTATGAGTAAAAACGAATGTTGCAGTAAATTATCTAGGTGAAAAAAACCGTTTTCAACAAGAATATTATAGAGATGAGTAAAAGAGGATAGAAATACAGCTCCTAGGCCACCTCATACACGGAAAACTGTTTCCAGAGTGGCTATGCCAAAGTTTTACGCGTTTATTAGTCAGGTTTATATCGGCTTAAGTTCATTATTTACGAGATATCCAAACATAGAATGGATCTAATGTAAAGTGAGATGTAATAAAGATACGCAATTAACAAGTAGCGTAGAAACAACCAACCTTTTAACTAAGATATCAAATTCTATAATGGAACCAAATCTTTTGATAGTATCAATTTTCCCTATGTTACTTTCATGAATCCCAGTCTATTTTTCAATTTAACCAAAACTATACTAGTTTATTATAAAAGTTATTTTGAATATAGACTTTCATGTGAATGTCTAAACTAAAATATTAAATTAAAAAAATTGTTTAAGTAGCTCATTTAATTTAAGACACTCATATATAAGAGTTAGACAAATTAAAGAATAAGACTGAAGTATTTCAACGTAATAAGAAATTTAGGGATGTATTTTAGTCATCGATTTGGTTATGTTCAGAAACTTTGGAAATTGTTTGTTTTAACCTAGCCTGGTCTGAAATGTATCGATAAATGTATTACTTCGTTAAGAAAAGTTTGCCTTACACTTGAACAGTTATAGTTAATGAATTTAGCGAGATACTTTAGTGAGGGATACTGCTTAATGGTTACAGTTTGGAATGGCTAATCGGTGCTGTAGACACTGTGCCTGTTGGATAAGAGGTTGTAGCCAACGGATAAGAGTGCAGTTAGAAATAAATGAATACTTGGGGGGTATAGAAGGTAAGGACGTGGAGGGAAGGGGTGTTGTACGCAAGGGGCTGTAGCAAGAACAGGCGAGTTTGTCAACAGCAGACTCCGGGATGTGTTGCCTTAGTCTGTTGTAAACTTTGACTCCTTTACTTTCGTAATTCACTCTTTACATCAAGTCAACCTCTTGCTCCAGACCAATGATTAATAACTAATTCACCAACTACTTAGTTGCAAATCAAATAGTTTGCAGTCGTTCTGATGCAATTCAATTGTACTTTCCTTTTGCACTCCTGAAATCACACACTCTTGCTTCAAGTCTCGAAATGAACTTCTTCGTCTTACATCTAATATGTCGACGAATAGATATTACGTATTTCCATTATGACAAGTACTAGCCTGCGGCTTATTTATGGGACTTACTGTAAACTCTTGTCAGTACGTTCTTAGAATTTCAGCATAATAGTTTATATAATTCCGTAACATACATGCATATATACCATATTTCCATGTTTGTCAATTTTGAAATTAAATTTGATTTCACTCTTTCTATAAAAAATCTTTGAAACTTTTTCACTCTTTATCATATTTACCCAAACAATAATTTTTTAATATCTTTTTTTTCAATAATTTACAAATTCAATTTAATTCGTAATCAATTTTAACTATTCTTAATGTCGAGTTAGTTTGTATGGTGTACACCAACAGTCTAGAGTTGGAGGATTATCGCCTCCCTCAGGATGTTCTGAGGACAATGTTTGGGAAAATTATATGGAAAACGACATTACGGGTCATCTGAAAAGGGTGATATTTATTCAATGAAAAACTGAATAAATATCAATATCAGTAAAAATTGTTTATTCATAAAAACAACTTCAGTTTATATCTGTATCATAAAAATAATATTTAAATGTATTTTAAGGAAGGATTTATTTCAAAATCGTACCTGTAATACAGTATGATGTTGTCTATCCTTTTTTTGATATGTAAAAAAAGATGTTGGTCATATATACATTTCGTTCAATATACATTGTAGAAAAGTATTCAGTTTTGTGCCAAGTTACAGGAAAAGTAAATTTGATTATTGTAACTAAGGGAAACCTTGATCTAAAATAGACATTAATAATGTAAAAAAAACTACCATACATTAGGTTATAATTAGCTAAACCGGTAAATAGTAAAATGAGCCTCTTGGAAAAGAGCGAAAAGAAGAATCTTTCAAGAAAGTTGTTTTATTAGATTTTTTCCAGATAGATGTCTATTGTTTTCCACAGAATTGACGCAAGGGATAAGTCATTTGTGAAAACGAGTTAATAATCAAGCAGTTCATCCTCAGCTCTTAATACCAGCGTGTTCAATGAAAGGATATTATGTGCCGTGAAGCTATTCTGATTTGAGATGTTAAGACAAGGGCACGGTTCACAACAGCATTCCTCGCCTCCTTTACATTATTTGCAATCCATCTCAAATTTAAATCAGACAAAAATGATCGCACCTCATTTAATTGTAAGAGGTTAACTGCTAGCTTGGCAAATAAAGCTTAACGTCGTGAAGGTGTTTTCTATCTATAGGTGAATGAATTTGTGCCAAGATTGTAAGAAACTGTTATAGAGACATCCCTCCTACAAAATTAACTTAAAAAAAAAAAAAAGTTATCCAATGTTATATATTACCTGCAGTTCGTTATAATATAATTGCCTTCACTTTTTCACTGATACCATTTCTGTTATTCCTGACGATGGCGGAATGCCGAAGTTATAAAAAAACTTGGGTGTTTGTTTTTTCTATTGCGTTTCAAGTTTTAAGTCTAAGTTATTTAAACATATAATTTAAAAAGATATTCAAATAAAAATATGTTTTTCTATGTGCGTTTTTACATATTTTTTTTTATAAAATTACTTTGTGATTATTTTTTCATGTATATAATTTATATACATCATAACAACGTATAAACGACAGTGAGAAATTCAAAAAAGTGACAGTATAGTTTTTAATTTTTTACTCTAGGTTAGGACGCATTTTATTTCACTTGATTACTGTGAAGTCTTGTTATTCATATACAAACGTCTAAGCCACAAGAGAAATTAAAACAAAACTTTTTTATTCACTCCAAATACTATTCCTTCAGTTTCATTCATTTTGTGACTCTGAAGAAAATGGTTAATTAATCTATCACATAAATTGTTTTCCCTATTCGGTTTTGTAATATATGTATATATATATATATATATTCTGTGTTATTTCAAGTGTTTATTGTGAAATAACAATGAACATTCAAACCACAATAAGAAAAAAAAAAAAAAACTGAGGTCTTTCGACTGCAACAAGTGGTCTTCTTCAGAGTGAAATCCCAACGGACGACAACTTGTTGATTTCACTCTGACGAAGACAGTATATATATATATATATAAGGTTGGATTTTGACTCTGACGAAGACCGCTTGTTACGGTTGAAAGAACTTAGTCTTGTTTTCCCATTTCTTATTGTGGTTTGATCATATATATATATATATAAAGATTTCACATAAACACGTGAAACAACAATCAATGATCAAACCACAAAAAGAAATGGGAAAACAAGACTAAGTTCTTTCCACCGTAACAAGCGGTCTTCGTTACGCTTACAAATACAAATATACAAATATACAATTACATATATACAAATATGTATGAATTTAATGAATCTGTCCTGATGTGTTTTTTTCTCTACCTGTTTCCCGCTAAATGATTATGATGTGTTGCATATAAACAAATATACATTTGGCATTGTATAGAGGGATCCAAATATAGATATACATTTTTATTTATTTTTTAATAGTTTAATTATTTAATATTAGAATATATTTTAAAATAAAAAGAAATTTTAGTTTTTAATGGTAGTGAAAGAGTAATTAGATTTAATTTGGCGTGCACTCAAACTGCGTCCATTACAATGTACGCAGCTTTGAAGTCAAGTGGTTTATTATCATATACGTAGGCTGTTCTGGCTCGACCAGTTTTTAACACGTATTTAACCGAGCGAGTGGCATCATTTATCACTGTAATTAGTTAATTTTGATGGATTTTGAATATAATGCCTTTCAGTCTATTTCCGTCTATACCATTTCCATTTCTGACTTCCAGTACTCTTCTAACAATCATTTCCTCTCATAAAGATTAAAATGTTTGCCATTACGAACAAATTATACTCTAGCGAATAAGAAGCTTAATATTTACAAGTAAAGCAAGTTACGATAAGCTGATTATTATAACAATATCACCATAGTTATAATAAAACCATTATAGTAATATAAAAACACCAGAAATAGAAGTATACCTGTTTCCTTTTGTATGCTTGAAATTAAGTACGACCTATGTTATTTTTTGAACAATAAACTGTTAAAAATGAAATTTTTTTTAATTTTTTAGAATAAGAAGTACTTTATTTCCTTTATTTCTCTCTCTCTCTCTCTCTCTCTCCCTCTCTCTGTCTCATTTATATAATTTTACAATGAATGTGCCAAGTAGGTGATCCACCCTTAATTTATTCACGGTTAAATTCTCCACAAGCGTACTATCACATACATACATTCAAAATCATGTAATAAAATGTTTTGTAGCCGGATGTTGATGCCGTAATAGTATGGTCTATTTAGGACATTTTTCATTTATACGTTAGTATTTGAACGGGAGGTGACAAGTTTTGTGAGGACCATAACAGCAGACGTGGGCGACAATGGTGCTCGTTAAAGAGAAGGAAGGGAATCGAGAGAGATGTACAGAGGAGGCTTCACCTAGCGAGATGAGGCAAGAAGACTGTATTGCCTCACTCGAGGCCCTTGGCGTGTGTTGCAACTGGGCCTGCAAGGACCCCAGACAAAACCTTCCTTACCCACCAGTCTTCCAAAACAATTCGTTTGTATTACGACGTGCTCTTTGCCCTTGGCCGCTCTAGGCCTTAAGTCAACACGAGACCAGAGCGCCAGCTTCAACAACAATTCAACGCCGCTTAATATCAATATAATCAGCAATGCATGTCAAAACTTATCGACTTCTTATAATTTGGGAAGTCGCGATACAATTATCTCTCACAATATACATATATGACTTTCTATTTACGAGAAGAGCACAGCATATCTTCTTCTCCAACTCCTGATAATGACAAAGTAGAAATATTGAAGTGTGTTTTGTTGTTGTTTTTCTGTGTTCTTTTCTTTTAACCATTATATATAACAAGATTTCACATAAAAATTAACGTCGAAACAACAATAACAAATGAGAAAAGAGACTGAGATGTTTTAATGATAACAAGCGGTCTTCATCGAAGACTGTTATTAAGACTTCATGGAAGTTATAACTAAGAAACACAAAAAAGAGACTAACACTCAGGATTCTCGACCATAACGGCTTTTTTTGCCTTCTTAAGTAGAGGAGAAAAGAAAAGGAAGAAGAAACGCAGGAGTAGAGACGTGAAAGCGTCCACCGACCGAAGCAACATATATGGATAAATGGAACACACATAAAAGAAATCACAAAAACTCATTAGTATATACGACAAGATGAAATATAGAAAATTAAACAATTTAGACAAACATATATCACCAATAAAAAGATTTCACATAAACACGTGAAATAACAATCAATGATCAAACCACAATAAGATAGTTGGGTTTTTGACTCTGACGAATACCGCTTGTTACGGTTGAAAGATCTTAGTCTTGTTTTCCCATTTTCTTATTGTGGTTTGATCATTGATATATCACCAAATGGAGAAGTATAACATATAGAAATATACACTAACATATTCCATACTATTAATACTACTCATAAGTCAAAGGGGTGTCAATGTAGAAGTTAGACATAGTTTCTATTTATACATTCTCTTTTAAATGTATTTTGCCATAAGAGAATTACAAGTTATAGAGCTGACTCTCAATATGGTTTAAAACTGTAACAGTGGGTTGAAAGAATCAATTAACTTCTCGTGTTAGGTAAATTCATTACTGATGTATTGCACAGATCTAGCCAAACAATGTAATTTCCGTTTGATTTTAGTTAAGGTCTTTAAGTCTATGTCAGTTAGTATTTATTCATTAAAATAAATGAGTCTGTCTGATACTTCCTCAAAGCAATGAAACAACAAAGCAGTATTGACGGGAGGGTCGGCGGTGGCTTTGTGCGAGGGAGGTGCGCTGACCCTGGACTCAAACAAAACCGAATTTGCGCAAACCCGCCTTATGCACACAATGGGTCAAAACAGGCCTTGTCCCGATTTCGAATCCACTTCTCTTGTCTAAATTCAATACCCTTTCTACTAATATACAATTATATTCTGCTCTGTATTGCTTTTGGTTAATATCAACTTAATTTTTCTGCTATTATATCCCATAAGTTTATAACTTAATGCTCATCTTTGTGATGCAGTTACTTAGTGATAACGGTGTTTGTTTTATGATAAAACTCCTTAATAACTTTATTGACATGCACAGTTGTTAAAGAGTATAGAGTTAATTTAGTTTTCTCAAGATATATTTCAACCATATGATATTATCGGTATGAATCACAAAGGTTATTAGATACTTCTTACAACAAACCACCATACTTCCTCCTATGGCTTCTTCTTTGCATGGTTTGATTCGGGCTAGTCCATCTTTATCAGACAAATGACTGTCTTACAGTCGCCAATCATTCACAAATTTTACTAGTTTATTATTTTATTTGCATTTTAATTATTTTACCCATTTTATTTTCACCATTCTTTTGTTGGACCTTATTACTAAGTCTGTCTTTCTTCATTTACACTATACAACACCTTGAAGCAATGTAAAATTACTTTCTATCAGTCCTGTGAAATTCAGAGTATACTATCATGCAGTCAAATTAAAATATAGCAAAATCAGAAGTGGGCTCACTCCAATTTAATACATACAACATATCAAACTCGTTGAACATTTATTTAATTTTGGAGTTATTTGAATATAGCTATGATGTAGGTATTATGATTCTATCAAACGCTATGGTGTTGGTATTATGAAAACCATATATATATATATATTTCGTTGAACAGCTGACCGTACGGTCAGCTGTTCAACGAAATATGCTTAAAAGAAGGACTGCTTCCAAATTTTACAAATATATATATATATATATATATATATATATATATATATATATATCAATGATCAAACCATAATAAGAAAATGGGAAAACAAGACTAAGTTGGGTTTTTGACTCTGACGAAGACCGCTTGTTACGGTTGAAAGATCTTAGTCTTGTTTTCCCATTTCTTATTGTGGTTTGATCATATAACCATATATATAAATGCAATACCTTATTTATTTTCTTGTGGCTACTTTGTTAGTAGTTACAACAACAAAAGGAATCTTGTTTTTGAAAAAATAAAGGCTTAATACTTGTCATTTTTTGTGTAAAAATGACTGCGAACCTGTTTCAAAACTACTTGGAATGCAATAAGGTTCTTTTCAAGACCAGAGCTATATGACTGTCAAATATCATTGGCAATTGTCAGATGGTGCTCACTTGTGAGGTTGAGTGTTTAAAATATCTTCTATAGAGGTCACCCCAGGTACACGCAGATAGTTATCATGAAAAAATGTGTTTATAATAACTTAAAGCTGTAAAATAATTTTTTTTTTCATGAATACTATACTAAATGATATACACTATATTAAACTGATCCACTAAACGGTGTAACCTGTAGTGTGTTGAAAAACTTTGTGCATACACACACACACACACACACTCACAAACACACAAAGACATACACTGCACAACTGACTTCATAAAAAAAATAACTTTCACAATGGACTCAATCAGGAGACTACAAAACATGTAGATCTGTCAAAATCTTGACACCTATTTTTTTCATAATTTCTATACTTTAATAATAATAATAATAATAATTAAGTAAAAATATTAGAATTATGGATGAATCGGAATATTGAAGAAAAATAAGAGCCTATCGGGAGCATTTATAACATATGACTAAAGAGATACAAGCAAACCTCGTCTTTTGTAGTAAAAATTCATATTAACAATTCTCATGTGCAATAATTACGGAAAAATTGTTTTATCCTGACAATGTTGAAATCACTAGTGATTTTTGTTTTTGAAAAAATAGCATAGTTATGTTAAAAGAAGGTGAAGATAAAACTAACAATGTAGACTCGATATAGCCAATTATTTTATGAGTTTTAAAAACATTCTCTCTATTTTAAAAATATATTTATTTAAAAGCAATATTTTGATTATTACTATTTTTAGTATGCAGTTTTGAAACTTGATTCTAGGAGCCAGAATAAACTCATTACGTTAAAGCTAGAGGTTATTTAGTAGATGAAGAAGAAGTTGGCAGCGTATTCTCGCCTTAAATGAGAAAGGCAAATGATTTAAAAGTTATGTTTTGGTTAGATTTTGCTTTTTAACTTATGTGGCATTCATACATGAAAAGATTTTATCAAATATTATAAACACATTGTGATTTGAATTTCAAATAAAAGCGAAGGCCAAAGCGTTTTCTGTTAATCAAGCCTAAGTAGGGATGGGATTGAAAAGAAAGGAGTTTTATGAATGTTGGTGCAAAGGGCAGTTGGGACACAATGCGACCTGTTTCACAAGAGTGAGGCAAGCCCGGTCTCCTCTGTCTGCTGGATAGCTCTTAAGCACCTGTTGTCATATGGGTGGGGGTTGGCTTAAGTTTCGGCTTAATTTATAAAGAAGAGGAAGGTGATACGACGAATATGTCTGTCGCAATTTCCTGTCACCATCAAAGATGATACGGTCTCTTGCCTAACTGGCTTCACTGTTCTATCTCTCTCTTGCTCATTGCCTCCTGTATGATACTTATGATGTTGTTTTAATCAAAAATTCTTCAATACACAAGCCATTTTAACTATCATTCTTGGGCTCTTTTCTTCTGTTTCTGTTAGTTCCGTGCAGAATGTGTGCCTTACTGAATACCACTTAAACCTTACTGGATCAAAAACACAAAAATCTGTCTCGACTCATAAATCGTAAATTTCTGTATTCCATTTTTTAAGAGCAACTTGAAAAATGAGCTAAATTCAAAAATGGTCAGCAACAATCTGCTATTTACAAGTAAGATCGAATTTGATCTTAAGATTCAGTACGAACTACTGTTGAAATCTATCCCAAAACGATATTCTCTCCGAACTTTTTCTGTTTATTCTGAACAAAGTAATGCTTTGTATAACTTCTGAGGGTCATTTTTCTCGTGACATGCTCTCCTTCCCTGTGACTGTTCATTCGTTTCATCTTTTCAGTGTTCGAATACTTTCATCTAAGTTTAATATGTGTTTTCATCTTAACTGGTTACATATTAAAGTTTGCTGCTCACATTAATCTTAAATGTTTTCATGTAGGAGTTTGACGTCAATCTCATCCTTCGGAGAGAAAATAAAACCATCTGTATCAAACTCGAACTATTTTCAGTATTCGTTAAAAAAAATGTATTCTATATTAAATTTGAGATTACTGGATGAAAGACTTCCAAAGTAGAATCAGTCAGGAATGTAGCTTATTCTTAACAAAAAAAGATTCTAAAAAGCACTGTGGCAAATTTGTTTGATGCTAAAAAGTGTTACTTTCTTCTTATTAGTTAATATATAATTCCTGAAGCAATATTATTCTTATAATGAAAATAATGTTATTATTTAGAGTGATTTATGATTCTTAAGTATAATTTTTTGTTTTTGCCTGTGAGTTTAAATAGAATGACCAGAAGGTGTTTAAAAGCCTTCATTTGTTACAGATGACTTCTGTGAGGATATTGATTTCATTTTTACAGCAATATAAATTTATATAAATCAGATTTCACTGCATGAATGTGATAAATTTTGGGTATATTCAAATCATAAATAGTCCGCCATTTTAACGGTTGTTTCAGTAAACTATGTCGTCTAAGTTGTGCCTTCTTTTGCGCCACGTCAGTTATTAGTCTTTGCAATCGTACTTCACTGCTCCTGAGAAGCACGTAGCTTGGACTGCGCGCAGTAAGACGACGCTGCGGCAGTGCTCCTGGAAAGTAGGCTGATTATTAAGAGTGGAATAGGTGGGCTAAATGACATGCAGAAGGATGTGAGAGTCGTGACCCAGAGGCGCCTTTCTCTAGCCCTGTATCCTCATTAGGAATCGGCCACGGCGTACCCTCCTTACAAGTCCTCTCACCCACAACTCTTCCAACAGACAATGCCTTTCGCAGCCCAGCCAAACCAGCAATCCTCAACAACTTATTAGAATAATTAATCATCTCAGCTCGCAGTGTTTCTTTTAGCTTGACCAGTTTCAGAACGCATCCGTCTTCTTTCAGACTGCACCAAGCAGAAAACATGACCTCATCAGTATGCTTTTGAATCTTCTTTTTGACAGCACTAAGTAAAACACTAAACCTGATCACTTGGCTTTTGAATCTTCTTTTAGATTATACCAAGCAGAGCACATAACATAAATAGTATGCTTTTGAATCTTCTTGTAGACAGAACCAAGGAAAACATTAGACCTAATCAGTATGCTCTTAAATCTTCTTTTAGACAGCACCAAGCAGAGCACACTAACATAATCAGTATGCTTTTCAATCTTCTTTTAGATAGCACCAATCAGAGCACATGAACTAATCAGTATGCTTTTAAATCTTCTTTTAGACAGCACCAAACAGAGCAAATGACCTAATCAGTGTATTTTTGAATTTTCTTTTAGACTATACCAAGCAGAGTACATAACATAAATAGTATGCTTTTGAATCTTCTTGTAGACAGAACCAAGGAAAACACTACACCTAATCAGTATGCTCTTAAATCTTCTCTTAGGCAGCACCAAGCAGAGCACACTAACATAATCAGTATGCTTTTAAATCTTCTTTTAGAAACCACTAACTTAATCAGTAGGTATTGAATGCTCTTTCTTACAGTTCCAACATAGACATTTGACCTGATCAATAGGTTCTAGGTTTTCAAATGTTCTTTTTCGAGCACAACACAAGTTTAATTGCTAACAATTGGAATCATCTCTTTTATAATTCCTTTAAAAAAAAAAGAAATATTAAATAACAGCTTAAATAAAATACATTTTTTTGTAAATATACTTAAAATAAAAATATTTCATTTTTTGTATTACTATTCATAGTATTTTCTTGTACAGGTATATCATTAAGAGCATGGTGTTAGTACATATGTTGTATTTTTATGGACTGCTCATTCTGAATAAGTACGAATGATACTTTTCATAACGTATCAGTTTTTTATTTTTATTGATTTTATTACTTAAATAAATGAGACCTATTAACGATTGGAGCTCATAAGTTTTTTAAACATAAAGGACTGGTAGGTATAGAAGGTGTAATTTCTAACGTAGTGCAATCACTTATTATGTGGTATTTACACCTTGTATGCTAAAAAGTTAATGAAATGGTTTCCACATATAACAATTTGAATGGTATAAACAACGCGTTTCGAACACGTATTGTTCTTCCTCAGGCATTAACTAAGAGTGAGTGTGGGTGGTACACTGTAGTTGTACCAATTGTACCACCGACACTCCCCTTAGTTAATGCCTGATGAAGAACACTACGTGTTCGAAATGCGTTGTTTATACCATTAAAATGTTTATATGTGGAGACCATTTCATTAACTTTTTACCCTACAAGGTGTAATTTGTTAATTTATTTTTTTAACGTAGTGGCGCTTTTACTTTTGCAACAATATCTAAGAGTAAAATAGACAAATATTTCATTTTGACTTATACTTTTTATTAGCGCCTTCATTTTTTTAAGGCATTTTTGTTTTATTTAGTTAGTTTGGTTTATTTTGATTGTAGATGGTAATTGCTGTTTTTGGAACTGAAGCCAAAGTTCTAGCTGACTAGTTATAATTTTGGCAAGTGAAATATAGTTTCTGTTGGATGAGGTAAATAATTTTTTTTATAGTTGGGATGAACAGTTTGTGTTACTATTATGTTGACGAGGTGGGGTTAGTTTTTCCCGAGGGTCGCGCAGCACGGTGGTCACGTGGCCCACCTCTACCTGGCCCATTGTCTGAGATCACATCTGCCTGCAGATGTCTTGTGATTGGTGGCACTTTTCAAATCGCCCGTTATGCTTGTGCGCTATGAATCCTACGCCCACGCGGCACTCCTCAATGCTTTAGAAGGTAGGAAAAAAACGGGACAGCTATAGAAGACCTAGGTGAGGAATAAGGAGGTTAGGCCGTTGAGTCAGGTAGCTGGAAGCAGCTGGGCAGACAGCCTTGGAATACCAATACTCCTCTTGTTTCACCTTGTCTCTCTCTCCACTTGCCTTCTCTCCACGCAGGCTGTCCCTTCTAGTCTGCCTCGCCTTTACTAAACCTTTCTGCCAGCATGCAGCCAACAATCATATCAACATTTATCTCAACTAGTCCTTAATGTATTATTTTTATTTTTAACAACACAATAGAATTAAAGCAATAGTTATTTTTTATTGTGATGTCGTTTAAATCCTCTATCTCTCTCTCTCTTTTTTCTTTCTCAGTTTATATTGATGTCTGTAGACAGGCAATTAATTTGTCCAGTGAATGCTCCATCTCTGAACCTCTTAAAATCTTTGAAACTACACATATGTGTCCATGATCAAACCACAGTATGAAAAAAAAACTTAAGATATTTCAACCGTAACAAGCAGTCTTCGTCAGAGTCAAATCTTAGTCATTTTTTCCCCATTTCATATTGTTCTTTGATGATTGATTGTTATTTGACGTGTTTATGTGAAATATTGTATATATGTGTCTATATACGTCCACAACACAATAAGAAATTAGGATAGAAACAAAGATCTTTCAACCGTTGGGATTTGACTCTGATGAACTTGTTACAGTTGAAAGATCTTAGTTTTTTCTAATTTTTTTTTTGTTTGGAGGTTGATTATTATTTCACGTGTTTATTGTGAAATCTTTTTATTATATGCCTAAATGTATATATTAAATCACCCGGTTAAACATAGTCTGTATTCAGTGGTTAAAATAACCATTATTATAGCAGAAAATAAGAATTGTAATTTTTCTATTAAAATGCGATTCCTTCGTTTGTGTAGTCAACAGTATTTATTATTACTTCTACATATATACAGTGAAACAATTACTATAAACATGGTTCTAGTAATTGCAATATCTTGCTTGACAATCAACTAAAAATGAATTTTAAAAGGATGCAAAATTCATTGAAAATTTGTCCTAGACAGAATTCTGAACTGAATAAAAGCAGTTATGGCTCCTGAGTGAAGCCTGTTTATGTTGTCACTTCGGTTTTGGCTCATGCGTACAGTTGCCTTAGGTCTGGCAAAGCAGTGATTATAACCTTTCAATAAATTACTATCGCCCGTAATAGAAATGTCACTCGGTTATAGCAAATGTCAGATGTTTTCCCGAAATCATTTACTGATATTTCAAGGGAACTAACTCCGTCTCAAAGTATGAACCTTTTTCTAGCTTATAGTTGAATCTGACTATTAGTCATAATTGTGGGGAATCACATAACGAAAGCCGTTATAATAGTCAAGATCCTATATCCTTAGAATATTCTTACACATTATTTCGAGAAATTGAGTAACTGATTTTTACCTAATTTATTTACTCAACTCTAGCGTGATAAGAGGAATTTTTTGAGAAAGTAATTTTCCATTGAAACTTTTCTTATGCAAACAATATTGTGACTCATGTGAAGAACTCAGAAATGACTGCAACTGGATTGCATCATTTTGTTACATTCTAAAAAGGAAAGCTATATTTTGATCGATTTGTGAGCAAGTGTCTGTAGACAAAACACGAAAGGAGCATAGCTTCTGGAGACTCATTCATCTGCACGTAATATTGCGCAACTCTTTGTAACGTATCAGTGGATAATTATTGATGCCAGTGGTTAAAATTACATCTATACAAACATTAGTGCTGTCGAATCTATTAATAGCACGGTGATATGGAATGTCCCAGACGACGAGGCCATTAAACTAGATCAAATTCTCATCTCTGAACAATCTTCTATCTTATTTTAAACACTTGATGCCAGAGCATACATTTGTACTTTCAGACATTTGGTAGATGACAGTACAACTATATAATTTGAATTAAAGTTGCTGAGAAATCATTTCAAAAACTGTATCAGTATATTTTAATTTAAACTAGCAAACGTACCCGTCTTTGACGGAATCAAAAATTCTATTATACTTGGTATTCCAAAATATCAATTATAGTATTATACTAATACTACAATTAGAAGTTATAGAATAGTAGAAAATACCATTATTAGTACAGTGCTAAAAAAAAGCCTCTGTATACAAAGATTAGATTTTAAGTTAGACATACACAAATCTACAATCAATGTTTCAGCTTTATAGGTCTTATGGTAGCAATATTTTGTGGACAAACCGACAGACAGAAATTATTCTAAGGGTACATGTGGCTACTCTGAAGTATGAAACGTAAAGAAAACTTGAAATGAGTTAGTTCTAATTAACGTGCTCCTAGTCAAAAGCTAGCACGCAAGCCACTGGGCTACTCTGGTTCCATACCTTACTTTATTACCAGTGTTTATATTACGCAAATATTAAATTAAAAAAAAATATTTTTGTTGTGTTTATTTATAATACATTTGCACTACTGTCATCGGCGAGCAAGCAAGCTACTGGCAACCATGGCTAGATCCCTTTACTTTATTACCATCATTTATATTATCCACATTTTAAATTCAAAAAAAATATTTGTTTGTTACATTTATTTATAATACATTTGCACTACTGTCATCGGCGATCACGCAAGCCACTGGGCTACTCTGGTCCCATACCTTACTTTATTACCAGTGTATTTATTAAGCAAATATTAAATTAAAAAAAAGTTGACAGTTATATATAATACATAGCAAACGTACCCGTCTTTGACGGAATCAGAAGTTCCTGTTTTGGTTTATTGCCGTGTGCCTATTGCCTTTCGGCTATACCACGGAGGAATCAGAAGTTCCGTCATTTTTGGTATTTCAAAATGTCATTAGAAATTATAGAATAGTAGAAAATACCATTATTACTACAGTGTTAAACAAATGCCTCCAGCTTATACACTACATTAGCTGTCTGTCCTTCAGGTTCATGGTAGAAGAAAGAGTTGAAACCTCTGACCGTTGAGCTTGTAAACTACATTTGACCATGTGAGAAAAACTTGGTTTTGCTACCTTGTATTCCTGCGTTAGATGAAGTCTCCCTTTTCGACTTAGTTAACGTCATTGCGAAATAGACTCTGACCCGACTTTGCAATCATTTCAACGTAAACAGACAGTGGCTCGGAATCAATGGTATGTGAAGTATACACACAGACTCCCCAATACCACATCCAGTCATTATGTCCGCCTCTATGGCATATCTGTGTAGAGCACGAACTCAGAGTCGTGTCCCGTTGCACAGTTTTGGGGCACTCATGTTTCGTAACATGAAATTTGTAACTGCTACTAAATTGTAGCATGATTGGTGCTCTACTTTAAGTTTTTACTCATGAGCAAGCAGTCCAGGAGAAATAAATTCAGAGTCAAGAAATTCAATTAGATAATGAACTGCTTCTTCGTCACTAATCCAATCTCTTTACTGACTTGTAAGTTCTTTCCTCGGCTTCATATAGCGTAAGAACTTGTTTGTTGATTTTTCCTCCCTGTTCATATTAAGAGTTGAGAATTGCTCGTTTACAAAACATTTATTCTCAATAGATAGTACATCCTTAACTCTGTGAAACACCATTTCAATGATGTCAAATACGCAATATATTCATATGCTCAATTGAAATTAAAATCAACTAACAATACCTACTTGCCACACCTGTGTATTTTCAAAACAAACTTGTCTGTGAAGTTAGGAAAATACAGCTAAAAGCCCCATAACTTCGCTTCTGTACTGAATTAATAATCTATTTAGAGCCCATATTTTAAGTTAGGCACACACAAATCCAGTGTCAATGTTTCAGCTCGCTATGTCTTATGGTGGCTGAGTTTACTTGTGACAAACATTTTTGCGTTAAACGTCCATAACTTCACTTCTACGTTGAATTTCCAATCAATTCATAGCCTATATTTTAAGTTAGACCTACACAAATCTACTGTAAAAGTTTCAGCTTTATATGTCTTATGGTAGCTGAGTTTACCTGTGACAAAGTTTTGCGGACAAACCGACAAACCGACAGAAATTTTTCTAAGGGTGGATTCGGTTTCTCCAATGTATGAAACGTAAAGAAAACTTGAAATGAGTCAGTTCTAAGCAATGTACAGACAAAATCATTATTTTATTTATAAAGATTACCGACATATGATATAGAAAGACTATGTATGTAATTTTTAATTGTATTTACTTATATAAATACTGTATCTGTACTCTGAGATTGTACGTACAGGTATAGGTTAAAAAATACCTATCTGTATCCATGTCTATCAGGTCATCCACAGGTACTCAATCTACCTGGTTAAAGAGTACCTGTACACTTTAATTGAACACAAAAACTAGGGATAAACAAATTTTGTAGTTACTTCTAAGAATAATAATTTTTTTTTTGGTACAAAATAATGCAAGAGTGATGTAATACTAGAACCTACTTAACTGTTTTGAAAATGTATATAAGGAATAAAAATGACTATGAAAGATTGTTTATATACCCCACAAAGGTACCTGCACATTTTAATTCGATTTGCAAAGATTGACTTTTAATATTAATTTTAAAACTTTTAAATTATTTTAAATGTTCTCTTTCACTCTTGAAGTTTAAAACAAATAATATCTTTTTTTTATATCTGTATCCTTTAATTGTACTTGCCAAGAATTTCTTTTGATTTTATTTTTTTTTTTATATCTTTTAAAGGTTTTTCTTATGATACTCAAGATTGAAATGAAAATCAATTTTATGTACGATTTGATTTACTAATGTGTAAATTAAAGTGCGCTATAATAGGAGAAGATCCCTGTAAGGCAGCATTAAGGAGAGAGAGAGAGAGAGAGAGGGAGAGAGAGGTCTAAGATTAATTCAGATGGGAGGACAGCAAGGAGTTTGTCCTCGATACAATTTGGCAAGTGAGCTTCTAACAAGGATATGTTTACGTAACTGTGTTTCAGCCTTGGAGGCCGTGTGACCTTTGGCGGACCTCGCCTCCAAGGTTTCTTGGCCGCCTCCAAGGCCCTTCAGCCACCCCCACACCCATTCCGCCCCCAAACTTACTCTCTAGTTTAATTATTAAAGCATTCATTCCAACATGCTTAGTTTCTAATATTCCAATTTATTTCTTTTGCTGCTACTTGTAAAGAAAGGATAAGTTGAAAGTAAAAACCCAGAAATGAAATCATTGCATTGCAGTTGCCACAGCCTTTACGATCATGTTTACAGTAAAATCAGAGAAGATCATTGATTTATTCATTGATTAGTTTAGAATTTTTTTGATTTTCTTATTGTTGCTGTAGTGACTCCTCAAATTACAAATACAGTGATTTCAGGCAAAATGCAGATTCAACAATTCTTAGCATTCTCTTCTATAAACCTTTACCGAACACACTGTCAAATAATTAAATATCATATCGCATGTCTCTCCTCTTTCATTTAACTAGATTTAGAGCACATTCATCTTCAAGAGTCTACAAGTTAAGTACACGAGTCTGCAACATTCTAGACATCTGTTATTTCACTAGTTTACAAAAACAAAAAAATGGTTGCCATACACCTTCTTATGCAATATTCAGACAGACAAGATGTTGAATTTAGTGCTGTTATATGGCAACATGTTAAATGGTATCACATAACAAAGTACTTTCTTTTATCCAAACAGTTCTAAATATAACATATTTTATTATACAATACGTTAGAGATGAAGGAGGACCGAAATTGGTGAAACGAGCAGATACATGTGTCAAGAATAATATCTATAAGGAAATAGCATAGGGCATCTCGATGACTTAAAGGGTTTTTGATACGTGGTATAAAACAAACTTTGTAAGAAGACTGGATGTCTTAGTTGGTAAAGGCTATGCCAGCCTCCGTTATAAAAACGTTGATTTTGTGCTTCGTTTTATCTAATGTTGTATTTCTTGCATTAAATGGCGTTGTTAAGGCTATTCGTACATGTAAAAAAAAAATACAAACAGAAAACGCAAAGTACAAAAGAAATGATAGTTTAGGGATGAATATTGAAGATTCATATTTGAAAATCTAATGGTATTTTCTCAGTAATTATAACAAGGAATGAAAAGCTAGGAGTATTATGACTTACGGCTATGGCGTATTGAAGTGTTAGCCATTAATACATTTTTATTCCAATAAAATCATTTATGAAATTTGGATTGATCTTGAATAAGTAGGTTTGAATGGGGTTCCAGGCTGCCGAGCTCTCGGCATGGGGTTGTGTTCATTGAGAAACACCGAAACAGTTGGAGTGTTGACGGGCCGTAGGCATCTGGCAGCGTGTACACCTGGGCCGTGGGGTCCAGCTGTACTGCTTGCGACACTCAACCCCTCGTCTTTGCATCACATGTCCTACCTATTTATTAGTGCAACTTATTGCGAAATTAAACCCAGTATTTTATCATAAAGCACAAGTATTCTTCTTTTTCAGCTGCTCTTTTCTATTTTCATGGAATGAAGTGAAAAAAATGCAGCTGATAAATACAATAAAGTAATTCACTGTCACATGGCAAAGTAAATAAAAAAAGTTATTCTTTATTGTATAATAAATAATTATTTATTATAATTATAAATAAATTATTATTTCACAATAAAAAAAGTCATTGTGAGGCATTTACCAAGAATACATCAGTTTTATAATCCATAAGGATTTGAATCAGTTTTTCTAAAGATTTGATTCCTGTAGGAAAACAGGGTGGAAAAAGAGGTGTGAGTGACTTTTGACGAAATTTAAATTAAATAATTCAGATTAATTTGTTTTTATAATTTTTTTTTTATTAATTGTTTGATGAAAAGCCAATATTAAAGCTATTCTTATTATTTCAATATACTGAAAATAAGATTTTTCAGCTGATACTGAGACATGATTTTGGTACTTGTAAAAAGAATTACTTCCCTGCTTGGTTTTTTTTCAATTTGATCCGGTTACAGTTCAACTACATAAAACTTTCATGAATTCTTGAGAAAAATGCATATATTGTTTCAACATATCTATCTTCAGTTTAATAAACAGTTCTTCACAAAAAAATAGCACATATTTATCATGCTCAAGAAAGAAATAGAATTACCATAGAAATAGTAAAGCTTGGCAGGTTTTAGGATACATCGGCTACAATGTATGTATACAGATCTCGTTCTCTGTTATTTCCTTAACTAAATTCCCACTTTAAATTCAGCACTACATCCTTCTTAACCAATCGAGACTCTGAAGTCAACAACCGAAAGGAGTTAGTTTATTATACTTAAATCTCCCAACAGTTTTGTAAATTAAATTGAATGTTGAATTATGTAGTTTTTAATTTTTCTTTTAAACCAAATAGCAATATTTGTTTGAAAACGTTTCATTAATTTAAATATCTAACTCTGAAGGTTAATGTTTTTATAAAAGCATCTTTTAATGTTTTTGCTATAATATCGATTATACGTATGTGTGTCTCAATATATTTGGAGACTTATTGGGAAGAGAGGTTTAGCATCCACTGAGCAGATTAATTATACGCATGCATGTTTAGACATTAGGGAGGATGGGGAGAGGGAGATTGTTAGAGATGATTTATCTAGAACTTCAAACTAAAAACTTCTCCACGTTTTGTGAATCACTGTTAGGAATGTCACACGAGTATTGAACATTTTGAGCATTCCTCTCCGTAGTGGATAGTTAGCTTGAGTTACACTAGATGAACAGCTTGCGAAAATCTAGTTCAGCTGAGATCACTCTAATGGGGTTGAGGTCGGGCCTCTCCCACCCTCTCTCTGATAACCTTAAATCTCCTAGCCGTCTTGTCCGCGTTTCTAACCCATATCCCAATAATTCTCCCTAGGCCGTTCCTCTTGTTAATTTTACTGTAACCTTTGAAATAAATATTTCATATAAAATATTATTTAGAATTACATTCAACATACAAGTAAAATAATTTACTATCGCCCTCGATTCTTCTTTTGATGTGATCAGCCTACAATTTTGATTCGTCTATAACTGGAGATGTGCCGGACAGGACAACAGAGGAAGATTAAAGTTAAACGGTTAAAGCACCGTTTTGATGTTTCCAACACCACATTTCTAGACTTTCAGAATTTTGTTGTAGGGTCCGAAAGTGTGGTTGCTTTGTTAATTAACATTCATTTCAGTTAATAGCAGTACATTAATATAACTAACTATCAGAAGTTTATGCTACATTGGAACTGCTGCAGTTTGGCTTACTCAAATTGATTATGTAATTTTTAAAGTGTACCTGATATCTTGCAGACTTGAAGCTGACTGATTTAAGCCCATTCCAAGCTATGGTGTACCATGACTTTCCATCATACAGATAACATATCAATAGCCATGACCGCAATCATGGATTCTTCAGTATTAAAGGCAAGCAAACTATGATTAGACCCAACTCATTTCAAGGAGATGCATTTGTTTCATTGTACATTTGTACCCTTTAAACTCTTTAAAGTATTCCATAATGTTATGTAGAGTGCTTTAACTTTCTATTTATATTAAGTCGACAGTTTGAGAGAACATTAATGTCTTGGGCGGTCTGTGCTGACTAGGCCATATAGTCCTGGATTGAAACACTTGAATACTTATGACTTACATCGTTTGTATTATTAACTTGAAACAACATTGGTAACCGTATATATTTACGCAGAGTGTCGCAATAAACACACGTGGCGCTATAAGTAAATAAAAGAAAAGGGAAACTTATTTAGTGCGTTCGAATTTTACCTCATTTTCAAGGTACTGTAGTTTGATATAGTAGTAATTATTATCTTCACTATAAAGTTTATAGCATTTGTAAGATAAGCACATTGATGAATTTTTAACAAAAAAGAGGTTAATTCCTTACAAAATAAAAATAAGTAAAAATTATCATTTCTAATTAGTGGAAGGGTAAAACATTTCCACATAGAGAAAAATTGCAGTTTTATATTTGTTGCATCTATAAACATAATTTGTTTTCTTAATACTGTGGTAATATCGTTACCAGATGACTATTATTTAACAACAAAGTTCAATGGGACTGATGATTAGTGTTCTGAAAAGAGCGAATTGCCAGTTAAGCCGGCACTGCCAATTACTGGCATATGTACCCGCTGAACACCGAAGGGGGTGTGACAACGCCTTGCGGGTGGATAGCCCTGTTGTTGCAGGCAAGCTCTGTTTGGAGCACGCTAGTTTAGTGAAGACGCTCACAGAGAAGCAAGGCTTGCTGTGAGTTTTACTGGGAGCAAGGTGCCGCCTTGGACGGGCGAGTGAGAGGTTGGTAGCGTGTGGACCATGTCAATTAGGACGCGGCCAGCTGAACCGGTCTCGCATCTGCCGACCTACCTCTCTCTACATTGTTACTGTCTGACCTTAATCTCGCCCAGCCTCCTCTTCCTGTCCTTCTCAAAACACACCACCAGCATTCTCCTTCAGCTATGGCTTCTCACCTCTCATTTCGTTTAAAACAATATTTCAATTAATTTCCTTATTCCGGTAGAAAGTGCTTTTTATAAATAAAAGTTAATATACAATCAGAAATGTAATACACTAGGTACAACGCTTTCTGCATTATACTTCTATATTTTATTTCCATAGGAGCTGCAGTGATTAGGGTCCACTCACTTTTGTGGAATAGACCTCTAATAACACCCTGAATGTTTCGAACCCGAGTAATAAGTGCTAGAGAATGACCAACGCTGTCATATGCAAGTTAGTAAACTACTTAGTGACTGGTGTAGGTTAGGTTAAGGTAGTCCCACAAGGACCACACAAAGACCGAACATTGGCGCTCTTCGTAATAACTCACAATCAAGATTGATTTTGTGCTCAGGTTCAGATGTTCACAATGAACATTCTACTACATTGCAATTTTGCTTAATTCAAATGTATTTAGATAGCGTTTCTTTAACAACTACCAGGTTCGGCACGGGCGGCTTAACCGCCGACGGGTGACGTGCTCAGATTTATTCACCTCCCACGAGAATAAATCGAGGGTCAGAATGGGATTTGAACCCAGGATCTACCAGTCCAGATGCGAGCATGATGCCATTACACTAACCTAGCCCCTTGGTTCCGTGCATCACAGTATTAAATACCATAGTAAATCAGTACCACGAGGATGGGTATGTTTCGCCATACATATGTAGTAGGTGTGATACCAAACCTAAGCTTGACGACAAGTTCATCAATTTGAGAGAAACTGTTTCTTCTCCGGTGGTTGCCTAGAAATCAACTAGTCATGAACTAGAGCATCTCTACCTTTACCAGTTGACAGTATTACTGTGGGAACTCAAATGCTCTGAGCACTGTGTCTGGGGTAAAGGACACATACAACACTAGTCCTGTTTTTAGTCCTAAAAGCATAGACTTCTATGAGTCAGAAGGCGATATGAAGTATCACCTAGCCATCTAGTAGGCCATTTGTTCTCCTTATGAGGAATCTCGATTGTCGAAACCCAAAAACTTGATTTCTTTATGTTCTTCTTTGTCAAATTATTAAATTAATAAATAATTAATTTATTAATTATTAAATTAACAATTTAATTAATTATTTAATTGATTAAAAAATAATTTAAGAAAAACACTAACAATAATTATTATAAATATTCTATTTATGGGAAACTATAACTAAAACTAGTTTTATAGTGGGAACTAGAATATTTATAATAATTATTGTTAGTGTTTTTCCTTAGTAAATGTATATATATATATATATATATATATATATATATATATATATATATATATATAATATAGATTTCACTATAAAATCAGAAAGGCGATCCAAACTGGCCATAATACGAGTTCAAAATCTAATAAGAGTAACACAAAGAGTCAAGAGACACACGTACAAACTCAATTTTCGGGCAATCCGTCTTCAGGAGAAAAGAGAGAGGGAGACCAAGCACGCTGTAGACGCAGCAACGCAAGGATATATATATATATATACATAGAAAACTGAAAAAAACAACACATAAAGAACGGGAACACTTACTGGGTTCAATGAACCGAAGTTCGTCTTCAGGAAGAGAGTAGAAGGGAAGAAGAAGAGGTACGTGCGTTCAAGACTGTGGGAGGAAGGCAGTAGTAGATGAGTACCTATTTACTCATCTATATCTCTCTATTGGAAATAAATACATAATATGGGAGTTTGTGTGAGTTCCGTTATAGTTGTATGAACATCTAATGAATTCTAATTTCATTCTAATGAACATCTAATGGTATTAATCTCATCTCCAGTCAATACCGTGTTCAAAAACTGGATAGCATAAACAACAAAGAGTTGAGGAATTTGAACTGGCGCCACTGGTCGGAAACAAACACCAATAAGCTTAAGCCACTCCGGCACCATGCCGTGAGTCTTGATTTTCATCCCAGAAGTCTTTTAGGGCTATCTGTTATCGATGTGTTCGGTAAGTTTTTCAGTATATTGTTCACAGACTATCGTGAATACGAAAAGTACTTAGTGATTATACATAGAAGTAGGTGAGTCACACAATTCTTAATAATTAATATGAGATAAAATTATTGAACATCATAATATTGAAAAATGCCAAAAAAATATCGAGATGCAAGAATTAATTGAATTAGTACTTTTATATTTACCAATTTGAGCACGTATATAACTCATACTGCCTAAGTCAGTACGATTATGGTAACATGAACAATTGAAACATTGTAATAATAGTCGTTTGTAAATTTGCAAATAACTTGGCAACGCCAACGGAAAATACGGACATATTTCAGGTAATGAAGGTGATAATTCATAAATAGTCCAGCTCGGTTGACCAGTTTCCAAACACATACGTCTACCTTGAGACAACACCTAGCAGAACACTAGACCATATTAAGTAGTAAGTTCCAGAAGATTGATGTGTCCCGAAACATGCTAATATCACTAAAACACTATCATACTTGTAATAATTATAATGTGTAATTGTTAAGATATTTTCATATTATCTATAAGGAATAGACTTTTTATAGAATTAGTAATAATACAATCCGTCATACCTCGTAAAGTCTCAGAAAAGCTCGACCGGTTTCGGGTCCGTTACTAATTCTAATATTACTAACCTCAGTGGAACTAACCCATTAACTATATTTAGACTTTTTATAGTCTCAATAGGATGATATGCCCATAAAGATCCATAGCAAAAGACAGTGATTGATGCTCAAAGAGGCAGCTCCGTGGTTTTCAAGGAGGACTTTGCAGTATAATTTCTGTTATCCGTTTTGATATGTCATTTGCCTGGATATCTTGATCACACCATTATAAACACAAATGCTCTTACCCTGAAATATTGTTATGTATGAATTACCTCTGTTGCACCTGACTTTCCTTGAGTACATTCTATGAGAAATACATTGAGTTTTTAGGAGAAATGAACAGAACCACTACTCGGTTCCTCATTATAAAATGAATAAATATGAGTTGGGAAAGTTGTCTGAATGGAATGTTATTTTAGAGTTATGGATGAACAATGGAATTTGTCTATCTCGGAATCAGTGCATTATTCATGAATTTGTCCGCGTGTAATTTCGAATGACTATCACTTTGTTTAGAATGGAGGCAAGTTTGAACTTTGTTTTGAAGAAGACAGGCGAATGGGCAAAGTGAGATTGTGCTGATGCGCCTTGGGCTGGGCTGCGAACTTGGATTGATCAGGTTGTAGGAAGCCCACGATCTGTGACGTAACCTGGAGAGTGTGGAGTGGCCTAACGCGGTGGAGGGGCCCGGGAGCGATGACCGCTCGGGTTATCCAACCCCGTCTCCGGATGTGAAAGCCCCTCCATCTGCAATTTCTCCAGAAGGAACACCAAGTTCGATGCCCTCTCCCGTGAACTGCGAATCATTGTCATCCGATTATCTTGCGTAGCAGCCCTTTAACTGCAGATTATCGTTGACTGGGCATTTTGTGTTAGACTTTCTAAACATTTCATTTCTACAAAAATCTTGTTAATCCATCCAACTTAAGAAAAGTAACTCGCAAAGTCTCTTCTCACTAACCACTTTCCCTTCACCTGTCTGTTGCATTTTAATTTCAACCAGTAACTCTGTTTAGCTCATAATTCATCCTCCTAAATTATATAATTACTCCTCATTAATAATCCATATTCAGATTAATTTAAAGTCGCGTTATTTAGTCTTATAACCTTCTACCTCAATTATTTAAACTGTTATAATGAATTACATACATTATAAAGAATTCTAGTAGTTTGACAACAACCTACCTCCAAGTAACTTACAAGTTTCCCTTATTTCATTTATTATTTATTCAGTTCTTCGATTGCTTTAAAAGTGGTCATGTCTATTTAGAGCAGCAGTTAACTTTAGAAGTACGCATGTAAACCAGTGAAATAAAAAAAAAAGTCCAAACCACGGGAAAATGTAGAAATGGGAATAAGATCTTTCAACTGAGACGACTAATCTCAGTCCCATTTCTGAATTTCTTACTGTGTTATAAATGACATATACATACACCAATCAAATGAAACGGTTTCACGAACTAAAATAATTATATTAACAAAAAGAAGACACAGAAATGAACCAAAAACTCAAAACTATATTTCGTTGGCCTCGTCATCAGGAAGATATTAGTGAGTTTCTGTTTTATTTCTGTGTGCTCTTTTTATGAATATAGTTTATATATATATATATATATATAATCAACTAGATTTACAGAAAGAGTACAGAAATGATATAACAGAAACTCACTACCAATTTCGTCCGTGTCGGCATCAAGTAGAGAGATAAGAAGTGAGTACTCGGACGACAGGTATCGACTTCTATTAACTCTCAACTTCAAAAGCATTTTGATTTTATTTAAAACATTCCTTTCAGAAATAAATATTTGGAAATTAAAAAACTATTGATTGTACAATACAAATATGATAAATATGAACGTAAAATAACAATAAACGCAACTGTATCTTATAACCGTCTTGCAGTTGTAATCATGAAAGAAAAAAAAAATTATATTTGCTATTATATATGGAACTAGAGAAAGAGAAAGACCAGGAAGTTAGCTACCTGAGGGGTTGATTGATTTAGCTGCCTTGAGAAGGGCTATATAGGTAGCTATGGTGTGATTTAAGCAGCCAAGGTCTATATTTTAATATAGTTTCCTTTGAAGTATAGTTTCTGGTCAACTGATACTTACCCCCCAGATAATAGGAAGTACCAATGTTTTTATTGGGTATTACCCCCTAAAATACTCCTGGCACAAGCAGGGCTCACATTTATATCTCTATAGTTTGCTTGATGCTAGTGTTTTACTCTTTAGTTCCGATGCAGGAAGCATAGACTATTCTATTGTTATTGTTTTTGAGTTGTGAGTTGCTATATGAGAAGCAGATAGTGTTTTCTGGTGGCTGTGTAGCTCCTAGTGATGGCTAGAGGCGTCGACTCCTCCTAGCTGGTTAAGAATATTCAAGTGCGGCGCATGTCCATCTTGTATAACCCTGTTTTGATCGCTGCTCTCCTTAGCCTTCCGGCCGTAACACCTAAAAATCAAATCAGGCCGACGATTTAACGTGTTGCCCTTTTGTCACCTCCAAGTTTAGCCACCCAAACTTGGGGTGTCCGAGGTGGACTTCGCGGAGGCGGGCACCACGATTCTACGTCGCCCATTAGACCAATACATCTTGTATAACCCGCAGCCAAGGAAACGGTGGCTCCCCCATGACAACCAGTACAATAAATCAAAGGAAAGATTAAACTTTGACTAATATTTGCCAACTCTGTACAATAAATGTATAAAATAAACAAAAAGTTTTTTTTTATATAATTTCAATATCATTGCTAAAGAAAGAGTTTTAAATTAAGATGAATGACTTCAGTGAAGCGTTAGTGTGAACCATGTGTTTGGGAGTCGTAAACCTGCAGATGATTTTAAAGTAAAACGAGAGTGTTGCTAGGATAACAAGGCTTATTTGAAATTGAGTTTTGGGCAGTCGTGTGCTAATATTATATTTAATTATATCGAAGAGATATTGACCCGGCTGTTGGGTAACAGGTATGTTGACAGGTACTGATCGCTGCTATATTGTTTCAGCAATGCGCTGACTAATCACCTAGCCTTAGGTCGGGCTGCAATTCCAACTTGCTTTTGTACTCTGATTTTGCAAACCTTTCCTCGAGCTCTTTTGTTTCCAATGCTCTTGAGAAAGCTATTTCATATACTTTCTTTAGATTTAAAAGAAAAAAAAACCTTCATTTTTATTCTATTTCTATCTTGTTAGTTTATGCCAATACCATTGAGCTTCTTCCAAATAATTCTATTCTTATATTCATTTTTAACTAAATGCGCATTTTATTCAATTTATATTATTAAATTCAAATGTACACTTCTGACTTGGTGTAGTACGATATTTTGGCAGAGACTATAAATCATTCTTAAAGTGAAGCAGTAGAT
Source organism: Hermatobates lingyangjiaoensis (assembly GCA_026182355.1). NCBI lineage: Eukaryota > Metazoa > Arthropoda > Insecta > Hemiptera > Hermatobatidae > Hermatobates > Hermatobates lingyangjiaoensis. Next base: position 1,517,066 of record JAPFBL010000881.1, read on the forward strand.
ATTTAAGAGGCTGTGACAACCATCAGTTCAATATTTCCAATGTATCAGTAAGGTTACCATGATTGATATCTATTTTAAAATAGAAGTCAAATCATTCAAATATATATATTTAAACTAAATTATACCCCTTTCTCCTGAACATCTCCATTGATTTTCTGAGTTTCCTTTAGTGATATTTCTGTCGACAGATGGAGGTTAATTAGAATAAATTGAGATGGTTCAATTTTATAGGCTCAAATGGAATTCTCAGAGCTGGTATTTCAGGTCGAAAACCTTTTTCATAGAAAAAATAAATAATTTTAAGAAAGAATGTCAGTTCATTTTTACATTACAGTATTTAATTTGTTAAGAAAACTAAATATTATATATATATATATTTTCAAAGATGGGTTCTAGAGGTTTTTTGGTGTAAAGAAATAACACTCCAGTTTATGCGTCGACGTTTTGCCAAAAATTGTTTGGTATTTTCAAGGTTTGTTTTTGAGGAAAAACCATTTTAGTTTATAAAAAAAAAAGATATGAAATAACAATATGAATGGAATTAGCAACATTGACAGTTATGATGATGAAATGTCATATCTAAGTCTCTTGATAATGGACAAGTTATAAAATCGCTTAAGTAGGAAGAAAATTTATGAGAACAAAAGGGTTTACATTCTATTGATACAATAACCATTCTTTCACTACTTCTGAAGCCAGTGGTACTCACTTCCTTAGTGGCGAGTGGCATGATCCACTTGAAGTGTTTATGACGGACAGGGCTGTGATAAATGAATGGGCAGACGCATGCGTTCTTTGATGAGTGGTGAGAAGGGTTGATCAGGTGCGGGTCATCGGTAAGTTGAACAGTTAGCAGCATTCCTCCAAGAGTTGTCTGATTTGCAAAGGTCTCTGATGAAGGAATTAGCAGACGCGATTAGTCAAGTGTTGGTTGCCGGTATTCTGAGCATACAGCACATTCCTCGAAGAGCTGACTGAGAAGCGCTGGTGCTTGTACACCACACCCCCTTATAGTGAGAGTACGACAGTCGCGTCATACTTGGAAGTGCTCATGACGCAAAGTCCTCTGATGAAAGGATTGGCAGACGCGGGTGAGGTGTATGTAGAGGGCGAGCTGCTTAGTCAGGTGTGGGTCGTCGGCAGATTGAGCAGACAGCCGCATTCCTCTCGGCGTTGCCTCACTGCTGCAGTTAGCGGCAGCCTCTTGTGAAATTCATTTCCAAAAACCTATATCTCAGCTTGATAGGCCGATATTTATAAGCCCCTCCTCCTGCCGCTTGCTTAACTAATGTCGAAACCTTCACCTTCATCACAGCCCAGTCCGCCCTTTAATATCCCCATCTGCCATTAGCCACCAGCTCTGCCACTTTTATTTCAATTTGACCGCCCAATCACATCAGATTACCTCCTTCTTACTCACTGTTATTATTTCAAGAATTACAACTTTTACTTCACTTGACCAATCTGATTCCAACACTGATACCACTGTCTCGTCGTATCATTAATCATAACCCCATCAAATATTCAAATGAGAACACAAATCTTAACTGTTTTCTCTGTTTCAATAACTGGATGCTTGACAACAAAGACCAGACCAGATTTGTTCGTCAAGTCTACTTCTTTAGCTTCTAAAATGTAAACAAGTATGTACGTTAGAGAAACCTAATTATTCTAGTATAACATTTTACAACAGATTTCATTACACTGTAGTGAAAATTTGTAGAGTTAATCCTAACAAAAAAGAAAGTAATGGTTCGGAATCCTCAAATCGTTGGCTATTTCTGTTTTGTCTAGATTTGCTTACTTCATGTAACATTACTTGAAATTAAACGTAGATGTTATACCAGTGACTCATTCTTTTATGGTTACTCGCTTGTCTCCAATTCCTTAACTCTTGGTTTTCCAGATTTGCTTGACTGAGTTGATACAGCGCTTAGTATTAAATAAATTCCAGATGTTGGTACATTATAAAAAAAAATATTAAGGATATTTGAACATTATATATGTTCTTCGCCTTAGATATCGTCATGTTTGCGGTTTCATTTCCTTAAAGTTTGCGGTTTTAAACCTTATCTGAAGCGATTTGATTCTCCACTTACTTTTAAAAATACAAAAATAAATAAACCAATGCAACGGCAAAAAATAATGTCATTTACTAGTTTGAAATTGAAAACCTGTTTATTCATACTAATAATCTACCAGAAACAAGCAATCTCAGGATATTGTTAGAATATTACGAAAGAAAGCTGACCAGGTTTTTGGAATGAGAAGCTTTACTATTAACAGTTTCAAGCTAGGATTAAAATAATTGTTTTACTGTTCAACAGAGAGTACTGTGTAATTTATGGAAGGAGAAGAAAACGGTACAGATGTACAGTAAATCAATGTCAGTGACATTGGAATGTCAATACTGGCTTCAGTAAAAACAGACCAGATTCATGTCATCTGTCATACAAACATCTGAAAATTAAAAAAATAGTCTCTTTCTAAATAAAATAACACTTATATCATTATTTTCTCATAAATGGATGAAGCATTCAGTGGTAACTTATGAGAACACCTAGTGAGAACAAAATTACACGTTTTAAGAAATGCTTAACTTTTGTCTCTTTAATAAATATTCAACATAATTTTAAGTAAGTTCTGTGTTATATCATTTTAAAACAGAGCCAACAGAAAAGCAGATTATAGCCTCTAGGAATCCAGAAATATCGGTTTACCCTATTGTTATAGAAATGAAAAGTTTGGCACACTTGCAAAAGACATCAATATCACACTTTCAGATAATTAAAAAATTCACAGGGTCAACCTTCTTTACGAGTACAACGATCTTTCTGGCCTCAACACTCGGCAATTCGTCTTACCATTTCGAAAGCATACGAGTATACTGTCTGTTTGTTATCTCCATCTAACAAATCTTACGTTTCATGAATTCTTCTCCTTCCTTCTATTGTGAAGAGAAAAGTTCTAAAACAAGATACAGAGACTGGATAAAAGTTTTTCCACTTTATCATCCACAAGAAATTCTTCGTATTGACAAATTATGAAGCTGTTCAGAGACATTGATTTTCTATGGTTGCCTTGAAAAACAGATTCTGATCATATGTTTCGGGTGCAGTAAACGTCTAACCAGGAATGTGTGATGACAGTGATTGCCCATCTCTAACCTAGACAAAGTCGTGGTGATAGAAAATGTTGGAGGCCTTTTACGACTGAAAGTGTGATGTTAATAGTGGTGCAAATCTGCCAAATTTTAAAATCAAAACACTTGAAAATAAGTACAAACAGATGAGAGCATCGTAAAAGTAGAATTTAATTTATTGTATGACTGTATTCACTCCAAAGCTTTTGCAATACTTCCAGTCCATCTTTTACTAATATGTGTTTAGTCAGAAGTGGTGTATGGACATGAAACTGGGACATTAGCCCAGTTGCAAACTCGATTGAAATTTTTTAGACACCTTTCATACAAGCGAAGTTGGTAACTGTCACCATTTTAGTTACAACCGAATCCCGTTGTTGATTTGACTCTATATAGGAAGTCCTAAGGTTTGGATTGTTGAGTTTTGTTAGAGTAGGGGTCATGACTAGCTGGAGTCACCCAGGATAGTCTCGGGAGCTTACGGTATATAAAGGTTTTCTCTCAGACATATTATCTAAATTATTTTCTACTCAGATTTCAATCCGAATGTTTAATATCATTTGGCCATATCTGTTTCTTGATAGTCATTTCATGGTACAAGGGAAATAGTCTGGAGAAATGTTTGCTTCAGTAAAATTAAGGAAAAAAGAATATTTTATAATTGGTTAAATATTAAACTAATATTAAAAGGGAAATAAAGTAAGGATTAATCTTTTAAAGGGTATCAGGTTGAATGCTATAGAAAGCCTTTTGAAGGTGTCGAAAAGACGGAAAAATTTCGTTATGTCTTAAGACTTATGTGTAACATTTCCAAATATAGGAAACAAAATACGAAAGAGCGATGGTCCTTACATAAAGACAAGAAGCAGGGGGGCCGAGTTAAGAAAGGTTCTCGACATAACGAATGTGGAGGGGCGTCGGGCGATTGGCAAAGACAGAGGCGGCGGGGAAATGCGGAACCCGGGCGTCACGCCACTTTCTACGATTCTCGCGGGGGCGGTCGTTGACGCAGCCCGCCGTCCTGCTACCGGGTTGAGTCCCGGAACATCGCTTTCGCAACTCTCGACCGGCCAGCTTCTCGTCGTCTGCTTCAACACTCACAAATAAACATGGGGCAAGGACCTTTAGCTCAGTTAAAAATATCTCTTTGATGTTTACTTCATTTAGTTCATCGAATTTTGAACCAAATTAAACAGATAGGTCAAAAACATTTCAATAAATCAAAATAATTATTTCTAAATTTCTTTGTCCATCCAGCTGTTCTGTTTAAATCGTAATTGATGCAAGTCAAAACATTGAGTTTTGCGAAATGAAAACAACTTAATGTTTATGTTCTGTATTATCCGAAAGGTTGAATATAGAATATATTAAAGAAAAATAGCAATAACTCGTCAAAAGCAATGGTTTTTGTTATTTTTTTTAACACACAGTTCGAGATGAAATGCTTTCTCACTCTCTTCTCTCTGTTTATCTGTATACCCATCTATTTTCTCTTCTCTGTAACCTTCCATGTCAACTTATTTATCATGTGAATAGAATAATATTCCCAGTTTGCATAGGACATCACAGTCTATTCTCCGATAATTTTTCACAATCATTATTAACACGCATAATATATTAATTTCAAAGTATTGTTATTATCCATTATTATTACAGTGGTGCTAGTACAATAATAGTAATAATATTTAAGAATGTCTACAACCATACGTGCAAAAGGGGGTTGATAAAAGAAACAATAACTGGAGAACAATGCCTTTTTTTCTTGTCAAATTATAGAGCTATGTACTATTTTATTGTATGAGTGATTTTCAGTTTTATCCAACAATTAAAGAATTTGCCTAATACTATCTATACAGCTAATAACAAAAGAAAAGCTTGTCAAATGAGCATTATGATTTCAATTATGTTTACCAATTATTATTTCAAACAATATTTGCCTTAAGTATATTTAACGAAGTATAATTTATGTTAACCAAGGTTGTAAGTTGTAGTTGTGGTTGTAGGGAGCTCAATAAGAAGTAATCAAAAAATTGATAGAAATTATTGATTATTTCTATAGTGGTCAGTAGTATAATCTTTCTTTTCAAGGTTTAACCTTTAGGGGTTTCTTAAAGTATACGAATCCCCTGTGAACTGGTTTGATTCCTTTGAATTCATTAAGATTAGGAATTTCGAGCAGTTGAAAAAAAAATCGGCTGATGTCTGATTATGGAACAAACAAAATTTACGTTTCTTCCAAAAGATAAAGATAAAGATTCATAAATTTCTTACTTCATAAACAGTTGGTAACAAACGCATTTCAAACTTCGGATTTGGACCGTGAAACCGTCATTTCAACGACTACCTATGGCTTCATATGTAGACGTTTTTCCTATTCTAATATTCTTTTAATATAAACTGATGAAATAAAATGGTATGCATTTTTTTTTAAAAAAAAAGTTTTTTGTTAATTCAATAAGTTCTATAATTATTATGATCAATGCATTGCACTAATATTTTTGTGCACAATCGTGTGTTCGAACTCGACAGTTAAGGAGTGTTAATCAATACCCAATGTCTATACTCTTAAGATAGAGCAATTTGCGAGGAAGTAATGGATTATTTTATAACCCTCATTTTTACAATGAAATTATGTTACTAAAATGAAGATTCTAAACTTTTATTACTAAATAGCCATATAAACAATGACCCTGTAGTACTGGGGCTGTGAGTAATGCCCAGGTAAATAATATGACTTTATTCAAATATGTTTCATAGTTTTCATATATTTCAAATACGTTTCAAGGAAATTATTATTTCTTATAAACTACACTTTCTTTATTATATACTCCATAGTTTTGATTTTTTTTTATATTTACCTTTGGGATATAAATTTCAGGAGGTGCGCAGTTCAGTTTAATTTTCAGGGGTGACAAAAAGATTGGAAACCAAAGCTGTAGTGGTATCAACCTTATAGTACTATTTACTCTTAAATTATATTATCATTCCTATTATTTATAGCTTTTTGTATTAATATTATTATTATTTATTTTTAACATTATATTTATACTGTTAACTGGAATATAAAAATACGTACTATTAATTATTATTGCTAGAAGTGTGATGGCAGTTTACGTCCAATAGTGCCAGAGACATTCAGTCTACGAGTATTTTACAAAGTGTAACTTTTACGGCTTCTCAGCACAGTCGCCACCAATATAATACTTGTGCCAAAGATAAATTAGTTCTTTATACGTGGTGCAAAGAGTTCATTCTTCTTTTTCTTTTTGAGCTTTCCCACAAATTCCTTGTATTGAACTTTTTCTATGTAATGACTCCATGAATGGACCAAACAAATAAAAATCCGCATGAAGTATTATATCTGGACTGTAGGGAGAATGAGGTACTACCTCCCAACCCACTTTTTCAATGGTTTCTTGCAACTTTGGTCATGTCCATTGTCATTTAGGAACATCATGCCTTTTCTTTGAAGTCTACGACGTTTCTCTCTCATTAATAACTTTACTTTGTCCATTAGCGTGTCAGATTAGTTATAGACACTGTTTATAGCACTTTGATGTTCCAAATAATTACAAAAGACGACACACTGGACATTCCAAACATTGTTAATATGACTTTTCCCTCTGATGATTCCTCCTGACCAGATGAGCTGGTGTCCTTCCATTATATGCTTCGTCTCGAAATAGTTGAACCTAAGTTTTATCGCAGATGAACTGTTGTTTAAACGATAGTCACTTTCCTTCTCATGACATTCTTTCAAGTCTGCAGAGACTTGCTCCCTTGTATTGTTCGTTGACTCTTTCACGACCCACCGTGCGCTCATTGTGCTGCACTTCATCTTGTTGCTGATGTGTTTATTAACTTTTCAACATCTAATGCAACTTCAACACTTTGGTATTTACAAGTAATGTCGTCAATCCGGGATTCTAGGGAAGGCGTTGACTCTTCAACTCACTCACCAGGACAGTAATCGTCAGTCACTGAGGTGGACAGTTTTTAAACACGTTAAAAATGTCTACGGTTTATGCAACTGTCACAATACTGTAAAATTATTCGAAATAAGATTTCAACCTTTTATTATCTGCAGAAAGGAATAACTGTTTACAGAATCTTATTAAAGCAATACACAAACTTCAAGCGGATACCATAATTAAACGTAATATTGAAACAATTTATATATAACACTTCATCTTATCCTCTTAAGCCGAAAATCACAAAACTCCTCCCACAAACTGTTTTATTTCTACACCAACTGAATATCTCATGCTTATGGTCTTGTTTTTTCAATTATACCGCCCTTAATTATTGTTATAATTTGAATTGAATTTTTCAAATTAAATAACAATACAGTGACTCTACTCATACTGTCAATATTCAGAAATTAAAAAAAAAATAAAAACGAAATTTGAAGTCCGTTATTATAAAAAAATAACTTTGTTCACAAAGTAAACTTGTTGAGGAACTGATGCAATAGTCTTAGCATTATAATATACAGTTCTAAAATTAAAAGGTATAATAAAATGAAGTTTCTAGACAAAAACCATTCGTTTGAAATGGTTAATTTTTAAAATTTTGTAGTTTTCTTTTTGAAACAATTAAATTTTTTTTATATGATAAAGTTTGTAAGTTCAAAAAAACTTGTTAAATAGTGTTAGTTAATAGATGTTTGAGTTTGGTGGGGTTGTTGGTATGGTTTTTGAGAGGAAGCGAGGCGGGGAGGGCGGTTCACGTGCGGCGGGCCGAGCACTGCCGCGTGGAGCCTCCTCAAACAATGGCCTGACGACTGTCGAAAGCGTTGCGAAACCTGCCCCGGGCTGCAAGGTTATGCAAGTACACCGACCTCTCGGTCTGCGCTTCCTCTTCAGGCCCTCCACAGTCTATTAACAAGACCGTCCCATCCCTGGCCGAGGATCCATTTCGTTTTGCGCAACTCTCGCCTCCCCCGCCAGTCCGGTCCTCCACATGATTGTCCAGTCGCCACAACCTCTTCTCCTCTTTTTTAGTCTCTCTTCAACCAAACCACCCACACCATATGGCCTATAGGCACACTGTGGACCACCTTCGGTTACACAAAAATACTATCTCATTGACTTTATTTACAGTTCCATCACTAAAAGGTTTCAGTACTTTTGTTTTTTTAAAATATGAATCCATAATAATTACCTGATTCCATGAAGTCCTCCGCCCGATGGTATGCTTAAAATGTCTCATCTACTAAATAAAAAAATCTAATGTTATAGCCGTGCATATTTTTCTATAAGTAAAGAATAGTAATCGGAAATGTATGGAATTTTGTAAATTTATTACCTATGAAAAATCAATGTTGTTAAGAAATATTATTGAATCGTCTCTAATAAAATTTAATAGATCAAATATTATAAACATTAGTAACGATCTCTTCAAACTTGATACTTTCGTTACGAGGGCAATAGCCTCTTCTAAGAGGGTTGACAGCTAGCGGATAGTTTTTTACTCTTTCTTACTGTACTCCTTTGTTTCCCCAAACATCCCTTTCTGGACATTTGTCCTTTCCTGCGCTTTCACCCTTTTAAAATACCACTGTTCCCTCCCAGTCTTCTCAACTCCTCACCAGATGTTTTCTGCATCTAGTGTTTCAGTTGGGTTTTTGACTCTGACGAAGACCGCTTGTTACGGTTGAAATATCTTAGTCTTGTTTTCCCATTTTCTTATTTGTGGTTTGATCATTGATGATTTATAATATGAACACATGGCCTACAACACCTTCAAAGACACTACAATTCCAGGAGTTTCACAAATCAATATTTTTGTCTTTGATGAATAGTATACCTCTGTGTACTGTCAATGCATAAACTTAATGGTCGAGTTCTATACAAATTTTGTTCTCGATTCAAATGTAAGTTCAAATTTTAAAATATACTACTTGTATTTAAAGAAACTTGTTCAAAGCTTTAGTTATAAAGAGTTGATTAGTGCAATGAATGTAATATGGAATGTGTTTTCCAGTCGATGTGTTCGGTCTGCTCCCTTATCGGTTTAGATAGGTTGTAGTATTGTGCAAGTTTAGATACCAGGCCTTCCGCCTCCAACGCCGCTCCGTACTCCACAACAATCACCAACACATGCTTCTTTATAGTATAGCAAAACGCACCATCAAAATCCCTTATTTCATTTTTTGTTTGAATCAAAAATTCTCTTCAGAACTTTTACCAATTTAAAAATACTTTTTTTATGTTCTCGAAAAGAAACAAAAAACATTATTTATAGATAAATTGGGCATCAATTTTTTTAAAGACTCCTGCCAGCATTCTATATACGACTTTACTAAAATAAAAGAACAAAGTAAGAAATTCTACGATCTTACATATTATGATTTTTTTTTGCCTAGATCTTAGTTTTTTTTTCCCCATTTCATATTGTGGTTTGATCATTGATATATATATATATATATATATATATATATATTATGTAGTCATAATAGGAAAGTAAGAACGTAAGAAAGTAGTGAATAGGGAGTTGATGACTGAGTGTAATTATGGAATATTACGAGTAGTAGAGCTCGACTGAAGCCCATGTGTTGCCGGTCTGGGGTTTTTGAAAGAAGGAATAATTGACTGAGAGTAATGAAACAAGTACTACAAACGGGAGAAGTGTTTCATAAGGTTTTTTAAGGCTCTCGCAATGTTGAACTTGCGTCAAAGGCTGGCGGAGGAATAAGGCAAGGGGTGTGTGGCAAACGTGGTGACGAGATGAAGCCGGGGCTGGTGGCAGCCGGTGCCTTGACATTTGTACCTCTCTCTCTCCTGCCCAAGCCCTTGCTACATCCTCCCTCTTCTTCATAAAAACAATCTTATTACTGCTCTATCTAATCGCAAACACTGGCGGCCTGCAGCTTAAACTTGAAATCCACCCTTTCTCAACTCCTCCCATGCCTTATGAAACACAGTCCTGTGATAAACATTTAACAACTCTATTTAATTTACACTCTAAATTGTCCAAGTTCTCTTCAATTCCCTAAGTTTAAAGTATCGGGTCTTTAGCAGTCTTTCTAACACTGTTCACTACCTAAGAAACACAATTATGAATAGGTTATATCCTTTCTCGCATATGGACATGCAAATGTTAGTTTCTCTTTGAAATATTAGTCGAATGATTATCGTGCTTGCCACCGTTATCAAAGATTTCAATTTTGTTCATTATGTATCCTTGGATTTTTTTGAGGAGAATAAACAGTTCTTGTGCGTACTCACAATCTATTGATATCAGGTATTGGATTAAAATCCCTGCTGTAAATAAACTTAAATTTTATAATTTGTTTTGTAGTTGTTACAACAGACAAAAGAAACATTTCGTTGTCTGTTCAGGTTAATTTTGTTTTTCTAAAATTTAGTAGCTGACTAAACAAAAGAGAAGTGTTTTCTAGGCCGCGCTAGTTGAGATTGAAGAGGACTTATTAGACGTAGATAGACCTGGTGAAGTATCGTGGACTGCGGTGAAGACATGGGAGAGCATGTGGCAGGATGTGCAGGCGTGAGTAATCGGTCACTGTCCGTCTCACTCCTCCCTTTGTCGAGTTTACATACGTCATGTCGTGATTAATGCTCTTCTCACCCGTCATCTCCAAACTCTTCTTTTTAGACTGATTTCCGTTTTGAGAAGAAAAAGAATTCATTGGAGAGGTTACGCAATTCAAGAGAGACTTAGTCATTGGAAATTAGAAGTGATTCCATTTCGTTGAATGTAAAGTCCACATTTTGGAGTTAAAAAGTCTGTCCTTGCGGCTTGTGAAACCGGATTTCCAGATCATGACTCTGCTTCCAGATCATGTCAGATGTTCCTATTCTGGATAGTACTATGATGTTTAATAACATATAATTCAATTTAATAAATTGCTCTGAAAAAGAACGCCTGTATACTACAGATCCAAACCATGCAATTGAAATATAAAAAAAGAACTTTCCTACTCACAATTTTTCCTGGTCCTGTTGTGTTTACACTAATGATCGAATCTCACTGTTGTATTTTACCGCTGAGTCTAATTGCTTTGTTGTTTGTTTTGTTCAGAACGGAGCTGAAGCTGGAGAGCCTGGAGGACGCCGTGGTGCTGGCAGACGAAGCAGACGACTCCCTGCAAGACAAGCGCGGCTGTCCAGCGTACGTCAGCCCTGAGATCCTGCGCAGTCACGCCACCTACTCGGGCCGCGCTGCCGACGTCTGGAGCCTCGGAGTCATTCTCTACACCATGCTCGTTGGCAGGTAATTCACTTCTCTTGATACATTTATATCTGATAATATCAAAACAAAATGACTGGTCTTCACCACAAACAACTTATCTCAAACACATGGGCAATTCGAATTAATCAATTATTTGATTCAAGTATAGTGGGATTATATCAATGACCGTCAAAATTCATTGAATAACAAATAAACCCACCCTTCCTCTCTCTCCTCTTTAATAGAAAGGTACTAAAATTTTACAAAGAATTGAAAGATGAGAATTATGAATCATCCAATACATATGGCACAATCTCCATCGAATACCGTAGCATTTCATTTTATACACATTCACATACATTAACTCAATCACTGATATTTTAAAATGTAAAGCTTTACCTTTTAAAGTTGTTTAACTTTACCTTGAATTATGAAATTTCATTTTACTGAGTTTGATGAAGTTTATTAAAAGTATATTGCTTATATTTATATTACCTGTAAAACTTTTAAATGGTATTGTATAATACCTGATTTATCATAAACCCATTTATAAAAAATAAAAATAATTATTGCATGCAATGTTTTTTTTGTACATAAAAGAAGACTTGATACAAATTATAGAGAAATACTGGCCCATGAGTAAAACATTGCAGTAACGCTAATATATATTATTACAATACAAAATGACAAACCCTTTAAATGACAATATATGTACTATTTTTCTTTATCGGGGTTTGGTATAGCGTCAAACAATTCTAAAAAAAATTACCTTAAGTCAACTTTTTGTCTATATTTCTAGACTCAGAGCAACATAACACAGAATGAATGACAATAACGACAAAAAAAGTTATATGTTATTGTAATTAATTCTGTGTTGATGGAGCCCTGAAGATACCTATCTAGAAATATAGACGACACTTTAACTTAAGGAGTTTCTTTTTTTGAGAATTGTTTGACGTTGACTCAGACTATGGTAAAGCAAACTAGTGTAGAATTTATGTGGTAGTGACAAGCAAACTGCTATAAAATACAGTTATACAGTTAGAGGGAAATCGAGCTAAAGTTGCTTTTATTTCAGGTATCCATTCAGCGATGCGGAGCACATGTCGCTGTTCTGGAAGATCAGCCGAGGCCAGTTCGTGATGCCGGAGACGATCTCCTCGCAGGCCCGCTGTCTGATTCGGAGCCTGCTCCGCAAGGAGCCCGCAGAGCGACTGACCGCGCGAGATGTCCTCCTCCACCCCTGGTTCAAGGCTGAGCCTCGTTGCTACCACGCCTCCCACGACCAGATCGTCCCTCAGTGAACACCACCTAGCTTCTGTGAAGCCCCTCCTTTTTCCCCACCGCTTAGGAGTGCAATATCCAACCGTCATTTTCACACTATTGATGCTTAACGTCCTAGTTTCAACTTTCATATCCCTCAGTGGAGTCATTATTTATTACTTAGCTTTTAAAAGTGTTTTCGATGGCGAATCCAGACTAAATTTCCGTGCTACACGGAGAATTGATGAGGCATTCTTGTCATTCATTGCGCCATACTTAAATGTGATTCCTTTAGTCTTTAAAAAATTGGTCTAGATGTTGGATGGGTCGCAAAGTAATTCGCTATAAGACTGAACAATCATTTTGCTCTGCAGGGGGAATCGGTACAATCCTTTGGTAAATTATCATTCTTTTGATTATACTTCCATAATTAGTGTCATTTTAGATCTAGTGCCAAAGTGTGTTGAAACTCATTGTAAATAATCCAACGTTGGAACACATTCCCGCCTGTGAGGCACTGTTCTTATGCCAGGGCTCTTCTCTGAGATCTCGAGCACGTATGTTTAGAGTGTACCACTTTTTGACTGAAATGTAAATAAAGACCATTTTGGTTCTGTACATATAATTTACAAATGTAGTATAACAATTTATTTCTCCCAGATAATCAAATTGTCACTTCACCTAGTTGTAACGTAAACTTTGACCGTTATTCTGCATGTTTATATGCATTAGTAACTTTAGAAAAAATTATTTATTTTTACCCCAGTCAAAAGTGTTTAGTTTAAATACAAAGTATTCAGCACATTGTTTACTAAACCATTTTCATTTTCAACTCCTTATATTTCTGTAAAAGCTTTTTGCTTACCTCTTTTCTTATTTTTCTACCTGTAAGTAATCGATATTGAATTAATGAATTCTTGTTTGAAACAGGAACAATTAGACTCTGTACTTGCTGTACAGGAAAATAGATTCTTTAACAATCGATCCTTATAGGATACGACAGACCTATGTCGAAGTGATGAATGTTTCAAACAAATGTACAAAATCATTCTTTAATGTAAACAAGATTAGTAGCATTATGTACAGGCTTTATACAGTCTAGCAGGACTTAATTAATGTTTTCAAAAATGTACAAACATACTATTCTATATTTAAGAGTCAATCATGAACTTCACTGTTGTACACTTGAACTGTGAGAAATACTTTGGTATACTTATAATTAACGATGTTTAGATATGTGATAGATAAATATATTAATATCAGTATTTTTGTTTTTTAATATCAATTAACCTACAAAGAATGAAGATGAGATAAACTATTAATATGAACTACTGAAGAAAAGTATGCAAATCTCTTCTGAAGAAGCCGATATTTGAGTTATCTAAATATCATTATATGAATATATGAATATTCATTATCTTCAGTAGAATATATATTACTCATGAAAAACATACAAAACTTTAGCTAAGGAACTGATATTTAAGTTAACTTCAGTATAATATATATTACTGATGAAAAACGTTCAAGACTTTAGCTAAGGAACTGACATTTAAGTTAACTTCAGTATAATATATATTACTGATGAAAAACGTTCAAGACTTTAGCTAAGGAACTGACATTTAAGTTAACTTCAGTATAATATATAATACTGATGAAAAACGTACAAGACTTTAGCTAAGGAACTGAATTTAAGTTAACTTCAGTATAATATTATACTGATGAAAACGTTCAAAACTTTAGCTAAGGAACTGAATTTAAGTTAACTTCAGTATAATATATAATACTGATGAAAAACGTTCAAGACTTTAGCTAAGGAACTGACATTTAAGTTAACTTCAGTATAATATATATACTGATGAAAAACGTACAAGACTTTAGCTAAGGAACTGACATTTAAGTTAGTTAACTTCAACAGAATATATACAGAACATCATATATATCACAGTATTTAAGACGAAGGCCTAGAGTGTGGGCCTCAGAAACAAGCAATGTTTAATGCTATACTCGATATGTGCATTATCATAATGGAATGCACAAGTGAAAGTTATTAATCACAAACACTTCGTATACTTCACTTATACGGCTCACAGCAGCAAAAAACAAAACGCCGTACATTTAACACTATTTCCCTGAATAGTTAAAGAGTTCATAATTTCTGAGTTTCGTAATTTCTCATTTACGAAGCTATCCGTTTGTTCCATTCAGTGGTGTTACTCAGTAACTCCGTACTATAAACGAATTTCAAATATTTGGAGACCTTATATACAAGTTTCCTATATATGTAAACACTGTTTTGACCAAAATGTGATTTTGAACAATTTTTTTCTCCTCAGCTGTCAGAAAATATAATATTTTTAAAAAACTTCAAAATTTTTCAATAATAGGGGTATATTCTGCTATAAAATGTAAAATTGTTAATATGTGATAGACATGATACAGGTAACACTGTATGACGGATTAGAATGAAATCCCAAATTTAGCACCTTTTAAAAGAATGAGTTGAATCCTTTTATTTCGAAATTACATAGACAGAAAGGAGCGTTATGGTACATGTCATGATTTCAGAAGATGTTCGTTTTACCGTAAAAGGCTAACTATAGAACAATCAAATATCAAAAAAGGAACAACCCAAAATTAGTAAACTATAAAAAAAATGTCAAAATATTTTAATGACCGCAAAAGACAATATAAGTATAAAAATCTGGAGTTGCCTGCACTCAACTTTACAATAAGTGAACATAATATCAAACTCCTATTGATTGACAATCCATTGAGTTTGGTTTTATTTTAACGAAGCTGTAGTGTAGACAAGGTATCAAACACATAGATAATCAATAATGATTTCATTTACTTTAATCCCGTATATATAGTTTATAAGTTATAACAAACTTAAACTCATTGAGCTAGAACAGTTTGTTATGTTATTATTATTAAGCTGTGTCCCTTAATCTCCTCGTCTGTTTCTGCACATCCACCATATCTGTCCTTTTAACCATGATTTGTTATTTTTAAATTAAATTTATGCTTTTAAATTATTTAATGACATTTATAATTGTCCATAGAGAAGTATCTCTCACTATTATTTGTTTTAGGTATGGTTTGTCAAAAATCATTAACCCCTTAAAGGCGACTCAATCACATTTACATAGAATGTGTTCAAAGGTTACAACCTCTTCTAGAGAGAGTTTCCATTCTTCTCATGATGTTAATTGCACCTTGCATAAGTAGTAGTTAAGAGGACAATGTCCAGTTAGATATTCTATATATATTTTTAAATCATTTTGAATACTTATTATTTTATTTATAAATTTAAAATTCAGTTGGAAGAAGTTTTGTTATTCACATTTTATCTTTTTCCTTCTTCATCCATTCATCAATTGAGTCCTCGAAAAATCTGAGGTTTTATTATTAATTTTTAATCAATGTATCAAACAAGAGATTTTTTCTTTAAATCAGAGCTTCTAATCCAAAAATCAGGTTTTGGTCACTTTTTTGCAACTGTAAAATACTCTATGACGAGCATTGTATCTGGCAACACATAGGACAAACCATTGATATTTAGTTATTTTAATATTTGCAAATTGCATCTCCTATTGAGGCTCTTTCATTTCGTGCCTCTCTCAATAGGCTGCGAATTAGCAGCCTTTAATGGCCTCCATTTTAGTTATGGTAGATTCCAACAAATACTTAAATCAATTATTTTTGCGTTACATTGTTGTAACTTATTCTATAGTTCTTCAGTTGAAACACCTATGTATTAGTTCTAATTCAATGGATGCAAAGACATGTTATCAAAATCCCCTTCAATATCCAAGAGCGATATCATTGAGACGCAAGAAGTTTTCTACTTCGTTAATCGAATTTTTGTAACTGACTATGTTGATATATACACTTCTGATATATATGTTGTTTCTTATAAAGATGCTTATTTACCAAAAAAATTTGCATGTCACTACCGATAGAACATGATATTAGCCATGTCCCGTATAATATTACTCTCGCAATATTTAAACTTATGAAAGATTCACAATGAAGCAATACCTAATACAAAATTTTAATATTATTGAATCACCGAAGAAGTGACTTGAAATTAGTAGCTGTTTTGGAGCAGAGATCGAAAAAAATGCCTTTCACAGGAGTACTGGGGTCCTTAAGCACACCACCAACTGTATATCTGACATTAACAATTGTGAAGGGTTCAATATGTAGATCCATCAATGTGATCGTGAAAAAATTCGATGTCCCTAAATTTGAAGTCCATAAAATCGTTTTATAACGTTTTTTTCGATTATGTCTGTGTGTGTGTGCATGGATGAGTGTGTACCCAAAAGTTTGTGTACACTCAACAATTCATATTATTTGATGAATCAAATTTATATTTTGCAGAAAAATGAACCTCATAGTTTAGATGAACCCTATTGTTTGGGAGCAATTATCCATGATGGGAAAGTCACTTTTTTTTGTCAAAGTGTGTTTATTGGCAACCCTTTTTTACTCTAAATTACTAACTCTAGAGTTCTAAGATTTTCGCAATATCATGGAAGCGATAACTGAAAAAATCCTCAAATTTTTAAAACAACTCATCATTTTTTCCGTAAAGTGTCAAATTGTTCAGTTATGATTCAATCTGAAAGCTTAACTGCTGAACACCAGCAGTACTGTTTGTCGGAAAAAATGAAGTTATACGTAAAAATAGAGCATTACGAGAGTGGTGGGTTGGTTTAATATCATATCTTTGACAAAGCCATATATTTTTTATGTATTTAAGAACTCCATTGTTTTCGTATAATATTTGAACATGGGAAATGTCCTTTTTCATTTTTTATGACAATATGGCTACTATTTTTAGCTATTTTTCCAGTGATTCTTTAAACTTAAGAATTCCTCATTTTAACAATACTAGATGAGGAATATCACATTCATTATGACAAAAGTTCTACCTATAGTAATTTGAGAAGTTTTAGGCAAATATACATCTTCATGATGTACAACATACCTATTACAAGGACAAAAAAACAAAATCAGGTGCAAAAAGTTTGACAAACAGAATAGAAAAATCTTAAAAGAATTATTTTGAACTTGGATTCAAAGGAGGTTTTTATAGTACACCCTTCAGAAGCATTGAATAAGCGAGAATATATAGATGTATTAATGCAGCAATAATAATTAGGATGAGTACAGGTTTTGCCGGGGAGTAACAAAGTGATCACAATTGATTGCCTAGGTAAGTTTCATGATATCAAAAAAAAAAAAAAAAAAAAAAGGCAAACATCTAGAGGACTGACTTATTACAAACTAATATTGAAAAATGTAAGAATATTTTAACTTTTATGCACTTGGAAATATGGGAATGTAGAGGGATGAGGTAGTGAACCGTTTGGAATAAATTGTAAAAATTGAAGAATGGATGAACAGGAAATCGTATAAAAGGCGAGTAGACAAACCGTGACTAATTTGGTTTTTAAAAAAACTCACTCCAACTTCACTTGCATTAGTAAGAAAATACTATATCTTGAATGGAAAGATTTATAAATATATGTAAAATATATAACCGCAGTTTGCTTTCTTAACTACTACTTATACAAGATGCGATTACATCATAGGAATAATGCAGACTCCGTCTAGAAGTTGCGGAAACATTTCATCGCTTTCCATTTAAATGTGAGGCAGTCATCTTGAAGAGGATAAACATTTTTTGCAAAACATACCCATAACAAACAGAAGTGAGATAAAATTTGTTAAGGTCAATTTCGAAGGATAAAGTAATTAAAATCCAAAGCTGATTTTGGATAAGATGGGCTCTCAATAGGTCAATGTGCTAGAATTCAATGAGTCTGAGGTCCTCAGTTGGATCCCAATAATAAAAACTGATTGATTCTTCTAGATCAATTATACAAAATTTGTTATGACTGATAAAATGTTTATAACTACAATAAAACAAATGAAATCATTAAATTGAAAATCTAAAATTTTATAGCACTTTATCAGAGGGTATGATATAACTTCATCATGATAAACTGTTTTGATTTAGACATGTTGCTTTGATCAACATGTTTTAAAGTGGAGCCCTTTCACCACGTCGAGACTAATCGCATCTTTACAAATGAAGGAAAACGAGACATTCCTCGTTAAGTGGCCAAGGTGAGCCTCGCGGAGGCGGGCTTCCACGTCCTACATCTACCAGAGCTATAAACATAAGCCTTGTAGTCCTTATTACGTTGATGGTTTCTTGGTGAAAGAGATGACCAAGCATTACAGTTGAAAACTGAAAAGGAAAAAAGAAGAGTAACAGATAATAGGGAGTTGAGATAGATAAGAAAAGGTAAGTAAAATAGAGAAGAAGTAAAAGATTGAAAGAAAAAGAGAAGACAGAAGAAACGCCAACCATACTGAAACCGGCAAAAGCAAACCCCAGTCGCCTAAGACTCATATAGACGGACAATCCCCCAAGCCTCGCGCAATCGAGTGGACCTTCCACGGGCTCCGACTCAAGTTAACCATTCGCCCAGTTGTGCCTTTCTTAGTTCATGCCATGAGAGAGCAACCACCCAGGCATGTTAAGCCCCCCCACCACGACAAGGTGAAGGCACATCGGGGGGGTCACAATGATAACCACATTAGAATAAAGCAAAACCAATTGATTGTCAATGATTTCGATATTTTAGTTTACTTATAGTAAAGAAAGATGTTTTTATTATATTCATTAAGATAGTGTTAATTATATAACTTGTTCGGATTTTGAAAAGTAATCATAGGATTTTGAAAAACACTCTTCGTAATTATTTTTCCACGAATGGAGTAGCTGCAGCATTGCCGTGGAGCACAGAATTAAAACTATTTACATTTACGACTTCCTCCTTGAATTGTGGGGTTCCCATAATCTTCATTACTATATCAAGGTTTCTGGCAAAAAGGAAGTTCTCTACCATTAGGCCTCTTCTATTTGTTTTAATATCACATAAAGTAGTTGATCGAGCATTATTACCAACGCCCGCAACTATTCTACTAAAATTTAACTTCTTGTCCAATTCACTGGCCAATTTTTTTAGACCAGTGTTCTACTCATAAATATATATATGCACGTATTATAGTAAAACTCGAAGACCTCCATAGGACACATAGACTCTTATAACATCTTCATCACGAAAAGTACTAACCATTAGAAATAGTAATAATAATAACTGCTTTTTTTTCCCTTTGGGCCAGCCTGACATAGTCACTATCCTCTGTAAAATCCGAAAAAAACATTACATAAGTGATATGGTTCATTTATAATTGGAATATCTATTGACCATCTGCATACAATGTCATTTAAAGCAGTTATGGCTAATCTTGATTGATGAGAGGTCATTTGTAATATTTCCAAAGTATTATTTCCAATCATTTCAAAAGGGAATTAAAACCCATAATCAATCATATCAAGACTAACTTGATCGAAGTCGGCAGTTATATGACAAAGCAAGAGTGCTTTTAAGCGTACTCTTAAGGTTAGATTTTGTATGTTTATTGTATTTTATAAACTTATACAGCGATACCCTTCTTTAGGTTTGTTGGAACTTTTCCAATCATTTACTTCTGAACAGAGGGGACATATGGCATCTACAACACATGTATTACTTACATTTGGAGAGATTGATGTCAAAATGTAGTCAAAGATGTTTGTGAAAAATGAAACTCTTACAGATTTAGACGTGTTATAATCTGGAGTCATGCACATGATCCTGTAGACGACGTAGTTCATTACGTAATGAAGCATGGTTTATTAGTAGAGTATAAATTGCTACAAATAATTTCCCAGTTGTTACAAGGAAAAAGCTGTCAGGATTGCTCACTGAGACAGCTAATTATGTCGAGAAGTTCTACTTGCGCTATTACGAGTATTACTCATAAAAAGAGAAACATTGTTTCATTCCATCTGCTAATAATTCAAATCAAATTTAAAATATAGTACTTCTAGTTTACTGCCTTTTGATTAATATCAGTCTAAAACTAACCATCGGTATTATTGGCTTGTTTATCTATATTTCGGAAAAGTGTTCTAAACTTATAACACGAAGGCTAATTTGTAGCCTGTTTGTACAATATAATATATATATAATTAGAAGAAACGGTCCAGCGGACTTTTTAAATAAAATAAATTCAAAACGAAGGAAACACACAGAACAACACAAACATAACTCACACCTCCTGATGACGACGATGGTCGAAATATCGATATGAGTTATGTCTATGTCTTTCTGTGTGTTTCATTCGTTTTGAATTTATTTTATTTATAATATATATATATATATAGGGCGGTACCGCCCTGTCTTCCTGCGGGACTCTTCGCTCTTCACACGTCCTGATGACGACGATGGTCGAAATATCGATGTGAGTTATGTCTGGTGTCTTTCTGTGTGTTTCCTTCGTTTTGAATTTATTTTATTTTAAAAAAGTCCGCTGGACCGTTTCTTTTAATTGTGTTATATATATATATATATATATATATATATATATATATATATAATATATAATATATATTCAATGATCAAACCACAATAAGAAATGGAAAAAAAGACTAAGATCTTTCAACCGTAACAAACGGTCTTCGTCAGAGTCAAAAACCCAACTGCCAGAAAATAAACCCAATTGGGTTTTTGACTCTGACCGCTTGTTACGGTTGAAAGATCTTAGTCTTTGTTTCCCATTTCTTATTGTGGTTTGACCATTGATTGTTGTTTCACGTGTTTATGTGAAATCTTTATATAATATATATATATATATATATATGTATATGCGGGAAACAAAACTTCTCTGAAAATGGTTAATTGATATATGCAGCAGTCTCTGCTGATTGCCTGGAATTTCTTTACTATTTATCATAGAGCTTGCGGTAATTCCCACAACAATTTAAAATTTCGCTAGAACCTGCTAACTTCTATTTATAGCTCTTTGTTTATCTCTAAATTTGCTTTAAACTTATTTGATCGTTGTTCATTTCTCAATTTTCTTTAAACCTATTAGACCTAATTTGTTGCGTAAACTAAGGATGGCTAATGTGCAGTTGAAAGCCATTTACGTCATAAACAAGCTTTTATTTTTTTTATGTAGCTGCGTTGTGTTTACCAAAACTCTGAATAATGTTTATATGCCCCTGGTTGAATTATTGTGGGGAACTACCGCAAGAGCAACGAAAAGCAGTCAGAAATTCCAGGTAATTAGCAGAAAACTCGTAAATGCGGAAGCATATATCAATGATCAAACCACAATGTGAAATGGGTAAAAAAAACTAAGAATTTCAACCGTAACAAGCGGTCTTCGTCAGAGTCAAAAACCAAACTGAAACACTTGGTACAGAAACATCATGGTGAGGGGTTGAGAGGAGTGGGAGTGGAGAGTGGTATTTTAAAAGGGTGTGAAGTGCAGGAAAGGAAAAATGTCCAGAGAGGGATGTTTGAGGAAACAAAGGAGTACGGTAAGAAAAAGTAAAAAAAAACTATCCACTAGCTGTCAACCCTCTTAGAAGAGGCAATTGCCCTCGTAACAAAAGTATCAAGTTTGAAGACACCGTTACTAATGTTTATAATATTTGATCTATTAAATTTAATCAGAGAGCATTGTCTTGCATACGTATGTTCTGCTAGTTTTTCCTCAAAAACTACGTAAGAATGTTGTAATTTTTTCCCCTTAATTTTTTTAAATTGTACTCACTTGTATGGATATCTAATTTTCTTTCTTACTGCCTTTTTGTTCCCTGAGGGCTCTCGTATCATCACAAAAAAAATTTGCAATATTACTTATTTCTTTAAAAAAATTTTTTTTGGCTTAGTAATTAATAAAAAGTAATTATGTTTAAACAAAACATGTTTTCCATTAAAAAACAATAACACTGGCTATGTTTTGCGATTTTCTTTTACTTTATGTGGTTTTATGTTTTTGGTATTTGCGTTTTTTGTTTTCTGTTGGTTGATATTCCGTGGATGTTTTTGTATTCACTACATATGTCGTCAATAAATTCTTTTTAGCCTTGAAAATGCCAAACAATTTCTGCCAAAATTTCGACGTATAAACAGGAGTGTTATTTCTTTAGACCGAAAATCGTCAAGTAACCCACCTTTGTACTTTAAGAATCAGTGGTCCACAAATTATATCAATATAAAATAATTAATAATTTGTTGCCAAATTTCTTTTCAGCTTTATTTTGATGCTTTCTATTTTTTTGTAATTTAATATCATTTAATGATAATTATAATCAATTGGTTTTTTATTAAATCAATAAGTCAATAGATTCCTATTTTTAAAATCCACTTATTCTCTTATATGTATTTTATTCTACTTTTTCTACGCAACCCCTGATTCACCAGGAAATAAGTGAGTTAAAAAAAACACAACCAACAGGAATAGTTTTCATTTGTATTTTTTGTGTAAATTGATGTAAAATTAGAAAAGAAAGAGTATAGCTTAAATTGGTAAAGGTAAAATGAACAAAACTTTTTCTTTATTTAAATAGAAACAGTTTTGGAATAACAATCTACGTGGTAAATCTTTTATATATACAAAAAAAATGTATCACATTCAATATGTTAACAACAGAAATGTTAATTGGTATGTTTCTACAGCAGGTTTCTCTTGTGAATTTTTTTTATTAAACGTGAATGGTAGAGGTTATTCACGATTGACTACCAAGTTCCCATTTTTAAGTTTTTGATTTAATTTGAAGCAGCAACTCTTGTTTTCTCCGTACATTCTTGATACTTTTTCATTCGACTCTCAATTTCAGGCCTAAAATGTCTAATTAATCCCTAAAACAAAAAGTAAATTATAAAACAAGTTACTTTGTTTTATTAATATTGAATTGATTTTAATATATATCAACGTCCAAAGTTCAATAAGAAATGAGAAAAAAGATCTTTCAGCCAAGTCAGTTGAGATTTGATTCTGACGAAGACCGCTTGTTACGGTTGAATGATCTTTTGCTCATTTCTTATTGTCGTTTGGACGCTCATTGTGAAATCTTGTTGTAAATATATATGCACCGTACCTGGACCGGCCAGGCAGCTCCATCCCCCAAAGCGCAGATAGTATGTCCTTCGATCTGCTTGCTTAGTTCCCACAGCATGTCGATCTCCTCTGGTCTGCCATTACCCGTTATAAATCTCGCCATTATCTGGTTAAACAAAATCTTATCGTATAGTATTTAGTAAGAGAGGTCGATTACCCATCGGGCACATTAATTGCATGTTTCATATGTACATAGAGAATCGGACACAATAAAATTTTTTTTAACTATATCCTTTTAAATAAAATGCACTCAACATTCTTTTATTATTATTTTTTTTAGCAATAAAAGATAATAAAAGTTACTACACTTTTTGATGTTTCAATATTTATGCGTCAAAGTAAAGGCTGATTAAACTTTCACACGGAAAGTGGTACGCTTCCAGAAGTTTTGATTTAGTTCCCTTAAAACATAAGGTAACACTTTTATTAACACTAAACATAAAAAACAAACCTAAGTATTCGCTGGAGTGATCAGTGCATCGTGAGTTTCCTTTTGAATCCTTTATTACTATTTTATAAATGTTACTTTCTACACTTCTTCATTTAGTCCTTTTTTATTTCTTGTCAATCCCCTTTTAAGAGACTATCATTTGCACAGAAAACAGTAATACTCAAATGAAAATCAATATTAAAGGATTTGATACTTCTTCATGAATGTTACTAACAGATCTAAATGAACATTCAAAGAGCCCTTGCATATCAACAAATCTATGACACTGTGCGTACTAGATCTGGAGTACTTCATTAAAACAACCCAAATTTATTTATTTTAAATTATTAAATATATCTTTCATCATAAATACAAACTTATGTTCATATACTAAGTTACATATTCATATGCTCTACAATTCATACACTTAGAATTTAGGGTTGATTTTTCAAAGTAATTTTGATCTCTTTTTAAAAAAAACAGTTTACTCTATCCAAGAGGGCCAGGGTAACCAAGTGGTCACGTGCTCGCCTCTGGAATGGTAAATCCGGGGTTCAATACCCATTCTAGTCCTCGACTTATACATGCAGGAGGCGAATAAATCATAGCCTATCGTCCCTTGGAGAGGAGTTTAAACCGTCGGTCCCAATATCAGGTACTCTTTAAAGATCTTTACTCTAAATATGTTTTCAGTTAGGCTAAATTTAGGATTCCCAATGTAGAATATCCATTGTGTGGTATCACAAAGGGTCAATGCTCGACCTATGTGTGTTCTCTTGTGGGACTGCCAATGCAACCTAACCTAACCTAACCTAACCAAACCCTCCAAAGTATTGGGCCTTTAGAATAAACATTTATACTACTTAACTTGGTTAGAATTTTTTTCGTAGTCTTTTTTATTTATCATTACAATTAATTTTCATTTATCATTTTCTAGTAATTTTAATAGCATTATATTTATCTACTTTTAAATAAGAGTTACTGAAAAATTTAGGCTCATTAACTACTTCATTATTTTCTATAAGACTGTAAAACATTCCTTCTAAAATATTTGAATAATCAATATCTATGTTAAGTAACTTATTTGAATTACAGAAACCTTTAGCGACTTGAAAATAATTTTAATTTTTAGTCTTAGCGATAAAATTGAAGCCGTATCCTAATAGTTTAAGTAATGTTTTGGTGAATACCAAAAGCTTATGTAACTCACAAACGCTCTCCTGCTCCGTTGAACACTTGACTTTGACGAGAGCCAATTGTTTTGGTTGAAGATCTTAGTAACTTTTCTAAATATACTTCATTTTAGGATATGCTAAATAACTTACTCCGGAATTCCTTAATGAGGAGTAAGCGATATTACTCACTCATTAAATACCTTCAGCATGTATAAATAAATCATTAAAAGGTTCTAAAAAAAGTTCTCCAATTTAGTTGCAAATGTCATAATTTTTTCATCCCGTGCGCCACTGGGTCTACTTTCTCATTTCCTCGTACTATTCGACTTTAATATCGGTGTTTCTATTGATGATAACGTATAAAACGCTAATTAAAATCTCTTTTGGAGAACTTAAGTACAGTACTATTTACGAAATTACGTGAAAATACAGTTATAAATATTCACAGATCAAATGGGTATATCATTAAAATTGATTGACACACATCAATATTTACTACATAAAACCGAACAAAGTAGTGACTAATTTTTGTATGCAAGTAATAAGAATCATCATTTAAATTGGGTAGAAGATAAAATGCCCACATATGAAAAATTAGTATTGCTAAGAAATATCAAATCTTCATTAATTAAATTTAATAGATGAAACACTATTGATATTCGTAATGTTTTTTTCAAATTAGATACGATACTAACGAGAACTATAGCTTTTTATAAAAGGTTTGCACCAAACGAACAGATAATGTTTCTTTTATTTGTCCCTGAACTCATTTGTTTACCTTGATTTTGTCAGCCCTTTCAAATCCTCTCCTGCCCTCTGAATACCATACAACATGTCTACGCTCTCCTGCTCCGTTTAACAATTGACTTTGACGAGAGCCAATTGGTTTGGTTGAAGATCTTAGTAACTTTTCTAAATTTCTTATTATGGTTTAGACTTATAGATATTGTATACGAATGAAGGCGAATTATAGCAAAATATATATTTCATTATTGAAAATAAATGATTTTAAGTTGTTTTAATAAAATACTACAAACCTAGTCCTTTTTTTTTTAATGTCATATATTTATTGATAATGCTGTTATACTGGTTCAGTTTTCATTGAGTTTTGTTTTAATGATATTCTTTTAAGGACTTAACATAAAAATTGAATCATTATCTCCATTTATTTATAGTGAAACCATCTTCAAAGAGTTCAGAAAAATGGGATCTCAAGAGAGGAAAGAACAAGTTAACTTAGTTTTGCGCTAAGCTAAGTTGTTACTTCTCTTTAGAACTCCTATGTTCCTGAACACGGTGAAGGTGTCTATATTATAAACAAAAGAGCCTGATGATTCAGTTTTTTTTTATATACCGCGTTTTAAGATAAAATGGCTTATAAAAATCCCTCATTATTTTAATAACAAACGCACTTTATTCAATATAAGGAAGTTTAAAAAACTAATCTTGAAGGAATTGAACAACAAACCTTATTCATCCATGAGATGCCTTCTCTGCAAGGAGTGCACTGGCCACAAGACTCGTGCTTGTAGAAGACAATGAGCCTGGCGATGGCCTTGATGACGTCAGTGGACTTGTCCATGACAATGATTGCTGCAGTGCCAAGGGCCGTCTGGGCAGCCACTAAGCCGTCGAAGTCCATCAGGACGTCGTCACACACACTGCAACACACGCACCGTCAACTTGCATTCTCTACCATTCAAACGTGTCACCTGGTGGTAGAGGTATCCAAAACCTTACCGAGGATATCACACCCTAGGTTAGATTGCAGTGGCCCAAGAGAGAACGCATAAGTCGGCCCGTTGTGATACTACAAAAAGAAAAAGGATATTCTCTCTCGTCACCGGTCACTCGAACCATCTTGAGAGACCTATAGATTAAATTAGATCTCTGATATCAATGGATGCTAAGTAAAAGAAGTATTGCCAGACGAGGGCAATGAGAAAGAAAGTGAGGAACCGACTCTTCCTCGCCTTGACTAGCTCTGCAAATATCACACCCTATCTCAAACTCTGTATAGTTTTGACCGGCATAATCTATTCCACTTTCCCATTAAATGTCAATATTGTTTTCAATTACAGGGGTTTCTTCCTGCTTTACAGCTCAGTCCATAGCTACAAGTAGTTACTTATAAATCAGCTACAATCAAAGTGAATACCCACATCATTATGCATGCACCCGCTACATGTCCACCTAATATAGCCAATGAGGTAATTCAGTGTTATACCCCACAACTGATCCCACGAACTGGCCATTCTGAATAACAGTGCTACTACATTAACAAAGTGATAATAAATAGTAACCTAGCGATTCCAAGTAACTTATCACAGGTTATTCTTTAAAAGTAATTTCTTTTTTTTTTGATGTTCGATACTTTATGTCGTTTACTTTATTTTAATGGGAAGTTAAATTTTATTTAAAAATTTCAACTATATTGTAAAAAGAAATGTAATTAAATCAATATTTTCTTAAAAACTAAAAAAAAAAGTAAACAACACATTTCTATGTTTATGGTTATGTGAGGAGAATATTTTCAAACTTTTTCTTCTCCAATACAGGAGAATGGAAGGTTGAAGGAAGAAATCATGTATCACCCAGGTAATACCTCATTTTACAAAATTTTAAAGAAAATAGCCTAGAAGGAGAAAAAAAATTCAGAGTTAGGAATACTATGCATGTTACGATTACTATCAGAGAGTGCTAGAGTAACAAGGCTAGAGTAACTGGGGCTGTAAATATGAAGTGTATTTATCGCAAAAAAAAAGCTTGAAACACAACAAGACATAAACAATATGCGATAACTATTGAGCATCGAATAGAAAAATCTTTACGAAAGCACTACCAAGCACTAGAAAGGAAATCCCCTAGAAGGGCCTTAGAAGGAATTTTGGAAACTGGGAACTCCAAAACATTCTTCTTGTTGACGAAAATAGAAGTCTCCACGTACAAATATTTTAAATAAACTTGTTGAAAGCGCTTTTAATTGAGATAGGAAAAAATCTGTGTTAAAAGAAAACCATTACCTAAAGATATTGTCATTAATTGCCTAAGTGATGACCAGGTATTCTGTCTAGTTGAGTGCTTGCAATAAAACAATCTAATTGCGAAAATACACAGAAGTTCGTAAGTACAGGAAAGTAATTCGTCTAAATAAAACAGATAAAAAATTATTGAAATATGTTAAACGGTACACCATGTAGTTGAATTAAATGAAAATAGTTTATTGTACAAGTAAAAATAATAAAGTGAATTTTTTGACAATATACAAATAGAAAGCAAGTATGATTCTCTAGGTGCTGGATAATGTTAGTTATTAACATTAGTCATTAGATCCAATGAGCCCGATTTCTTGTTATTTGGCTATTTCAGGTTTATTCATCATGGAGTTTTCACTTACTTCATATGCCATAACATATTGTTAAGTACCTCTTTGGAATAAGTGGTGTGGAAGATCCTCCAGGAATAACAGCAAGAAGATTGTCCCAACCTCCAGTAACTCCTCCTGCATGTCTTTCTATAAGTTCCTTCAGAGGAATGGACATTTCTTCTTCAACAGTACAAGGGTTCTTTACATGACCAGAGATGTTAAACAACTTAGTGCCAGAGTTACGGGGTCGTCCTAAACCTGCGAACCAATTGCCGCCTCGTCGACATATCGTCTACAACCATAGCATAAAAAAAAAAATATCAATTAGTCTAATGCCATACATAACATGAGGTAGATCTTCATAAACGTAAACAGAGTTGATTATAAACAAGGAAAAGACACGATACAAGCCTAATACTGCGATGTCTTACGTTAAATGTAGTCTCACAATCAATCTTACCTTATCTATATATCCCTATCGACCTATATTACATTAGAAGTTGATCCAGTGAAAGATGTCGTATGACTATCTTTAGTCGAGAGTTTTTCAAAATTTTTTCGACGCGGAACCTTTTTTGGTTCCAGTTAATTTCCCGGGAACCCCAGATTCTAATTATTTCATACAATCATAATATAAATATTTTCATATGCCTTTTTAAATAGTATTATATTTAAAAACAATTGAAAAAGTAATATTACTGCAATGTGTATTTTTCAAATAAAAATCCAAAACTAAAAGATTTTAATTTTCATATTTTCTACAAGTGCATAACACATAAAACAGAATTACTAGCAATTTTAACACAGAGTTTGTTTTGTAATCATTTTTGGCTTTATAGTTGAGAGTTTGATTCTCAAGTTAGCTCCAGCATTAAGTCTACTACGGTATTTGGTTTCTATGGCAGTTGAAAGGGAAAATCAAGTTTCACATAAGTATGTAGTGGGAAATGGCAGCAATGTGTGAAGTGCTACTTTTACAATAGCAGGAAATTTCGGAATCAGATAGTTCCAAAAACTAACTAGTGATTCATCCTAAGCATGAATAAAATTTTATTCTACTTATGGGTATATGCAGATATAAATATTATTCGGTTTCATTATTCACAAGATATAGAATAAATCCGTACCCACAAAAACAAATTTTTAGAAAAATGTTTTTACTAAATGTTTTTCACGGAACCCCAGATAGTCCGTTAAGGAACCTCTGGGTTCCGCGGAACCCACTTTGGGAACCTCTGGTTTAGTCGGATAACAATTCAAGTTGGACAACTTAAAACTGTTTTGATTTTTAATATTTTTTACCATTATGTCCAACATTCAAAGTGTACAGTCTAAAACAAAACATAAAAGAAACTGCCTCGAAATCAGTTTCTTGATGTACACCAGTCTTTCGTAATTCGCTTTTACGAGTAAAAATTATGTAACAAAGCCTACGATAAGGGCAAAAGTAATATTTCAAATGTTGTGGTAGTTTTTCCACTTTTTCCCGTCTGAAGTACAAAGTGAAACCCAATTGCTAGCGTTACTCCTTTTTAGTATTTTTGAATTGTACCTTAAAGCTGTGCCAAATACAAAATTATTTAGTCAAACCAGCTTAAGCAGTCCAAGCTTAATTTTAACCAATCAAAATTGTTTGCTAATTCATTTTAAATTTGCATTTCATTTCTGTTTAGTTTTATTATAATAAAGGTTATAAATAATATCCTACATTTTGGTAATAGTACTATTATTTTTTTAAAGCATTGCAAAAATATTGAAATATGAAAAAAAAAAGAAATTACGCTACAGAATCCTCCAACAGAATTATATATTACTACTAAGAAAAATAATCAATATAACGATAAAACTTCAAGGTAACCCGATATAACCGAGAAATTACTGTACTAAACTGCAAAACAATATCCACATTAAAACTCAATGTAAATGGTTAAAGTTTTGTAGTTTGAAGATGGTTAAAATGTACTGCTAAATATGGATGGTTGAAATATACTGCAAATTGTATTCGTTTCTTGGACAATTAAAATTTTATTCTCAACCCTCATACATCTAAATATAAGTAGATATATCTGATGAAGAGCACTATGTTGTTTGATAACAACTCATTGGAGGGCTCAGGATACCCTCGATCCTTGTTAGAATGGCTAACAAGCGGAAGTCTTTGTGGCCACTGACCACACCTGCAGTCAAGACAGATTTCGATACGTCCTGCCATTGGTGTTGGACTCATGTCTGTGGTTCATCATCGAGGAAAGTTACACTTCCTAGAGAGTCGCTGTGTGAGGAGAACAACAAGAGGGAGCTATTAACTCGACCCTTATCACTGGGTAAGGTCCATCAGTTGACTGGTGGATTTGAAAACTGGTAATCACCAGTTTTCAAGGTGGGAGGGAGACCTGGGCACTTTTCTCCCAAGTGCTTTCTCAATCGTGAAGATGCGGTTGATTTCTCCTGACGTGGCGAATGCGCTCCACGTTAAAATACATCAACCTATTCTGATTTATCATGGCATAACAGAAAGACCCAAAATGATTAAACAAAAACAGGTTGTAAGAGGGAGAAATTACACAAAATTTGAAATTTGAGACCTACCGGGGAAACAGCTACAGTCTCCACATTGGCGACAGTGGTTGGGCAACCGAAGACACCAATGTCTGCAGGGAATGGAGGTTTAAGCCTGGGCTTACCCTGCTTGCCTTCTAGAGACTCAATAAGGGCTGTTTCTTCTCCACAAATATAAGCTCCTGCACCTCTATGCATAAACACATCAAAATCGTAGCCTGACCCGCAGGCATTTTTACCTATTAAACCTGCCTGGTAAGCCTGGAAAAGGAAAAAAAAACAAATCAGTTTTAAAATCATCTCAACTATTTTTTTTACGATATTTGCAAAAAAAATATACATACCTCACATATGGCGACCTGCATATTCGAAGCTTCATTATAAAATTCACCCCTAATGTAAATGTAAGCAGCTCGAGCACCCATAGACCGACCAGCGACGAGGCAGCCCTCAATGAGCTTGTGAGGGTCGTGTCGCATGATCTCCCGATCTTTACAAGTGCCAGGCTCCCCTTCGTCAGCATTCACGACCAGGTACTTTGGCCTGAAGCAGTTATTCAGTCTCTTTAAGCAAATTTTATCCATCCTTTTTTATTTAATGATAAAATTTTTAAGCACACTTAATTTTGCGAAACATCAATTAACGTTTTCTTAATCAGATGATAACAAGTGCGCTTTGTCTATATGATATAAACTACATATAAATCTTACAAACATATGACAGAAAAATTTTATCATAGTGAATTAATATAATTTTGAAGAAAAATAAGATACATTTTCAAGACAAAGAATAACTGATAAGTCCAATCATTTCAAAAATGAAACGGATACTATAATGTAAACCCATAGATTCCTTGCAATCGATTGGAATAAATTAAGATATAATTCACGCGCTCACTTTGCTAACTGACAAACTCTATCAACGTATCAGCTGATACGTTAATAACTTAATGGAACCGTACATTTGACACATAAATTTTCCCAGCGACCAAAAAATAGTTGTTTAAAACGCTTAATTAGACCAAGATTCAAGATTGGACTATACCCTCTTCATTGAATTAATTTACAAATGAGTTAGTAATAACACGTACTAGTGGTAAGTAATATACACGATTGAATTGATCGAACTACAGTTTTGGAGTATCTATGACACGGTGTTTGCCTAAATGTGTTACAACTGTTACCACCGTTTCACTTATTATTTTTAATGTAATCTTTAATATATTCTTTAATCCCTCTATCAAATATCGAACAGTCATACCGAAGTAATAATTAACAGTTTCCACATGAAAGCCTGCTTCCTGCACTAAGTGACAGAATTCCCAAACCATTTTTGGAGAAAATAAAGAATTGAGATTCCCTCATTTCTAAATTGTTCTCTTAATTTCAATCAGATGACTATTACTGTGGCTTATAATATCAGCAAATCCATAATTTCAAATTTTGATACTTTCTTAATGGTTAAATCACCATAGACAAAAATGTCTTCAACTGTTAGTATAAATTTAAAATATTATTGAAAAGTTTCCACCTTTGAAATCCTCAGTTTTTATTACAAACTTAAACAAATTTAAAAGTCATTGGGTTCAGTGAATTTAAACACTATCTGGTCTCCTTTCACCCTTCACCCTCCTCTTAAAACAAACTCATTTAAGCTTAAACCATTGCTTTATATAGTTTTACTCATTTTCACCTTTTCACATCAGTCTTTAACCTTCCATACATTATTTCATCATTTTTGTTACTTGAAAAGCTACAATGATATGATTTGTACTGCAGATAAACCTAAAGAACAACACTTCGAGTTCGAAACGCTGTTTTCATAATGGATCTGCTTATATTGAGAATCTGCATATAATTTCCAGCATGATTAATCATCACATGGTAACTGAATGCATAACTAGACAATCAAATTATAATACTTATTGTGGATCATCATTCTATAAGACAATAGTTTAATACACGCATGCAGTTAGTCATATGAATATGAACAATAATTAATATAACGACAAAGTGGATAGGTTAAGAAATATTAACAAACCTCCCATCAGAGGGTTTATTCATGAAACTCCACTTCAATCCAGACGGGAAACCAGCACCTCCTCTACCTCGTAAGCCAGAAGCTTTTACTTCATCTAAAAACAAATCAGTTTAAATAAAAATTAAAACAGAGATTCTGTAGTGCATAATTACGAATACTATAGTAGTTTAGTCCCATCATTTGAATTAGCTAATATATTTTCAAAAAGTATGTTTGTTATAGATCTCATATTACTTTTCACTCCTTATTTTGTAATTGTAGAAAACAAAATACTGATAGTTACTTAAAATGAAGTCTTGTCCTTTCTCGAGAATTTCTTTGGTTTTGTACCAATCACCTCTCTTTAATGCTCCAGCCAGGCGCCAATCATGTCTACCATAAAGGTTTGTAAATATTCTATCTTCATCGCTCAGTGGTCCGAATTTAGTCTAAAATGATTTTCCTTTTCTAATAATTGATCAAATGAATGTTGCAACACAAAGGGAAACAACTTTAATACACAAAATTTATACCTTTGTCGGAGGAGCAGTAGTATTAGTTCTTTTCTGTAATTCAGTCGTCAAAGGAATAGCAATGCTCTTTTTACCTACAATATCATAATAATAAAAAATAAAAAAACTTAAAATTATAAAAGTAAGGGTAAAATTTTATCACTACAAGGATACAGAATGCATAAAAGATTACACGGAAAATACTTCTACTTACTTATACCCTGCCTTGAAAGTACTGATCTTGACAGAGATAAAGATCCTGCCATTTTTCAAAGAATTATGAACTTATGAGCAAACTCAATCTACACCTGTCAAACCGAAAAATTTGACAGTGTCTACAGTGTTGCTCCGAACCAAAAATACTCTCAGTGACGTAAACAAGGCAATGTAGATAGAAGAAAAGGGCAAAATTAAACCAGATTTGAAAAATGAACATTTGTCAAACTTGTTTAAATTATGGATTGTTAGCTTGAAATATGTTACTAATATGGTTACTTGTAATTTATAACCATTTAAATTGAATTCAATAAATTCATGAAATATTATTTGATATAGACTGAATTAAGTACTATGATATAACAAGTGAGGCAGAGAAAGAGTGATAAGGTTGCATTCTGTTTACTTTTGACAGTTGGTGTGAATATCTTATCTTTTTATTAAATTGTATGTTAAGAGTTGTTATTTCCTTTTTTAGCCCACATGTTATTTCATTAATAGTTGTACGTCACATATAGAAACAGTAATGTCAGTAAAAATCCCTCTTGTTTCAAACATTTCTTCAAGAGTTATTAGAGTTTTAGGATGTAATCCTGGACCTATGACTCTTCAGGGAACCAATACTTATGTTATTGGAACGGGAAAAAGGTAGGTTAGGCCTAAAGTAATAGTAAAATGTTCCTTCATCATACCTCAATGTTTTATTCACTTAATACCTGAAAATTATGAAGGCATTCATTTGTAATTATTGCATATATCACTATTACCATTTAACCACTAATTTGTTACCTTAAAGAAAGTTTACTATCATTTTTTATAATGCAATTTTTTCTTTCATTATATAGATGAACGTCAGCTTAAAGTAAATGGAGAGTCATTGTCTTTTTTTGTGCCTCATTTATCTACAATTGCTTAAGAGGTATCAATTGAAAGTTTACTTAAATCCCACTTGGAAAAATATTAACATGATCTTTGTAAATTTAAAGACAATTAAATTCATTCTTGAAGAATGTATATGTTTATCCATAAATAATCCGTTTAAAATTGTGCTTCCTATCCTTTATTTCCGAAAATTCGAAAGGTAATTACAATTGTAGGTATCAAATGTCTTATAAACGTACCAGGTAGTTCGCATTTAATAAAACACGTCGGACAGTTTTTGTATTGTTTAAAAGCAAAGGTTGGTATTTTTCATTAATACTGCACTAATTGTGTTTATAATTTCGAATGGATACTATTTTATATTTCAAGTAGCTATTCAAATAAAACAATCCATTAATGTCCGGCATACTTATGATTAAGATGAATTTTTTACCTTACATTAAGTTTTGTGGTATGAAAACAAAAATTGATTTTAAGACTGACAAATTTGGAGTTTTTTTTTGTATTCCGAGTCTATATTTAATACCGTTAGGGTATTCGTGAGTATGAATCCAAAGTGTAGTCACTCTACAAACTTACTTTCTTGACCGATCTCATTAAAATTCATAAAAGTGCTTTATATCGTAACAAGTTGTTCTTTACCCATTCTTCTAGTCACTTGGAATTTTGTACTTAGTGTGTGTTTTTGTTTGTCATCTATGATGAAATGTCATTAATTTTGGATTATTACAAAGGGTATATAATACTAAAGTTCCATCGGTGGCCACTTGTCAGATTTGTGTGTAGTCTTGTTAAAATCTCAGAGTTCAACATTACTAATGTATTAAACATTAACCAGTTAATAATAAATTTATATATATATATTAGTTGCAAAAAACATCATCTCACTGATATCATTTAAAACAAAATTACTAAAAAAGATTAAAATAATTATTTATATTTGTTTTTAATTTATTGTTTTGATCATAAACATAGAATAGGCAGAATAACTTATAAAACTTAGTTGAGACGAAATATGCATAAACAAGAACCTGCTGTAAATTTGTTTAAGAGCTAAGTTGATAAATCTGTCAACACAATGAGACGGTTAAAGAAAATGTGTTTTGTGAGATCTAAATGCACTATTAACTAATCTAAGTTTGATGTAAAAACGGTTGGATTGAGTTTTATTATGTAATCTATGAGGGCACCGTTATAGGTTTTTATGGTTTATTTTTATCTTTCATCTCCTCAAATACATAAGTAAATTAAAACATTAAGCTTTTCCTCTCTATAATTGTTGCAGAAGAGTACTATTAGATACAGGAGACCGTTCTGTTGGGCCATATACTGAACAATTGAACAAAGTTTTGCAGAATATTGATGTAACTATTGATACCATTTTAGTATCCCATTGGCATTCCGATCATATTGGAGGTTTGAAGGACGTTGCCAGAATACTGCCTAATTCTGGTAAGATCTAATATTATGGGTTGCATATTCCATTTGCAAACTGAAAAAGCATTTTATTTAACATGGAATTCTAAATCTTTTAACATGGAAATGTATTCTTTTACATAAAAATGTTGTAGAATTAACTGTTGAACATGTAGTATGACATTATCTCATCATATGCCACGACATATGGTTTCATGGTAAACACTTACCTACACAGCAAAAATGTAAACTACTCGTATATACGGAACAAAGTAACTTTACAAGTGGAAATTAGAGGATTGTGACTTGCACCAGAATATATGAATTGTAAATATGGAACCTCAGATATATAATTTTTGTCAATGGTAACCGCAAAGAAAAATTAATGTTGACTACAAGATTTCATAATAAACAAAGTCTAAACCAGTAATAAGTCAGTAAAGTGACTAAGATCTTTCAACCAAAACAAGTCATCTTCTTATACCCAGTAGGGTGGTCAGATCACAGAGTACCTGTTGGACTCTGAAAGGGCTTGTTTCGGTTAAAAGATTTAGTCGTTTCTTACTTCTTACAGTGGTTTATAGTTAGAAATAGAACACAAAAATCAGAGACTAACACTCACGATTCTCAAATATTTCGGCTGAACCCCGTCTTGACGAAAAGAAGAAAAACAAGTGAGGATGCATGAAGGGTTCACCGATCGTTATAAAGTTATTATATATATATAATTCACTTAAAATTCTAAAAAGTCGGTTGCCGGGACTGCGTGCTTGGTCGCCCTTTCTATTTCCTCCTGAAGACGGATCATCCGAAAATTTGAGTTTGTAAGTATGTCTCTTTCTCTGTGTGTTACTTTTCTTCGTTTTTGAGCTGATATATATATATATTAACACTGTTTATATGTTACGATGTACAGGGCTTTGTTAAAAATTGAATTATATTTTAAAGTTATCCATTTTTATTTTTTAAAACTTAATCAAACAAAACACATAAGAATTGAATACTGTAGTGTAATTAGGTCTAATTTAATCTCTCTGTTACACACAGAGATCCGGAAATCCACAGCTCATTATATTCTCATACACACACTCATCAGAAGAGTTCATTATGCACTACAGACAAGAGTATAAAAAATGTACATTTCGGAGGGCCGGTATTAAGCGATATAAGCTTATAACTTATAGCTTTTAGGACGTAGCCAAGAACAATATTAGTTTAGCAAATTAGATAGAAAAAGGAAAAGCGGATAACTGAGTGTAAGGAGGCCAAGTGGCAGGTAGGTAATATAACCTAGAGTGGAAGTCAGTGGCTCAGGGTCCAAGGTATTTCAGTCTTCCCCATATCACATGCTAAGTCATTTTTCAGCTATTAAATGTCTAAAGTTCAACACATTTCCTTATTTAATAGCAACTTCAGTTAAAAAGTACTTCTGCTCGGTCCAAAACAAGAACGAGTTTTCAATTAATTTCGGGGTGCTTAAATGGTTTCAACATTTGAAACGATACTCTGAGAGAAATAAATGACAATTTTAAACCAAACCTTTTTAGATTTTAAAGTGTGGAAATTCAAACGCACTGATGCATCGAATGAAGCTAGTTTTGATGGAATACCCATGCAATACTTGGAGGACGGTCAGGAAATCAAAACTGATGACGCAACTCTGAGGTAAGATGCTTTTCAATTCCAGTTCTATTAAATATTAATTTATTATGGTTTATTTCAAATTTCATTTTATTCATAAATCATTAGTGAGTAAACTTCTCAGAGTTCACGGTGTAGCAGCTACACAGTACGGTTGGCAAAAACAAACAAATTAATAATCCATATCAAGAAAATTATAAAACAAAATAACTTTTTAGGTAATTTATTGTATTTATTCTGCATTTTTCTTAAGTGTACAGATCTCATTCTGACATTACTATTTATTTATGTAATATTTTAATAATCTAATCAAAATAGTGTTAATTAGATTTATTAAATAAATTAAAATACCAGTTTCTACTTCTTTTTTCCAATTTCATGTACCAATGGAAAAATTTTACACTAGTCAAGGAACATCTATTTGTTTGATTATCCATTAATCATGTAGTTGGTTAAGACTCTCATTCCATTTCCTCTGATTCAGAATCTAATCAATTCATATAAATTCTGTTGGATTGAATATACAGCTTCCTCAATAGGAATTTATAAAATAAATGCATATGTCTATATAAAAAAAAATGATCCACACTTTCTACCCTTGCCACACTGTACAGGAGAAAGTCTGTAAATGTGGACGTTGGAAAGAAACGGCCATCATCTCACCTGTCCCTCCTTAGTGATGCTCGTTATTCTTTTGTTTTTTATAAAGGCTCAAGTACTCTGTACTTAATGAACATGGACTTAACTGAATAATCAATGTTTCACCTTATAATGTATATAGAAATGGTACATGCCAAAAAGCTAAACAAAAAAAAATGGTTTATGTGTTACCATCACTTAACAAATGATTGATTTCAAATTGTTGCTTCTATTTATCTCTCACTTTCACCACTACTCTATAATGTAATAGCTGATTAATCGGCTACATCTACACATATAGTCTTTACCTCTAGTTTTGTCTTTTTACTAGCATAATCATGTAAAATATGATACTGCCCCAAAAATAATAAATAACGCAAGGAATTATTACGAGTATATCACAGTCGCGTAGTTCTTTCTTTACTTTATTTCAGCTTGTTCAGTTTTAGTGATTCTGATTTCTAACTGAGAGACTTATTTATTTATGGTGCACTTTAAAACTAAAAGAAAAACTTAAGAATACCGAATCTGTACGTTCACGTGACTTTAAAAATATTTTTTACTTTCAAAGTAGCAGTAATCAAAGTAAAAATAAAGTGAACTAGAAAAATAATATAATAACTTATTGATTTTTTCTTATTTTGTGAATTTATTAAAAAATGTTTTGTAAATTAAAAATACACCTGTATTTATCACTTTTAAGAAGAAAAATTATTTTCGAAAATTAATTTCATTACTAAGAGGTTTTTAAGGAAAATATTTTAGTAGTTAATAAATGAAACATAAATATATAATATGACTGACGATCAAATTTAAATAAGTAAAATTATTAAATAAGAATTATAAAAACATAGATACCATATGCTGTATGACCTCTTCTACCAGTTATTGGCGTCTCCTATCTTTATTCCAATGCTCTTAAACATGGTGAGGGCAAAATAGGTCTAACCTGTCAAGTAACTTATTAGATACGATTAGAGATATAGCATAAAATAGGAAAAAAATGTATTTTGCGATTAAGTTTGTATGACAGTAAATATTGAAAAGTTCAAGCTACGGACTCTGCCACCTCAAGAGTAGTAAAAATGTTTGAAATATTTCAGAGTGGTACATACTCCGGGCCATACTACCGACCATATATCACTATGGATGGAAGAAGAAAAAGCTATTTTTAGTGGAGATTGTATTTTAGGAGAAGGGACAACAGTCTTTGAAGATTTACATGATTATATGAAATCATTGGAAGTAATCTTAAATTACAAACCAAACATAGTATATCCGGGTCACGGTCCAGAAATAACGGTAAATAATTGAAATTTATTCATTAGAAAGAAATGAAATTTTTCAATATCTTCATGACACATTTAATGAGCGATTATGCAGGATCCGCAAGAGCGCATTCAGGCCTACATTGACCATCGTATGAAAAGGGAAGAACAAATTCTGCAAGTGTTGAAGGCACAAGGAGAAAAAACTTTCACCCCAATGGAACTAGTTAAACAAATATATAAGGTAATTAATATTAACAAAATAGAAATAAGCGTATTTAGTTTAAAATGATATTTTAAAATTATAAGACTATTACTTTGTAGGATACACCTGAAGAACTTCATTTGCCAGCGAGTTTCAATGTAAAGCACCATCTTGAAAAATTAGAAAAACAAGGAAACGTCACTAGAGTGAATAATGAAGAATGGATTTTAAAAAATGGTTCAAAGCAATAGACAGAAAGATAAAAATAACATAATTAGTATATCACTTGGAGACTGAACACTAAAACACTTCTAAAGAAAAAAACATTTAAAATATGCTTGCATAATTACCACATCAAAAAAGAGAACATGGTTTTCAAAAGTTAATATTCCATTAAACAGAGGTCATAAAGGAAATAAATTTAACATGTAAAAAAATGAAGCATCAATGCTCAATCAAATTTTATGCTACCAACATAAAGGAAAGCGTCTTTAAATAATTTTTTTTTTTAAGTATTAAGTAAACTATTAAAGATAACGGCTTAAAAATGAGAGTTTTTATTATTAAATAGAAATTAATATTAGAACTTCCCCATTCTTCATCTTCGCTTACTTTTTCCAACATATAATGTAGCAACATATAGAATCTACCTATTCTAAATATTGAAAAGTTCCAAACTATGGACTCTGGCACCTGAAGAGTTGTAAAAATGTACTACCAATTATATATCACTCTGGATGAAGAAGAAAAGCCATTTTTAGTGGTGATTGTATTTTAGACGGAGGAAATAATCTTCCCTAAAAATAATTGTATTTGGAGACCTTTGACTTAATTGTCCAATGCAGTACTGAGCAGCGCTAACACCTTGAGGATAC
Organism: Hermatobates lingyangjiaoensis; assembly: GCA_026182355.1. NCBI lineage: Eukaryota > Metazoa > Arthropoda > Insecta > Hemiptera > Hermatobatidae > Hermatobates > Hermatobates lingyangjiaoensis. The sequence goes on from JAPFBL010000881.1 coordinate 1,557,908, forward strand.
ACATATGTACCCACTGCCTAGTCACTCGGAACATAACTAAGTTTGGTTAAAATTTCTTTCTAGACGACAACGAGACAACAGGAAAAATCACCATGAGTAGCATGTAATTATATTAATTTCTAGTTCTGATACATGTTTTTCTTTAAATAAATTTGTAGTTTAAAAATAACAGTAATACTCTGATATTTGACTTTTCAGTAGAAATAAACTACATTCTTTGTATACAACCTTTGTATACGATGCTCTTATCACGATGATCTACTTTCACAAGATTAATTATAAATATAAAACAAAATTTACTCAAATAAGAGAATCATTTACTTGTAAAGTTTTACAACATATGAGAAATTAACTAAAATAAAATGTAGCCACTTCTAAAAGTTCTATTAAAAAAAAAATACATATTATACAATTGGATTCATGACAAATTGCATAACATTTACAGTCATAAGAATTGCTATAAAGGGAAATGTACTTAAGTTTCCATTATAATGGAATATTTGATTATTTGAACACATAATAATTTGAACAGATACATGTCTGAGATTTCATTAAGAGGTCAAAGAAGATAAAATTTACAATAATAAATTGAGAATTTTACTTAACTGTCCATTTAAATTGTTATAGTGTTATGAGTTGAATAAATTATTATTTGTATTTGTCGATTGTTTTTGCATATCTTGAACCAGAACTGTTAGAAAAACAAATAAGAGTTTTCTAACATTTGAAATCCTTTGGAAATGTTAGAAGTCCAAATGATACGTATGAAATAAAAACACATTGAACAGGTTGTTTTTCCAAGAGAAATATGCTGGTTCAAGTGCAATAATTCTGCTTACACTGTTTCACGTGCTCGTTTTTTCCTCCCCTTTCTTGATATCCTTGAGGCGATTTTGCTTAGTAGAATCACCTTGGTTACAGTGACTCGACGGTGGCTAGCTTCGTCTTGGCGGAGGAGGCCTCATAAGCTCCCTATCAATACCATACCTGTAATGATCAATGAAGTCGAGCAGATATTTCTTGGTGACTGGATGGATGATGGACTCCCACACAGCTGGAACATTACGCACACTTTCAATCTTGATTGAATTACTAGAAAGTAATTAAAAAACCATGCGTAGATTATACTTCTTGTGGCCATACGTTTTCAACTCACGACCTTCTTTTAAACAACCTAATCAAAATAATTGCACACGATAATTATATAAATGATATATTAATTACTAAATTTGTGTGATCATTTAATATTACTCACTCTAATACCATATTTTCATGAACAGTTTAAAAAAGGCCTTCCACATCCCCATAGGTTGACAGATGAAACATATTAGAACATATCAGCAGAAGTCCTCTAATTCCGTCTGGAAGTATTGGTTTTCGGTTTCTCACTCAATTCTTTCTCTAATTATTTTTTCGGACATCCCTCGAACAGGAAGTGGAGATGTCGGCCCCGAGTCTTGAAAGCCATTTTTGAACATTGTGCATGGAATTGAGAACAAGAAAAAGAAAATTGCTGATTGTGATCATAGCCCAGAACCTAATGATTGAACATATGAGTTAACCCACCTGACAAGTAACCACTTGTTTTGTGGCGACCTCTCTATTATTGAATGACGTCCTCGGACACCCTCAGTATTCTCAGTAAACAGAGGATAACTTTAAGGGCAACATGTAAGTTAGTCGGCCTGATCTGACAATTGTGTTATGACCGGAGGACTTAGGATCAGAGTGATCAAGACAGGTCCTGAGTCTGTCCGATATCTGATACCCCATTACAAAGTAGAATTAACCGAGTAATGTGGATCGCCCACAACTACAATGGATGACACATCAAAAATGAAAAGCGAATTGTTTTTCCATTCCTCCAACGAATAACATGCCAATCTTTTTTGTTATGATTCTGAAAAAAACCGCCACAGGTCACTAACTCATTCATTATTTTTATTATAAAAAGTATGCCTCATCATGCCTCACTACAGTCTACGTGCCTACATACAGTCTCATACAATGTTAGTGGGGAATAAGCTGGAATAATAGTACATACTTGAAACCAGGCAGTCCTGATTCTGAATCCCACGGTAACAGGATAAACCCTGGGCGAACGAGGATAGGAGGGGACGAACGAGCTGCTGTAACACTGAGGTTAGTCTTAACACTCCAAAACCTATACGCTTCTACTGCTCTAAATTTATAGTTTCATTCCATCCCTATTACAACTTGAATACTATTTCCACCAAAATATAGAAGTTGAATATTTTTAATTTTCAATGTAAAAGAGTGGGTCTAGTATACTTCCAACATTTCTAATTTTATTTATTACTTGTTTGCTTGAAAAAAAAATAAGGGAAATTGTTTCATTTAAAAGATGCTCTATTTATTAGTAAATCGCTGATAAATAAACTATTTTACATAAATATTTATTATTTTATCTGTAATGAACTATTTCAATATATACTTCTGATTACAAAAAATCATGAAAACTATATTAGAGTTCTTACCTTGCGCTGTCTTAAAACTGTTTGGAAATGATTTGTCAGTTCGTTGCCTCATATATATCCAATTTCCATTTTCAAAACGACATTCGATAATCTTGTTATCCAAATCTTTCAAAGCACTTGTATATTTCATGGAAGCGAATTGTTTTTCCATTCCTCCAACGAATAACATGCCAATCTTTTTTGTTATGATTCTGAAAAAACCCGCCACAGGTCACTAACTCATTCATTATTATTATTATTATAAAAAGCATACTGCAGTGTACTACTAAGTCAGTTTTGAGCTATCTGATTCCCGAATTTCCTTCTATTGCAAAAATAGCACTTCCCACCACCTACTTATGTAAAACCGAATTTTCCTTTTATACTACCATAAAAACTAAATACCAAAGTATCTGTATTGCGTCAGCTGGGGCTGACTTGAGAGTCAAACTCTCAACTATAAAGCCAAAAATAATTACAAAATAAACTTTCCGTTAAAATTGCTAATAATGGTGTTTTATGTGTTATGTACTTGTGGAAAATATGAAAATTAAAATCTTTTAGTTTTGAATTTTTTATTCGTAAAATACACATTGTAGTAACATTACTTTTTAATTGTTTTTAAACATACGTACCATTTATAAAAGCATATGAAAATATTTACATTATGATTGTATACAATCATTAGAATCTGGGGTTCCTGGGAAAGTTACTGAAGCAAAAACGGTTCCTCGTCGAAAAAAGTTTGAGAAACTCTGATTTATATTATAGTTATGGGTAAAATGGTGTACATATATCACTTACATACATAAATAACTTATGGCTTTGTCTAAAATTCGGTTGAATGTTTCTAATCCATAACTAACAAATTTAAACAAATAAATATTCTAAACTTAACTGGAATTTTCGACTCTAAATACACGAAGATTTGATGGAGATACGACTGATGTACGATGAAGCATCGCTTCATAGTGTGATCGTAATGAAATGAGTGGTAGTGAAACAAAAAAGCTGAAGTGAGCGAAAGTAAAAAAGAACAAGGTAGAAATTAGAAAGAAAAGTAAAAAAAAGCAAACGAAACACATTTAAACCATAAAAAATTCTGTATCCAAGCTTACCAAGTAAGCTTGGTTGTATTTATGTTAAGTGAAGCATACAATCTCATCATGCCTCACTACAGTCTACGTGCCTACATACAGTCTCATACAAGCATACACACATACAGCCTTCTTTAACCTTTACACCCTCCGTCTCCTCGACCTTTATACGCCAGTCTCTAAGGTAAGGCAATGCTCTATGCTTTATTTCTTAAATATTTATATTTTATTTGTTTTAACTCTAGTCCAATTTAACTAGTTTCTTTAACATGTATAAGTTATCATTAATTAAATCCAGTGATTGCAGTATTTATTAAGGATTTATCGCATGTTTTTTTTTTACTGAGGAATAGAGAATCGTATGACAATGCATTCTTATTGGAAAATTAGTTTAGTCATATGACCATTTCTATATTTGAAGTCAGTATCAGAACGAATTAAATTCGTTAAGTTAAGGTAACTGTATTTGCTAATTCACAAAATAGTATAAACGATATGATTTTTGGAGTGAGGCAGACTTAAGAAATAATTTTTGATCAAGTTTAAGAATATTTACGAGCACGTTGTAATCAAAATTTTATATACTAAATTTTACCTATTCGCTTTACTACTCCAGATTGAAAAAAAGTGGAGCATGATTTCGATAGAACAAATGATGGTCAACATTAATTCATGTTTGAAAATGTATATTTTCAAAATAGAATATAATATTTCAAGATATGGAATATTAAGATCTTCAACTAACTTCAGAGGCTATAAAAATGGCTATCTCGTTTTCTGAAAATAAGTCAAATTGAAAAAAAAACATCCCATTGACTCTTTAGTAGCATGCAACGGTTTGTTTATACTAGTACACCCAACCAGGAAGTTTTTATTGTTTTCATCATAACTTGGAAGTGGTCAGTAAGTGGAAAAATTATTAACACTATTATAAATTAACTAAACTATTTTTTATATATTTAAACAAAAAGAAAACAATCAATAATGAAAGAACAAATCAATCAATCATATTCAAAGGAGAATAGTAGTCAAATAAAAAGCAAAAAATAGACGATTACCCAACTCCTGACTCTACTGCCAGTTTTAAACGAAAATCAATAGAATTAAGATGAGGAGGTTTCCACTTCATTACACTCGGCGTGGTTCCAGGAGTATATGCCTGAAAACATAAATGTTTCACCAAACTTATTTTACCGTTCTCTAATAAATATTAAACATAAAAACACATTATTTCTTTTCAATTAATCACTATTCATTTAAATGAACATATTATTACTGCCATATTTAAAATAATGATATATCATTGTCAACCTGAGCTTTACACTCATTTAATAGAATATTAACGCCTGCAGTAGACTTCCTGATAATTGTCTTCAATTCCTTTATGTAGAAAATCAAAATCATCCTGACCTATAGTTCATTACTGAATCATAACTACGTCTAGTATCGCCTCCCACCCTCACTGTTTCAATTCGCCACTCTCCAGTAGAGATACTCACAGCAGTTCAAGGCTTGATGTAAATATCATAATTAGGATGAACACTTCAATCCATTACTGCATCTTAGCTGCCTTAGTACTGCCGTCCAAACCTGTCCATTCCTGTCAGTCGTGCACCAGGTTCTGATACTCAAGTGTTATTGCTCATACCTCACTTATTCTAGCTATCTCAACTGTTATAAATATTTACTCGTATTTTAAGACATGTACACAATTAGATTAATGTATTACAATTCTACTTACATCAAGTGAAGGTTGAAATATAAGACCATCAGGTTCATGTACAAGTTGCTTACTAAATTTTTCTCCAAGGATACTGGAAGACTTTTCTATGGGGAAAAATGCTTTCTGCCTTACGCCAAAAGGTTCCCTCTCCCTTATGAGAATGCCTTGATCAAATGCCTTTTGCCTTGGGCTTATGATATCCGTCTAATAAAAGGATACAATTCAATTATTCATTATACATCAACATTAGTTTTTATAAATATTTACTTAAATTTTTGAATTAAATCAATTCGAAACAAGATTCTATGAATTAAAGTAAGTAAATCCAACTTTTTGTGGCAGTAAGGAAAAAATTTGTGAATATGGGACACAATATTTAAAATAATACTTTTTTACATTCTATTTACCATTTAACTTAAACATCCTTTTAATAAACTGAGGATTTCTTTCAATATAAGTAAGCATGCAAATTTAACAAATTCATTATGCATATAACTTAAATCATTGCTTCGAATATTATTAATACATATATTTATAATTGGTGATATTTCACAATTTATTGATTTAGACTAGCGTTCGCCAACCTTTAGAAATTCATAGACCACTAAATGAGTATTTTTTTAATTTGGCATACAGTTATATGAATTTAGTAAAAAAGGTACTGTCAATACATTTATGCAATAATAATCAAAAAGCTATATTTTTTACTCGAAATACACAAAGGGTACAACATATATATAGTAATAATTCAAAAAAGAAAAAAAATAGTTAATTAGTTTTTCAATATGTTGTGATTTTCCTATTCTGCCAAATGCGTATTGTCAAAGAGATATTGTTCATTTGAAAAGCTGCTATTCTATCTCAGTGAAGCTGTAACTGTCCTTAATTGTCCTTCAAAGATTGTTTAGTTCATTTAATAGCAGAAAATAAATAATGCATGCGTATCATAGGTTCATTGGTTTACCCAATCATGTCATCGAAACGAAGAGATTTTTGAAATTCTCCATATATATGAACTTGAAATTTTTCACATACTTAATTTCTTAATGAATCTTTAGCCAAATGAGTCTTTATATAAACATTATTACGGATACTGTATCTTCTTACTTGTATTAAAATATGATAGATCGATAAATAGCGAAAATGGATACCATTGCAAGTTGGTACCTTCATCTCTCATAAATTTATAAAATTTTTCAATATTTGATGAAAGATTTCCTTCTGCACAAGTTGCAAAGAGATATTTTCATTTGAAAAGCATCTATTTATCTCGTACTGTAAACATGCCTTAAATTGTCCTTGCAAAGATATGTTTAGTTCATTTAATAGAGAAAAAAGATATGCCAGGTATGCAAGTTTGGTTACCCAATCATCATCGAACAAGAGTTCTTGAAATTTCACATTATTTTGCAACTGGAAAACATAATTCACTTTCTTCACACAGGAAAGACAGATATTCCAGTTAACATTTGAACATTACAGAATGACATTATCTGTACACGCAAAGAGCATGTTATGTTACTTCGCTGTACTGTTAACGCATAAGAAACGAAACAAAAATAAAAGTAATAACAAAATGTTCACCTTAATGCAAAGTTCTCTCTCAGGTATATATCGCATAGCGCCAACATTGACTTTGTCACAACATATTATGTCGTACACTAAATATCTAGGATATTGTACGCCCTGGTGAACATCAATTACCATTTCCTAAAACACGAAAATAAATTACTATCTTACAATGAAACTATTAAACAATTATTGTCTAGGTAAAAATAAAGTAAATTACGTAAGATTTGGATTAACATACGATTAGTAAAGAGAAAGAAGATACAATTCAGAATATTTAACAGCCTATAGTATATTGAAGTATATTCAATTATTATTCAACTGTTCAACACTCAATCCTGGAAAGGAATACGGAACAGTAATGGCATTAAATAAAAAAACTGCACTACATTCACTGTTCTAAAGGATTAAAGAGTGTATGTAATAATCCTACATAAAAAAACTGACCATTATCAGATCTTGAGGATAAATGTGACAAGTTTGTTTCTGAAAACAGCTACCGACACTAGTAGCCCTAAAGTATCGCAGACAATCCTACACTCTCCCAGGCAAAGTCAAGAGCATTCTAGAATTTATATATTTATATGGTAAAAGAGCTGGGTACACTAACAGCCCTGAACACTGCACTCACAAACCTAGGGAAGTCAATCCCCAAATTCTAATGCTTACATGTCAAAAGAACTGCAGTACTCTCAAAGACCTGCACACTGCACTAACAAACCTAAGGAAGAGAAACCCAAATTGTAATACTTATATGTCAAAAGAACTGCAGTACACTCACAGCCCAGCACACTGCACTCACAAACATAGGGAAGAGAATCCCAAATTGTAATGCTTATATGGTATGTAAAACGAGCTGCAGTACTCTCACAGACCTGCACACTGCACTCACAAACATAGGGAAGAGAATCCCAAATTGTAATGCTTATATGTCAAAAGAACTGCAGTACTCTCACAGACCTGCACACTGCACTCACAAACCTAGGGAAGAGAATCCCAAATTGTAATGCTTATATGTCAAAAGAACTGCAGTACTCTCACAGACCTGCACACTGCACTCACAAACCTAGGGAAGAGAATAACCAAATTGTAATGCTTATATGTCAAAAGAACTGCAGTACTCTCACAGACCTGCACACTGCACTCACAAACCTAGGGAAGAGAATAACCAAATTGTAATACTTATATGTCAAAAGAACTGCAATACACTCACAGACCTGCACACTGCACTCACAAACCTAGGGAAGAGAATAACCAAATTGTAATGCTTATATGTCAAAAGAACTGCAATACACTCACAGACCTGCACACTGCACTCACAAACCTAGGGAAGAGAATAACCAAATTGTAATACTTATATGTCAAAAGAACTGCAATACTCACAGACCTGCACACTGCACTCACAAACCTAGGGAAGAGAATAACCAAATTGTAATGCTTATATGTCAAAAGAACTGCAGTATACTCAAAGCCCTGCATACTGCAGTCACAAGCCTAGAGAAGAGAATCCCCAAATTGTAATGCTTATATGTCAAAACAGCTGCAGTACACTCACAGAGATGTAGTATCATAGAACAATGCATCACTCCCTCAATTCTAATAAATAGGATACTCTATATGCAATGCTTATCTATTCAAAGAGCTGCGATAATTTTACAAATCTATTGCTACTATATACAATGAACTGTTGTGTTTTTATTATCCTAGGATATCAGAGACCAATCTACACTCATTGCCCTGGTGAACAGAATCTCCGAATTGTAATGGTATGTAAAGAGGTTTCAGATATACACTTTCAGATATAGCTGATCATAGGATCGTGAAACTTTCACAATCTAATAGTCCTGAGAAATCTTCCGCTCTAATATTTGTATAAAAGAAAGACCTACAATCCACTCGCAGCCTTGGTTCAGAGAATTTCAGTTTTTTAATGTTAGTATATAAAAAAAAGCTGTAGTCCACTCTTTGACTTCGGACATTGGAGATCAAATTTACAGTCCCAGCTCTAGTCAACAGAATTCAATACTATAATAGTTGTATTTGAAAGAGCCTATAGCACATACACACTTTTAGCAAAGAATTTCAGGTTTTAAATACTACTATATAAATAAATTGTAGTACATAAAGACCTAGGACATCATCTAAATGACCTACACTCAATGTTATAGTCAAGATAATCCCTTAACTGTAATTTTTGAAAAAAAAAATACCTGCAGTACACTTACTGCTCTAAAGGATCACAAGATGGAGCAACTCAAAGCTCTTGATGAGAACACATAAACTGTCTTCCGCTATTTCTGCTTTCTTTGAGATTAACTAAATGTACATTTTCTTCCTTTTAACTTGGCACCAATAATATTTAAATAGTAAAAATAACTAGAGTTAGTGCTTACCCCATCAAGCAAGGTTTCTGTCAAATGTTTTCCTAGGTCTTTTCGATGTACAAATCTCACACCTTGTACATGAAAATAATTATTATCTCTATCAATAAAATAAATTTGGCCTTCTCCCACAATGAGCATCATATATCTAAAAAATAGCCATAATTATTTATTTTAATTTATTCCGTATTTGAATAAATAAATACGTTATAAAGTGTAAATAAATTACAAAAACAAAATAAATGTAAAACAATATTTTACAAACAGAATCTACAAAACAATATTTTGTAAAATAAAGAATTACAAAAAAGTGTAAACAAATGTATGAAGGATAAACAGATCGCCTCTCTAAGCACTAATTGAGAAGAACTACAATTTTCCTAAATTATATTGATAAGCAAGCAAAGAGGTTTTTTTTTAAATAATATTTATAAGCAATTTTTAAATTCCTAAAACTATTGAAATTTGGAATTAACTTTTCTTGAAAACTTACCTAGTTCCATCTGCTTTCCATGAAACGGTATAGGGGAATTTTTGTAGAAGTTGAATATTTTCTCTGTTTATCGAGACAGGTTGGCTGCCAGGAAAACCATTTCTGAAATTCATAGTATAAGTCATTAGTTATGCAATCCGTAATTGTGTGGTATTTACTCAATCTGAGGTAAAATGGATAAACAAACATAAGTCTCCACACAAATGAAGTTTTATTCAACAGCAACGCGTTTCGAACACTTTGTGTTCATCATCAGGAAGACACCAAGGATGTGGTGCTGACGGGTTGGTCCAGTGAAAAAAAGAAACCTCATAGTATAAGATTTTTTAATTAGAATTTGGATTAAGATACTGAATCATTTTAGTTTATTCTAAGTAACGCTTAGTAAATCTTGTCTTCAGATTATTCACTGTTCATTCCAAAAACAAAGGTAAATGTTTCTGCAGGCATGCTTACAAAGCGAGGGTCAATCTACCTGTTTCTGAATGTTACCTCCCTGAATATTACAAAAATCACCATCATTTTTGACTTTCTTTTGGAAAGAAAAAAATAAAAATTCATTTTTATTTGACTTCCTTTTGGAGAGTGTGGGGGTGGGATTGAAGGTTTGAGAAAAAGATACACTTCTGATACTGATCCCTCAAGGGAATATTGTGTTTCCCTCTAATGATTCTACATTGGGAATCTTAAATTTTGCTTAATTTAATGTATTTACAGTAGGGATCTTTAACAAATATAGGCTGGAGACCGACTGCTTTAATTCCACTCTGAGGGATACCGTGCTCAGATTTTGTTCACCTCCAACGTGAAAAAATCTAGGTATACTGAGAATCAAACCTTGGGCCTACCAGTCCAGATATGAGTACCTTTCGTGGTATTGGGTTACCAAGAATGGCTTGCTAAACCTACCATGTGCTATACATGAATCAGATAAGAGTACTGGTGGGGTTTCTAAGCATGAGTAGAAATCCATGAGTACTAGTGGCCATTACAAACATGAGTCAGATGAAGGAAAATGAATCTGGAGAACTTGCACCACATATCCCATCCAAGTGGAAGCCTCAATTTCACAGTAAACGAAAAAAGTTGTGACCCTTAGACTCTAAATTCAAACAAGGAATCTACCGGAAAATTACACAGAGTTTTAGAAAAAATGGGATTTATTGGCACAACTAATAACAGGTGTTAAACATTTATTCCACTTGTTTCTTATGGAACCAAAGCATAAAAACCTTTAGAAAAATGAATGGAATAGAGAGTAGGGTGAAAAAAGGCTCTCTTAATAGTGCATGACAACTTATTTAAGCCATGTTTCTTACATTACAACGTATGTTAAAATGGCTAACAAGTAAAATAACCGATTTGAAAAATATTTGATTTTGATTAGATTTGATAAAATATTTTATTCAAAAGTATACAGTATTTATATATGTTCGGAAAATAAATCAAGTCATCGTGACTGCGCATCCAGTCAGGTTAAGTCAGTACAAAGTTAGCAACTCTTGGTCCTCCGCGGGGTCCTCCACTCCTCCGCCTTTACGTTTCACGTCTCTGCCTGCGCTGGTTATACTGTGTAGTTTATCGCCATGTCTATTAGTGCCGTTATTCAGTGTTTGAATGCAAAAAAACGTTCATCCTGCTGAAATTAATCGGCAGCTTATTGAAGTACATGGTGAAGGTAATGTACTGTAAATGGTGTAGGCTTTTCAATGAAAGGAGGACAAATGTTTATGATGAAGAACGATCTGGAAGGCCAACTGTCATGAATGCAGCATTGAAACAAAATATTGATGAGAAACAGGCGCTTCACTACTGACGAGCTTTCATCTCTTTCCAAAGAACACTAAGGGCTAGAAATGCTTGACTGTACAAAACATTTGCTTATGGAAACATGAATTCTTTTCACAATGTTTTTGTTGTAAGAACTGTCTCCTTAATAAAAACGCGCCCATAACAATGTTAAATATACCAGTTATCGTTAAATCATCAAAGTTAAACTATATTAGACATGGTTAACAATTGGATGGGTGACATTAAATAGATAGGTGACTCGTCCATAGTTTAAATTGGCCCAAAATCAAAGTAGGTTACATTTTCGTCCCTTATACGGTACTAAAAGCGTCAGCCTTTACAAAGTGCTGGTTGACAAAAAAAGCTCTTTAATAAATGATACAAACACTTAAAATTGGTAAAATTACGCATACGCACATTTTGAATTTTGTTAACTGTTTTGTATACTTCTTCAATCTCTCTAACAGGTCTTCGTCCAGTACAGGAGTAACTCCAGGCACTCCTTTCATGAATACTATTTCCTTATCTGATTTCCTTGACCTCTTGTTCTCTCCACTGAAACTGTTACCAACTAAATTACCAAAAATTTGAAACAAGTATTAATAACATTTGTTAACACAGTTTACATTTTTTTTAATAAAAAAATGCGATTATATTATAAAACTTCAAAAGTTACTTTTGACTACAATATCTAACAAGGAAAGATATGAAAACAATGATTTCAAAAGAAGACATGTAGTTGGGAGTTCTTTGGGTACTAAATTCTACTTAAACTGACTCTGACTGTCAATTGAAGATTCTTTCCTGAAGGCACATCACAATGATAAAAGTAGGATGATTTTCTTTGGTACAACAAATCCTTTCGATGTGGTCTGTTTTGATTGCTACTTCATAACAATGGAAGTAACGTGGTATTCTTCTGATAATGTCAAGGATTCTCTGATTAGTCCCTAAAATCAGCTGCTTTGATCTACGAGTTGATAGGAGCTTGTGATGGACACACACTGTCTTGAATAAACAGTGACTGTATTCTTAAAGAGTCTTACTTAAAAATCAGATATTAAATAGCTTTAACTTTTGTTTTTTAACACTCATTAAAAGAATAATGTCATTATTATATTAGCTCTTTTTAATATCATTTAGGCAAAATTAAAGAAAATTATTAAATAATTTAGAATATCCTTAAAAACAAGTAACAAGTGTTACTTGTAGATTTTATACTTGGACCAACAAATATTCAAAATAAATAATAAAATAATTCTAACGAAGTGCAATCAGTTATTATGTGGTATTACTCATTTTAGAGTAAAAAGCTAAAGAAATGGTCTCCACATATAAAAATTTAATTGTATAAACAACACGTTTCGAACACGCAGTGTTTTTCTTCAGGCATTAACTAAAAAATACAATGTCTTCAGAGAGTTGTCTATAGTACAAAATAAAATAAGGAAGAGAGTACGAACCTAAGGGTGAGTGCCTGTGGCACAACTGACTGGGAATAGGATGGAAGTGGGTGAGGGTATGGAGTGTACATCTGTTTCATATTGGAAGGTAGGTACATTTCTTTGTTATTTATTTTTTCCTAAAGGTCAGGCTGGTCCTTTACATTTGCTCTAAGACTGAGTGTAGGAAACATATTGAAAATATAACACAGAGAACTATAACGAAATACAAACAACAAATATAAGAATAAAGAGAAAATATAACTTTTTTTTATATATACTATTTTATTTTGTACTGTACTCGTATTTACCTTGTACTATAGATAACTCTCTGATGACATTGTATTTTTTAGTTAATACCTGAAGAAGAACACTACGTGTTCGAAACGCGTTGTTTATACGATTAAATTTGAATATGTGGAGACCATTTCATTAGCTTTTTACCCTTCAATGAACAATAAAATATAAACTTAATTCTTCGTTGAAGTAATCACAGTTGGAGGGGGGAATAACAATAAAGACCTGTACAAACAAGGTTGAACAAAGATAAGACTATAATGTAATTGACATACTTTGATTGAGGATTCTTTCTCTTGCTTCGTTTTGAAGAACTACTCGAGCCGTTAACTGAATCCGGAACAGTTTCAAAATCATCATCACTTTCTTCATCTTCGTCGTTAGGGTCATCATCATCGTCATATTCTACAATGAACATTAACCAAATAAATACTAATCAGTAATAATTTTAGAAAGAAATATAAACAATTCATAACAAGTCTCGATTTCAAAACTTACTTTATATATTTTATTACTTTTTCTAAGAACATATTTAATGAATAAACTAGCCCTTTAACTGAACAACTATAAAAAACTCATGACTTTCAGAAAATTTCGAAATGTTTAAAAATAAAACGACCAGTGAGATGAAATCTTACGTCAGACGGCTTGAGTGAATCAATTCTAAAGGGTCAACCTTATTTGGTCACAATGAACTGCTTTAAGTATTTTGTATTATTTATTCAGTGCCTTTACAAAGTTATTTACTTTACAGTGGGTTCACAGTTAGCATGTGTTGTGTCATATCATCAGTCGATGGGTCCTAAAACCCTATAGCCAGCAATCTCCTTTACATGAGTATATACGTTACAAAACATTGGACGTAAACAGAATAACTTAAACAGAGCCATTCATTCGACAGAAAAAAAAATTAATCCACAGGAAAAAGGAAAAAAAAAAAAATACTACATTCCCTAGTCAAATTTATTTTAAAAAACTAAATTTAAAATTATAAAATTAAAATAATAATTTTATCATTTTATGTAAACATAGGGAAAAAAATAACAAAAAAAATTAAAAAACAATTTCAGATGTTTGTTAAAGATTCTGGGACGATAATTATGTTAGTCACTGCAACTTTTTCCAAATATAAGCAGATTCTTTCCTGATGCACTAATGCGTTTTAGGCATAAATTCAACATTTAAAATTCGTAATTAAAATAGTCTAAAATTATATATAACAAATTATTAATATCAAAATTATTTATTAACCGATGACCTTTTGGATAATCTGAAAATATATAGTTATTCTCTACCACTTTGATTGGAAATATTTTCCTTTGTAATGGCACCCAAGCTGTCTCTCAGAAAAAAAGTGTAAATTCTGGTTTCTTAGTGAGTTGAGTTTGAAGGTAATTGATACTAATCAAAGGTCAATATATATGTCTTGGCAATATTATCCAATGGCTACAAATACATTTCTGACGAGTTTTGAAATAGTGATGAATATGAAACAAAAAAAATCCCCATGTGAGATGTCACAAGATATTCATTTACCTAAATATAAACGGTAGCGGATTATATCATTGTAGCAGTCTTTATGATTTTGGTCCTTATTACTTTTCAAAAATAAAATTTTCTTTCTATGATTTACCACTCTAATTTACTATAAGACGTACATTTTAGTGTGTTTTTTTATAAAATCCGAATCACTTCAAACAAAAATCCTTTGAATGGTCATGTATCACAAATTCAAAAAAAGTTTTTTTTTAACTCGTTTCAACCTGATGGACAATTTCACTGCCGTCCCCATCCTACGTACACTAAATTTCTACTAAAAACCCAAAATCACAGAGATTTTAATGAAAACAATGTGGACAGACTTATAACAAAACGAAAAAGCCGGATTTATTTTTTTCATATAAAGTGCTTCTAAAAATGTGATTCCGGGCTTGCTGTTATGTCTAAGGACATAAATATGACATTATTTTGGTCACCATACATAAACACACAAAGACAAACCAATTTTCAAATAGTTTCGTTGAAAACTTGACTTCAAAATGTAAACCCGAATGCAATACTTTAATTTCTCTATATTTCATTAATGAGAATAACTGAAAGTAATAATGAAAAGTTAAAACTTGCGATTTGTTTATTATTTGGCATAACCTCTAAGGGATACAGACATTTTTAACAAACAGTTTAGAATTAATTTTACTTTACTTCAAGATTCGATAATTTTTGTATTGATTTGCACTTCATTCCATTAATTAAATTAACAATTCCATGTTAATAAACAGTAATTGTTAAAAATGAAAACCTTCTACATGAATTTCTGTAAACACTATGGTGAATACTAAGGCATAGATGACTAAATCGACTGGAATAAGAGGAAACCTTTGCCCAGTGACGTACCATTTCCAAAACAAAATGTTCAAAACTATTTCAATTCAATATTGAGATATGATTTTTGTCTTTTTTTTTGGTCAGCCCCTAAGTCAAATAATCAAATATATAATAAATTAATGGTGAAACTAATAAACAATTTCTGTTAAAAGAAAACTTTAATTATCATTTTTGTCACAGATATATTAAAAGATGTTATCATTTTATTATCTTACGTTCACCCATACGAAGGACGGGACTAGCTGCTAATATCAATTAGTCCATGCACTGCTAAAGTAAATTTAATTACAACCATTCGAAAATCTCTGCATTTATTGTAAGCTTATGGATTACATTATTTATTGTAACCCTTCATGCCAAGTGCGGGAGTTAAACCTGATTCAAAATGAATAATCAGGAGTAACTACATTTAAAAATCACCTAATGGAATATAACTGAAGAAATTACCCTACTTGTAGGCAGACTAAACATACAAACAGTTTTTCTGCCAGTTCATATTAAACGCCGAGAAACAGAATAACATTTAAGCAGAATTTATATTAAACAGAATAGTTTTATAGGAGACTTATAACGGAAACATTTTTTTTTAGAAAAAAAAAAATTTTTACTCTTCTATATCAAAAAATTCATGTTCCAAGCAGGGAGTGAAGTCGAATTAAGTCTAAATTATAGACTAGAGAAACCGGACTTAGTAAATCCCCATGGATTCCGATTCCTCAAAAACATAGGCATCTTAAGTACTGCATCTCTCTGACTCAGTTGGTTCAGGGTCCAATTCACAAAACAATTTGAGTCAGAATGCCTATATTAATGTCCCACTATACTGGGACATTATAGTGGCTTTGGTTACAGAGATATGATGCAAAACAAGCACATTTAAAATTAGAAGTGAGGGAATGCCCTCGTTTTATTTTTCATTTTAATAATGTATTTGTTATGATTACTCCGATGAGATGCAATAATGTGATGGAAATTATATTATAATTTTATACCATAAACAGTTAGTACTGAGCTACTTAATATATTTTTGTCAATAATGTTGATAAAAAGAAGTCAAAAAGCATAGTATAGCCAAAATGTGATTTATGATTTTAAAATTAGCCTGATGATTCACATGGCATTGATAAAATGACATTTTGGTCGATAGGTAACAAACAACACGAAAATAGTATATATATAAATATCCAGCTATTATTAAACGAGTCTGAGTCAGTCCTTTTAAATATCTCGAAGTTGGAGTTGGTTCTTTTAAATTTCCTAGAGTTGCGAGTCGTATGGTCAGAGTGCCGACTCACCAGTCCTGGCTTCCAGGATCACTGGCACAGTGATTAATTAACATGTTAACCACAAAATCAACTTCAACTATATGCTTTAAAATTATAAGACAAATAATCCATAATTTTGTAATTCTTTTTCTCATCCGACTGTTCTGCAACTTGTCTATTTCCAAGGAAAACCACCCAGTTTCAAGAGAGATTTGTCAGTAAGGAAATTTGTGAGATAAGACTGTTTATTTTGCTTATAAAGTTACTTAAAATCTGTAGTACTCACAATTATATAACTTTATTTAGGTTATCAGATTAACAGATACCTACAGCTCATTCAATAATACATTTAAATTGAATTACATAAAAAAAGCAGGGCTAGTGAGTCGAGACTCTGAACATACGACTCAGAGTCAATTATAATAACTGGATATTTATGAATATATCATTTTCGTATCCTATGTTACCTATCAAACAAAATAGCATTTAATCAATGCCAAGTGATTCACCAGGCTAATTTTAAAATCATTATAACTTTATGGCTATAGCTATGTCTTTTTGCCTTCTTTTTACAACATTATTGAAAAAAAAAATATTAAGTAGCTCAATACCAGGGCTGTGCAGTCGAACCTATTAGGGCCGACTCCGACTCCAGCTTAGACTCGAGCTCATATTTTTATTATTAAAAAACAGATGACAGGTGGTGAATAATAATTAGCAATTTATAAAGAAAAATTTGTAATTTGGAAGCTTTTCAAATAAACAAGGCCGTCATTAATAATCCTTCTGCCTCTCTATGTCTTAATGATCAAATCCCAGGGTGTCCAAAATTTCTTAAACTGTTCCTAGAATCACAAAGAATAAATTAAAAAAAAATAAATAAATAAATAAAAAGTTTCTTTCCTCTAAATTAGTGGTTCTGGCCTTCTGTATTCCAGTTAACGGTTTTCAAGCATACCCGAAGCCTTTTGTCACCTTATCTCCTAAATGCCTATCCCCACTCTTTCGCAACGGATCTGTTTCCTACTAGTTGTTTTCACTGGACCAACCCGTCAGTACCACATCCTTGGGTATGTCTTGAATTCTCTTAATTGAATTTTATTACTTCACTCTAATTTTTGTAACTATTTAGATATAATTTGTATTATAGTGTCTTCCTGATGATGAACACAAAGTGTTCGAAACGCGTTGAATAAAACTTCATTTGTGTGGAGACTTTTGTTGGTTTATCCATTTTACCTCAGAAAAAGAAATATTCGTGAACTTTCAATAGCGCAAAGTGCAATAAAACTATAATAACTGAATATTCAGCCTGAATGGATCGCCTGCTACTTATCGGAATTGTTTACATTTATCAATATTGACTTAGAATAGACTGAAATAAAATTGATGTTTGAAGGTTTAATGAAATAATTTAATGACTTAATATGAGATGAAAAAAGAATAAAATTTTACATTTAAAAAATTTATGCCAATCAAACTTATAATTTCTATGCTTTCCATGGTATGATGGATTTGTCTAACAAAATACTCTAATCAATCTATATGTTGCACCCTTGAACAGAACTTAATATCGGATGTATATTTTCTTGTGTTTACGAATGGTATTATCTTTGGGTAATACTGTAGTATAAGGAATCGAATCTGTTATTATATATTACAAAACGGATATTAATTTTAACCTAATTTCTCGGTGATATTTCTTCATGAATGTTTCTGACATTCATCAAACAAAATAGGAATATTTGAAGTCTTCAAACGAAAACTTTGGCTTAATTCTTCAATGTAAATGGTGGTCAGACAAACAGCATTAAATGTAACAGATCCACTGGCCATGTAATATGTCAGATGGTTATGAAAGAGATCCACTAGCTATTGGAACAAAAGCCCTGTTCTCCTGTCAAAGATTCTTTCGTAACAGGTATTTCCCCTTTGTCTTTACAAAAGTGTTCTTACTGCTGTGGTAATACCAAGGATACTATATGTTTCAGTTGTGTGATATACCAAAATAAGCTTTTATATTGATTACATTGATCATTGGTTCAATCACTATCTGTACTACCACCAGGAATCCAACGACCAACGATTACATCCACGCACTGTAGTGGACATTGTAACTTGCAGTTCCCAAGAAAATGCCTTCTACTGCTTGATTACTGTGCTACTATAACTTGGACTGTTAGTAATTCGTTTAGTCGTCGTGTAGTTCGTTTGTATATTAATGATGTCATATTCGCGGTCATGTGGTCCTGTTGGTTACAGTTTTCCGTAGTGCAAACTGTTTTTAGTCGTGAATTGAAAAAAATAGTCATTGGATGAAGTTTATTTCCTCATTGGTAGTAAGTCGGGTGATGTAACTATCTATGGATAAGGAGGGCACACTTATTCTGAACGATCTGGACAAAAACCTTGTTCATTGGTGCAGCTCTAAACCAAACAAAGCATCTATAAGTCATAGCCAACGAACAACCTCCTTATAGACAAGGTCCTTGACTGAATCGACCGCCATGAATGAAAGACTAATAAACAACTCCTATTTAGGCATTTATATTAAGTCTAAATAGGACATTAAATAACCAAGAAGTTTAATATTATATTTACTTATAGTAAAGTAAACACTGAATAGGCAAGGCCAGATATTTTGTATTAAACTAAATATTTTGTGTTCTACCATCAATGTCCAATGTTTTTTTTCTCCGGAGGGAAAAATTTCTACTTGGACTAATTAATCATGTTTTACATTAAGTCATTTAAATTTTTTTAAGTCATTTTCATGTACGCAATTAATAAATAGGTGAGGAGTCGGAGTCGACTGATTTCTTCCGACTCCGATTCAACAGCCCTGCTCAATATCGACTGTTTATAGCATAAAATTATAATTTCCATACACATTATTGTATCTCATCGTAGTAATCATAACAAATACATGCTTAAAAGAAAAAGAAAACTCATACATTCCCTCACGTCTCTCTTTTTAAAAGTGCTTGTTAAACATCATATCTCTTTCATAAAAGCAAACATAATGTTCAGATATGGTGTGCAAATACTCAGCTTCATGATTTTTTTTTTTTTACCCCAAACCAGCTGAGTAAGAGAGACACAGTACTTTAGATGCCTATATTTCTTATTATTTTTTTTTTTGTCGAGTCATAGTCGGCAGGAATTTACCGACTCCGACTCCAGAGATATTTAGTACATGACAAATACAATATTCAAGATGCCCAGTTTCATGTTGCATCAAAGATAAAAGAACTGATTAAAACCTTACCTACCTATACACCACAATGGTTTAGGTGGAGGGCTGGGTGTGTTACATTCTTCATCATACAGCTTATAGAGCTCTCTCAAGTAATCAGCTTTGTAGATACCTGGAGGTCTGAAACATAAAATAAATCACATCACGTCTTGTAAACAATTTTCATATTTCAACTAGCGTGTGGAATCATTCAAAAAGTTTGGTTGCGTAATATTATTTGATTTGTTCACTAAGTCTGGAGATCATAATCAACTGAAACAAAATTATTTGTCAAACAAAAAACGTCATTTTTAGATAATTAATGGAAGCAATAATAATACAAGGAATGAAGCCAGAAATAAATATTCAAATTGCCAGTATTGAGGAGGGTCTGAAAATTCATTACAAGTATGTCCACCCAGATTAGCCAAGTATAGTACAAGACAAACCCCCTGCCCTCCCAAACTACCAGACACACGGAACAAACAATTCAACTTTCATCAGCCACCCTGCTATCTTTTAAACATATATATTTCTGTACTGATGACAAGATGTCAACCAACAAAATAGCTAGTGATTACAAAGTTTAATTGAAGAGACGAGGAAGACAAACGAAAATTAGAAAAATTAGGGAAGAAACAAATATCCAAGCTAAATATGGTGTGATATTATATTTAATAGTATATATAAGAAAATGGGAAAACAAGACTAAGATCTTTCAACGGTAACAAGCGGTCTTCGTCAGAGAAAAACCCAACTGAAAACCGCTTGTTACGGTTGAAAGATCTTAGTCTTGTTTTCCCATTTTCTTATTGTGGTTTGATCATTGATTGTTATTTCACGTGTTTATGTGAAATCTTTTTATTTATTTATTAATAGTATATATATACATAACTATATTTCACAATAAAAATCAATGTCTAAACCTGAGTAAGAAATCAGAAAAAAGACAAGAACTTTCATTCGAAACTAGCAGTCTTCATCGGATTCTAACTGATAATCAGTATCCGTTTAACTCTGACGAAGACCACTACTTTCAGTTGAAAGATCTTGGTCTTTTTTTTCTGATTTATTACTATACATAAACTAATTAAAACATATACAAGAGATCGAAAAACTCACTACTATATTTGGAAAACTTCGTCATAAAGATCTGAGCAGAAAGATTTCTGAAAGATCTGAGCTACTCGGAAGACAGTAGTTTACTCATTCAAAAAGAGTATATATAAAGGAAATCACAACAAAGAGTAGTAAAAGAGATTGAAAAAGTTCTTAAGCACTTTCCAGTGCTATTCTATTTTCAAAAGAACTGAGAAGAGTAAGAGAGTAGGGAGTAAGCATTGGCATTATAAATGAGAGAATGTTTTCAGAACCATAAACGTCCCAATCAACCCAACATCTGGTGAGAAAAAGGCGATAACTTTGTCTATCCCTTCTTCACTAAATATCCATCAATTTTAGTATATCACGACTGATGTTACAAAATTATTTTATGAATCAGGATTCAATAATACTATGTTTAATGATGAACTTCACGTGAACTAATACTTTGGCTTGTTTTTACTATATATAGAATGTTAAAATTTTCTTTAAATGCAGGTTTAAAGCATTCGATGTTTCCCTGCTTTTAATAGTATAAACAAAATAAAAGTTTGTCAGGACTTGGTCACTTCTTCAGGATCTCATGACCAACGTTTCGGTTTTTATTTAAAACCTTTTTCATAGGCCTACAAAACAGGAAATATAAGTAACAATGCAATCACTAAAAAATCAAACATAGATGGAAAGTGCAAAAAGTTACAAATAAGAAAATAAATAGAAACTTGACAATAGATTAGTGAGAAAACTTACTGAAGTATACCATTTTGAAACAGAAAAACTAAGTTTTATATTAGTTTTTTTTAAAAAAAAATATGTACTGTAATTCTTAGTTTTTCTCTTTCAAAATGTTATGTTGTGAAAAAACCCCGAATATATACTTAGGTTTTCTGTTTCAAAATTGTATACTTCTGTAAGTTCTCTCACTAATCTATTGCCAAAATTTCTACTTATTTTCTTATTTGTAACTTGTTGCGCCTTTCATGTATGTTTGGTTTTTTAATAATTGTATTATTTCTTATATTTTCTCTGTTTTGTTAGCCTGTGAAAAAGGCTTTAAATAAAAATTGAAACTTTGGCAATGAGAGTTTAATTTGAACCTGAAGAACTAACCGGGTCCTGATGAACTTTTATTTTGTTTCTTTTGAAACTTTGAACTTTTATCAATATTTTAATAGTATAATTATGCTGTCTAATACGTTTTTCCATCCCTTTACACGTACTACTTAAGCTGCCATCATGGTAAGGAAAACAATACTTACATCCTTCATTACTACTCACTGAAAACTTTTACTAAACAACTCTTTATGTTTCCACTATTCTTGAAATCTAAAAATGATTTCCGCTGAGTTTAGAAAAATGTGAGGCACTCCGAGTGCTACCTAACAACCAAACTGCTTTAACAAGGAAGGAATGTTAACTGAAAGAAAACACAGGTAATTTGCAGTGTTGAAAGGTTTTTTTTTGGCATTCAGAAAACAATCTTTTATTTACAACGTCAACACCTTCCTTTTCTCAGTCCTTTTTAAAACTGAGTAAGAATCGAAAGAATTCAAAAACTTTTTCAATTTCAGTTAATACTTTTAGCAGTAATTTCCTTGATTTTAGAGCACATGTGTTTTTTGTGATACTTTCGCAGGTGTATAAAGAGTGGGTGTAGCATAAATAAAAATAATAAAATTTCAATTTCAATTTGATCTTAAAAACTCAAACTATAACCTCTATTCATAATTGTAGTCAAGGGAGAGGTGCATTACCGGGTTAATTTTGCATTGGAAATCCTGCACTCAGTATTTCTTTAGCTTTAACTAATATGGTTATTGTTAGTACTACAGAGATTGTAAACATAAATTATATGTTGTTCGCAACTACAAAATATTTGAAGAAAAAGTGTATTTAATTGTGCACTTTCCTCTAAATTTCCTTCTGTAATTGTACTAAAGTTTATTAGAACAGAGATCTTTAATGAGAATATGAAATCGTACACACTCTGGGGTCAACAGTTTTACAAGATTCTTCTTGTGACAAGTCATTATTACTGCCCCCCACCATGTAAACAAATTTAGGTTTTAAAATCCATTCTGATATAGTTGACTAATTTCAAAAATCGACACCCAAATCTTGCAATACTAAATTTTATTATCTTTTACATTCATTGTTATTAACTATAATGCAATTAATAATAGTTTTTACATTTAAATACGCAATTCATACGCAAATTCTTAGATATTTGATTTTGATTTTTTTCGTGCAAATGCTTTACACTAGTGAACAATATTAAGTATAGCATTAACATAATTATAAACCTATCTTCAACAGATATTTTTTGAAGATAGATATCATCACTCACCTGGCTTTACTAAATAATTCTAAAGCAACATCGATACTCATGTCCCAAACTTCCACTAAAAATGAAACAATGAGAAATCCAGTCCTGTTGAAGCCATGAGTACAGTGAACACCTAAAATAATATACAATTCAGCATTGAAAGTACAAAAACAAAAAAAAATCAGTTTAATTAAAAATTAATATACCTATAGATTTAAGTGGATTCTGACTTATGAAAGAATTGCAGGTATTGATAAAATCACTCCTTTGCTTT
Organism: Hermatobates lingyangjiaoensis; assembly: GCA_026182355.1. Taxonomy (NCBI): domain Eukaryota; kingdom Metazoa; phylum Arthropoda; class Insecta; order Hemiptera; family Hermatobatidae; genus Hermatobates; species Hermatobates lingyangjiaoensis. Next base: position 1,581,764 of record JAPFBL010000881.1, read on the forward strand.
TCACTAGGAGTCTCTCCATGGCCGCGACAAGGTATTTTAATGTATCTAATACCACTACCATCCAAATGATTATAACTTTCAACTTCTCTCCTGTCATAAAATCTTGTAGTATTTGTAAGATCAATCCACAATCCAACTTTTATCTGCAAGCATTTCAAATATTATAGTGTCACAACTGTAGAGAGACTAATGTATATAAATGTTTTACTTAAAAAAAAATGTTCATAAAACATAAATTTAAATACATATTTTGAAAAAAGTAAAATTACACTATCACATAGGATATTTTGAAAATAATATGTTTGGAACAGACAGTGCTATTCTACAGGATATATCATTTTCATAATTTAGAAGTGACACCAAAAATAAAACTGAGTTTTAGGTAACTATTCTTCAGCAATATCATAGTTATATATATATAGGTGTCATACATGTATATCACATAATCACGTTTCAGTATTAAAAGTTTGTTTTAACTTCTAGATTAGAAAGGGTTACTGGCAGTGGTTGATATACTCCGTTACAAAAATGTTTTGGAGAGTCACCATTGTACGGACATAACAGATTTCGACTAACGTAATCCGAGTGTAAGCATAAAATCTGTCTCAAGGCTTTTGAGTATATACTCGAACATCTAAAATTTAGTATTTATCTGACACCATACAGTTTCTGACGAAAAATCTTTATTTTCCTTATTGAAATTGTTGAAAAAACTTTCCCAATCGAAATAAAAATGACATATTCATTACAAATGTTTGTAAAGTAATAAGGTGAACTTCTACCTAATAAGTTGACTTTGTTATAAAATGATAACATATTAATATAGTAATAAAACAGCATAACGTAAAAGTACATCATAACAAAAAAAAAACCAATTGCGGACAAAAGTAATGGTCAGTTTAACTACTATAAGAGATAAATTCATATATAAAGCTTAAATAGGAAACAGTTACATTAATAAATTTTGTGCATGAAATGAACATCCATGAACACTGTACATATTGAACATTTCAATAAACATATAATCAGGTTTATTTACTTTATGCACTTTTAGCAAATCCAGTAACATTGTTGGAGTAAATTTATATTCAGTATCGACTTGATCATCAAAGGCATATGACAAAGGTACTTTGAATGCCATAAACTTTCCTCCAATTAAACTAAAAGCTCTCCTAGGACAGCCAAGCCATCTGTCCGGAATCCTTCCCGGACCTTGCTTATTCATATCGCTTGATTGTGTTCAAATAATAACACGTACGTATAAACTCTAGAAACAAAATGTCTGCATACCAAAAGTGGAGCAATATCAAAAGTACTATACTTTTAAGCAATTTTCTATATTTATAACGAATACCAAACGATTAAATTTCACACCAGAGATCGCTAAATATCATCTGAACATATTGAAACAGAGCGATCGTTCCACTTCTAAGTTATATTACCCAAGGTGGATAACAGTACACTGGACTGGACAGTATAACTGCAGTGTTGTTTTATTACAGTGGTGCCAAATAAAATCAAAACAACTAGGTAAACAATCAAATGATATTTTTAAATACTAACAGATTAATTACTTGAAGTAAATAAAGTTAGTTTAAAAATTATTTAAAAAAAATAACTTCAGAAAAAATTTTATTATTCCATCAGGAATTATTTTTTATATTTCATGAATATACCTTAGGTGTTGTTATCTATTTTCTTCAGAAAATGTATGTTTAAGGATCAGTGATTGTTTAAATAATGTGTAGAGGACTCTTGCAGTACAATCATGAAACAAACAATTCAAATGATGACAGTTTAGCCAAAACAAACGACACTGATTCATTAAAACTTATGTATTCAAAAACCTTCTTGGTAGGTTACTGCTGCCTTATTCACCGTAAACATGTATCAAAAATTGATGGTTAAGAATTGAAATGGAGCGCAGTAAATCATCTTCAGGCCGAGGAGGGAAAGGCAAAACACCCCTTTTTCCAGCCGATTTGTATGCATTGGGATCAAAGTCTTCCAGTGATTCTAAGCCTCGCCCTAGCACTAGTTCTATTAGTTCAAAAGTTGTTTCTTCATTAACTTCAGGTGAATCATGAAGATAATATTACAATTAATAGTAAATATTAAATTTGAGTTATGGGTTTTCTATTCTTTAATTTGATCAAAGTTGTATTATTATTACTTGTAAACTTGAATGTTTTAAAGTTATTAAAAAATATCTTTAAAAATATAATGGATTATTGAATTTTAGAGCGAGATAAAAAACGAGATGGTCCTCCGATTCCTTCCATTATCCCGAGTAAGAAAAGTAAACTTACCACAGCTGGCATTGCTTCTAGAAATATTACTCCTTCAACTGGGTCTCTTATTGGCAGTTCATTACAATCTTCTACTGATGGCTGGGAATTAGTTGCTATAGAAGTTGATCCTAGTGATATAGTGACTTTAGTACTTGAAGCATCCGAAGCTGATGACATTGAGAAAGTGGTGAGGCATCTCATTTTATGTTTAATAAAACTGACGCCATATATCAGGATGACAGTCATGTTGATATTTTTTTTATTATGCCATTGTTAATGTAAAAAATTGGCTAAAGTTCCATACAGTTCATAGCACTAATAGAAAAATGATGTTTTATTCGATTTAATCTCTAATGTGATATATAGATCATCCTTCAACATTTTAATCTGACTTGAAATCTAAGTTGTATTTACAATGGAATTTCCACTTAACAGTTTCAGTAGTTCAGAAAATTTTTTAAGAAATAGTGATTCAAATAAGTTATTTTAGTGTAGTTACTCTAAATTTAATAAAAAGATTTCACATAAACACGTGAAATAACAATGAATGATCAAACAACAATATGAAATGGGAAAACAAGACTAAGATCTTTCAACTGTAACAAGCGCTCTTCGTCAGAGTCAAAAACATGTTGGGTCAGAGTTAAAAACAGAGTCAGCCGCTTGTTACGGTTGAAAGATCTTAGTCTTGTTTTTCCATTTTACATTGCGGTTTGATCATTGATCTAAATTTAATATGTATTTTTCTGATTTATTTCAAAAAGAATAATTTTTAAAGTTTTATTTACTTACAAATGTTTAACAGCTGTGAGAATATTAGTATAAGTCACTTAATATCCGAAACACCTTAGATATGTGTAGTTCAATTTTTTGAGATGAAGAAGTGGATAAAAGAAATTTGGAGGTTTGATCTTTACCAATTTAATGTTTTGCGTACAACATTTTGTGTATTCCTCTTGAAATTTGTTAGTCAGTTGAGAGGTGGATTTGTTGCAGATGGCCAATGTTTGTGGGGCCATTAAACTGCTGAGGAGTCAGAGATTCAAGCCAGACCCCGTACTGTTTCAAAGTTTAGCTTACTTAGCTAAAGTAAAACCATCTATCTTCACTAATGAATGCATTATGAATGCCCTTTGTTCTCTTCTTAAAAGGGATGCTGCTTTCGCCCTCAAAACAAAAGGAAATACTAGTACGTTGTATTTGGCGATAAGCATTCTAACAACTGCTTATATTGACATTAAAAAGTGGCCAGAAATATTTTTGAAGGTATGGTTTTTTTTCAATTTGGTTACTTCTATTTTGAGTGAATAGTGCTTAAATATGTAAGATATTAAGTAAATATTAAGATATGTGGGAATCTTATATCTCTCTTATGCCTTTTAAGAAATGTCATGAAACGAAAATATTAGGTATATCAGTCATCCATGTTATCATTGTCCCTTTAGAAATTTTAACATTCCTTCCTTAGTGTGACCGTTGAAGAAAAATGTCATGTACCACTCATGTATTTATAAAGTAAAATCACTAGGGTACTTGAGAAATATGGACAAAGTTTTAACATAAACAATGTTGTTTATGTGTAGACTTTGTCTATAATTTTCAATTAAAAGTAAATAGCACACAGTAACATACCCCAAAACTAGTTAATGAATCACAAGTTGATCGTAAACCACCATCACCATATTACTGATTTGATCCTCAGATTAATTGGTTGCAAACTAAAAACCCATTTTGAATACAACCATATACCCTAAACTAGGGGTTCTCAGCCTTGTTTAGCCCATTTACCCCCTCGCCATTTCCCACAATGCCATTCCCCCACACCCCTATTTTCCCAAGGTAGTATATACACTTTTACAACTTTACACTGATTATGATTATAAGAGAATTTTACAAATAAAATGCTAATTATAATTATTGATGGATATATTAAATATTAATTCTATCAATTTTTTTTTAAAATTATAATTAAGAGGTCAAAACCTATAATAGCTTTCCTCACTCTGTAAACCTACTGTGGTCACAATTCACCCCCTGAAAATCCTAAATTCACCCCCTTTGAAAACCCCTGCCCAAACCCTTAATTTTGAGAAAAAAGGTAAACAAGCAACTATTTGTGATAAAAATGAATAGCTACATTAGTAGTTTAATGTTTACTTTTTTTTTCATTTTTTATAATACATTTGATTAAATTATAAAATATATTAATTTTATTTATTAATTTTTTATTTATTTTATTTTATTAAATTGCTTATTCTTTTTTATATTTTGATATTAATAGAAATTTTTACTGGTTTTATTTTATAATTGTTCTATATTTTTTTTATCTGAAATGATAATATAATGTAATACATTATCACTTCTATTAAAAAAATAAGCAGTGAATTCCTAAAATAACTGTTAGAATATAGGTGTGGTATTTAACAAATGTTTTATTTTTTAGTAATTTATTTAACATTCTTTTAATTGAAGTTCATAAGTGAATGTGGCTGGAGTGGTTTATTTAAATTGACAGATGATTTGATATATGTGATATTTTTTTAGGTTTTTCTAGAAGATGCTCAAGGCGAAAGGATATGGGTTGATAGTGAACATAGTAAACAATTTGTTGAAAATATTGTAACAAGTTTATCAACGAAAAAGATTCCATTGACAGTAAGTGATGTCATTCCAACATTGGAGGATGAACCGGCTCCTTCAAAACCGGCTACAAATCCTTCCCTGCCACCACCAGTTAACAGGTTCTCCTTCAAAGTTAATTACATATCATTTTCAGGTAATGATTGCGTTCGTTCTGAATCAATGGTTATGCGTGAGTTGACCTAAAGAAACTCCTCCTTACATCACAATCCCAGTCATATTACCATGTTCCAGCCTCTAGTAGTCATTCTGTCAAGTAATGGTCGAACTCAGTCGTGATATAACTTCAGTTGCAGCCAGTGATTTAGTATACTGCACGTCTTCTGACGATGAAATGCTATGTTACTGGTATTCCTAACATTGCAGATGATTGGTCATACCTACTTTAATTTCTTATCATGAGTAGAGTCCAGGGAAAGACTGCAATCTTCAGTAAGCTCAAAACTCAGTCATTATGTCTATAGCATATTGCAGAGCGACTCAGATCGTTCGCGTTGCACAGTTTTAGCACTCACGTTTCGTAACATGAAATTTGTTACTGCTACTAAATTGCAGCATGATTGGTGCTCCTACTTTAAGTTTTTACTCATGAGCAGCAGTCCAGGAGAAAGAAATTCAGAGTCAAGAATTCAGTTTGATAATGAACTGCTTCCTCATCACTAATCACTCTCTTTACTGACTTGTAAGTTCTTTCCTCGGTATGATTTAGCGTAAGAACTTGTTTGTTGATTTTTTCTGCCTGTTCATATTAAGGGCTGAGAATTCCTCGTTTACAAAATTATTTATTCTTAATAAATAGTACATCCTCAACTCTGGGAAACACCTTTTCAACGATGTCAAATACGCAATACATTCATATGCTCCAATGAAATTAAAATCAACTAACAAAACATACTTGCCACACCTGTGTATTTTCAAAACAAACTTGTCTGTGAAGTTAGGAAAATACAGCTTAAAGCCCCATAGCTTCGCTTCTGTACTGAATTAATTATTAATCCATTTACAGCCTTTTTTTTTAAGTTAGGCATACACAAATCTATTGTCAAAGTTTCAGCTCGCTATGCCTCATGGTGGTTGAGTTTACTTGTGACAAACGTTTCTGCTTTAAACGTCCATAACTTCACTTCTACGTTGAATTTCCAATCAATTCAGAGCCTATATTTTAAGTTAGACATACAGAAATCTACTGTCAATGTTTCAGCTTGATATGTCTTATGGTGGCTGAGTTTAATTGTGACAAAATTTTGCGGACAAACCGACAGAAATTTTTCAAAGGGTGGATTCGGTTTCTCCAATGTATGAAACATAAAGAAAACTTGAAATGAGTCAGTTCTAAGCAATGTACAGACAAAATCATTATTTTATTTATATAGATTTTTTAATCATGGTGTTCTTTTAAAAAAATATAACAACAAACGGAATATTTTTATTTTACAAATATATATTAATTAATTGATAATTTTTAGATAAATACTTTGTACCCGAGCCAGAGGCCTATCAATATTATTGCCACCCAGAAATACATACCTCTAATCAAATACAATTTCTTGTCTTTGTCATAGGTGTTTCTCTAAGATTGCTCCTTTCATGCAGTCAAAAAATAAATACATTTAATAAGTCATTATTTTTGTATAGCATTAACTAAATTGTTGCAGGTTTAAGTGGAATAGGGATATTGTTGAAAGTATTGTGTTAGAATCAGTTAAAGAACAATTGTCGAGAAAGCAAGGAGCGGATTTGATAAACAGAAACTTCCTTCGGATGTTGACTTCTGTTTGCGGATTGGCTGAAGTAAGTATGATGTTAAATTTGAAGTATGAAGTGTGTCATTGTTTTAGGTATAAACGAATATGTACGAATTTAGTAGATATTATTATTGTGTATTCTATCATCATTCGCCAAGGGTAAAGTTGGTTGTCGACAGATACTTTGTAACGGTCTCTACCTTAAATCTACTTTTTATCCTTCAAAATGCAGATCTCCCAATGTGGAAAGATCCCGTGAATATGGCTCCCTATATAGTCTTAACAATATGGGCTTCGATTAATAAATGAGTCACAATCTCTTCTCTATATAGTGGATGTGGCTTATAAAGGTTAATTTTCAGTAGTGTTTTAAGATTTGTCCTGTCTGTTTTTGATAGATATCAAAGGTGGGTATGTTTTTTTCTACACCGCTTTTTTAACTATATAAGGAGTGAAAGTGCGACTTATTTTACACCGGCACCCATAGAAACCAAGGATTGAACCACATTACGGAGGGCGCCAGTGGCACTTGATATTATAGTGATCAAGCCGGTGTATTTGGCATGATTTTAGTCACAGTCATTTATACCATGATGGTCATATTGGAGTAATTCAAGTGAAGTCGTTAGGTTGGGTAACCACTATATGCAGAAATTACTTTTTGATATACGGTAAAACGAACGAACATTAAATTTAAAAAAAATACAGTTGTCATGCATTTAGCGTTGGAGGGACATTAATATTACATCTTACTTATTAAAAAAAAAGTCACAACTGTGTTTCAGCTTTCCTTTTGCTCTTCACTTATCAAGAGGACTGTAATAATGGTATATTACTTTTATGAGATCCTATATATTTCGTATATATGTATTCAGAATTCTAGAAAGAAAACTAATCTTTCTAGGATTATGAAGTTTGGAAATATTTCACAATAAACATCTATTAAGTCGACATAAAAATTTTATTGGGGAATTTATAGAGAGAAGGATGTTTTTAAAACTAATCCATACTGACTACTAGTCCTTGTCAAGCTTTATATTTCGTTTTGAAATCTGCCGAAAACTTCGTCAAGTCGAAATGTTATATTACTTCCTATCTGTAGTATGAATAATTTCTTGACCTGCTCATATCTAACAGTATTAATTGATACATTTTTATTTCGTAGGTGAGATTATTAGTTTCGACCAAGCTGGAAGCCTGGTTACAAAACTCAAAGTTGATGAGATCAGCCCAAGAGCTACTGATGTCTGTTTGTGTCAATTCCACAACTCACACTTTGACTGACGTCGAAGTAATTAGTAATCTCATTAAGTTGAGATTGAAAACTAAAGCTCTCGGAAACTACTTCCTCGCTTGCATAAGGTATTTATTAAGTGCTATGATAACTTATTGATTGTACAGTTATTATGTGGAATTATAGTGCAATCAGTTATTATGTAGGATTTACTCATTCTAGGGTACATAAGTTAATGATTCATAGTTTTCTATATGTGAAGACTATTTTATTAACATTTTTACCCTACAATTGTACAGTCAATTATAAGAAAATTAATACAACTAGAAGGCACTACCGCTCACATAGTGTTGATACTTGTATATTAGAGCTTTTTCTTTTTAATTTGCATAAATTAATACTTAAAGACCATGTATCACAGTTTAAAAAGTATATGACAAAGTGTTAAATATGTCCTGTTTAGCAGTATGTCACTTGAGGTTGCAACAACCCCGCTATTTGTAGCTACGAACGACCATCGCTTGTTAACGGCCTTTCCAAGATTTCAAATTTTCGCTGAAAAACTTTTTTAACTTTTAATATTCTGCAGAACATGTTTCTGGAAATCTTACAATAATCCATGAAAACCATGAAGTTTCAAACTTTGTAGTATATTGTTTAAAAAAAAAAGTTGAACGCATGATTTTTTAATATAGTTAGTTTTTTTTAGGGAGCTTGTTTCTGCTCATAAGGAGAATTTACGAACTTCTTTGAAGCATACAGTGTACCATGAACTTTCTTCGCTTAGAAATCCAAACAACAATATGACTACATTATCTGTAATCTTCCAGTATGACCCAGGAAAGGCTGCCACGTTTTTATCTCACATATTTTTGGTTAGTGTGTTACATTTGCTGTCTTACTGTCTTGTAAGAATTTTAATATGTTTAAGGAGTATAAATTGGAATGGTTGACATATTTGTTCATTTTGATATACGAGGCAGTCAGGAAATACTGCTGGTGTTTTAAAAAATTTATTCGCCCTACAAACTGTAAGTTTTTACCTTAAAAGTAATTATCCTGGAGTATATTGAGATCTCAGCTCTCGAAATCTAGCAAACTTTTTCTAATATGCTTTGGTATAATATATATATCAAGTATTTAAGATCTTCAAGCAATGAAGACTGAACAAGACCTACCATAATAACCCTTTCAGTCTGGAGTAGGCTGAAATCAACTGTTAATCTCGTTGACATCAATTCAGTTCTTGTTTTATATCAATTTAACTATCGTTAGGAAGTTAGAATATACACCCTTGGTAGAGTATTGTCAAACTTATAGATGATCAATGTAATGATTTCAATTTGTTTTATTGTAGCTATGAACATTTTGTCCATTGTAACAAGTTTGAAATCCTATCCAGACGAATCCGACAAGTTGTTCTTATTTTGATCATCTGAGGGCCTGAGACTCATCGAACACGTGCCTAGCACTTCCCTTCGTAGCTATCCCGCTTCCATTTTCGTTTGTAAAATCAACCTTCGATTTTTAATTGCTTTAAATTTGTCCCATAAGACTTACTTATTAAGTCTCACTTCTATTTGTTATGGGTATTGTTTGACTTAAATCATTATACTCTTCAAGACGATTGGCTCATAGTCACATAGAATGCGATCAAAGGTCTCCACACCTTTCAGACAGTTTTGCAATATTACTGTGATGTTAATTACATCTTGCATTGGTTAAGAACCATTAGCGTAAAAAAATCATTTTCTGCATAACACCCCTATTAGTACGTGTAATGTATAAAAAAAAGTGTTCAATTCATCCTCTTATAACGTGCTATTTTTTTTTGCAATTTGATTACAACCAAATTAATTAGTGTGATCTGTAGTATCTCGACAAGGTTTTGAAATCAATCATAAGTAAAAAATTTTACATTTTATGGCAAGAAATACTTTTCCCGTTGTTTAAAAATCAGAGTTTTTTTCAGTTTCAGCTTCTGTCAGTTCCATAATAATTCTAAAGTTTCAACGCTCAAGGGGTAGCAGTTTGAGAGAAAAAAAATGTCTAACTTTACTTTTGATTAAAAAACTAATTTTTCCATGATGCAGTATTGCCCAAAAATAGAACACATCTATTGTGTAGATTCCAATTTTTGCTAAAATATAAACGTGATCTATCTATCAAATGGCGTGGCCTGTAGCTGTGGCGTACACAAACATAACTGTATGTATCCGTACACAAACATACATAATGGAAAAAACTTCATAACTGTTAGGACTTCAGAACATGTCAATCCGTGAAAATCTCGAGATCGAAATTTTTCATGATTGCTATACTTTACTTAGAGTAATGTAAAAATCTGAACATTCTGTGTCCATGATGAACTCTGTTGGAGAAGATGTCATTTTAACTGTAAAGTTACAATAGAGAATGATGTGATCAGGTTCAAACTTTAATAATTAGCATTGTTGTTGCTTGACGCTAATAGTGCTATTAACTAACTAAACTAAAATTCAGGATGAAGCAAGAGGCTAGCGTCCTTGCCTATTATATTGTAAATTACGATTTAATAGCTGGTTTTTTACATTAAATTTTTCTTGTGAGAGGTGTAAAAAAATCTTGAACTGAATCTGCTGTTTCCGAGCCTCTATAATTCCAGGTACCCTTTTAAAAGATTTGTAGCATAATTTAACCTCTGTAGGAATATCTGAGACTTGGGATATATAGTAGACCTGGTTGTTTAGAATTTTTCGTTTTCGGTTGGCAAAGAGTTCATGGGTGATATGTTCACCTGGATACTGTGACCCCCTCTCACCCTTTACTATTATCTACTGACTTCATGGCAATATACTTGTTTAAAACTCTTGCAGGAATTGTTGTTAACCAAAGAAGACTACCTCCGTTCGTTACGCATGCTCCTTCGAGAAATGGCTAGAGTGTTAAGAGGTGAACTAAAATTGCTGTCCTTCGTCAAAGGTCTTTTCTCACATGAAGAGACAATACCCAGGGAGTTAGATAATTCAAGGATATTTTCATCAGTTGCTGATCTAGCTATGCTGGCAGTGTTCTTGGTTATAATGCCCCATGCAAGAACTGATAAAAAAGATCCTCAGCAGGTAAATAACAAGTCTAGTTCATCCTTTTTAACTTGTACAGATTGTTTGATATACAATAAGTTTGATATTATAATACTATTGAAGTAGATGTAACTGTTATTTATTTAATTCGGGTGAGAAGAGTTTCAAATTTTATATATAGCTCTAAAATGATACATTATTATTTTACAATTGGATGTTTCCATTTATTTTTAACTTTACAAGTTTAACAATCGTTTTAACAATAAAATGATATTATTAAATAAATTTCTATCCTTACGAAAAAGGCGACTACTAAAATTTACAAATTTCATAACTCATATATTCTCTTCTTTACTGATGTCTAGATTTATGTGGACTGTAGAATGTTTGTGATTCTACGTATAAATGATTGCCTTATCATGAGTTAGATTTAGTTTAGTGGTATCGTAATTGTCGTTAGTTTCTAAGACTTGATTTCTGAATCTTGGTTAGGAGCCTAGATTTTTTTATATGAGGAATGTTGTGCACTAGATGCTTTAAATGTAGGGACCAGGGTAGCTCAGTGGTATGAGTGCTCGCCACTGGACTGATAGATCACAGGTTCGATTTCTCCAAGCAGGAAGTGAAAAAATCTGAGAACATTGTCCCTCAAAGTTAAGAAACCTGTACGATGTAACGTACTCGTAAAAAATCCCATGTCTAAATACAGTTAAGTTAGATAAAATGTAGGACTCCTAATGTAGAATCAGCCCAGTATTGTTAATCGTTCAGTACTTTAATCGTACCAAATAATATATGAGCCAGACTTTACGCACCTATAAAACACTAAAAAGTGAAAACCTATTATTGTGGCATTAGAAACCAAACAAACAACATATCTCAAAGAGGACGTAGAACCAGGTGTTGTACTGTTGAGACCTCTACTCTAATAAAATTGTGATCTTGAGGAAATCAAAGTTTGGGACTCCCGATGTAGAATCTACCTGGTAGTGATTCTTACCCATAAAGTATAATATGTGCCAATTAGCAAATCACCCATGGATTTAAAAGTCGGTTGGAAAAGAATAAGACTACCTTATTACTGTTTTAACTGGGGTCTTGGTAAATGACTGTCTGTTATTTTAACTAAGAAGTTTTTGTGAGTTCCCTTTTGTTATTTGCAGTTTGAGAGAATGCATCACGTTGTAAGTCAGATACAATGCGAGGCCGTCACCTGGCTGCTAAACTCCGCAATCCCTGTTTACAGACCTTCTGCTGCAGACTATGTCCACATTCTGCATAAGGTAAGGTATATTCCTGCACTCAAAATCAGGTTTTTTTTTCCTTATTGGTTCGATGTTCATATATTTCATCCCTAAAGATGTTAAGTGCTTGAAACTTCTAGAATGATTAAAATTTATTCATTTTTAAGATTATTTTTTTCAGTGTAATCATTTAGTAAATCTGTAATTTCTTACCATAATTCTTGAATTCCTTTGACTCCATGTAATGTTGGTTTTGTTAACTGAATTCAGTATTATCTATTCAGAACTTTATGAAGCCTTTATAAATTTAATATAATTAATTCACATATCAGGAATCTGTAAAGAATAGGTCTGCAATATGAAATCAACTCGTATGTAAGGTTTACTATTTACAGGAAACTGCTTTTTTATTTCCATTCACACTCTAATAACCCTTTTCCATTTCTTGATTGTCCATTCCCTTTTCTTGAAAACTATTCCATCCAGCCTCCAGTTTCTATTCTCTTTTCACTTTCATTCCCTTAAAGATTCACTGAAAATTGTTTTTCCTCCTTATGTATTATATTGTAGCAGGCTGCCGTGATGTTGACTTTACATCTCCATGTTTCATCATGTTCTCGCTATTAGCATTACCATTTGGTTTAGTTTCATTACCAAGACACTGTATTCTATCATACAGCACATTTCGTAATTATTTTTCAGGTTTTACTTCTTGAACCTCCAGACCAATACACGAAAATTGACAACTGGCCTGAACAAGACAGGCCCATATTCATGAGGATGGCAACTGAAGCTCCAGTGCAAGAAGCAACTCTCATAACTCTGCTTGCTCTAGGTAACGAGTTCATTTCCAATATGTCATGCATCATTAAGTATCTTTCTCTTCAATGAAACAAAGATTATAATTTTTATTTATATGTTTAAAAAAAAAAAATTTTCTGGAATAAATTATAGTCTAGATGACTTGTGACAATCCAGAAACAGCTTCAGGAGTGCCACTCTGTTTAACCCGAAGTTCTTCATCAGTTTCGTGGCAATGAATTAATCAGTTTCAAGAGTGCCTATCAGTTGTAGTTCTTCAGGAGTGCTAATATGGAGAACATGAAATACGACATCATTTTAGGGTGTGTCAATCTAGCACGAGTACTCCTTACCTCTCCATTCTCTAATTGATTAATAGATCACAGAAGATGTAGTAATGTGTAGTCATGGTCGGTAGCTGACTGATAAGTTAACTATAATGTAGATCCATGAGTAGGGTAAATTATAATTAACAGTATACTCGTACTTGCAAGACTAACATCTTTTTTTCAACCTTCCGTCTATTACTTAGTTTCTTTCATGTAACCATTTATTAAACATTAATGTAAATTGCTATTTATGTAATTTAAAGATTTTATAATACTTTTCAAATTTAACATATACTTCTAAGATAGTACTACATTTCAATATTTATAAGGGTTGTTTTCAGTTTGACAGTATTTCTTTGGATGTTTAGGTGTTTCAAAGGAGTATCCTCTGTCTGCCCAGGACGCACTGGATTTCACAGAACAAATTGTAAAGAGAGCTGCCGCTGTAAACAATCCCGTTTCTGAACTCTTGTCTAGTGAGTTTTTTTTTGTAGCTTTTTCTTTAATTATTGTTAAGAAAAAGTATTATTTAATTGCAGTTATTTATATAGATTAATTTTTTAGTTGTAGAAATCACTTGTTTTTTTTTCTTAGTTATAATAGTACTGTAGTATTTCATTACATTGTGCTGTTCTAAATAGATTCAGGATTAATACTGAGTATTTAACATTTCACCACTGAAGAGAGGGTCTTCTTGAGCTAGGATAAAGCCCTTAACATCATTAAAACTTGTTCATGTATGGTAAGAGGAAAGTAATAAGTATTGTCCTCCCTGTGAGTAAACAGGACTATTATGATTAGTAGGAGGAGGGGGAGGGTGGGAAGTCCAGAGGATAGATAAACTGTCCCAAAGGTCTCATGCTTCATTATCATCCCCACGACAAGTCAGCCTGATATTTGAATAAAGAAAATGAGATATATTCACTTAAAACTATCAAAGTTTCCCGTAATGGTGGTTTCACCTAGGATTTGCTATCTGAATGGACTATCACAGCACTGCTAGCCAGAAAATGAATGAAAGTTTCATCAACTTCAACACACTTGTAATATGTGTTGTAATGTGTAACGCTGAAAACCTGTGACAACTCGTGTAAAAATCACTTAGCTCGTCAGAAGTAACGAATTTGTATTTAAAGAGCGTAGAATAATAATTATAGAATGATTGTTACATCCACAGTTCAACCGCTTCTTCGTCAGTTTTCCCTACATCCAAATAGTAAAATGTCTGACTCTTGCAATAGAATATGACAGTACTGTTTCTGGTCTCACACTGGTTGTGTTGGTTCAAAGTTCAGCATATATATCTGTTTCCTCATGGCCTCTTTGTCGAGGGACCATTTGATCGCAAGGTCGTTCTGTGATCAAAGACCACATGGTACCTCCCAACAGTCCCAAACTTGCATGGAGTCGTGGAAAATTCCGTTTTCATTATTCTTTGACCATCTGAACAAAGGAAAATACTTGACTCTAATGCATCTCCCATCCGCAATCTGGTTGCCATTAAAATGAAAGCACTTATGTGATAAGTATTGTACAGATCAAACAAGACGTATGTCATCATACAATAATCGAACAAGCGTTTATGGCCCTATTTATACCACAAACATCAATAAAGTGTTTTAATGTCAAGTTCGCTTCATTATCTATAACTATGTTACAACTTTTTAAGTTTTTTTGAACTGAGGACCGTAATAATTACATTGGAATCTCAAATTTGTGTATGTTCCTTTGTATTTTTTTTTCAATATAGACCTTTACTTTCTGATTGTATCTATTTATCTCAAAATTTTGCTACAAAATTTAGTATGAGTTTGCATTCATGCTAATTTCAACATTACATATAATAATGGGTTTGAATTTAATTGATATTGAAGTCGGATTGGACTTTAACTGGAATATGAAGTTCTGATTCCAAGTTCCATCTTTTCCAGTTAAGGTAGTTAATTAGAGGGTCAGTAGGTTTTTAAATGCTGATTTCTGCAAACAGTTTATCTGATCGGCTTGATCAGAGACCCAAATCTTGATCATCGGGAGACCCAGAGCTGTTATATTTAGTGAAGTAGTTTAGTTCAATCTTAAAATCTATTGGATATGCTATATTTGAAAGTTCAGGAAATAGAAGTTAGTATTTATGATTTCTTTCAGTTGAAAAGGTGAAAATAGTAGACTTAGTGTTGAATGCCTGCGCATACCACCACCCTGAGAACATCGAGCTGCCTTCCGGATACACTCCTCCTGCGCTGGCCATTACCGCCCACTACTGGAAAGCCTGGACGGTGCTTCTCATCCTTGCCTCTCACAACCCCTCCTCACTGGGCGCCCTGGCCTGGGAAAAGTATCCAACTTTGAGAACTCTCATGGAAATGTGTGTCACAGGGCATTTTGTCTTTCCCCCTGGCTTTGATGATCTCCAAATGTTAACTTTGGAAAAGCAGAGGATTCTTGAATTTGAATCTCACCTGGCAGCTGCTTCAACAAAGGTAAGTGGGTTGAAATTAGTGCTGACTTTTTGTATACTTGAAGAGATATCACAATGAGCTATCTATTATTAATTCATTCTCATTTGGCTTTAATACTTATGCAAAATCAACATATGACCATTTCAGTCAATCGAGACTCAAGATTCTTAATTTCCTTCCATTTGTAATAGTTTTTCGATCACCATTTTAATGTAATTTCGCTCATGGATCATAAACGGAAGTGACATCCGATTGAAGGAACGTGTTTCGTTTCACCAAATAGTCCATTCAGTGGACTGAACGTATTTGTACAGTTCTTATTGCTTTCCTAACTTTCTACATCAGTTTTCGTCAATTTTTTTACTGAAATTCTCTCTTCGTTTTACTGTGCCTCTCTAGCCTGTATAATAGTAAATATCATATATAATCGAGTAGAGGTGGATTACGTTTTCATTATTTTTCTAAAATAAAGCTATGTGGTCGACTATTACATGTTTTATTACTGTTGTTAGGCTGAATTTTTGCTAAATTCCAAATTACTGAGAGGTAATTTATAGAGATGTCGAATTGCTCTAAAAATCTATAAAAATAAAACACAGTGTACTATATTAGTATTTTTACAGATTTTACAATACACGCAGGTAAACGAAAATCGTTAATACAACTTGAAGTCACATTCGTGCATATTAACGCTCTAGCTGATCGTAGTTAAAAGTTAAGATATGAAATTATAGTAACTTAAACCATATAAAATTCCACAAAATTACCCTAAAGGATTGTTTGATTAACTTCCTGTTCGAAATTTTTTTCCAAATGGTACCACCGTGTAGTATAGATGATTTGAGCACCATTCTTTGGAATTACTGACAGATGTTACTGACATAGAAATCTAAGGTAATCTTGTAAGACAGTTTTGCGGTCTTATTTCTACTCACGGATTGATACCATGTTGACAAGTGAAATACCAGAATCAATACCTTGTATTCATATGAAAATATGAATTACATGGAAATTTTAAGATTTTTTTTTTTGCCAGAACAAGGGGGGTTGACTTTTGCTTACTTGAGTATAGACGGTATTCACGAAGTGTGTTTAAAAAATTACAGGGTCTTTATGATTTTGTGGATTGTATCAGTTTGAATTGTGCGATTTTTTTCGTTAGTAAACATGCCTGAAAAGTATCTGTATTTGGTTTGCTGTATTAGGTGTTCAGTAAGTTATGCAAAAAGAGTAAATTGTTTAGTTATGATGGGCGTGTATATTGGTGACGTATTTTGAAAAATATAGTTCCATGCAATAAAATGGAACTGTATTTTATATATTTATTATATATTTCATATAACTATATACAAAGAAGCGTTTATACAAGAATGGAAAAATGCACAACAGTGTTTTCTAAATACTGCTTTTGATGATATTTATTACCAAGATAAAGCAAGAGTTCAGGAGTCCGTAAAAACGTTGAAGATGAACGACCTGATTGCCAGATATGGTTCCATATGACCTTTTTTGTGCTCAGAAGGGAAGATAAATTAAATGACTATCGTTTTGGAAGCACAGATGAGAGAACTAAATGTCGTTGCAAGGATCTAGTTGCAGAAGTGTTTTGGGCATTAAAAGGAGGGTAGAATAAGTGCATGGTAACTATTGGGGACTGTTTCGGAAGGAATAGTATTGATGTAATAAACTTATAAATAAAATGATAGAAAGTTGCCGGTTTAAAATTTTAAGAGTCACGGTTCTAGATGATAAGGATATTAAACTAAAAATCAGTATCAGGACTCCTCAAATATTTATCTTGTAGAATTCTAGTTTTGTCCTCTCAACCGATTTAGTGATTTTAATTCATCAACTGGCTTCCTAAAAATCACCCACTATTTGAGGTCATCGCATCATTGATTGGCAAATAGCTGTTTGCGAATGAAAATCACAAATATTTTCTAATTGACTGTTTAGATGGAAATAACTGAGTGCACCTCTCTTCTTCTGCCTCAGTTGATGTCTATGGATCCCCTTGGAGTAGCCAGAAGACCACCTCCACCTACCTTGGATTACATCAAGTCCCTCAATACTGGACTTCGACTGGGTCATCTACTCTGCCGATCTAGGAGTCCTGATTTCCTTTTAGATATCATCCAACGTCAAGGACCCTCGCAGAGTATGCCTTGGCTTGCTGATTTGGTCCACTCATCTGATGGCTCTCTCAAGTAACTTATAAACTTTATTTATATCATTCTTGAATGAATTCTTTTTATTAAATATATTCTTTTTAACTGTATCTGTTTAACAGTCACCTACCAGTACAGTGTTTATGTGAATTCCTTATGAGCTGTTCCCCCAAGGAGACGAAGTACCACGAACTACTTGCCCATCTGCAGACTCTAGTCACTTCACCTCTCAGGGACCCAGCCTCGGCCTGCGAAGTCCTTGACTACTTCCTTCGAAGACTTAGTTCTCCCACCAATAGAAGCCTTGCTATTTCTGTAAGTTACTTTACTCTTTCAATTATTTGCGAATAATGTGATTCATGAGGAGACGAAGTTGTTCTTAAATAGGGTTCCTTAAACTACCAAAGCATTGATTACGTTTATATGTATGAAGTGTTCATTTGTTTTTCTGTACTATGTTTGAAATATTAAATTGACTTATAAATAATATTACATTACCATTGGTAAATTTTGGTGACTATTTTGTCTTTGCTACTCCTGTTGGTTCGAGCTATATTTATCATTTATTGTCTTTTGCTACAAATTTTGAACTTTTAATCATAGACTTGGAGTAATAAATATTATCTATTTTTTGTACCAGAAAATAAGAATTAATGAAATAAAATGTAATTATTTTGAGAGAGTAGATATTTAAAATATACTCCTCAAGATTTCACATATACACGTGAAATAACAATCAATGATCAAACCACCATTTCCCGTTTCATATTGTGGTTTGATCATTGATATGTATATGCTTATTAGTGGAGAGTTTTTGCAGGGTTTGAAGTTGGTCCTTTCACCAATTGATGACGGTGTGATTGATCTTGAGAAGTCCCAAGAAGAGAAGACTGACACGTTCTGGTTGACAGGCCAACTGCCTTTGCTGCCCCACTTCGCTTTCGCTAAGCCCCAGGTGTGAAATGATGACTTCATGCTCTTACTAGTGTGCATCTATTATTTCAGAGATATTAAATGTTGTTTTTACTTGTTAGTAAGCATACTTTCGCCTATACCCCCACTAAATTTTGATTGAGTAAAAATTTCTGTTCAATGATGTCAGAATTGATAGGGTGGGACTATATTTGTTCATATTTTATTTAAAATAAATAATAGTAAATAAATGCGATATTTAGTCACTTTGGAGATTTTACTAATTCAATATTTACCTTTCTTTACCGTGTGCTTCCTCTTCGTTTAATTATGTTAAAATACACAAAATGTATGTCATACTATGTTGTAAGGCTTACAGATATGTCTCTTCAAGCCTATATCACTGGTTATTGAGCGGAAAAAAATATTTTTCATCACTGAAATTACTTTTCTTTGCATCGATATTGTCTGAAGGCATTTCCCCTTGTAACCAATAACGGATTATATACCGAATTTTATTCTAATTTGTCCATCTTCGAGACCGTAACTTGTTAATAGAAATTTACACGCTACCACAGTCTAGTTAGAATAAAATCTGCATACGTATACAGTGATCATTACGACAATATAAGAAATTAATCTTGAAGTAATATAGGGTCCTCAAAACACAAACATCTGGAAGTTAATTTTTCTTCGTGATTTCAGTGCAATCGTAGATATAAATTTGAAGATCTGTAATTTTATTAAATGTGATTAAGAGTAATAATTGTAAGTGTTTTTACAATGCCTTCTCGATTTGTCTGCAGTTTTTAGTAAATGACGTTAATTTTATTTCAGGTCATCTTTTCTCTTCGAACTGCCTGCCAAGTTGAAAACGACCCTTCTCTGGTGACCGCCTACTTGTGTTTCCTTTCGGAACACGCAACAGATCAACTCTCTGACCTGTCCGACCTGGTCCTTGACATGGCCACGCTCATTGTCGAAAGAAGTACTATCATGAGTGCCATCCTTCCTCAACTCCATGAACCCAATCAAGCTTTGGACGCTTTCGTGTCCATATTTTATAATTATTTAATGAAGGTCTGTATTTCTTAAAAATACTCACTGAAATGTAGGAAAAGTAATGTAAATAAAGCATGCTCCCTGGACACAGTGAAGTTTTACGTTGAATGCAACATTAAAAAGAAGAAACAAAACATTTTCGAATTACAGTGTGATGAGAAAGAGTTGCCATACACAAAGTATAGGAAAAAATTATTTAATAATTCAATTTTTTCTATAATTTTTGTTGTTTTTTTAGAAAAATTGTATAACAACAATTTTACTTCAAAAAATTAGGTGAAGGAATAAAAAAAATGCATTTTTTATCCTTTAATCTTATTAGTCATTAGACTTAACAGAGAATTATTTAAGCGGACTGAAATGTGTATTCCAAACAAATCCGAAATTAGAGCATATGAAAAATGAAAAGAAAAGCTAGTTAGTTGTGTCCACATTTTACATCAATGGGTGTAACGTTATAAATAGCCTTTTTCTATAAAAAAGAATTGAATATTCTACATAAAGTAGAATCTTAAAATAATTTTTCCTATGTACTTTTGCATCCCACTTGACAACCGCAAGCTTACATTTCAACGATTTATGAACAGCGTTGACTCCCTGTCGGCTGTCTTAGCATGACACCGCTATGCTGAGTTGTGCTACCAAACTAGATTCTTTGATACCAATATTAGGAGTCTTGACTCAATATGTATATACCATACACTCAGTATATGATTTCATTGTGGCTCACCATAATAAAATGTATAGCAGAATACTAGGCAAATATATGAACCAGCTATACTTTCTTGTATACTTTTGTAACGAAGAAGACTATTAATATCTTATCTGACAGGACATTGGGGTGAAATCCAATACTGTATAACCATTTACCCTCTAAAACGTTAGTTGGACAATAATTTAAAATTCCATCATAATTTTTATTTTATTTTTTCTCGAAATACATGATTGTATAACTTGATCATAGTAGGCGAAAAGAAAACGTCCCTCCTCCCTCCTGACTTCGAATTCCGGAATACACTGTTTTTTTACTAATTTGTTTTTATAATTTTAGGCTCGAGAACCTAGGAAAGAGGAGTACACATGGTCGGAGAGTCAGGACCAAGTATTAGTATCTTGGTACACTGGGGAAGAGTGCACTATTCACATTCTTGTGGTACATGCTGTAGTGATTCTCCTGACCTACGGTCCCTCCAGCATCACCAAGATCGACGAGTACAACGCCCTACTTGAAATTTGGTTTCCTGCTGATTTAGAAAAGGCCCCTAAGGTGAGAATAATTTGGAGCTGTTTAAATAAATAAATTAGATTGTAACTATGAAATCTGTTTACCTGTAGACAATGTTTACAGGTGAGTAAAGTGATAAATTTCACTATCAGTTCAGTTCATGTTTCGATAGAAACTATGAATGAACATGAAATACAATAATTCACAAGATTTAGATATACCATTTAGCTGAATGTAGTGTTAAGTGAATATTACCAATCTTTCCACTTAGACGAAGACATAATTTCTTTCATGAATGAAATCATTGTGTAGACCTCTTAGTCATAAAAGCGATTTTATCTGAATTATTTGGCTTATCCAGCATCACCAAGATCGACACCAAGACCATCGTGGTGTTCAACAAAGTTTTTGTATTATATTTTCTTTGATAACTGTCTATAATATATTGATTTTGATACTGATGGACCAATCTTGAATATATATAAAATAATTTATTTAAACGAAATCAATAAACATGGTCTGATTTTACTATCATTCGTCCAAGCATCATCAGGAGAAGAGGTAGGCTACGATCACTTTTCAAGATGATTTCTTGGTTGAAATATATCACAAAGAACACGTGAAACAACAATGTTGAAACCACAATAAGAAAAGGGGAAAAAAGTCTATGAACTTTCAACCGTAACAAGCGTTCTTGTCAGAGTCATAAACCCTTATCTTAGTCTTTTTCCCTTTTCTTATTGTGGTTTGAAGACATATGTAGATGGTATTTAAATTCATTTATTTAGCATGCTCCGTATATATGTATATATTACATGGATATATATATATATATATATATATATATATATATAAATTTAAATTACACAAAGCACGACACAGAAAAGAGAATACAAAGAAAACTTACAGAATTCAATATTTCGAACTGTTGTTCGTCATCAGGAGAGTAGACTAGTAGAGAGGACGAAGTGAGAGAGATCTCCCCACGTCGAAGAACGGAGCGCGAATGAAGAAATAAAGAGTCAACCGAAGAGAGCAGCACTAGCGTAAAAAAGGAGCTAGGCACTAAACGTCGGAGAACGGAGAAAGCAAAAACAATAGATAAAATTATAAAATTAAAAATTATAAAAAAGGAAATAATAAAAAAAATAAATAAATAAAATAAAAAATATATATAATAAAAAAAGGAAAAAAAATAATAAAAAAAATATATATATATATATGAATATGAATATATAAGTTAAAAATAAAAGGAAAAACAAATAAAAGTTAACGCTTCTGATTTAAACCGGGATCTGATCGGGCCCCCAATAACCATATGTGGGCCTCCTCAGACGCTCTTAATGTCAAACTACGGTCATCAGTGGTCACTAGCTTAATGATTTGAACAGAAAAGCAGTCATTAAAAGAAAGGTTATGGCTGTTGGCATGGATAGCTACAGGAAGCTGTTTGCGCTGACCGACCGAAGCTCTATGGTTGTTCAAACGCTCATTGAGCTTGGTAGAAGTCATACCAATGTAGAATGCTCCACATTGTCTACAGTTCAGTCGGTAGACGCAATTCCTGGATGAGCAGGAGGTGTTAGGTGGGACGCGGAAAGAGTTGGTTGGTGAGGAGAAGAAAGGTGAAGGGTTAACTAAAGGACAGGTAAGGCAGAGGCGACGGCCGCATTTCTCCATACCAGCACGCACCACCCCAATCCCAGGAGTTTCAAGGGATCTGTGGGAAAACAGGTTTCCTAAATTGGGAGGCTTTCTGAAGGACAGGCGAGGGGGTTTTCGGAAGACGGAGGAGGTGGAGGGGGAAGAGGACAGGAGAGGAAAAATGTCCTTGATGATATTCCCGATCCTATGGACCCCAGGAAAGAAAGTAGTTACGAGGAAGGGAGAACTGTTGGGTTCAGCGGCAGTCCTAGGAAGATATTGATTGGTCGCAGGTATTAAGCGTTTATCAACAAACCTGGGAGAGTAGCCCCGCTGGACGAATTTCTCCCTAAGTTTGTCGATATGACACTGTCGTTGATAGAGGTCACTGCAAATACGGTGTATGCGGATGGAGAGGGAACGAGGTAGGGACTTTTTTGTGTGGGATGGGTGACAACTATTGAAGTGTAGATATTGTTGGGCATTGGTAGGTTTTGTGTGTATGGAGGTGGTGAAGGTCCTGCCGCTTAGGGACACTACTACATCTAGGAAGGTTAAGGAGGTATAGGAGAAGGAGTGGGTGAAATTGAGTGATGAACAGGAAGTTTTGAAGGTTTCAATAAAAGTTTCCAGAGAATATATATATATATATATAGTTCAATATAAACAAAGAAACATAGAGAAATCAGAAGAACACACTTACAGTCTCTAATTTTCGGTTTGAACCGTCTTCAGGAGAGATAAGAGAGGGAAACCAAGCGCACTGGATCAGAGACGGTTGGAGACAACAGTGTTGCCGCATGCGCGCCCGTTCACAGAAAATAAGGTAGACAGGAATCAATTTATAATTAATTTATCATTTATAATTACATTAAATTAATGGAATATGAAAACAATAAATATATAAAAAAGAAAAAATTGAAAAAATAAGGGAAATTGATACAGAGAAATTGATACATAAGCAAAAGTACTGACTAAGCTATGGTAAAATAAAATAAAACTAAGAATACAAATAATAATAACAAATGAAATAAATTATTAAAAAAAAAAAAAAAAAAAGTGTGAAAAGGCAAGGAACTTTTAGACATTAGACACACTTTTTTTTTTTTTTTTTTTAATAATTTATTTCATTTGTTATTATTATTTGTATTCTTAGTTTTATTTTATTTTACCATAGCTTAATCAGTACTTTTGCTTATGTATCAATTTCTCTGTATCAATTTCCCTTATTTTTTCAATTTTTTCTTTTTTATATATTTATTGTTTTCATATTCCATTAATTTAATGTAATTATAAATGATAAATTAATTATAAATTGATTCCTGTCTACCTTATTTTCTGTGAACGGGCGCGCATGCGGCAACACTGTTGTCTCCAACCGTCTCTGATCCAGTGCGCTTGGTTTCCCTCTCTTATCTCTCCTGAAGACGGTTCAAACCGAAAATTAGAGACTGTAAGTGTGTTCTTCTGATTTCTCTATGTTTCTTTGTTTATATTGAACTATATTTGTCCGTTTTGGATCGTATTTCCAACGAAAAAAGTGTATATATATATATATATAGTTAACACATGAAAGAGAAAAAACAAATAAAGACACACACAAAAGACTCACAACGATATTTCGACAGTCGTCGTCATCGGGTAGAAGTAGTCCCTTTGAGTAGCTGAAGCTAACTGAGTGGTAGGCCGAATGCAAACGAACACGCACGCACTCTGCCGGCTGCCCTAGGTAAGCTACTAACTACAGAGAGAAAAATAACTAAAAAGGACAAATAAAAGCAAATAAAAATAACAGAAGGAGAAGAATAGTAAATGAAGCAATAAACAAATTAAAAAAATAATAAAATACAAAAAAAAAAAAATTAAATTAACGGTACAAGTTGAGGCCAGGAGGAGAGCGAGCTTTGAGAAGACAGATAATTGCCTCCTTCTGAAGCTCTTAAAGTAACCCGAGAAGACTGAACAGGGATATGATTAAGGACTTGGACCCGGAAGCAGTGATTAAAATCCAGTCCATGGGAATTGAGAGTGGATAGCAATAGGGAGGTTTTTAGCGTTGACCAACGGAAGCCCTGTGACCATTCATACGTAAGTTGAGCTGCGTAGAGGCCATACCAACATAGAATGCATCACACTGGGTGCAGTCCAAACGGTATACGCAATTAACCGAGGTGCATGAGGTGTGAGGATATATATATATATATATATATATTATATATATATATATATATAATTATTTAGTAAGTCTGTTTTAGCGGGCTAGGACTTTAAATAAAAATGCTTCTTTTTGCTAACATTTTTCAGTTATTTTTATGAAATATATTTTTATGTATTTTACATCACCCTCAGAACAAAAACAACAAAAATACATCGAAACCTTGACAAAAAGGAGTATTTCAATTTAAAGACCTAGCCCTCAAAAACAAACTGACTAAATACTTTGTTAAACGAAGAGGTAAAGAATATATCAAGAGTACATATATGTATAACAAGATTTCACAGTATAGAGCTGAAATAAAAATCAACGCTTACACCGCAGTAAGAAAATAAAAAATTTGACTAAGACCTTTCAACCAAAACAAATCTTCGTCTTCATCTTGTTTTCGTCTAAAGATCGCATTTCTGATTTTCTTGCTTGGGTTAAACGTTTATATATGATTATGATAAAGTTTCTTAAAAAGTCACTACTTTCATTAACGTTTCAAATCGTACACGCTTCGAGTCATGTTTCCTTGGTTGTTGCGTAAACTGTCTACCTTCTTTACTGTACTTGAGCTTATTACTGATATGTACACCTTCATCAGGCTGCTTAACCTCGACCAGGCCAAGCCGCCCATTCCCCTCTCCGACTCCCTCATCGACATTCCTACAGGTATCATTCCAACAAGTCACTGCTCTACAATAGTCCAAAACTTATCTACAATTTATCCTTAAAACACATTAAGTTTTAACATAAATGGCTAGCATTCCTCCACTTTTTCGCCACTAGATTTTTCCTCCATAACGCATTGACAATTTATATTAGTTATGAATGTAAAATAATTTCCATTGGTCGAGAATATTTCGTTTATTATTATGAAAAATAACTAATAAAAACTGGGATTAAAATATACAAATCAGTATAAAAATAATTTACAGAAATATTGGAAACATATTAAGACATGAAGAAATAATAGTGGAAAGTGTCTGCTGTTTCATATTGTGACTGTACGAGGAAATTCAATATTACAGAGAGAAATGGATGTTGAAAAAATGTTTAATTTAACTTTTATTATTTCATGACACATCCCCACTAATATGAGTATATTATAATATACACTTGTCGGTACGATGAGCAGTTTTTTTTTAATACCTGATCCTATGAAGCTTAGTCTTGTTTTTTTGAGCTAGTTTTCCAAAAATTCTTTGACCTCATCGTTGTTACTGGATTTTTGTACACGTAATGCCTCCTTGTATTCAGAATTGAAAATTCGAGAGAGTGCAATTTGTACTGTTGCTGAGTTAGCATCTACCAGCCGATTTTTTCAATAGTTTCTTGGGTCAGTTGAGAGATGTGAGAACTACGACATTTTTCTTTCATTCCTGGCATTAATTTGTTCATCGAAATTTGTATTATACACTGATATTCCAGACAATCGCAAAACACAACACCTTGGGTATCGCTAAAAATGGTTCCTCTCACAGTGACGTGACTTTACCCACTGATGCTTGTATTTTGAATTCCTTTCGGACACTGAGCTGCTGCGCTTCTATTTCATGATTTGTCTGAATGATGAACTCAATTTCATCACGCTTTAAAGTCTTGTTCAGAAAAGAGTCACTTACTCTTTCATTAAGCGCTTTGAGTCTTGTTTCCTTTGTTGTAGCGTAAACTGTCTACTAGACTGTACTTGAGCTTATTACTGATATGTACGAACTGTGACAGCACTTACTGCAACTATATGTTTCCCATATGTTCAACAGTAACATGTTGTTTTTTTTACGAATAATCCATTAAATTGTGCCTCAATTGCTTTTTACCTGTCTAGGGAAGCCTAAGTTAGAGCCCAGACTCGTACAAGATCTTCTGACTTGTGAGCAGGGTATTTCTGCGATAGAAAGGTTATTCTTACTGGGGGACAGCAAACCAAATCCTGCTGTTGACAGAAATCTCTTCAGGTCCCTTCAAATGGTATTTACAAGCAAGTCAATCTATTATTATAATGTATGAACTTCCTATATTAGACATTCCCCTTACCTAGCTTGATAATAATTTTTGATTAGCCAATAGCTTTGTTATTTTCAGAATTTTTATACATGCTAACTTTCATTTGCATACTTCTTCTATATAGATGTTTGGAATATATAATATATGTTTATAATTCAGAATTTGCATATATTAAAATGAAAACATACAAAAATGTATGAATATGTTTATCAAATAACAAAAACAAGACTGAAAAATGCCGACAAGAACTCATCTGTGTTTTGGCATTCGCCACCACAACTAGACCCACTCACATCATATCGCTCTTACTTCTTTTTGGTTTCATGAAATTCCCAAACAGTTTTAATGGCAGTTTCATGAAATTCGCAAACTATTTTATTAGCAGTCATGATTCCAAATAGAAGGGGCATTAACAATCCTAATTCAATCTACAACCAAAGAAAAAAAAAAACAGAGAAAACAATCCGAAGAGAGAACTTCCTCTAGGGGAATGTTGGTTGGTCCCCAATTTGAAACCTTCAATGCATTGTTATGACTTAATTTCAAATATTCTATTGGTTTATCATTTTATTGAAGACATTTTAAGTCTGCATAATTATGACATTAAATCACTCAAAACATGACACAGAAAAAAGGGAAAATTCAAACGTACTGGAACGGTGATTATATTGAATTGATAAATTCAAACTTATTTACGATGATCATGGTGTCATCGTCATACCGATGACGAACAATAATTAGAAATAGTATTGAATTTAGTAAGTGTGTTTTTTATCTTTTTTATGTGTCGTGTTTCGTGTGATTTAAAGTTTTATAGTCCATGTGGACCGTTTATTCAATAATATACGAGGTGTATAAATAAAGTAGTGAGACTGGCAACGTCGCTTTCGATCTGGCAACGCTGGAGACGCGTGGCCTTGAGTAGCGTCAGGTGCACGTGTGATGCGCCTCCAGTATGAATCTGAACTCGCCACAGTCATTTGTTTGTCCGTAGCGTTGGTTTTCGTGAAATGGTTTTTTCTTGAGCGTTTTAAAAATGAGTGACCTCAAAGTTGAGCAGCGGTGTGCAATCAAATTTTGCTTCAGACTTGGACATAATGCAACCGAAACTTTTGAAAAACTTCAGGAGGCCTATGGAGAACGTGTTTTATCAAGGGCACAGGTTTTTCGGTGGTTTAAGGAATTTTCAGAAGGAAGAGAGTCGATTGAAGATGAACCACGAAGCGGAAGGCCTTCAAGTGCAAACACCGATGAAAATGTCAACAGAGTACGGAACCTTGTGCGTTCAGATCGACGCTTAATCAGCACTTCTACCGTGAGGTCCTTCAAAGACTTCGAAAAAGAGTCCTTCGTGTGCGGCCAAACATCAAAGACAAGTGGGTGTTGCATCACGACAACGCGCCCTGTCACACTGCCATCTCAATAAACGAGTTTTTGGCCAGTAAAAACATTCCTGTTGCTCCTCCAGACCAGACTTGAGTCCTTGTGACTTTTTCCTCTTCCCGAGATTGAAAAATCACCTCAAGGGAACTCATTTCGGGACACTACAAAACATACAAACTGCTGTAACCGACCAGCTGAAGGCCATTCCAGAATCCGAGTTCCAGCAATGCTACAATGATTGGAAGGACCGTCTCCAGCGCTGTGTGGCTTCCGAAGGGAACTATTTTGAAGGTGACAATATCACATTGTAATTATATTTGAATAGAAAATTTAAAAAAAATCAGTCTCACTACTTTATTTACACACCTCGTATATATATATCCCCAGATGCTATCCCCAGATCATTGTCCATACGCCTCCATAAAATTTGTAGCAGAATAAAAGATCGTTCCTTCCAAATAGATTTATTTAAACAGAAATTTTCTGACCGAGGATATCCTTCTAATTGCATTAACAACCGTATAGTCCCTGCAGACGTTCATCATAATTCAGGTCCTAGGAGGGATCGCAGTGACGCGAATTTCCTCATCACCACTTATTTTCCTAGTGCTCATAGGCTGGGTGCAGTTGTCAGGGAGTTTTTCCCTATACTGTCTTCTTCCTCCTGTACTTCTTCAGTCTTTAGTGAGGCACCTTCCATTTCCTATCGCAAACCTGCTAATCTTCAATCTATCTTCTCTCACATCTCTTCTCCTAAGCCTCCAAAAACTGCTGGTGGTATGGTTCAATGTGGACGTCGTGGATGTCTTACTTGTCCTATCATCAATCCTGTTCCTTCCTTTACCTCTGTCCATAGTAAACGCACCTACCCTATCTCTCACAAGACCTCTTGCTTGTACCTCTGGTAACTGCGTTTACCGTTTGGATTGCACCCAGTGTGATTCTTTTTATGTGGGTTTGGCTTCCACCAAGCTAAGCCTGCGTATGAATAATCACAGGTCATCCGTTGGCAAACGCAGTGACCTTCCCGTTGCTACTCATGCCAGTTCTCACGGACTCAGTTTTAATGACTGTTTCCGTGTACAGGTCCTGAGGCAGATTGATCAGACTAATTCGAAAGTTACTCTGAGAGCTTAAGAAGAAGCACTTATTAGTCTTCTGGGCGGTAGATCGGCTCCTGGGCTTAACCTCAATCGTTGATTTTTTTTTTATTAAATTATTTTTTTTATTTATTTATTTTATTTTTTTAAGTTGTTATCAGCTTTTAATTTTATTTTAGTTAAATGTCTTCATTTTTTAATTTTTATTTGGCTTTTATCTCTTTATCTTCCCTACTACCTTTCCTCCGAAAGTTGGCTACACTGTTTGAGTGCTTCAGTTCGAACGCCAAGTCAGTCGTTATCAGCCTTTGGAGCTATTCACTTCTTTTCCTGAAGACGAGGACATCGAAATATAGTAGTGAGTTCAGTGATTTCCTTTCTATGTGTTCTTTTTAAATTCTAGTTTATATATATATATTCAAACTACAATAAGAAGAGGTAAAAAAAAAACAAAGATGTTTCAACCGCAACAAACGGTCTTTGTCAGAGTCAAAACCCAACTAAGAGGAAAATTGGGTTTGTCTCTGACGAAAACAGCTTGCTATGGTTGAAAGATCTTATTTTTTTTTTGCCTTTACTAATTGTGGTTTGAGCATTGATTGTTATTCCACATGTTTATTGTG
Source organism: Hermatobates lingyangjiaoensis (assembly GCA_026182355.1). NCBI lineage: Eukaryota > Metazoa > Arthropoda > Insecta > Hemiptera > Hermatobatidae > Hermatobates > Hermatobates lingyangjiaoensis. The sequence goes on from JAPFBL010000881.1 coordinate 1,611,893, forward strand.
AAATGTTATATATATATATATAAAATTTCCGTATAACAACTCTAAGTTGGCTATCAACCTGGGCAATATATATAGTAGATTCAATAATATATCGACCGTTTGATAGAATAGGTGTGTTCTCTAATCGGGATTCGGTCAATTTTCTAGGATAAAAAACCAAACTCTCGTTGCCAACGTTTCAGTTTTATTTAAAACCTTTTTCATAGGCAGAAGTAAGAATATAGAATAAGAATGTCTAGAAGTAGGTTTTGTCCGGTTAACATTGTTGTTCCTTTAAATAATGTAAATTTCATTTTCTTAGTTAAAAAATTCTTACTCTGCCTATGAAAAAGGTTTTAAATAAATCCGAAACGTTGGCAACGAGAGTTTGATTTTTTATCCTAGGAAATTGACCGAATCCCGATTAGAGAACACACCTACTATATATATATATATATATATATATATATATATATATATAATATATACTTTAACACATATGAAAGAACACAGAAAGGCACTACAGAACTCACTTCGATATTTCGACATCCGTCGTCATCGGGAAGAAGTACAAAGTACTCGCGTTGAGAAGAAAACTGCTACTGGCCTCCGGAGTAACTCGCGGAACCACCGCAATACTGTCCCCCAGCGGAGGAGAGGAAAAATGGAAATCCCTCCAATATTTATTTAAAAAAGAAGATAAAAAATATTAATAGGAAATAATAATGAAGACAACAATAAGAATGCAAATAAAATTAAAAAAGGAAAAGGATAAACAATGAGGGGAAAAACAAATAAAAAATAAAATAATTTACGGTAGAGGTTAAGACCAGGAGGAGGGCGAACCTAAAGGAGGCATATGAATGCTTCTTCAGACATGGGAATTAGACTCAGGGATTTGTTTGAGGATTTGTACCCTGAAACAATCATTGAAACGGAGGTCATGGGAATTAGATTGGTTAGCTATTGGTAAGTAACTGCGCTGACCAACGGACGCCCTGTGATTGCTCATACGTAGGTTCAGCTTGGTTGAAACCAAGCCAACGTAAAAATTATCACATCGAGTACAATCCAAACGGTAAACGCAGTTACAGGAGGTGCAAGATGTATCAGAAGGAACAGGATAAGAGTTGTTACTGAGAGGGGATATATATATATATATATTGGTATATTAATATTAATATATTAGATTAGATTAATTTTAGATATTAGATTAATAATATTAGAGCAAAATAATCTCTCAAAACTATTAGACTGAATGTCTAAAGTACTGCATTCTCTCGAGGATTAGGTCCAAAATAATAACAATTAATCACCAGTGAACGTTTCGCCGAAAACGTGTTTTCTTTTGCACATTGTATTTTTGTTTTCTGGTCTTCGATATTCTGTGGCGGTACTTTTCCAGAGTTACTTATTTATATACTTTTAGCTCTGATAATGCCTGACAATTTTCGCTGATAAAAAAATTATTAAGCATTATCTAATTAATGGTAATTAATTGTTATTATTTTGGACCTAATCCTTTAGAACCAATTCAGTATATTAATAGTATTTCTCGTACGGATTTTAACCAAGATTTTGAATGATTCTACTTTTTTCTATAAAGCTTAGCTTTGTGTTAACTGGAAGTACGATCTTCAGGGAATCTCGTGAACCTAATCTGAGAAACTCTAAATTTATCTTTTTTTATCTGACTGAGGTACAGTGAACCAGTACAACGTCACGAAGATTATTTACATTTATAAGTGTCTATAATTTGTTGTCTGTCTGATTAAACAGTATTTATGCTTTTTTCCCCTGTTCTGTTTTTAGACAATTGTCAATGAAATAAGAACCATTGAAGGAAGCGATTTCCTTAACTCCTTGGTTCACTTCATGGCTAGAAGAGTGATAGGAGAAAAGAATTTCTGTTGTGGCCTACTGGCGAAGCCTCAGTATTCTAGTCCCTTGCTTCGACTACTCGTAGCCCACAACCCTGACACTGTCAAGTTAACTTCTGTAGCCAAGGTATGCATTTTCATTTCTTAAGTCACAAGTAATATTCGCCGCTATTGAATAAAACTTATAATTTTTCTCATTTTTTTCTGTAATAATTACATATATAGATTAAACATAAATTAAAGAGGTACACATTAGATTAGTACATTTTTTATCTCAAATTTTTGGTTTAACAGTTATTAGGAGGAAAAAAATCCGCCGTTAGATCGAAAGTGAACAACTGCTAGTGCTGCCACACACACTCCCGATCAATAAGTGTGTACATTTATTAACTATCAATAATCAAACACAATATGAAATAGAAAAATTGAATTTAATTTATTAATTTATTTACTATATTCAAGTAGAAGTAATGAAGAGGTGGAAAGGTAGCTGAGTGGTAACGTGCTCGCCTCTGGACTGGTAGATCCAGGTTTCAATACAACTCTGACCCTCAATTTATTCAAATGAGAGGTGAAAAAATCTGAGCACACCGCTCTTTGGAGAGGACGTTAATCTGTTTTGGTTTATTGCCGTGTGCCTATGCCTTTCGGCTATACCACGGAGAGAGGACGTTAACCGTCGGCCCCGATCCTGTATAGTGTCAGATACTCGTTAAGGACCTCTGCTCAAAAATACACTTAAGTTAGACGAAATTGAAAACTCCATATAAAAAAAAAATAATTAAAATCACAAATGGTAAATAAATAAGACAAATTATGAGACTGAAAAATAATAATAGAAATAATTATTTGAGTTTCACAAATTGAAGTGTTAGATTAATTTTTATTATTGCTTTAATTGGTTTAAGTGTGTTGATTGAATGTATTACTGATTAGGCTATCCGTTTAACTCTGTCCCTCCTATTCAGTCACAAAGACAGAAGAGCCGCCGTTGTCATGACATAAGGGTAGGGCCACGGTTCCTCCAGTTTACTTTTCAAATAAGTGAATTGTCTCCCTACTTGGACTTGTTAGTTTAGATGCCTTGTTGGGTAAGTTATTTTCTTCTGTTTGAAATTCAACTGAAATACGGGGGTTCCAAAAGTCTTGCCCACATTTTGACATTGAATATCTCGGAAACTATTAAAGATATAATAGTTTAATCAAGCCGACAACACACATCAAGCCAATAGTCAAATTCTTGCCAAACGCGTCCCAGCATTGCATCGTCAATGGTTGAAACAGCTTCTGTTATTCGTGCTTTGAGTTGAGGAGCGTCCCGTTCTTTTAGCTGGACATAAGCACCCATCCGTTGTGAATTTACTATGCCATCTCACTATGGACTTCCTGTATGGTGGCTCCTTTCTGAATTTTCGGCGAAATGCACGTTGAACAACAGTGCATGACTCAGTTTTTGCAAATTCAAGCACACAAAACGCCTTTTCCGGTTGAGAGAACCCATTATTGGGTCTGAAAAGAAATAAAAAAATGAATAGCCTTACAAAAAACTTGATGTAATTAGCTTTAAAATAGCAAAACTTTTATCTTAATACCATTCATAGTTAAGGATTTATGAGAACTTCAAATTGGGTCAAGACTTTTGGAAGACCCTGTATGTTGCTGGATATACTACTACTGCTGTAGAAGTTAGACATTTTCCTATGTTCCTGTATTTTATGATGATGCCTCGAATCTTCAGTTTAGTGTTACTTTCTCTTTGGTTCAGCAGTGGTCTACCAGATAGCATGATTTCCTTTCGTGTGGAAGATTGGACATTTAAACCAGGATCCTAGATTTTTTATGGATTTTATATACGACTTATGACAATGTCATACTCGTAGCATGACAATGTCATGGTATTTTTCTTGTTTTTTTTTTACCCATGACCTATGAATGCCTATATTAACTTCAGAGTAAATATGTAGCAGTATAATTATCTAATTAGTCACTCAAGTACAAATGATGTCATTATATGTACAAACAAGCCAATAATAAATTAAGTTGTGTGCAATAACTCCGTCCAGTCGTTCTCATGTGTACTATAATTTTTTAATAAAAGTTATCAATATTTTTTTCTTTTCAGGCTGTTTTAAATTACGCTGATGAATATCCAAAGGCTAAACCATTGACCAATATTTTAAAGAAATTCGTTAATTTTCATGACAACTTTTTCAAGATGAAAACTAATGATGAAGGTAAACTTATTCATATTTATACTAAATATCCTTTTTAATTAAAAAAGAAATTTTTTAAAAATTAATAATAGAGTATTTGTTCTTTATCCATTAAAGAACAAAAATTTATCCATTAAAAGTTGAATGAATGAAAACAAGAAACAAAGTTAATTTTGATAGGTCAGGGAGATTGACTAGTCTTGAGGTATCTTTGTATTTTTATGTTTTTAAATATATAAATACATCCCTTATGAAAAATTGCTGCTAATGTATGAGATGTAAGTTTCGGTTTATTAAATCTGTTTTTGCAAAATATTCAATCTTGATTATATTCAAGTATGACGGATGTCTCCTCAAAGGTTGAGGTTCGAGCATATTCGTTTTAGATAGAGCATTAAAGCTGTTTGTACATAACATTCATCCATTCCAGCTATTTCATACGTTGTATCAGGAAAAATAGATAGGAAATTTTAGTTCCTTTTCTAATTTTGAATCAAACTGAAAAATTAAACTTCTTGTTATTTCTTTTATCTAATCTACCTGTGAAGACAGTATAATCCAAGTAATTGCAGAATTAACATTATAAATGCATATAATTCTGAAAGAATGGGATGGTCATTTCCAGTAAATCATTTTTTTTTGTTTTCAGTTAAAGTTTCTAATGAAGAAGTTTTAGACAATGCCATAGAACAACTGCTGCAGTCTACAAGCCCTCAAAGTGGTCATCTGGTAGATCGACTTGTTCAGTTAGAACCTGAAATTCTTGGATCTTCTCACAAACTGCAGGTTATTTAATTTGATATTTATAAAATTCTGCTTTAGAATTAATTGTTGCACTGCAATATAAATGTTTTAATTAAATTATTGCTACCCCCCCCCCTGTTCAAGTTATGCTAATTGGTACATTAATGCATTTTCTATTAATTTTTAGGGGATTTATTTGTGAATTTAGACGTACAAAATTTACTACTGTCTTCCTCCATTTATCTTAGGAACTATGAGTTAGTGCTTGGGTCAGACCGTAGAAGTGACCCGATGAGTGTAGTATCGTCACTCATGAGCTGCTGCAGTTCTTTCACTCCTCTTAACATCCATGGTGAATGAAGTCTTACATTCATTATCGCACCCTTGACTTAACCAGCTTTGTAGTAAGCTGAAATGTAGATTCGTTCGTTATTTTTGGAAATATTGAGTTATAACTGCCTTCACTATTATACTTGGTTGTGAAAAATTGTATCCTCTTGCACATCCAGTACACAGGTTCTAACTTTATTCAAAGCCAACGAAGTGCTACAGAACATTAGTGTCTACATTTTGAATAAAATTAAAAATGTTAAATTTAGTTTTCTCTTTAAATTCCGTGAATCATACTTTCAACTGTTCTTTGGTTTGTATTTTAACTTTATATTTTACACGTTGATTATAGTTTTTCAAGCAAATAACCCATCAGTCCTGATATTTCTTGATATTGAGTCCTTCTGTTATCAGGGACTAAGAATAAAGCTTTAATCCCTTGTAAACTAATTAGCAATGTATTTCAAATGTGTATGTGAAATCTTCAGACTAAAAGTTTGACACACTATGGGTAGTATTCACAATAATGAAATGTATTCAAAGTCAATGCTTTCACCTTTTACTAGCACAAAAAGCTTTAAAGCCTGTAAATGTGAGCGATGAAAAAAACAGAAAAATTTTGTACTTTATATTAATATGGAAAAAATGTAAAAGTTATTTAATTTTCTCTAAAAAAAATTAATTTGTTTTATTAATATGCAGTTCAATACTTCTTGATGTACCTTGATAATGATCTTAAGTAAACTCATAAAGTTTGTAATTATTAGTATTTGGTTTTGTCTAGATGCGCTTGTTGTTCTCTGCAGAGGATAGAAACACTCTTCACTGTCGACCTTATCTTTTGACACTTCTAAGTCATCACGCCAGCTGGAAAACTCTTCATCACTGTACTGATATGCTTCTCACCCAAGATGTCATTCACAAGTAAGTTTACTCGCTCAATTAATTTGCAAATTTAATCGACTCCTAGTTTCGAAATATTCAAATGGAAAATTAATTATTGCAGTTAGTTTTTTTATTGGTCTTCTATTGATCATTTATAAAATTTAAAAGTATATTTCCTGCAATAATATTAACAAATATATATATAATAATTAAATGAAACGGCCCAATGGACTTTTAAATAAAAACCAATTAAAATGAAGGTAGCACACATATAGACACAGGAAAAACTCACTTCTATATTTCGACCATCGTCTTCATCAGGAGACGAAGAGTCCCGCAGGACTCTTCGAAGTTCCTGAGAATCCCATTCGATGATGGGTCCCATTCAGTCAATGAGTCCTATTTCGATGATGCAGCCTTTGAGAAACCGATCGGACAATTCTATCAACAAGTTACGAAAGTACGTCGGAAGTTTTTAATAATATTATGTTTACTAATCTCTGTGGGACTAACAGTATACAAATATGTTTTAGGTACGATCCATCTGCAGTGCTTGATTTTCTTCAGTCTTTGGTTTGGAATCCCAAGCTTTGGCAAGGAAGGGAAAAGCACACGCCGAAGCATTATGTTCCAGAAGATGTTCTCAACCTTGATCTAAATCAGGTCCGTTATCTCAATGATATACGTATTCTTTTTTATTCCTTTACCTTTGTTGGCCAGTGTAATCTAAGCGTTCATCAAACAACGACAAATTTGAACAAAATAGCACCAATCCCTTAATGTGCACGGAATGTTACTGTGTTTATATGATTTTTTTTATACATTTCCAAAAATAAGGGATTTATGAAATAAAATTAGTAAAGAAATAAATATTTTCCCTATATATTATGTTAATTTTTCATGTGGAAATTTGGAATTTATACAATTGGACAATTTTTATAGTGACGTATTGGTGGTATACTTTTCACTGAGGTAACTCATTCATTTTAGTGACTTTCTATTGATTTAGTTTGAACAATAACCAGGATAAAAGTAAATAGTGTCGTCCAAAAAGCAAATTAAAACAAATTTTACACTCTACAATTATTAAATCTCAACACTATCCTCAAATCTAAAATATCAAGAATCCCTTGATTTGATATGATTCTTATGACTTGAGAACGCCAACATTGGGTATCATTTCTGCTCCATGACTGGAATACTTGAACGACATAGATTTATAATAATTCATTCAAATCAATTAGAGCTTCTCTCTAAAGCTCTAATAAAAATCAAAGTCAATCTCAATAATAATTTTGTTATTAAGTCTCCCTGGTCTTTAATGGCTCTTTCACTTTGTATGAATTTTTCTTTCGTTCTTAATATTTTTATTTTTTAGTACCTTCTATCGTACTTGTTTAGCCTTTTCTTTTTTAAAATTTTGAATGATTGAATCTTTTATTTACCGTTGAACTGTTTTGTTTTGAGGATGCCTCTTTTTAAAACCACACCTCCAAGTGTACATTTGTTTACCATTTTTTACCTACTTATTTTTAGTAGTTTTTGACACCTTACAGGGAGTCATTGATTTATGATTTTATTGTTTTTTTTGAAAATGTTGTTTGCATAGTTTTGGTTATATATTTTTTTCTGGAATAGTAATAAGAATAACTAAAGATATTTAATTAGTCATCTTGTAATGTGCAATCATTCATTTCATTTGGTTATCTGATGTTTGTTTTGCAGTTGAAGTGCATGGTCGATTACGTTGTCAGTGAGAGTATTCTGCTTGAAGAAGAAGGAAAGACCTCTGACAAGTCGAAGACAGTTAGTGCAAGACTAAACTTGCTGAACCAGTCGATACGAGCCTCTGGAGTGTCGCAGGCACCCCAGCTGGCCTCGCACCTGGCCAGTCAGGCCACTGCTTCTTCAGGGTAACTCACTGACTTTCTACTGATATAGTACGACCAATAACCAGAAAAAATAGACATTGTTGCCCAGAAAGAAAATTAAAACATACTTTTCACTCTCATTTGATCTGCATGTGGAGACTGATGACTTTTATTATTCATTCCATCACGTCACTTTTATTATTCATCCGTCACGTCTTCGCATGACGTTTAATCATGTAAGAGATAATCATCTGACATTTCATCACTGGGCTTATAACATTCACAATAAATAAAAAATCTGGAGTGTCCTTTTCAACTTTAGTATAAGTAAACATAATATCAACATGGTGTAGCAAGGGGTGGGGCGGTCCGCCCCGGGAGGCACGTGCCAGGGGGCGGCATTTTGAGGGGGTAAAATTAGAGAAAAGAAAAAAATTAAAATAATAAAAATTCTAACGTAGTGCAATCAGTTTTACTCATTGTAGGGTAAAAAGCTAATGAAATGGTCTCCACATTTAAAAATTTAACAACAATTATAAAAAGTTAACAGAAAATCTGAAATTTCGTACCAAAATGAGTTTTTATGGTCGTAATTGTTTTTATATTTTATGTTTGTACTGCTGTTTTCAAACGGATTTTTCAACCGTAATATTTGCAAATTAAAAATAAAGGTATTTTAAATTTTTCAAAAATATCTTTTTAAAATGGTTGAAAATTAAATATATTTGCTAGCGTAGACAGGTAATTTAATTTAAACAATTTTTTTTTATTTGAATATACGTTTTTGTTTTGTTGTGAAAACCAAAAAAAAAATCTTTGGTTTCTTTGATATGACTGTGTATGTATACGAGTACTGTAATAAGATGTAAGTCTGGAACCAACGACAACAGTCTAAGATTAGATTCTTGATTGTAATTCCATGAAAATGAATATTTTCTGGACGTTCTGGAGTTTGAATGTTAACGGCCATTCAAAACTCAACTCACTCAAAAATCAACGACCAGTGGTGGGGGGGGCAAATCTTACGATCGCCCGGCAAAAATAGTTGCTTCGCATCTGAATACAAAACTCGTTGACAATAATTGAGTTTTGTTGTATTTTAATATGGTTATCGTGTAGACATAACATCAAACTAAAACATAATAAATAATATTTATATTTGTTTTAAAGAGACTACTTCACTTTATCAGTTATAACAAACCTTAAATCATTGATCTAGAATATTGTGACGTATTAATATTATCATTACTGGTTTGAGGAGTACATATTTCAGCAGAGGCTCTTAACTATTCCTCTCCTGGAGATACGTACACAAGATTTCAGTATCTCATTTGTAAAAACATGGAATCATTTGTTGAAATCAAACACTGAAGCTTCAGAACAGACAAAGATGCTCTAACTTCTAGATCACATCTAAACCTAAAGAATAATTTTCTACCTCTTTTACCAACTCCTAATAATGAAGAGAAAGAAGTATTGTATTCATCAAACATTTCAATTTTCGTTCAAGTCCCTAGTTATTGATCATACTTGTCCTCTTGTACACCAGTTCTAATGTTGTGTCTCATTCAATAATTAACCTGATGTATGTTTCTGACTTTTACAGAAAGAAAAGAGAGATGTTAATTCGCCTAATGGTTCAGTTATATATGAAAATACCTGTCTCATTTGTAAAATAAAGGATCACGAAAAAAAATTGATAGCAGAAGGAATTAGCATGTCAGGTGATTACCTTTCCAGTAAATCTTTAAACTCATGCTCTTAAATGAATGTGTTTTTTTTTTTAATATGTATTCTGAGTTGTACAATTCAAGAACGAGTTGTATATTTAATATAAGGACGCTTTATGTTTAATCAAACTACAATATTGTTATTTTTTTAATAATTGTATACTATTTACAATTTAATATTTCCAGTTTTACAAGAAAAAAAGCCCTTTCCCAAGTTTAAGTAACTATATTATCTATACTATCAATAATTACACGTTATAAACTAGATCTGTGAAGGTACCAGGATATGTTGATATGAAGTAAACAAAAACTAGGTCCAGAACCATATTGTGGTATAGGACAACACACTATACAAGAACCCCTTAGGAAAGAGGATAGAGAAAACAGGAAACAATACTGGATCTCTTCAAGGGTACAGACAATCAAAGATGCTTCTCAATAAGTTTGAAAATAGGCAAATCTTGGATTGTATGGAAAGGAGCAGGAATAATCTTAGGATGTTAACCGATTTCTAACGGGACACTGCAAATTTAATGGTCATCTGCGAAGAATGGGCATTATCAATGATGGTTTGTGCAGATTCTGCAAAGTGGAGGCAGAAACACCGTTGCATCTGCTGGCTGATTGCCAAGCTACTGTGCTACAGAGAGGCAGGTGCTTCCTGACACTCAACAAAACCATAGAAGTGTTTTTACAGTTGGACCCAGCAAAAGTGCTGAGCTTCTTGGAGACATTGAAGCTAACTGGGGTACTATAGTACAAAAGGGGGAAAGTACAATAGTTCTTATGACGCAATACTATAATCATCCTCAATAAATAAGTAAATAAATAAAACAAAAACTAGTTACTAAATAATCTAGTAATGGTCGCATTGTTCAATTGGTAGAACTATATTCTAAATAAAGGAAAATAAACATCTTTGGGTTAAGAAACACTATGTAATTCAGCTAACTACGTAGCGTTCCTCAGGCTAAGAACTTACATAAAAACTACTTAAAGGAATACTCAACACTATAACCTTACTGCTACCTTCACTTTGACTGACACCACCACTGCCCGCTCTCTCTAGTCAGCACTGATGCAATCCTGTTTCATATTTAATTTTATTTTTAAACTATTTGAATTTCTTCTCCAATCAACGTGTCGATGATTAATTCTCTAAACTTTTTAAGTTTTATTTTGAAGTTAGTTTGTTGGAAATGTCTGTTGTCATTGAGTATATATGTAATGTGACATTTTTGTTTAACTTACATCCATTTCAAAACCATTGTGCGTATTTTTCTTGAGGACTGAAGACATATTTAATGTCCCGGTCGAGAACACTAAATAATTTACGAGAATCAGATCTTATTTGATTAAAATTCTCAATATACCAGCTAGTATTGAACTTTTCTTTATCACTTATGCTCAGGTTCTTCAGGAACATTAATCTTATTTTAATAATATGAGTTCTTTTGAGCAATACGAGAAAACCTTTTTAGAATCCTGTTTTTTTTTCAGTGGTTGGGTCGAGTGCAATGGACGTCCTATCTCACAGACTCATCACTGCCTTAGCGTCCTCCCCAAACACTAAAGAATGGCAGAAAAAGTCTCTAGACTTCGAGCTTGCTGTCAGGAAAATGGCCTCAACCCATCCTCTCCTGACTTTAAGGTTTATAAACAATCTAGAATATTAAGAAAGCAGGTGGCAAATTGATCAGAACTTAAAATATTTAGAATTATTTGATATTGCTTTTTCCAATACCCACAATTTCAAGCTTTTTTAAGGGCAGAAAGAGTGACTCATTTGTTATTTGACACCATTGTTGTTATGACTAGCCACATTAGTTGATTTATTCTACTTGAGAACTCTTAATTTTCGCCTTATTCAAGATTATTGGGCTGGATTGTCTTGTGAGTACCTGACATCATAGATAATCAATAATTACGAGACTAATATCATAGGAACGTTTTAAAGCATTAACCACTTTCAGCTCTCAGTCATTTAGATTTCTGTCTTAAAACTCACATACCATCAGTTGTCTTGACTTTAAATTTTCAGAGGTGATTAGTTCTTTGATTTGACTTTTTTCTCGCTTTAAGCGAAATTGTTGATTTGAGCTAGATGTTAAATAGCATTAAGAAATAAGAGGTTTTTAACGTATTTAAATTAGAGACTTTCACTGTGTTTGAAGTGTTTTAATTGTTGGTCATTTCCTTTTATTATTCTAAATAGGATATATAAATAAATAAAAAGTAAAAGCCGCCTTTTATATAGCATCAGGTTATTGTTAAAGGTACCCAATAGATTGTGCTGTAATTTTGAGTAAGTAAAATGGACTCTTAGTAACATGATTGGTTCGTCCATAATAAAAATAACTAACATAAAACGAACAGTGAAAGTTTGTTAATGTGATGGATAAAATTGTTTAACAGTTGCAGTCCTCTAAAATTATACAAAACATACAAAAGCATCATTCATATTAAGATGTCCTTTTTTTAAAATCTACTTATGCTGTTTGTTAAGATAATGCCTTTGTTTCAGACAATTGCCCCTGATTGCCTCTTCCCTCCTGGGGCGTGTTGAATTAGATTGGAGTGCCTTCAAATCTCGCAATCACCTGCTCTACTTCCAACAAGTTTCAACCCTGCTTCCTCTTCTACAACCCTACTTATTCACTGAAAACTATCGAACGTCTTTCCATAAAATTTTAGATGTCTTCATCGAATTATTTCAGGTTTACTTTACAATAATCATGATGTTGAACGTTCTTTTGGTAGTAATTATACATTTTTTTTTTTTTATTATTATGATATAGTAGTATTGGAAAGTAGAGTCTCAAACTTAAATGTATCTCCCTCATTTAAATAACTCAGAGCAACATCTAATCGGCGTTTAATTATATTAAGGGGTACATTAAGGATCAGGAGGGGGCCTATTGTTAGGAGTGTTTTCCACATAATCAAATCTAGGAAGAGAAACGGAACCTGTTGTTTATGCTTCGAAGGAGATGTAAACCCATCAAGTCCCGAGCCTGGTACAATGTTAGATATCTCCTTTAAGAAACTTCCGTGAGGCAAAATCAAAGGCATTCGTCACAGAATGAACCTAGTACTGGCAACTATAGGCCATACAGTATTTTTCTGGATATCGAGCAATACAAACAGCATAAAAGGTGGTTCTTTAAAGATGACTTGTTTTTTCACTACACTGTCTGGGTCAAATTCTTGAACTTCGTGTTTCTCGTATTTTAGTCACACATTAGAGTGTTATTTGAAATGAATTGTCCACAAAAGTTCTACAATTTTAGATGCTCTTTTGTAATAATGGTTGTAATGCAATAACTTGATAATTTTAACAATTTCATTTTTCACTTATTATTCTTGACTAGTTTTTTTCTCATAAAATTTTCAGAATTATGGAAGGGAGCATTCACTTCAAGGACCAATGAACAGCCTTCTCACTCAGTTTACTCAACTCATGGAAAACTACATCAAGACCAGATATCAGGATGCTCAACATTATGTGCAGACTAAAGCAGAATCAATGAGGTATTGTTTTGTATCTTTTTGTAGTTTGTATGAAGTAAGCCACTTCATTATTAGTAAGAAATAACAATCATACATATAACTGAACTAAAATGATGTCTCCAGCTTCTATATATATTTTTGAAAATAATATCCAATAAATGAAAACATAAATGCTATGTAAACTGCAGAATAAAATTCGTCTTTGATTAAAGTTTACACTGCGTGTTCAACCGGTTTGGAGCCTATTAGTTTTTAAGAACAACTCTTTGACTTATGTATTATAATGTACTTCATGCAAACCCGCTTTAAAAATAACCTTTAGTAACTATATATTGAGGTTCAACTATTTCTTGATTCATGAACTTTTCAATAAATGCGCAATAAAATTGAACAAAATTACTCATAAATGGGAATGATCTAGTAACAAAATAAGATCAAATGGAAACGATTTGCTTTTATCCGTGTGCATTTGCTTTCCCAAATCTTCGCTCTTTAGTTAGTTTCCAACGTTCACAATGTGAAGGTTTCACCTTTCTACCCAATATTTCACGTTACTAGAATTACCTTGAGGTATCTACTTCAGACTAAATTATAAACTCTAAGTGAGTCATTATTCTTTATTTCTAATCATTAATTACATACAGTTATTTCTTTTTATGGAGTAATAGATTATTAAAATGTATATTAAACTTCAGTAAATTGTTCAGGAAAGTCTTATAGCATAATGTATTTTTTTTCAGACAATTGCAATCAGACTTTCCCATGATGAATTTCTGCGTCATCGTTGAAGAATCTGGGGAAGAGTTGAAGGTGTATTTGGTTACTTCAAACGAACCTGTTCTTACCTCCTCCTCAGTGGGAAGCCAAAGTCAGCCTTATTACTAACAATCAAGGTTAGCTCTTCACTTGTGCTCTTATCATACAATATTGTCTACATTTCTTCTAGAAATATGCGAATTTGAATATGAAAATTTAAATATATCATCTGTGAAGTAAGAGTTAATTTGCTTAAAAAAATTTGTTATTGTAATTATAACTTGGAAACTGAGAAAATATACGTACTTGAAGCTAAACCAGTACGGTGTACTAGAATACCAGCGCTATGGTTTATCATACTTTCTTGACGATCTGTCTATAAACTGGGTACGTAGTTATTGGATCGTAATCATTATTTGGAGAGCAAAGTTATCTCTTACATGCGTTTTGAAACTGTAGGTAGAATTTTTCTTATAATATAACTATATATTTTACTGTTGTCTATCTGAAAAGCTCTACAGTTACAAGTAATGTATCATTCTCTGTAAATGAAGGATCCAGTTCTTTTTGCGTAAACATGTACGCTGTTTGCGAGTGCATGTAAACAATGTGTAATACTTTACTGTTTTAAACAAAAGGATTTAGATTACATTATAGAATCCATACTGGGTTAAAATATAATGAATAATATAAAGTCTTCACGCAAAAGAATTATCCATTTACCCCAGTATGAGTAAATACCACACAATTACCTATTGCACAACTAAGTTACATTATAGAAGTATTTAGTTTGCTTATCTGTAGTCTCAATATACTTTATTGTTTGAACTGTTATATCCTAACTATGAATTATAAACAATTTGTCCGAGCATGCAGTTGGCTTACATTGTCAGTCACATTACAATACAAATTATATATATATAATTATCAACAGGAAAACGATCTATAAAGGACAACAAACGTTTCACAGTCAACTATAGACACAGAGTAAAGGTACGAACTCACTTACACTCTCTAATTTTCGGTTGAACAGTCATCAGGAGAGTAGAGATAGGGACACCAAGCGCACTTGCGAAGAGACGGTTAGAGACCCTATTTATATATATAACAAGATCTCACATAAACACGTGAAACAACAATCAATGATCAAACTACAATATGAAATGGGGAAAAAAGACTAAGATCTTTCAACAGTTCTTTCGTCAGTTGGGTTTTGACTCTGACGAAGACCGCTTGTTACGGTTTGAACGATCTTAGTCTTTTTTTCCCCATTCCATATTGTGGTTTGATCATATATGTATATAAGTTAAAAACGAAGAATAGTAAAACTCAGAGAAAGAAACACACTATTAACTCTAATTTTCAGATAATTCGTCTTCGGGGGAAAAGATAATGGGAGACTAAGCACGCTGGAATATTCCCTTTGGCTCTTAAGTCGCCTTTTGAGTGAAGTACAAATGTTACAAAAGACTGCCAATGCTTCTGTGACTTTGGGAAAACTTCATTAAGACCAGTTGTCATTTATCTCGCTTTCAAATTTCAGCGGTGCATTCTAATTTTGGCTGTGTTAGAATATTATAACGGAGTAATTAATAAAATACAATTTAGTTTATCAATTTTCGAGAGCAGTCATTTTTATTTAGAAAATTATTTAGAGATAAAGTTTTTGTTAATAATATGTGTATTAGGTATTGAGGACACCTGAGAGTCCAATGTGTTAGTGTGATTGCATGTATATATGGCGGAAAGCAGTGGTCTTATCATAAGCTATGAAACCTATTGGAATATGGAAAAACCGTTTGGATTACAGATGTAAGTGGGGGTCTTTCGTACCTCGAATATGCCAGCAGCAAGCGCCTTAACCTGTTGAAGCCCTTATTAGGCACCCTTACATCCTTGCTGACAAGCCCTGCGAGCCAAATCAGAAATCAGGCCCACAGTCTTGTTCACAAATACCTGCGCCACAACCCTGTCGCCTACAGGACCGTCTTCCCTGTCTTCATTTCCGCCCTCAACTCCGGCAATCCTGATGTCGTTCTATCTGCCCTACAGCGATTGCCAGAGTTTGCTATTATTTCCCAAGGTAAACTGTCTTATCAAGCATATATACTCAACATGAATTAAATTTATTTATTTAGAACTATAAGTACTTGTTTTAACGCTTCAGTTATAGTTTGTAGTTCTAGGAATTTCTTACCGGTGAAAAGTTTTTATTAGGTTTTCGACTTGGTTGTAAATATTTCGACTTGGTTGTAACGAATCCATTTAAATAAAATAATGTTAGGGTGAAACTTAATAAAAACATGTCCAATAACAGAAGTACAAAATCGTAAATGATTCTCGTAATTGATAAATCGAAATTCCTTCACTCACTAGCTGAGAAAATTGAAATCCTTCAGTTATATATAGTCAAGACTTAATTTCTATTCGACTACTTTTGACTATTTTTTTTTACTATTACTGACTGCTTTATATGACAATTTTTTGTCAATTACATTAGATATTCCATTCTCTGACTTGTTTTCTTGTTCTTGTAATATTTATTGTTTTCTAATATTTTTGTTAATAATCAGTCAATAAAACAACTTAATAATGCAGTTTAAATGTCCATCTGTTGGGGGGTTGGTCTGTTTTTTATTGCTGTCTTGTAACAATATTTATGTATACAATTGTTTATATTATTTATGTAATATAACTTAAGTACAGACTTGGTGGTTTATATAGTAAGTCCATCAAGTTTCCCATTCTATGTCAGTTTATTGTCATTGTGTCAATAAGTGATTTCTAAAATAAGAATTTATTAAATTTGAAGGAATGAATGTATTCTATACATTGCACTCGAATCCGTCCTATCAGTAAATAGAACCCAGCGAAAAGATATTAGATAAATAATAGATATCAACAAAAAGATATTAGATAAATAATAGATATATCATCAAAAAGATATTAGATAAATAATAGATATCAACAAAAATATATTAGATAAATAACAGATATCAACCAAAAGATATTAGATAAATAATAGATGCCAGCAAAAAGATATTATATAAATAATAGGTATCAACAAAATGATGTTAGATAAATAATAGATATCAACAACAAGATATCTAATTTAATATCTAATTATATTAAATGTAATTACTAAACGTTCATACGACAGTGAGAATCAAGAAAAAGACTAAGATCTTTCAACCGTAATAACCGGTCCTTGTCAGAGTCAAACCTCAGAAGACCACTTGTGACGCTTGAAAGATGTTAGTCTTTTTTCTGATGTCTTACTGTGGTTTGGACGTTGGTACATATTTCACATGCTTATAGTGAAATTTTGCTATGTAATTACTTTATTATTATTTTTCATTCAATTTTGTATTAAATTTCAAATAAAGGAAGTTTTAGTAGTAATCTTCTTATATCAAAAAAGAAATAAATATTTGAAATTCGTGGACTTAACTAGACTTAATATAAAGAAAAAAATAATCGAAGAATGATTAGAATAGGATATTCAAAGACTAAGTCTTCTCACAAAAGATCACAAAGGTCAACTTTTGTGTGGAGACTTAGTGTTTCTTACTCTGTTCTAATCATGAGTAAATTACCACATAATAAATGCTTGCATAACTCGTAAGTCAAACTAAGAATGCCAAAATAACATCAGCTATTCATATTGAAATTGTGTATTTCAGAGTTAAGTTATTGACCCAACTTTTGTTGATATTTAAAGTTGATATTTTTTTTTACACGAGTCCTTATTTGACGCTTCCCTTGTAGTGTATTCATTGCCTGTGTATTTTTTCAGATTTGGCTTTGTACTTACTACAGAAGGTTTTCACTCTCGGTACGCACTACAACGTGAGCACAGGAGATTGTATTACAAGAATAATAACTTTACTCAACCTGCAATCAGCTTGCTAGACACAGTCTATGTACATATATAATATTTGTTCATATTTTGAACTGTAAATAATATTTTATCTTTTCATTGTATATTGAATATTTTTTGTAAAATAAAGTTACTCAAGTTTTCTTCGGTTTATTCCTTTTTTTTTTCTTGATTACAGGTTGTCATTTTAAGATTAATAAGTTGTATGACATTAGAATCATTTGTTGGTGGTAAACAAAGTTATTAACGAATCAGTTTTCGAAAGCATATTAGTTTTACAATGGTCAAATGCCATCCCATTTCAATTGGAGAGGGGTTTCATTTTCCTGGTTCAGTTTTGCAGCAAACAAATCTTGAACAAATCACGTTATAGTAATTTTGTCCATCTCATTTGGTGTACACTTTAGTAAAGATACAAATTGGTATCGTTAATTACGTTTTCAAGAGCTCCGTGTGAGATACCTTTTTCGATCGCTTTACATCTAAAGCTATCTAAGTTTATAAATGATGAAAAAAAAAAGTCATATAATATTCAGATTAAAATATTTTAAAAACAGAGACTGCATAAAAAAACACATAGCTTACCTAAAATTTAATTATCTACAACTTTTATTAAAAAAAAAATTTCTCAATGATGTAATCTACCACCTCTAAATTTAAAAAAAAAAATGAAAAATTTTCACCTCAACTAATAATATTTCCATGCATATTGTTAATACCACTGAGGTTAGTATGATTTATATTAGAAATAGGTAAAACCGTGATACCTCGTAAGATGATCCTGGAGTTGGAGCGCTTTCGGACGTTGTCCATCTTCTATCGCAACAAACCGATATAATATAAACCGATCTGATACAAATAATAATATTTCATTCGTTTGCCCTTTATTCCATTGGTGAAATTAACAACTTTATGTTAACTAATTGTTTTAGTAATAGTTTAGTATTGGAACGAGAAATAGTTTTATTTCAATTGTTTACTATACAAATAGCTCAGAAATTTTTGTTTCAGTCTACTTGTTTCGGCGCCCCTACACCATCTTCAGGGATCTAAGATCTCAGAAGTTTTATCACACTACTATGCAGAAAAATATACCATATTTAAAAAAAAAAAAAAGTATTTAATTAATATTTATGGTCAGGAAAAGCTATTTGTGCTTCTAGTAGATATATAAAACAATAGTGACACAACTTGTAGTACAATCACATTACTTAAATAAAACAATATTTAAACATGCACATAAAACATAAAAGTCTATTTTAAGGTTGAATTTGCAAATTTTTTGCAAGTTTCTCTAATTTTTTATTGAATTCTTAATTCCATCAGGTATATATAAAGATATATATATGTAAAGGTATATATAAAGATATTATAAACATATATAAAAAACCAACATGTTTTTACTAAAATCCACATTTATTCACTTTACTTACACTTGTTTACTAAAAACATACCTCAGAAATTTTGGTTACAATCGACTTGTTTTCACGTCCTTCAACTCACTATACAAGAACTGCTTAGAAAAGAGGATAGGAAAGACAGGACGAACTACTGGGATTCTCTACAAGGACAGACAATCTGCTGGACTCAGCAAATGTGCTGAACTTTTTGGCGACACTGAAGCTAACTGGGGTACTTTACTACAAAAGGGGGGAAGTACAATAGTTCCTAGGAGACTCAGTCCTATAGTCACCCTCAAATAATAATAATGAGAATATATAATAAGCTTGAGAATAGATAAATCTTGTATTGTGTGGAAAGGAGCAGAAATCTTAACCGGATTCCTAACGGGTCACTTCAATCTTAATGGTCATCTGCGAAGAATGGGCATTATCAATGATGGTTTGTGCAGATTTTGAAAAAAGAGGAAGAAACACCGTTACACCTGCTGACTGACTGAAAAACATACCGTTAGACTCAGCAGAAGTGCTGAGCTTTTTGGCGACACTGAAGTTAACTGGGGTACTTTACTACAAAAGGCATTTTTAAC
This sequence comes from Hermatobates lingyangjiaoensis, assembly GCA_026182355.1. Classification (NCBI taxonomy): domain Eukaryota; kingdom Metazoa; phylum Arthropoda; class Insecta; order Hemiptera; family Hermatobatidae; genus Hermatobates; species Hermatobates lingyangjiaoensis. The sequence goes on from JAPFBL010000881.1 coordinate 1,631,661, forward strand.
TAATTGGACGTACAATAGGAAGTACAATAGTACAATACAATAGTTTCTAGGAGACTCAGTCTTATAGTCACCCTCAAAAAATAATATATTATTTTAATATAATATAAATATATTGTCACTCACGTCCTTATACAATCTTCAGGGATTTTGTTTAATATCATGTATATTAGTATACCCATTATCAAGTATACATCTTAATAATGTTTGCAGGTTTTGAAATAATTACACTATAAGAAAACTTTCAGTGAACATTAGCATACATGTTAATATTTTTAGGTTTTGAAATAATAATTACGCTATAAGAAAAGTTTCAAGGTAGTTGGGGTTGCAGGTCTTAGATTGTTCAACTCAGTTTGCATTCTGACCATATTTATTCTTAGCAAACATTTATAATATTATCAGACTTTTTCATCACAATCACAGGCAGTTTCTCTTCATTATTAACGAGATTTTACCTCACCATTTTCAATGTATGGATATTTTCCATTGTTCGGGGCTTCTAAAGTAAGGTTGATGTTTGTATATAAAGTGTAGTTCTTGATATCCAATCTATCGTTGTGGATCCAATCTATTTAGAAATAAAAATTGCAGAAGAACACAACCAGGAGGAGAACCTTCTTTCTGTAAGTGATAAACATGTTTATAAAGTGCTTGTAAATAGTTTTGACAAAAATAAATATATAGGTGACAGCTTGCCTACATATGTAGGTTCGCTGCCTGTAACTACATTATAGTTAGTAGTAGATTTACCTATCCGTTGTTCTTTAAATAGATCTGAATTACTAACATTCAACATGAAGGTTCAAAGATCCATCTTCCAATGTTAATTTGACACGGTTTTTACTTTTTCATCTTCATTGTCTACTGAAATGTAGTAAGAAGCCAAATCTTCTTCAGGAACAGAGCACGGACAGTTCACCATGAGATCTCGACCTTCGACTGTTTTAGGAAATGCTATAACATCACGAATGGACTTTGCACCTGCAAGTAATGCAACGTAACGATCCAACCCTGCAAAATAAGAGAAGCTATTTCTACTTGATATAACTTAAATTAAAATAAGCTAATACTATCAGTACTATTGTCTGCAAATTTAGGATTAATTAAATACAAAGGCAATAAGTCAAGTATAGCTTAAGCTAAAGAGAATTATCAAGTGGTACAGTCATATACAATTACTTACAACTAGTCAGTGCCCATTTTTGGCTATTGAGCCATTTGAAGGCGCACCGAATACTACAGGAGGGAATCCGGCCATTTGATCCGCGTCAGGATGATCGTCAGGCTTATGGCTGGTGATAATTTTAGATGTTTTGCATCCTTAAGGTTTTTCCCGCAAATGATACACTCGGGAGACGGCTTAACTCTTTCTATGCAGATTCACAGTAAGCCATCTCTGTCCAAGTGACAAGCTGACCTATATATCAGGTCGTCAGCCAAGGAGGTTGTCCACCTATTCTCCATGAACCCAACAATTTGAAAATGTTGCCTCTGGACCAGACTCGTTCCGAATTTCACTAGCTCGTCAGCCTTTTCGTTCCCCATGATGTTTCCTTGACTAAATTTCAATTTCGTGAATCTTTGAGGATCACGACTTTGTCTTGGGTCGTTATTTTGGCCACGATCGGGCCATTACTCACCATAAAAGAAAATGAAACGTTCCTCCTACTTGGATAATTGGTCTATATGGTGCATAAGACCTTCTTACCTTAGGTGTAAGTCGTTAAATTCTCCTTTTGCTGAGTCGTGGTTCACAAATTACAAGATTACTTTAGACAGTGGCTGAACAACTCACGCAGGACATGGAATTGGATAGCATACTCCTGTTCTGTCGTCATGTCAGATTGTGGTGGATATCACAACATCTAAAAAGGACTATAAGCGTCGTACCAACATTGGCTACAATAAATGTTTATATTCATGAACGAAATATTTTTAGAAGACCATAACTAAGAATTTTTGTCATTGATTAGTGGTTCTATAGGTTAGATTGGGATGGACATGGAATAATCTTAAAAATCTACAAACGTAATAACAACATTGACTGTAATGAATGTGTGTATTCATACACGAAATAGTTTTTAAAAGATCAAGATCAATCAAAAATATTTTTTGACATACCAATAGCTACGCCAGCATGAGGAGGTGCCCCAGAAGACAGGGCTTCAATCATGTGCTCTAGTCCGTGTCGGTCCAGCTCAAGAAGTAAAATGATATGTTGCTGCAAAGCAGGCTGATGTATTCGCACAGAGCCACCCGCGATCTCGTATCCGTTCAGCACCAAATCATAATGCAAGCCCCGCACCTTCAACAGCATTCTCTTACTGGCCCAGCAATAACTTCAGAACAAACTTGTTTAAGATACTCGATTATAATTCCTCAATACATTTATACATCAATACATGAGAAACATTTCTCACATTTCTTTCCCTCAAAGCAGAGTTTTGTTTAAAGTTATAGCATCTCAGTTACTTTTTCAGACTGCCTTTTTCATAAGCCGAAGTAGAAAATTTGAATAGGGGAAGCTATAACTTCACTTAAGCTATTTATATATATCAGTTAGCTTCAGCTACTCAAAGGGACTACTTCTGCCCGATGACGACGACTGTCGAAATATCGTTGTGAGTCTTTTGTGTGTGTCTTTATTTGTTTTTCTCTTTCCTGTGTGAACTATATATATTGAACTGAATTGCCTTAACCAAACATACCTTTCTTTTGAGCAGTTTTTTTGGTATGTTTGATTAAGGCAATTCAGTTCAACACAATTTGTATAAAAGAAGGTCTGCTCCCTATTTATACCAATATATATATATATATATATACACTTTAACACATAGAAAAAAACACAGAAAGACATTACAGAACTCACTTCGATATTTCGACATCCGTCGTCATCGGGAAGAAGTGCGAAGTACAAGTATATATATACTGTATATATATATATAAAGATTTCACATAAACACGTGAAACAACAATCAATGATCAAACCACAATAAGAAATGGGAAAACAAGACTAAGATCTTTCAACCGAACAAGCGGTCTTCGTCAGGGTTTTTGACTCTGACGAAGACCGCTTGTTACGGTTGAAAGATCTTAGTCTTGTTTTCCCATTTCTTATTGTGGTTTGATCATTGATATTATATATATATATATATATATTATATATATATATATATATATATATATATAATATATATATATACAGGATATTCTCCAAATGATAACTACTAGCAGTAAGCATGCTAACCACTAAACACTGAATCAGCATATTAGTCAAATACATGCAATAATCAATAAGCATACTTGAAGAGGGTTCTCCTGAAGGAGGTGGACGTCTTCGGGGTGTGGTTGAGTGAACAGATGATGCATTGACTGCAACTTCCCATCCACTTGTTCGAACAAAGGAAAATCTGTTACCCACACGAAATTCAACTTGTTTGCTATAGGTCGTGATAGAAGTGGACAGAGAGTAGTTCTCACACGTCCAAGCATGTCCAACTGAAACCATTGAAACTGACAATATTATTTTAGTTTGGATCTGTTTTATTAAAAAAATTACATTTATTTTATTAGTTTCTGGAAAAGTTAGTTCATCTCATTTTAGTTTATCAAAAACATGAAAAATAATTATAAAGTTGTCAATACTACAGAGGTGGTTCTATAATATTATTATAATAAAAGAAACCACTAAACACACACATCTGTTTAGTCGCCTACCCGGTCGTGGAGAATGATGCCAGCAAAATCTATAGATATTTTACATGTATGAAATAAATGCATGCACAGTTGTAACCAATTGTAAACATTAAAATTAAACCAAGCCTGAAAATGACCACACTGAAATGTTAATACATCACAATATTAAGATAAGATAAGAACATATTAAACTAGAACTACATAAGCTGTTAGTTTTTAAGCACAAACCAGTTCATCCTCCTTCCTTGACACAGCAAGGACTATCAGGTCACCAGCCTGTACATTAAGTTCCACTGATAATCTCTCATAGTTCACTCCAACTTTTCCAAACATTCTTTCCAATTGCCCTGTATCATTGGTGAAGTCAGTAATAACCATTCTGCTATCTTTACAAAATTTTTCCTGTATTTCATACACAGTTCTTTTAAATGAAGAAGTAAATTTTCCCTGCAATTTTCAAAAATAAAATCATTTAAATTGAAACTTTTTTTTTCTAGAAAATAAAACAAAAAAAATAAGTTTTTCTTACCTCACAATTTGAAAAAAGAAGATATTTTCCTTGATTGCCAGATAAAAAATTAGCTGCCTTAAAAGAATGTTCAATGGAATTAATCTAAAAACAAATAATAAACAGAAGTTAGCAAATTAAATTAAGCAAATAAAGTAAATTTAACTGAATTTATAATTCAGTTGGGTTAACCTCATCAAAAAAAAAAACACTTGTACTAGAGTTGTTTGGAAACTACTAACCACTCATTCAGTTGAAACAAAATGTCTTTCTCTTTTTAGAAACAAAAGGCGACATTTCTATATGTAATAGGTTTCAAAAAGAGACCAACCACACCAATACATATGCTTTTCATAAGTTCACATCATATGTTGAGATAGAAGAGAAAGGAGAAGCTAAAGAAAGGGGAAAATATTCGTCCCTTATCCTTACTAACTAATAATAAGAAACAGTGACGATATGAAAAACACCAACTGTTTTTTTATAAAGTTCAAAGACAACTTCTGAGATGCCCTTACTTTTCTTAAAGGTTGAAACATTTTTCAAATCTTGCAATCTTTTTTATTTTTTGTATTCAAGATTACAAGTATTGAGGAGTAATTTTTATAAGAGGTTTGATAATTAGTTAATTGTAACCATGATGTTCAATATTCAAACTAATTAATAAATAATCTAATTAATTACGAATTTAAAGTGTATTAGACAGAATATTTATTCTGAGGTAAAATGGATAAACAAACAAAAGTCTCCACACAAATAAAGTTTTATTCAACAGCAACAACGCGTTTCGAACACTTTGTGTTCATCATCAGGAAGACACTATAATACAAATTATATCTAATCAGTTACAAAATTAGAGTGAAATAATAAAATTTCGTTTGTTTATCCATTTTACCTCAGAATGAGTAAATATGAGTAAATGAGTATACAGAATATTTGGTATATGAAACCTTTTTCAGTTAGATAAAATGTATGTATAACATCTTTGGCAGTTTACCTGGGTGCTATATCTTAAGTCAGGTTGATCGGAGCCATATTTCTGAATAGCTTCTCTGTAAGTTATTCTGGAAAATGGCAGCGAAGGCTTTTCAAGTTCAGGAGGCCAACTGTGGCTGAATAAATGTTCTACAGTCTGCATGACATGTTCACTGTTAGCAAAAGACATTTCTATATCCATCTGAAAAAGATATGAAATAATGGTAACATACAGGTGTTATAAGAGTATATGTAAAGTTAACTCAATATACTAACTACTTTTGAAACTATAAAGGCAAACTAAGCTCTTTACTTACTGGTAAGCCAATAACAGGTTTTCAAAACTAATCCATGCATTAATTTCTTTGTCCACTTGTATCTTGAGTGATTCTTTTATATTACACAAATAGACTGTAGAACGGTCTTAGTCCTTTTAATACATTTAAGGACAGAAATTAATAATAAAAGTACATTCATATCAAATTCTAAAAATAATATAAACAGTTTATCATCCTATATTTAATAACCTAGTAACTACGTATGTCACGCTGTTATAATATTCATAATAATTGACATATCTAATTGCTGTTATTAAACTACAGAGTTTAATTGCTGTTATTGACTCAGAGTGAACAACTCTGAATTTCTAACAAGAATTCTCACTGTTCGAAAGATCTTAATATTCATTCAGGTTTTCAAAACTAATCCATGCATTAATTTCTTTGTCCACTTGTATCTTGAGTGATTCTTTGATATTACACAAATAGACTGTAGAACGATCTTAGGCGAGAAGTTTGACCTATATTACTGAAAGATCAAGAATCATCATTCGACCAACACATAGGATGATTAAAACATTGTCGTTTTCTCTTAGATAATGTTTATATGATCCACCATATGAGTGTATAAGCAGCAGAAAGTTGATGTGATCATGACGTCCATAAGTAGACAATGTGATTACGTTTATCTTCACTTAGAGAGAACGTCGTCAATCAAGACAAGGTTTCCACTCTTTTTCATCTTTCAAATTTTGACATTTTAACATGAAAGTTAAGTTATTTAACTTAAATATATCAGGATATTTATCGTATCATTCTTAAGCTATAATATTAAGAAATAAATAAAATAGTTACTACCAATCAATTACAAATTAATCTTTTCCGAAAGTTATATTAATTATATGAAAATATGTATACAGCATTCTAAAGCTGCAATGTTAAGAAATAAATAAAATTATTTTTGTGACATTATCACCAACTTTAAGATGAATGTATTTCCTAGTAATGATTTAGTCTTTTAACAGAAATATTAACAAAACTTTTAATTTTACCTGAGTGAATTCAGGTTGTCTGTCTGGTCTGGAACCTTCATTTCGATAACAGCGGGCAACCTAAAATTGTAAAAAAAAAAAGTAAAACTGTATTAAATATTAAAAATAAAACAAAGAAAAACCAAATTATTTTTAAAATATTTAAAATGCGAACCTGAAAGTATTTATCTAAACCTCCAATCATCAAGAGTTGTTTTAACTGTTGTGGACTTTGAGTGAGCGCGTAGAATTCTCCTCGTCTATTCGTGGGGACGAGGAATTCCCGGGCTCCCTGAAGTCAAAAACACTTTGCCATATTAACAAACTATGTACTTGAAATGATACTTGATATGTACTTTATGAAACTATATAAACCGGTTTACACATTTAAGGGCAGAAATTAATACTAAAAGTACATTCATATCAAATTCTAAAAATAATATTAACAGTTTATCATCCTATATTTAATACCCACGTAACTACGTGTGTCACACTGTTATAATATTGATAATAATTGGCATATCTAATTCCTGTAATTAAAAAATCAAATAAGCTACAAATCAAAGTCATCATAATTAGACAGCATTATATTCTGTAATTAGCATGTAATAGAGCATAAGTTAAATAGTCTTTTTCATGTGCATACTTTTACATTTAATACCTAAAATAGCACATTATTTGAGGAAGAGTTACTTAATTTTTTTTGAAACTTACATTAATAAGATAGGGAGTTATAATACCTTTTTAAAAAGTCACAACATGTTTTTTTAACGCCAAACCGATAACAATGACATTTTGTTAAGAAAAATTTAACGTAAAAGTAGCAATTTATAAACAAATTTCGTTTGTTACATTGGGCAATATACTATAAAAACTCAATTTTTTTGGACTAAAGAATCAACTGTCCTATTGGTCAGATTAGTTTGCATTTATTTACATTAATTTATTAGAGATGTTTTAAGTGAAATAAAATTGTAATTTAGAGGTTTATTAAAACAAATTTTAAATGTTGTAATGAATTAAGATAGTATGTTAGAAGAATAAAATTGTTAAATGTAAAAAGTTAACTCCCAATCAAACACATATTTTCTGATGAATTCCTTAGTGCGATGGATGGTTGTCGAACAAGTGTCTAATCAAACAAAACACAAGTTGCTTGTTAAACAGTTTGATATTATGGTTACTTATAGTAAAGTTAAGTTTAGTCAACTCCAGATTTTTCACTTAGTTTTTATTCCTGTTTGAATTCAATATTTATAGACAAGACAGGACAGCGTCTGTCGGGTTCGCTATTATGTTAATAATTAAATACCAAAAAAAGCTTAAATAAACATAACAAGACATTCTCTGACAGTTAGTGAAGTTCCCCGAGTCAGCTAGTATTTTATAAATGTAAAAATTTTCAGTTCGTCACTTCAATCACTGTCAAAGGAACTAATATTTAAAACACTAATTCAAATGATCTTCACACATCCCAATTATATAGTTGTTTAATATTATCACACTGGATTATTGCTGAAAGTACATTTTAGGAATTATACACAAACATCCAAAGAATCATTTACTAAAAATCTTGAATCTCTTGCCATATTTGTCTTGGTATAGTTGTGGTTACTTATTTGAAATAATTTTTTTACAGAAATGGATTCATACTTTTAGAATAAAATAAAATAGTTAAAATTATTTACATAAAAACTTTGAAAATTACTTACACCAGGAGTTCTTTTGAATAATGTAGGTGTCTCCACCTGGGTGAATCCTTCCTTGATTAAAATGTCGCACATTTGATGAATGAGCAACGAACGGAGTCTAAGATTCTTTTGCATTTCAGGAAATCTAAGGTCGAGGTAGCGATATTGCATTCGCAAACTTTCTTTTGCCTGTAAATAAGATTTACAATATATATGATGTATGTATATGATGTAATTGCAACGTCCGACAGTTAGTGGTTAAATTAGGTGATGTAAATTTTGAGAATAGAAAAATGAACTTCAGTTCCTCGGTGTAACACTCTATTCAATTCTTTCTCCTCTCAGGATTTCACGATAGTATTCACTTTAATTCAATTATACATTGCATCATTTTATGGAAGTGTTATAGTATTTAGACATAACTGTTCATAGTTGTTATTATTCTGAGGTAAAATGGATAAACCAACAAAAGTTTCCACAAAATGAAGTTTTATTCAACGCTTTTCGAACACTTTGTGTTCATCATCAGGAAGACACTATAATACAAATTATATCTAATTAGTTATATCTAATTAAATTCATGCATTTTTTCATTACCACAGAGGTTAGTAACATTAATATTAAAATTACAGTAATCCGTCTTACCTCGTACCCTGCTGCTGAAGCTCTTAGACCGGTTTCGGGCGTCACCATCTTCAATCTTGATTGAAGATGGGTGACGCCCGAAACCGTCTAAGAGCTTCAGCAGCAGGGTACGAGGTAAGACGGATTACTGTAATTTTAATATTAATATATCTAATTAGTTACAAAAATTAGAGTGAAATAATAAAATTCTCTTAAAAGTGTTCGAAACGCGTTGAATAAAACTTCATTTGTGTGGAGACTTTTGTTGGTTTATCCATTTTACCTCAGAATGAGTAAATACCACACTATTACGGATTGCACAACTAATGGTTGTTATTATTATTCACGATGGCAGAGGACATGCCTAACATGTTACTCTTGTCCCACAATCTAGCATGGCTTGAAACTTGAAGTATTATTTGAAAGTAACTACTGTTCATATAATGTTTTGTTTTGGAAAACAATATCAGGAAAAAAGTCGATGCTTTACTAACACCTGATTATATGCCAAGAAAATTAATTGTAACGACTATATTTTTACTAATTGACTTTCAGTCAAAATTTACGGCCAATGAACCATGAGCTATCGAGGATAACGACTTCGTAGTTCACAGGAAACTATTTCTATTTGTATGACAGATAAACAATCTTGCGCAGTCAATCCCTCGAAGAGGTACGCAAAGTTGTCCATTCGACTTTGCACGCTGTCAGAAATAACATACATTCAGCATTATTGATGTAAACTCTAAATAAACTTTAGCGAAATTTAGACCCGTCGATGTAGAATCATCCAGGGTGTTTTGTGTATACAAAGGAACTAAAAAAGTCTAGATTGGTATCTTGTCCTACAATGTAAATTCTTTTTTGTTTTCTTGAAATGACCAATTAGAGTATGAGGGATTATCATTGTCGGCTCTAATCTAGCTCTCCCTCAACCACCATATATTGTCTTCCAAATAATATGGAAGACTATATTGTAGACAAATAATATGTAGTATAAACTGCAATACTACATTATTCTCCCAACTTCATCAGATTTATATAGAAAACACATAAAAATAAACTTCAATAAAGTACAAAGTTGACATATGTTATTTTAACTATTACCATGTTATTTAGTTACATTACCTTATTGTAATCTGTTATATTGAATGGCAGTTTTTGAGTCACCGGATTGAGTATCTCATAATCATCAGCTACGACTTCAATCTTCCCAGATTTAATTTTCTAAAACATAATTGGCAAAGCTTATTGCAGTAATAATAAAGTATCAAATTATTTAAATTATACACAGTTAATTCAAAGAAAATAAAACAAAGGAGTTGTTAACTAAACATCGTTTTTTTTTAATCAAACAACTAAACTTCTAACAATAATTTCTTAAGATTTAATTTTAAAGATAAATATTCAAATAAAAAATAATTACATATTGCAAGTATGATGGCAATTGTAGAAGTAATTTCCTATTTCAGTAGACTTAATTATTTTGTAAACTCTTAAACTCTTTTTGAGTTTAATAACATAAAACTCTTCTGATTTTTTGAAATCAAAATTACAAATATTAACATTTAACTTCTTTACACAAAGTTTTAAGACAATATCAAGTTTGCTTCATTATTAATATTTAATTTAAGAAAGTCCATATCTTCAGGAATATAAAAGATAAAAGATAAAGGACACAAATTTTTCTGTAAAATAGTAGAACTAGTTGTACACTCCAAACATCTATATGTCATGTTAGCAGTCAACCTATACTATGTAGAAAAATTTAAGGATAAATAAGATTATAATCAAGGCAATGATATCAATGAAGGTTATAATTCTGATTACACTGAAGAAAGAATTATAGTAAAGAACTATAATTCAAGAAGAAAAACGTTAGAAATGCAATATGTTAAAAAAGATCGAAATGACATTGTTAATTTCAGTAGCACTTATTCAGTTGTTTTTAGTTAAGTTTTGGATGTCCGTATCTGTTAGTTGGTTTATCAATTTTACATTGATACTAAAAATTATTTTTTTTATGGATCATTATTTAGTGTAGTGTTCTTGTTTATCCTGAAAGTTGCGTTAAATTTTCCATTTCTATACTTAATTAATTTAAACCTCTAATGTAATAGTTCATTCGTTTTCAATTTCAAAATTTCATATTTTCGTAATTTTCTCACTTGTTACTTCAAAAAATTTCATTTCTCATATTCTATAGTTGTAAATTTATAATTTTTGAAACTAGTATAATTTATGATTGTATTATTATCTATATTTTCCTTTTTATTGCAGATATATGAAAAAAAGATTGTAAATAAAACCAAAACGTCTTTTAAAGATTGATTTGAATCTAGAAAACTGTCAGGATTCCTGATAATATTGTTATTCTACTGAACGATCGATCTTTATCAAGTTATATGCATATATTGCTGTAGTGTAAGCATGGTTTAAGCATGAAATTTTCTGATGCGTAAGACGTTCAAGTAGTTGTTTTAAGACAGACGAGGTGATGTAAAGCACAACACACACTATTCTGCTGACTGGCGGGTCTTGGCTGTACAGTTCCTCTGACTCGTATTACGCTCTCCAGGTGTGACTCCTCTAGTTTATTAATTAAGTCTTCTCTCTGAAACAATAGAATTTTATTACTAAATACTCAATAATAAAGACATATAATAAATCCATTTTGACCAATTCTCAGTCTTAAAAGTCATGGAATTGTTAGTCCATATTCCAGTTATTGGTAATGAATTACAAACGCTGATAACGAGGAGTAGATGACGTTCTTTCTGTTTATGGACTGAAAAACAGGTCACCAATAGATCCACTTATCTAGCTAATAAATCAGTAAACAAATCAAATAACCAATAAACAAATAAATCGGTAAGTCAAACGACCTTCCATCCTTCTGTTATATTAAAAGTATCTATTCCAAATCCTATCCCTATCATAAAAAATTACAGTTTATCTTTATTTAAAAAATTGCATCTTCCACTGTATTGTGGAGGTTATTTAATTAAGATACGAGTATCAATGTTTTGTATAAATTAAAAACTTTTTATATGAAATTAACTTATTGTCACTTTTTTAAGTTATGTAAGTTTCATAATTAATCCAATGATACACATTTATTATTATACTTTTAAAATAATTTTATCATTAACAGAACTTCCTCACATTGAAGGAATAAAGGACAATTTTTTTTTTTATAAAAGAACAAATTTAAACCTAGGGAAATAACTAATTCATGTTTTCAAATTTGTATAGATAAACAATTATAAATTAAAACTCAGAAGCAACAAAAACACCACCATCTTCATGTGTAATTTAGGTTCCCTATGGTACTCAAAAGAAAAGTAGAATAAAAAAGATAACAGAGAAGTTGAATAAGTAAGCCGCTTGCACAACAATTACGATGTGACAATTATAAACAAAAATTCTAATATATTTCAATGTTTATTAATGAAACACTATTTCGCCCAAACTACTGTATATCCAACAGATAAACTACTAGCAACTTATATAGTTATCTTCAAGAAGATTTGTTACTTGAGAAATTACATAAACATAAAGAATAAAAACGACACTAACTTGCTCAGGAATAATAACTTGGATAGTTCCGTAAGCATCTCTAAGTATAGCAAACTTATTCATCCTTTGATACTGAAGCCACCCACACAGTGTGACGTTTTGGCCAATATGCGAGTCACATAATTGTCCGCAAGTGTGCGTCCTTTGCTTTGCCTTGGCACTAAATGACCTGATCTGAAACAAACATTACATATATTACTACAAATGAAAATTAGGTAAGAGTTGATATCACAAATTACGTGAGTTTTAATAGAACCTCTCGTTACAAAAAACATCAAGTCTAGGATGTTTTTTTATTTAATATACACCTCACCAGCAATCATAATATTCTCTATGATTTAAGTCATCAACCTGATTTAAGTATAATCAATAAATTAATAGTATAGCAAAATACTAAATCAATATCATAAAACCATTCAACTGCGTTATACTCGTATATACATACAATTTATATTAATGATAAACATGCTTGCAAGTAATTAAAGGATGAAGACATATTGTACCTATGGTTTCTTAACAACTTCCTTCAATTTAAAAAGGAGGTGAAAACAACGAAATTACTTATAGTTTAAAACTACAGATCTCTAAAAATGTAATCAAACAAAATAAATAAATAAAATCATTGTTCTGTAGAGTATGTATTTTGTTTGCAAGCTAAGCTTTATTTTTTGTTTAGTCTGTTTCATATTCACAGTTATTTTGTAATCATGTTTATTTCCAATTTCCCAGTAGAATATACTGCAACCTGGGTAGCTGATGTTAAACTGGTCAAGATTATTTAAAATTTCTAGTATGTTAATTTTTGTTGGTAGCTAAGTTCGGCATCGTATATGCGTTAGTATTGTAAACATTATTTCATGAGTTGAATGTCAATCTAACCTGGAGGCTATTAGGTGGCCAGTGGAAACAGGCCGTTTGTCAAGATCATGTTCATATATTGAAAACAAGTGAAACAAATATAATATAGCAAGACTTGACAGTAAACACATGAATCAACGTCGAAACCACGGTAAGGATTTCGGAAATGTGATTAAAATCTTTCAACCAAAACAACTGATCTTCGTCATAGTTCAGACGTTGACAGGATATTACATTTTCAAGAAATTGAAATTGCAAACTGAACCTCAGTTGAAATCAGTCTTGGCTTGTATGGATTAGAGCATTAGATACTGAATTAAATTTTCTTCACTGTTTTAAATTGAAATTTACTACTTAAAGGAATTCCATATTTTACTCAATAATACACATGTTTAATATGAATGGGAACTACATTATTATTAAACTTTCTAACAATGAAGGAACAAACAACTATTAAAAATGAAAGCATATAATTGTCTTAAAATCTTACATTATTAGAAATGGAATGAGTCTTCTTCACAAAGAGGTCCTTTAATATTTTTCTGACAGTGGAATTCATAATGAATCAGTAAATTTACTGGTTAGCCAATTTGTTTTATAATATGATTAATTACTACAACACCTCATAACGTTTCAATAAATTAATAAATACTTCCGGTTAAGTATCACACACTATTCCAACAGTAGTGATAACACTCAATTAGTAAATAAACCTGGCCATGTATAAACTCTTAACAAATAAACCTCCTATAAGGTATCACGAGTTTTTAGGAAGGTAGAAATCGACTATGGTTACTCAGAGTTTAAATCACTTTTCTTTCAGTTTTTGTTTTTTCTTATATCATAGTAAATAGCTTCCTATGCTACCATGACTGTCTCACTCCCTAAAGTAAATTCACAGTTTTCAGATAAGGATTTTTGGAATTCTTTTTTTAAATTAAGAGGAAAAACATCTTTCGAATGGTAAAATTTAACATAACCATGATGATTAGGCTAATGATTATTATTGTGTGTTTAGTACTACATTTTAAATTAAAGGTATGGCGATTATCCAGAACTGTGTGGTTACTTGCACAAGTATGTAAGGCCTAAAGATGAAATATTGGTCGTTGGTTGTGGAAACTCAAGGCTTAGTGCAGATCTTTTCGATGTTGGATACAAGTTAGTTTGCATTTACACTTTTATTTTCAGATCTTTCAATTAATTAATGGTGTATATTGGAATAGACAACTGTAATGTACACACAAATTAGATGGAAGTCCGGTTTCAGAACGCTGTCTGGCCCGATATCCTTACCAGTAAATTAGATTTTTGTCTGTCATCAAACTGTCTTCAAACCTTTTTGGGAAATATATATCATAATTGTGGCATTTAGTGATCGAAGAAGATCTTGAATTTTAACAACTATCTTGTTTCAGAAATATAATAAATATTGATAATAGTAAAGTTGTTATCAAACAAATGAAAGGAATTAACGCCGACAGAACTGGTTTGAAGTTCGAGGAAATGGATGCTCTCAATATGACGTTTGACTCAGAGAAATTCAGTGCAATTTTGGACAAGGGAACTTTAGATGCACTTATGCCTAACAATTTACCTGAGACCAAAGACTCTATTACTAAGTTTTTTAATGTTAGTTTATTATTTTTTCTTAATTGGTCCAAACATTATAAAAGTAAACTGATAAGTTTTATTTTATTAATTATTTTTCGATTTTAGTATGTTAAATTGTTTTCGATTATCTTTCAGGAAATCGATAGAGTTCTAAGGTTTGGAGGTCGCTACATTTGTATATCATTATTACAGAAGCATATTTTACTTCATTTTATACAAACGTTTATCGATAAAGGCTGGATGATAAGAATACATAGGTAATGATTATTCATTCATTATTTTTATATTATATGTTATCTTCATCTAAATATCTTTCGCAGTGTCAAAGTAATAGCTTTTTGATCAATTATTTTCTTTAGGTGTGAAGAAGCAGAGAATAAATCTTTAGAAAATGGAGCAAGTATTGTTCTTCCAGTATTCATGGTTGTTGTCACAAAGTTAAAGCTTCCAACCCCTGTAAGTATTGTTTTAAGGTGATACTATAATTGCTCCACTGCATACTAATATTTATATTTATATAACAAAGTGAAACAACTTAGAAAACGCTATAAAAATCACTTCGGTTTCGACTAATTTGAAACAAGAAGACAATATGGCTCTTTAGAAGCCCTTAACATTGGTGTAATATCAGGGATCTGTTAAAAAATTTTCACTCAGGAGGAGTTATTCAAACTGAGTCCAGCAGAATTAGCATGAATGACAAAAAGGAAGGTTGCTGCGCTGACGTCTGCAATTCTTAGCTCAGCCTGTTTTCAGCCAAAGTAGCATAAAATATCATCATACTAGGTACTGGTGTAGGCACTCTTTCGGGAAGGAAAAGAAGTATTGAATTTTATCGAATAAGTATGATTGTTGAAGTAGGAAGGGTATTGAGGAGCAGGATTGATTATGAGGCGAATCTGATAGCTGCGAAGTTGACAACACATACCACCTACTTCATTGGGAAAAGGCTTGGAGGGTTTTGGTAAAAATAGAGAGGGGAGAGTTTAAACTAAAGATTAAAGAAGTAGAAGAGTAAAGCTTAGCAAAAACTCGTTAACAACATAGCTCAGCATATGAGCACTAGAGAAAGAAGTAGTATTAAAGAAAGTAAAATAGTGAATATTTGTCTTCAAGTAGTTTATATGATGTCACCTTTCTATAGCCATACTGCAAATTTTATTGATGTGAATAGGGATCGGTTTATTTACATGAGGAGTACTGCAACTCTAGAAGTGAGGTACTGTTTGAACATTGCTAGGCTTTATATGGTTAGATGTGGAGAAGTAATAATTATTAAATCCTGATGAATCAAGTTAATATGACATACAATTTGGGAGGAAATAAAGAACAGTCTAACTCGTGTTTATCTTGGAGCCAAATGAAAAAAATCGTCTGCATCCAAGCAAAATCAGTACAGCAGCTTAACTTGTTTACTTGTTAACTCTATCCAAATCCAAAGTATGATGTGGTTTTTAATTAAAAGAATGGGCTCTGATCCTCTACTCCATTGAACACGATGAACGTCCTTTGTTTATTTATAAGACTAACTTATTTTAAAATAATTTTTATTTTAAAATTCAACAAAATCACTTAAGTCTACTATGTCTTTATTTTAATTTTAATATTCTACATACCAAATTTAACTTTATGAACTGTATTTAATGTGATTTTTAATTTTCCATCAACTCC
Organism: Hermatobates lingyangjiaoensis; assembly: GCA_026182355.1. NCBI lineage: Eukaryota > Metazoa > Arthropoda > Insecta > Hemiptera > Hermatobatidae > Hermatobates > Hermatobates lingyangjiaoensis. The sequence continues at coordinate 1,648,186 of JAPFBL010000881.1, forward strand.
TAAATATTAATTATAGTAATTAACCTAATAATATATAATTATTTCTAGAAGGCGTTTTCCAATTACCTAATTGTTGATTATAATATTAAGATCATTTGAGGTCACAGTATGGAATTCTGCTGCTCTGCCTTCAGTCATATAGTGAGGACAATAAATTGACAAACAAGTAAAGTGTCAAGTACTTCTCTTGCTAAATTATTAATTCCTTCTATGAAGTCATTAATACTTAATACAGTAAGAGAGAGGGATAGATCACTGAAGGAGTTCCTGCCTATTATTTCCACGATTTCAATTTGTTTAGGAAAACGTGTTCATAAGGACAGCCTACGCAACATGGAAGTGTAGTTAACGAACTATATTATAGCTTTCAGAAGTCGAATGTGTCGAGTAAATTGTACTATTAAAAATATATTACAATACATGAAGTTATTTTAATTTTGGAGCTTTAATATTACAATTAGATTGGACCTAATTCTTTATTCTGTTTGTTTTAGTTTTTTGAATTTGGCTTTAAATCTGAAGAACCTTTAAATAAATTCTCTTCTTCTGAAGAAGTAGTGAGTATTGTAAATGAACTGCAGAAAGTGGCGATTGTATCTTGGGGTTTAAAAACCCAAACTACTGATGAAGAGATATCGATAAATGTTGCCTCTCCTACTGATCACAACAAACTGCTGTATAAAGTCCTCGTACTTGACAAACCTTCCAAAAGTAGAGAGAAAAAGTTCGCTGCCTTTGTGGTTCCTTATAGAAGGTGATTTGAGTATATTTTAAATTTATATGTTTTATTTAGTCTACCACAGTTCTTTATTCAAACTCTTCTGACAGGTGTACTCTAATCTTCTGGAAATATTTCCGAAATCAAGAGATTGTTTAAAAAACATTTTTTTCAAGATCGTTTTATATAGAGCGTGAGTGGTTTGCAACTTATAGGGCATCTGTGGTGCTACGTCCGCGACACACCATAGTAAACTACCAGATTTCTTTTATTTTTTTTTATAAAATAAAAAGAAATGGTGTTGTTATTTAAACTTTTATCCGTAGAAGGTCATTCTTTGTAGTTGGTGTTGATGTTACATATTAATGTAATATTAAACTCGTATGTCCTTTAAGTTTGATTCTGTTGAGGATAGATTTCTCTTCAACTTTTTTCAAAACAATTGAACTATGAGGTAGGGTGATGTCAAATAGGAAGTGTAAATGTGAAAATATTATTGGAGACAACATTAAATTAAAAGTGATTTAAAATTAATTACCGTCTTAACATATGTGTGACTACTGTTTTCAGTGAAAATGAATTCTTTTACGCAAAAGCGAGTGGTAGAAAACAGCTGATTGAGACACTAGAACTCGACCGACTGGCATTTATCTACATGCTGGAGCACATTGACACAGAGAAAATCAAGTCTGACCTGAACTCTTTGCTTCTACAACTAGCTCCAGCCAATCACAAGGTAATTTTAGTCCAGTCTATTATTTTGTCTTTCAATATAATGATGTATTGTTGATGACACTTTTTTTCTGTTTTATTATATGAATGTTTGGCAATAAACTTTTTTTTGTAAAAATTCCAATTCCATTCCATTCCAAGAGTTTTATGGCCTAGATCTATAGTTTAATAAATTATTTTAAGATTAATAGAGTTCGCTCGAAAAGTATTTCAGGCTTCTATCGTAATTACCATAGAATCGTAATTCAGAGGAAATTAAATTTTTTCCTGTCAGCAATCCAATTTTTCGGCTCCGAAATCCTGGTGTATCGATTTATAACTTGAGAGTATGTATATTATCAAATAAACATGCTATAAACTAACTTGACATAGTGAAAGTGATAATATTGTATTTTAATTAATCGTAAAATACTCATTTCTGCAAAGTATAAAAATAAAAACTTTTGTTTCTTAGAAAAATTTAATTCATAAATATCTGAATAATGAAAGAGAAAGTTTTGAAATATAACGGCTTTATACATTTCTAATTAATTATCTATTCTAATTAATCATTTATGGTAATCAGAGTGGATCAAGACCAACATTGATGTGTTATTCTCATACATGTATGAGTACGATATATAAAAACACTGTATACCATGTTCAATTGACATTCTTTTTCTAAAATTGTTCAGGCTTCAACTTCTTTTTATGGGTATATTTGTTAACTGTTTCTTTAATGAAATCATAATAATAAAAAGTACCATACATGATACCTATGATATAATTTCTCCTACTATATCATATTCTATATAGAATATACTATATCATACTATATTCAAGAGTTCACTCTTGGAATATATACATGTATACTATAGTATACATGTATGTATACCATATACATACTATACGTAAATAAAAAGATTTCACATAAACACGTGAAATAACAATTCACATAAACACGTGAAATAACAATCAATGATCAAACCACAATATGAAAAGGGAAAACAAGACTAAGATCTTTCAACCGTAACAAGCGGTCTTCGTCAGAGTCAAAAACCCAACTGCCCAAAAACCGAGTTCGGTTTTTGACTCTGACGAAGATCGCTTGTTACGGTTGAAAGATCTTAGTCTTGTTTTCCCATTTCATATTGCGGTTTCATCATACTGTACATAAATGTAGTATACAGTATATGGTATTATATGAATAATGAATACTATTCTAATAAAGTACCATATGTGGTGTATTCAAAAAATTATAGAAATAGTAATTACTTTTGTGTGTTTGCCTGAATGAATGTTATTCCATTAGTAGGAGTTCCCTTTAGATATGATTCACTTATTCGAGAGCTTCTTTCGATATACAAAACATTTCTGGAATTCGATGTTCAAGATAGCCTCTGGCTCTCTTATCAAAGTGCTTAAGCTTATCTATTCTTGCAAATTGACGATTCTTTAAAATTGTCTTTATTTTTTGAACTGGGGGCAATGTTACAGTGTTGTTTGGCCAAAAATGCACGAACAATTCCTGAAGCATGAGCAGGAATTTAACCATGGTATAATATCCATAAACTGTTCTGTCACAAATCTGAAGGATTTTTTTTTCACTGTTTCATCCAAAGGGAGTTGTACTGTTTGTTATTGACTGCTTATTGAGATGCAAGAACCCAGTTGAAGCATACAATGAATATTGATGAACATTAAAAGCATAACTATAATAGGTAGGTTAGGTTGCAATGGCCGTCCCGCGAGAGAACACACATGGACCAAAAATCAATAAACCATACAATGGAGAGCACACATGGGCCATACAATAAACATCCTACATTGGGAGTCATACATTTTGTCTAAATCATTTGTATTTAGAGTATGGATCTTTAACGAGTACCTGACATCCTGCAGGCTCGATACCGAGCGCTCATATTTTCCTCACATCCCAAGTGAACAAATCTAATGCTAGAGTGGGTATCGAACCACATCCTGTCATTCATTGTTACAGTTTTTCCATTTTCATCATCCCGTTTCTCATATTGTCTATTAATTATTAAATATTGTTTCCTGCAGGAGATTGAAATATATTACTGATAGTATTCCTTTTTATTGAACCAGAACTCAAGTTTTACTCTTTGAATCTAATATGAATCTACTCGTATGTTGTTCCTCAAATAAATGGTTCATAAAGTTGCAGTAATGTATATTTGTTTCTGTGTTTTAATTATCTGTCAATTATTTTCAGTTACCAATTCAATTCTTATCGTCTAGTCCTGAATCAGTATATAATGAAAAAATAATTTTCGAAGGATCTAGTGATTTTGCAGGAGATTATGTTGTAAAAGATGTTGAAGAAAATGGAAATTTATTACGGAAATTGATATTTTTATCTAATTCAAATATTACTCAGTCAGAAGTTAGGCTAATAAAAGGTAGTTGCCCTATGATCAGATAGGTCATAATTGTTTTTTTCTAAATAATATTTTCTTAATTTTTCTTCTTATGAATGAAGTTAAAAGGAATAAAAAGTCGAGACAAGTAGTGGATACTGGATTCTTGAGCTGTTATCATCACAGACTTATGGTAACTGGAGTGGCATCAGTGTTGGATGAAAATTCATCTGGAAATGTACTTCTTATAGGTATTTCATTTTAGTTTTTTTCTATTAACTCATTTTGTATGCATTAAACATTTTTATATTCTAGAGTTGGTCGAAAAGTGCATCTACTTCAACCTTGACTCTTGAATATACCTCATTTCAGAGATTGAGGATATGTACATATACTTCTTACTTTACTGCAGATAATATATATTGATTATAAAAACATAAATGTTGATGGATAAATCCACTGAATCCATTAATGTTTTTTCTAACCTGTCTGTGTGTGGATGAGAGAATGCCCAACATTTTGCAAACACTGTCAGAGTTGAAAAAAGATCTTAATGACAGTTGATAAACATATAGTTCAGAGTTCAGTAAAAGAACCTACTACTATTAAGCAACATTAAAACGAGAAATGTATTAGTATATTTTTATACTACTATAAAAAGAACTAAAAGGTCAAAGAGTACTAATTTTTATCTTGCTCTTTTAGTAATCTAGAAAATTAAAATTTTATATTTTGTATTATCATGATGTGAGTATCCCATGAACAAAATTGAATGAATTTTGGATTATTGCAAGAACAGTATAACAATAGGCCAAGCAAAATAACCAATACACTCTTTTCGGATTTCTTTCCCTTAATTTTATTAAAATCCCAGAATTGAAAATCACTAATTTTTGGGAGTAATTTTTTTTTTCTTAAAATTAGAACAATCATGATAAAAAATGTACTCTAAGAAATGTCAAATGAAATAATAATATGTATTTAAAGTTTGTTTGTTTCCTTTATTATTGAAAACTAAATTTAGCATTTCCTGTTCGATTTCATCCAAGCAGACAAATTAAAAAATCTGTATGGTGAAATGTTAATAGCTTTTATATTATTTCCTTAACTTCATTTTTATTATGTTTCTATAAGCTCTGAAATCATAACACAAGCAACATGACGATAAATTAAGTATGTAAAGTGGCTGCGTTGTTAATTATACTTGGTTATTACACGTAATTGAAAAACATGTGATTATCAAAACAAATCTGACGATAATCATAACCAAAACAAAATGCGATAAATTAAGTTAAGTATGTAACGTGGCTGCGTTGTTAATTATACTTGGCTATTACACGTAATTGAAAAACATGTGATTACCAAAACAAAACTGACGATAATCATAACCAAAACAAAATGCGATAAATTAAGTATGTAACATAGCTGCGTTATTAATTATACTTGGTTATTACACGTAATTGATAAAACATATGATTACATTGCTCATCTCTTTCATTCTCACCCCCTTAATTGAATTAATTGTAAATGAGTTTGGTAATATACATCAACTTAAATTTGAGTGTGAACCTATCCAGATTTTTGTTATTTTAAATTCAATTGACGTTAAGTATATTTTTTTTTTAATTTTTATGGGAGTAAGTATTCATTTTTCTTAAAGACCACATCTAACAAGCTTTCCAACATAAATATTGTGTTTTAAAGGAAGACTTTGTGATAATATATCAAATATCCTACTTTTCATGGATGAACTGAAGGATTTGAGCTAAAATTGGTACTTTCTTTTATTAAGGTCTCGGAGGTGGTCCCTTGTGCAGTTATATACATAGAGGATTTGAACAGTCGATCATAACAGCTGTTGATATTGATGCAGCTATGCTATCCGTGGCAAAAGAACAATTTCATCTCACCCCAGATGCAAGAATGCAGCTAGTGGTTTCTGATGGCTTGCACTTCCTTGATGAAACTCTTCGAAAAGGTAAACTTATATTTTGTTTTTGTTTTTTTTTTTCATTTCGATTTATTAATGAAACTTTGTTAAATGAAGTGTTTAGTAGTGATAACCAAGAAAAGTTGCAGTTAAATTGTGTTAAAGTACAAAGTTCGGTATATAAACAAAATAAATATAAATATATTTAAATATATAAATTATTATTAACTAATAAATATTAAATATATAAAAATAAATATAATATATAAAACACACTCACTCTCTCTTTCTACATATATGTATGATCAAACCTCAATAAGAAATGGCAAAACAAGACTAAGATCTTTCAACCGTAACAAGTGGTCTTCGTCAGAGTCAAAAACCCAACAGAAATACTAGATGCAGAAAACATCTGCTGAGGGGTTGAGAAGTGTGGTATTTTAAAAGGGTGAAAACGCAGGAAAGGACTAATGTCCAGAAAGGGATGTTTGGGGAAACAAAGGAGTACAGTAAGAAAGAGTAAAAAACTATCCGCCAGCTGTCAACCCTCTTAGAAGAGGCTATTGCCCTCGTAACGAAAGTATCAAGTTTGAAGAGACCGTTACTAATGTTTATAATATTTGATGTATTAAATTTAATTAGAGGCGATTCAATAATATTTCTTAACAACATCGATTTTTCATAGGTAATAAATTTAACTCCTGTCCAATCAATATGATGATTTTCACTGTTTATATGCAAGAATAAGGCACTACTTTTTTCCTGTCTACTTACGTTGTATTGGTGTTGTTTTACTCGTGTCTTTAATGGTTTACTAGTTTGACCAATATAAATTTTAGGGCAAGTTTTGCACGGAATTTTATAAATACCACCGGACTCCAATTCGCTGGGAGAGTTTTTTTTAAAATATTGCCCACATTATTACGATTAGAAAACAACTACCTATATTAAAATCAAATTGTTTGGCTAATCTTGGAAGGGTGTCAAATGACTCATGATATGGCAAAACTATAGAATTTGACAATGAACGGGGCTCTGTTGAAGTAATAGAGAAAGTTTTTTTAGCACCCTTCAAAGCTAAATCGATATAAGAGGAGGGGTATTTTAATGATAGGGCAATTGACCTAATGTTGTTATCTCTTCATTAAGCAATTCAGGAGAGCACACTCTTAACGCCCTCAAAAACATATTTCTAAAAACAGAAATTTTAACATTTTTTGGATGGGAAGAATAAAAGTGAACATATGCAAGTACATTCGTAGGTTTTCTATATACACTAAAGTGTAACTCTTTAGGTAACCTATGGATCAGGACATCTAAGAAGGGTAAATTACCACTTACTTCTTCTTCCATTGTGATTTTGATTGTCGGCACTAATTAATTTAATTTTATTAGGAAAGCATCTTTATTTATAGAATTAGGACAGATGTATAGTATATCGTCAACATATCTATACCATTGTAGGGTAAAAATCTAATGAAATGGTCTCCACATATAAAACTTTTAATGATATAAACAACGCGTTTCGAACACGTAGTGTTCTTCTTCAGGCAATAACTAAAAAAATACAATGACACCAGAGAGTTATCTATAGTACAAAGTAAATAAGTACAAAAATTAATATAAAATAAAATAAGGCAGAAAGTACGAACCTAAGGGTGAGGGCCTCTGAATAAGACTGACTGGAAATGGAAAGGACATGGGTGGGGGTATATAGGGTACATCTGTTTCTTATTAGAGCAGGTAGAGTTTTCTCTAAAGTTAGGCTGAGCCTTTACATTTTCTTTTAGACTAAGTGTAGGAAACATATTGAAAAAATAACACACAGAGCTATAACGAAATATAAACCAAATATATGTATAAGGAGGAAGTAGAACTTTTTTTTTTATAATAAAAATTTTTTTATTATTTTTAAAATTTTTATTTTTTTAAATATAAAAAATAAAAAAAAAAGTTCTACTTCCTCCTTATACATATATTTGGTTTATATTTCGTTATAGCTCTGTGTGTTATTTTTTCAATATGTTTCCTACACTTAGTCTAAAAGAAAATGTAAAGGCTCAGCCTAACTTTAGAGAAAACTCTACCTGCTCTAATAAGAAACAGATGTACCCTATATACCCCCACCCATGTCCTTTCCATTTCCAGTCAGTCTTATTCAGAGGCCCTCACCCTTAGGTTCGTACTTTCTGCCTTATTTTATTTTATATTAATTTTTGTACTTATTTACTTTGTACTATAGATAACTCTCTGGTGTCATTGTATTTTTGTAGTTAATGCCTGAAGAAGAACACTACGTGTTCGAAACGCGTTGTTTATATCATTAAAAGTTTTATATGTGGAGACCATTTCATTAGATTTTTACCCTACAATGAGTAAATACCACATAATAACAGATTGCACTACATTAGAATATCTATACCATTTAACATGTCTAGGCAATATTAAGCTTAATATTTTACTTTAAAAGAATTCCATGTATAAATTACTTAGGAGAGGGGATAAGCAGTTACCCATTGCAAGCCCAAATTTTTGCATATAAAAATTATTTTCAAACTGAAAATGACAATCTACTACACACAACTTAATTAACTCTATTATAGTGGTAGATGGAAGGGGAAGGGAATGAGCTCCTTTGAGCTTACTCTAGGAGTAATTAATTAATTATTCCCTTCCCTTTCTATCTACCACTATAATAGAGTATTAGAAAATAATAATATGATTTTAATAATTCTTTTAGTTTATTGAAAAGGAAACCTAAAATATAATAAAATTGAAATCACAATGTCCCTTCAATTGAGCATCTAATAGATCCGTAATGTTCAGATTTTAGACGAAACTTAGACACTCACAGTGAGACTTGTATTGGTATGAGGGTTTGTTAATCCTGCTATATATGGACATAAATTGGTGTTTTAGGTAACAAGTACGATATTGTTTTGTTTGATGTTGACAACAAAGAAAAGAGCGAAGGCTTGAGTTGCCCCCCACCTGAATTCGTCACAACTAAAATATTCTCACAAGTCCAGCGAATTTTGAAAAAAAGAGGTACTTTTTTCATATTTTTTTACCCATCAACCTGATTTATCAAAAGTAGAGTGAATGATGTATATATATATATATATATGTATTATTAAAAATTATGCCAATTTTAACTTTTGTTCTTTTCCGGGTTAATTTTTCAAGTTTTCTGACTATGGATTTCCACCTTTATGGTAAAATATAAAGTAATTCACCAAAAGATTTATTCTTGACTTCCATTTTATTCACTAAACAAGTTTTAACCATAACAAACAAATTAACAATACATACAAATTATATACGACGTTTCGGTCAGCTCTGACCATCTTCAGGGACTAACAACTAAATCATCACAGAACTCAAATACAAAAATAAGAACTATCTAAATTATTAACACAATTATTAACATCCTAATGGAATTGGCATTGGCATAATTTTTAAAAAAACATGTTTGATTGAAGGTCTGCTCCCAAAATACACAAATAATCAAAATATATATATCAATGATCAAACCACACTATGAAATGAGATAAAAGACTAAGATCTTTCAACCACAACAAGCGGTCCTCGTCAGAGTCAAAAACCCAACTGTTGGGTTTTTGACTCTGACGAAGACCGCTTGTTGTGGTTGAAAGATCTTGGTCTTTTTTTCCCATTTTATTGTGTGGTTTTATCATTGATTGTTATTTCACCTGTTTATGTGAAATAACAATCAATGATCAAACCAGAATAAGAAATGGGAAAACAAGACTAAGATCTTACAACTGTAACAAGCGGCCTTCGTCAGAGTCAAAAACCAGAGTTGGGTTTTTGACTCTGACGAAGACCGCTTGTTACGTTTAAAAGATCTTAGTCTTGTTTTCCCATTTCTTATTGTGGTTTGATAATTTATATATATGGTGTAAATGATTTGGAAATGAATTGGTAGCAGATGATTGAATTATTCAAGGAAAATTTCCTTGAATTTTAATTTTTTTTTTTAATAATAACTTTCTTTCATTAATATAAGGATAATTTTATAAGTTATTATCCTCAAGTTTGGAAAAAAATAATCTTAATTTTCACCATTTCCTATATTAGCCTACACAAAACTGGCTTTCCAAACAATAATCAAGTTATACAGTGTTTTATAAATGCATTCAGTGTAATAAATCGTACTAGAATCACCAATTAAACACAAACTAAAAATATGAAAATTAACATACAAATTGTATATGTTGTCTTTGAATTGTTTTTTTTTATTTTAGGCCATTAAAAATGTTTTGAATAAAACCGAAATGTTGACATTGAGCTATTGATTTGAACATGAGAAACTGATGGATTCTTGATATATTTCTAATTATGGACATTTCTTTTTATTTTCTATATTACCGATTTATATTTACTATTAAGCCTAAGAAGATGGACAAGCAAGTTAAATAAAGCTCTGACCTTTTCAATAATGAAAGTTTTTAGCAAGCCTAATTAAATGAAAAAAATCAATATTCTATGAGTTTTTCTTGCGCTCCAATAAGTTTTTTTTTTTATTATCTTAATTGGAATTAAATCTTCAGCACTAATGCAATATTAAATTTTAAACCTTTACTTTTCAGTGTTTAAGTTATTTATTAATAAATGTTTGCAGAAGTCTTGAAGTAGTATCTTTGTTTTGATGTAACAATCAGAGTAAATCTCAATTCCTTCTGTTAATGCCTTTGCTGTTTCTTAGGAAACATTCCTCAGAAGGGTGCTCAGCATTTTTAACAATAAATTCCTCTCTTCTTTGATGTAATCTTTCTTAGTGCTTTATATTATAGACAGTTTAAGTTTCTTAATCGATGTTTCTCTCAGAGAATCGCTAATTACCCTTTCTAAGTTTTTTTTTTCAAATAAATGAAGTTTTTAAAATTCTTCTCTTAAAATTTTTAGAATTCATTCTATTTAAATGAATAAAGTTTTTTATGAAGTATTTCTTCAAAATCTGGATGAGAAATAATATTCAATAAAGGAAGGATTTTATTTGCTATGATAGAAGAATCTGTTTAATTTATTAGAAGCAGACCTTTGTGTTGGTTGAAACCTTAGAACATTTTTAATTAAAAATGAGAATCAATGAATTTCTTTCTGGAGTTCAGATTTGATCTACTGCTATAAAAGCAAACAAGAAAAAATTATGTCAATCATATTAGAAAACATTATTAAAAAGGTTAAATTTTCTAACATATATTAATTAAAAGAATATTTAATACATTAACAATTAAGTTGGATTACGTAGTATGGGATGCTCAGATATATATATATATATATATATATATATATATATATATATATATATATATATATATTATAATGAACATAGAGAAATTAAAAACACACACTTTCCGTCTGTAATTTTCACTCAGTTTGGTTTTTGACTTTGACGAAGACCGCTTGTTACAGTTGAAAGATATTGGTTTTGTTTTCCCAAGTTTTCGTGGTTTGATCAATAATTGCTATTTCACGTGTTTATGTGAAATCTTTTAATCATATATATAAATATATATATTACTCAAAATACGAAAAAACGATCCAAACTGGAAGCAAATCAGCTCAAAAACGAAGAAAAGCAACACACAGAGAAAGAGACACACATACAAACTCAAGCACGCCGGATACACAACGGCAGGAAACCCAGGTTGTGTTTCCGGCGTGCTTGGTCGCCTATTCTCTTTTCTGCTGAAGACGGATCATTCCAAAAATTTGGTTTGTAAGTGTGTCTCTTTCTCTGTTTGTTGCTTTTCTTCGTTTTTGAGCATATATATATATATATAGTTTAACACATAGGAAAGAACACAGAAAGACACTACAGAACTCACTTCGATATTTCGACATCCGTCGTCATCGGGAAGAAGTGCGAAGTACTCGCGTTGAGAAGCAAACTGCTACTATATATATATATATATATATATATATATATATATATATATATATATATATATATATATATATATAACTGAGCATTCCGTAGTACGTAAATCCAACTTAGTCTTTTTTTTTTTAATTTCTTATTGTAGTCTGATCACATATATTATATATATGGTCACTTTGTATCGAACGGTTCACGTCTACTCTTGTGTTTCTTATTTGTTTTCTTTTCTCTCCTGAAGACTGCAAGAAAGTCGAAGTGATCGAGAATCATGAGTATTACTCTCACTAATACTTTCTAGTTGTTACTTTAATTATATATTTATATATATATATATAACAAGATTTCACATAATCACGTGAAATAATAATTAATGATCAAACCACAATATGAAATGGGAAAAAAAGACTAAGATGTTTCAACCATAACAAGCGGTCTTCGTTAGAGTCAAAAACCCAACTGAAACAGTAGATGCAGAAACATCATGGTGAGAAGTTGAAAGCAGTGGGAGGAAAGAGTGGTATTTTAAAAGGGTATAAAGTGCAAGAAAGGACAATAGTTCAGAGAGGTATGTTTGGTGGAAGTACAGTAAGAAAGAGTAAAAAACTATCTGCTAGCTGTCAACTCTTTTAGAAGAAGGGTTGAAGAGGGCAATAGCCTTTGTATATATATATATATATATATATATATATTGAATTCTAGGTATATAGGTAGCATACTGTCCTTTGTAGAAACAAATTTTATTTATTAATGCCTTAATTAACTATAGCAACGAGAATTAGTTGATGTTTGCAACAAAATATTTAAAAATTAAAACTTAATTATTACAAATTATTAAATAGAACATTGAATGATACGCACCCTTTAATTAACCTAGCTTGACCAATCAGCATTTTATGAATTTATAAAATTCTATAATTTTTGTAATAGTAAATAAAAAATTAAAATGATAATCAACATAAATTATAAATGGAATACCATATTTCATGATGAAGACAATTTAATTTTTCAAAATCAGGGATAATTACTATGTCAATTTATTTAAATTAATTATTTAAAAATTAAAAGATAAATAAATTATGAAATAGAACAACGGTGGATTTTAATTTTAATTAATTGTCCGCGAGCGGGGAAATTATCCCGATTAATTTTTAATCTGAAACAAAATACTGAAAAATAAAGATATATTAACATATAAATAGCATTAAAACGAATATTTAATTTTATGCAGACGTAAATTAAGTAGTAACTGTAAATTTATTTGTAGCAAAGTGTTTAGAAATTGACTAATTATCAGTAATTAAAAGAATAGTTCAACAAAACTCACTCTAATTAACGATACCAGTGGTCAGTGTCGAGTTATTTGAATTATGTTTAAAAATTGCAGAATAATTAGCAATGAATTAATGAAAAGGTATTTAATGATATCAGTGAATAGTGTGTCTAGTTGTTTGAGTCGTATTATTCAAAAATTGCAGAGGAATTAATGAATAGATAACTAAATCACTAACTACTTTGATATATGGTTCAAGATTTCTGGATCATAATTGGAAATGAAAAGAACCATGCCTTTAAAGAAGCCTAGTAGGGGAGAATCCTGAACTTTTGAGTAGTGCTTTTAATTCAAAGTGGATCTTAAAGAAGTCCCAAATTGAAACTTCAATAAAAATCATAGTTCTTTTTTTTTAAAAAAAAAGAATGATTTCTAAAATCTGCATAAAGTTTAGACTTTGGGATTTATACCAAATGAATGGAATGTTTTTTGTAACTGGTTGAGTTGACAGTTACACAAATGGGGTCTGTTACATATCTGTCGCACAGATCTTAGTCCATTATTTTCATCGTCTGATATATTTGATTGCAGAACTCCTCTCACTACTGAAATGTCTTTTCTTTTCCCACTAGTGGAATCACATTCATTCTGTTTTATTTACAGAATACAAAAAGTATAATGAGTGAATCTTATATTTATAAGGAAATCTATACATCCCCTCTTCTAAAAGAGGTTTTTGACAACTCTCTTTTTCACCCATCACAGTGCATGTGAGCATTAACGGATTAAAGTGTTAACTGGAGTTAAATTATCTTTCGATAAAAGGCAACAAGAAATGAAAATAATATAAGTAGTGCGACGTTACTTTTTAAAAATATAATGACCGCTAAGATGAGTTCCGATTACTGAAATCATTCCCGGTGTCTGACCCAACTGCCGAGTCAGTTTTTTACCATTTTTCAAACGTTGGCTTAAAGATGTTTGACACTGAACCAAATCTCGATAAAAAAAAAGTAGTATATATGTATATAAACTAGATTCACAGTAAGAACACCCATAAAAGAAATCACAGAAACTCACATCTATCCTCCTGATGACGAGGCAATCGGAATATATTAATGAGAATCTGTGATTTCTTTTATTTGTGTTCTCTCTGTGAATTTAGTTTATTTGGTTCGTGGAACCGTTTATTTTAATTACTATATATATTAGATTAATGTATTGATTAATTACAATTGATTTCTTTTTGAAGTTATTTGTTTTGATTTTTTCAGGTTTATTCGTATTAAATTTGGTGTGTCGTAACGAGGATCTATCTAATGAAATCAGACGTTCTCTCCACAAAGAATTCGGTGAGTTTTGCTACAGTCCAGTGCCTGAGGAAGTAAATCAAGTTATCTACTGTTTCAAACCGAAAAATAAATCATCTACCAAGTCACTGGTGGAAGGAGCCAAAGTACTTGAAAGAATTATAAAACACAATTCTTTTGAACCTATTGACTTTTTGTCGAATTTCAATAAACATATTATTTTATACCCAACTAAATCATGATAGATTTTAGTTTGGATGTTAATTATGTTTTTTTTTAATAAGAAAGTTTATATACTTTGTTTAGATTTGTTTTCAATGAATCCCATGTTTCTGGATTGACGATCCACTTAAAAAGTCGATATTAAATTTAAAGTAACATAAATGATATAACCTTAAAAAACGTTAAAATCAATGATTAATATTATGATTTATAACAACAAAGATTGGTTTAAACGAATTCCTTTGTGCACTCATGTTTACTTCATCAACCCATATACAATTGACCAAGGGTTTCAACATTTAGCCGACCAGGTCAGTTATTGCGGCGTTGGAACATTATGTGTAAGAAGAATACACTGAAGTCAAAACAGAGGCTCTTGGAAGAGTGCTGAAACAATAGGAGTTATCAAAAAGTAGGCATAAAAGTAGGAAGCTTCAGATTTGTTAATCAAACTCATTGATGCCATAGTCGGATGGTCCTGAGCAAAACCTCCGTTTTCATCCTGCACGCACACTCCAGATCTTTTGTTTCACCGCTCTTTTTTTATTTTATTCATTTAATTTTGTAGTAGCCTTCCATAAAGAAAGAACATTTTTTTTGCCAAATCATAAAAACTATTAAAACTCTTTTTTAAAAAAATGAGTTTTATCTTTGATATAACACTTTGCTCCTTGTATAAATATAAATATTTGATTTTTCTTATGAACATTATACAGATATTTTGTTTGTTTTTGTCTGTGTTGAAACAATTCGCAGATCCATTATCAGTCATGTCTTGGTCTAACAAAAGAAAAACTGATATTACATGGAAATTTTCAAGAACAAAAGAAAGAAAACTTGAAGAAAATAAATGGAAGCTTTTGAAATTTGTGACACCAGCCAAAGAAGAGGTGCAATTTAATATACTTGCAGCAGTATATTAAACTTATCTGTAATAATAGAGTACAGCATAAAGAGTCATTAAGAAACCACTCAATGAAGGTAAACTAAGGGAGGATAAATTGCGTCAACTGGAGATTGCTGTGTGGAAACAGAAAAGTTTTATGTTAAGTGAGATTTTTGCAAAATCATCACGTTCTTTAGCTGAAGGGGTATTCATGAAGGATCGTATGTTGAAAGTAGGAGACGATCAGTGTCCAGAGAAGTTTTTTCAAAGCCTTAGCCTTCCACCAAATAGTGTTACCATTCATGTGAATGAACTTGCTGGCTATATCTAAGCACAGTTAACTTCTGCAAAAGAATTCCAAAAGTATTCTATTACAATAGATGAAAAAAATATAGATCAGAAATACTGCTGTATTGAGAGGAGTTCATGACAAGCATGTATCCATAACTATTTAGTTATGCGAGCATAGCTATTAAATCTGAAGTACTTGATTTGGTAGTATGAATGCATTTATTTATGCATGGTACTGGATTATCGGGTTTAAATGCCCTTTAAGGGAACTGTAATTGGACAGATATACAGTTCAAAGTTGAAAAGTGTGTGCATCGTGCTGAGATAGATTTGATCTTGGCTTGTTTCAATTCCCCCCGATGATCGACCTACAATGTAATTTCAAAAAGTGGAATTATTTGACTTGTTTAAGAGTAAGTTTATAGAAAACTATGATGTTCAACGTCAGCTGTATACCGCATCCACCAAGAAACAAATCAGTCTGTGTAAAATGTCTGAAAATGAAAGACGTAATTAATGTTACGAAAATACTGATTTTATTCGATTCAGAGGTCTTAACCGCTGAAACATCTCAGTACCTTCCTTTTCGTCATGGAAAGTAAATATGGTGAACTACTGTTTCGCACAGACATCAGGTGGCTCAACCCTGCTAATAGGGACTGTTTCCTTTCCCTATACCAGGGATACGATGCATCTCGTTATTCCCCTAAAGAACTGCACATAGCATAAACCTGATCTACTTTATCGAGGTTTGGTCGAGAGGATCCGTACATGACTAAAAGATACTCACAGTAATTATGAAGAAATATTGAGTCGACACACCTTCTTAACATTCCTGTATTAATGTATCTTCAGCATTAATAAAAGGAGTGTACTATGTGTGTATAAATAAAGAAGGTCGTCCAGGCCATGTTAAATAATAATTTATTTTCTTTTTTACCCTTCTAGGATACTGTAAGAAAATTAGAAAGCCCTAGAAAGTGATTAATGGTTGTGTCTTTGATTTCTATAGTGGCCAGTTTTATCTAGACTTGCTTATCGTAAGTTCCCACGCTTAAACTGTGCGTAAACTTGCTTAAACCAAACTATTAGAGGTCTACTTTAAGCTTAAGGGACATCCTTCTCCAAAGAATCATTAAATAAGTTTTGATTATAAACATTCATAATGTATAATAATTTGTGTATTACTACCTTTGCTATAATCAATTTTTTTATTTTACAATACTAATGAGTGCAATATAATTTAATACATTGCACACATATTAAATTATATTAAATAATATTAAATTATTAATATTATTAATTATTAATATTAAGTTATATTAAATTAAATACACTTTTGAAGACACATTGAGAATGAGACTGTATTTTTTAATCAGGCCTTTAGGATATCCAACAGGAAATATGATGCTTGAGGAAAGACCCTTAACATGAAATTAATAAAAACATACATATGTTATCTTAAGCGTCAGAAAAGCAACATTTTTCGCTTCAATATACATTTAAAAAGATCTGGTGCTAACTGAAAACTAGCAGAATTATTTACTGATGGGAAACATTATTTGAAATAAAAAAAACGCCCAATTTGGTTGATATACACTTAAAATCAATAAGCAGTTTGTTTTATATTTCGTTTCGAATTTGCATATTCTAAAATATTTTATTTTTAAAAATATTTATTTCCTCGTATACTAATTTAGGTGAAAAGAAGTAACAGTAGAAATTAAAGAAGGAAACAGTTGAGAGAACTGAAGAAATTTAAAGTTAAATTCCTTCGGTTCTCTCAACTTTCTACTAATTTAGGTATACAACATGGTAGTAGCTCCCAGCACCACCTGACCACCATTGCTACAGTTTTCTACGATTAACAGCGCTCTACTCTTATCATTTTTAAAGATTTTAAAACCAGATTTAACAATAATTAATTTAAGATTAACTTTAAATCTCTTACAGCCAGGATAGAACTAATACTGAAATAAAAATGTGGAAATTGTATTATTCTTATTGAAATATAGTTCAATAGACATGTGTGTCTCGACGTAAACTTTAAATTTGATAGTAGAGTTGATTCAAACACTTTAACAATATGTACATTTATAAACATTATGTTTAGCTTATAATTTCATTAGAATCATTATTTAATTGTTGAACTTGGCCCAACAATACTAATAATTAATAAATTAATTGTAAAAGCAATAAGAAAAATACAATGATGGTTTCTTGATTGATGAGTGGTTTATAAAGGCATGATAACATTAGGGAATATAAATTAATTCTTTCACTAAAATGTGGTTCAATTAAGTTATGCTTTGTTAATTAAGTTATGTCAGCCGTGAGACTCTAAATAATGAATAAATTTTTGTTTACTTACACGAGTGGAGCGTGCACATGACATTGAAGTCCTCTGCAACAGAACCACAATTAAAACGTTGATATAATTTTAATTAACCTTTTATTCGATGTTTGCCAATTTATTTATCAGTTTGTGATGTTGGCATTTTGATGTAATTTTTTTTTCCACATTTTTACTCTCAGTCCAGCTGCAGTGGATGTTTTAAACAGTAATGTCTGTTTCGTTTTGTTAATTAATATGCTTAATTAAAAAACAATATTTTAATAATCCAACTGATGCCAATGAGACTTTTCAATATAACAAAACAATATCCCTTTTACTGGTATTACATCTATTGTGACTTTAAATCTTCAATAAGACCAAAGGAAATCATATTTTAAGCATTCCATATATGAACTTAAACTATTGACAATAAAACACATGTGGATTAAATAAGCCTAAATAGTATAACTACAAAACAAAGATAGTATAACAGTAAAACATATGAGGATGAAAACGTTTTTCTATGTCAATTGTCATATGCATTTCCTACATAGATCTCAGTAAATTAAATAATATATATAATACCCTATTAATCAATTAGTAATCCTATCCTATATCCTATATGTTTATGTTTCAAAGTAAAAATATAAGTTGATCTTTTTACAATTTGTCTAGTCAGAGTTTTAAGCCCAATGTACACATACATGTTAATACATGTTAACATATATAAACCACAGTAAAAAGAATTGAAGTGGAACTAACATCTTTCGATCTTCTCTCTCTCTCTCTCTCTCTCTTATATATATATATATATATATATATATATATATATAAATGAGAGACCTGTCGGTGAGTGTGGCCGCCCTCCTTAATGTATTACAGACTTCAAACAGTTTGACAAAATTGTTTGTAAATTATTAGGTTTTTCACTCAAATTTTAGAGGAATGAGTAAATCTATTAGGTCAAGAGAAAGGAGGTAAGAGGTGGGCAGAAGACCCCACAAGAAATATCTTATAGACTCCCAAACCATTGGACGGAATTGATTAAAACTTAACGTACAGACCATTGACCTCTAGTGATGATCTTAGGAGGTTAACTCGATCACGTCAGGATAGATAGAAGACCCCTTATAAAAATAATAACGCATCCGATTTCGATGAGATTTACAGCATATATACACGCATAATGTTAGTGCCACAGAGGTTATCATGATTTATATTATTAACTGAGTACCTGTACCGTTGGGTCATCCAACACTTTCCTTTTATGTAGTCACATTCACATAAATGCAGATAAACTCTAAATTCATTCATTTCTAATAAAGAGGATAATGAACATATTTTGAAGACAGTTCTCTTTATTTACATTTTTTGTACAACTTGAATTTTGCAAAAAAAAAGACATTAATGAATTCTTGCTGTTGACTCTACTGTGATCAACATGTAGTTGGCTCCTTGAGACTTATGAATAGTCGTGGCAAATGCTAACATATTTCAAAATTGAATCTTTAAAACAGGAATTTGTCCTCTTCAGATAAAACGATTTTCAATCTTGGAATTAAAGCTATTTCCCTTTGACACCGTGATGCGATAGTTTTATAAAGTATGACATTATCATTAAGCTCCTCAGTCATAAGTCTTGTTCCATTATATACGCTTGGTGGATCAATGTTTCTCATACATACACATGACAAGAGCTTCCTTTTTGTGTTCTAGCATATACTGGAGCAATCCAGACAAACTCTAGTGAGTCAAGGAATTCTTGAGGGTAATGTGCGGGTTCTGTTCCTACACAAACCAAAGAAATTATTCAATGAACCTATGATTAATTTCACTGAGTATCTCGTTAAATGAAACTTATATAGAATTTTCTGTGAACAATGTTTGAGGGTTGGCGAATAAAGAGTAAATGTATTCAACATACTAATCAACATTATATGAGGGATAAACATGTCTTCGGAATAAACAGCAAGAATAAACATTTATGTTTATTAATAAACATAAAATAATGTAATAATCCCTTTATTTTTATTCCTTTCAATTCTGTCTTCACTAATATTTATCAGAAATTTAGAGTATTCCTCATCTTCTTCTTGAACTCTCGAATTGCTAGTTAAATGAAATTTAGTAAAGTTGCGCCACAAGTAAGACTGATTTAAGCATTATAGATATCAGAGTCAGTTCCTCTCTTGACAACTGGAGAAGTCAATTCCTGAAATGCTACAGCAAATGCAATTAGTCCTGAACTCCTTAATTTAGAGAGAATTAGTTTTATTAAGAACTTTTCTGTACCTTCTAATACATCTGGAGCCCTACTCTATAATTTTTATTAAATAGATATATCAAAAGATAAAAATATAGGCATTATGACAGTGCTTTTTTTGATTTCGGGCATAATTTTGTACTGTTAATATTTTACTTACATTAATATGATAATTTCAAAAACTTCTGTTAACTAAAATAAATATCATTTGTTGATATATTAAATAATTATTTCACATTCTCGTCGATTATTCATTATATTTTCTCTTTCAAAATGTATTATAATTAAATCATTATAACTTATGTGGAAAAATTTTTATATAATCTTCGACGTCATTTATATCCAGTTTTTGAAGGTTTCTTTTCCCACAGAAAATCTATTAATGTAAATCTGTTTGAAGCAAGCAAGACGATCAGAGTTTTATAATTATAATATAGATTATTATTATAATTATAATTTTTATTGTATATTTTTTACTGTGTATTTTTACGAAAATGGAAAAAAAGTAAATTTCGTGTGCTGATTAAGCATTACTTTTTAAGTAAAAAATCCATCACTGAAACTAAGGAAAGACTTGATAAATACTACGGGGACTCGGCACCATCAATTTCAATGGTTAAGAAGTGGTTTACAGAGTTCCGTTGTGGTAGTAACAGTACTAGTGACGCCGAACGTTCAGGCGACCAAAAGAAGTGATCACGCCGGAAATCGTCGATAAAATCCATGAAATGATATTGGATGATCGGAGAATGAAAGTGCGAGAGTTGGCTCATGCTGTAGGCATCTTAACTGAACGGGTACATCATATTTTACACGAATATTTGTACATGAAAAACTCTCCGCGAGGTGGGTGCCGCGATTGTTCACACTTGACCATACGCTTAATCGTGTGACCACGTCAAAAGAGTGTTTAGCGATGTTCAGTCGTAATCTGGACGAATTTTTGCGCCATTTTGTTACTGTGGACGAAACATTGATCCATCACAACACGGCAAAGACCAAGGAACAATCGAAACAGTGGGTTGCTGTGGACGGACCAAAGAAAGCCAAACAGAGTCTGTCAGCCAACAAGGTCATGGCCACAGTTTTTTGGGATGCACGTGGTGTCATTCGCAACAATTACCTCGAGAAAGGTAAAACGATCACTGGCGAATATTATTCAAAGCTTTTGAACAGATTCGACGTTGATTTGAAGCAAAAATGGCAGCATTTGGCAAAGAAGAAAGTGCTGTTTCATCAAGACAATGCACGTGTGCACACTTGTCTAGTCACGATGGCCAAAATCCACGAATTGGGATACAAACTGTTACCCCATCTAGCATATTCTCCTGATTTAGCCCCCTGCGACTATTTTTCTGTCTCTAAACCTAAGAAATGGCTGGGCGGTAAGAGATTTGAGACGAATGAGAACAAGTCATTACCGAAACAAATGCGTATTTTGAGAGCTTTGAGAAATTGTATTATTTGGAAGGAATAAAAAATTAGAAAAACGCTGGACTAAATGTATCGAGCTTAAAAGTGACTATGTAGAAAAATAAAATGTTTCATTGCCGAAAAAAATTTGTTTTATTCAAAAAGTCACGGCCTTATCAAACCGCCCTCGTATATATATACGAGGTGTATAAATAAAGTAGTGAGACTGATTTTTTTTTAAATTTTCTATTCAAATATAATTACAATGTGATATTGTCACCTTCAAAATAGTTCCCTTCGGAAGCCACACAGCGCTGGAGACGGTCCTTCCAATCATTGTAGCATTGCTGGAACTCGGATTCTGGAATGGCCTTCAGCTGGTCGGTTACAGCAGTTTGTATGTTTTGTAGTGTCCCGAAATGAGTTCCCTTGAGGTGATTTTTCAATCTCGGGAAGAGGAAAAAGTGATAAAGACTCAAGTCTGGTGAATAAGGAGGCTGAGGAGCAACAGGAATGTTTTTACTGGCCAAAAACTCGTTTTCTTGGAACCATTTTCGCACAAATTTTTCTCATCTCCAATTCATTGGTCAAAATGTGATGAACGGAGGTGTGATTCAAATTCAACTGTTCCCCGATCATTCTGACTGTCAAGCGTCGATCTGAACGCACAAGGTTCCGTACTCTGTTGACATTTTCATCGGTGTTTGCACTTGAAGGCCTTCCGCTTCGTGGTTCATCTTCAATCGACTCTCTTCCTTCTGAAAATTCCTTAAACCACCGAAAAACCTGTGCCCTTGATAAAACACGTTCTCCATAGGCCTCCTGAAGTTTTTCAAAAGTCCAAGTTGTCCAAGTCTGAAGCAAAATTTGATTGCACACCGCTGCTCAACTTTGAGGTCACTCATTTTTAAAACGCTCAAGAAAAAACCATTTCACGAAAACCAACGCTACGGACAAACAAATGACTGTGGCGAGTTCAGATTCATACTGGAGGCGCATCACACGTGCACCTGACGCTACTCAAGGCCACGCGTCTCCAGCGTTGCCAGATCGAAAGCGACGTTGCCAGTCTCACTACTTTATTTACACACCTCGTATATATATATATATATATATATCAGCTCAAAAACGAAGAAAAGCAACACACATAAAGAGACACACTTACAAACTAAAATTTTCGGATGATCCGTCTTCAGGACAAAGTAGAATGGGCGACCAAGCAGGCCGGAAACACAACCTTGTGGATCGTTTTTTTCGAACTTTGAGTGTAATATAAATATATATATATTTGTGAATTTTTGTAGCAGTCCTCCTTTTAATGACATATTATTAAAAACATAACCATAGTTAGCAGTATCCTTCCTTCCTTCTTTATAAGTTTCTCTATCTTACTAAATAAGGATTTCGATGTTTGAACATTTGAGAAGTTGACGATCTAATATGTACATTATTTGTATAAACAGTTTAGAGACAATGAGAAAGTATGTGTGTGAGAGAGAGAAAGTGTGTGTTTATCCCGATCGTTGTACTAAGATATATCATTAATATTCTTAGGAAAATCCCTCTTACCTCGTAAAGAGCCATTGTAGTCCTCCGACAGGTGTTACTTACGGCTCATCTGCTGGAACTACCAGGAGTTCTGCTTGAAGGTGCACAACGTGCGAAACAACTACAATGGCTGTTTACGAGGTAAGAGGGATTTATTTAAACATATGAATTTTACTAACATCTGTGGTATTAAAAATATGAATATGCATATTTTAAGAAATATAAGCTCCGGGTTCATGAATATTACTTAATGTTATATTGTTCCTTAACTTAGAAATAACGCTTAAGAGCATTAATTTGATATAATAAATTTGAAATTTATTTTTATCAAATATATTATCAATTATCTGTGATTTTAGTAATAAATTACATGAATTTATAACAATTATTCTATTATAATGATTATGATAACAACTTTTAAATTACTTACTTTGTGTAACAAATTTTAAGTTCTGCACTGAACGATTTAGGACAAAAAAACACTAATATCCTATAGCCCCCTACCAATTAGTTTTCTTTCATCGAACTAAATCTACGGAATTGAAACTAAGTAATTTATTAAAAGTTAATTTCATTTTTTTATTAATTAGGATAACAATATTTTGTAAATTAGTTCAAGTAATTAATACTTAAAAATAATGAATACAAAAATTGTACATATTTGCACATCATTAAAATAAAATGTGACCAAAAAGTTTAAAATCAATTAATAATTATTTATATTGTGGTTGATTGTTTTTCTCAAATTATAACTAAAACGAATTGGCAATATAATAAGTACGTAACTCGATTACACGCTATTTATATCTATTTATGCAACGATGACATTGCAATCTTTCATTCCATTTCATTAAATATAATTTCCAGAACTGTTACTAATTTTACAAACCAGTTAACGATTGGCAATTTAATTTTGCGAATGGTGACGTATGACTAATTAAATCACAGCGTTTGAATCTGTGCTGTTCCCTGTTTCTGTTATTTGAATCTCAGTCATTGAGAATCTGCACATCGTCCAATCCTTCACCAATTCTTCTAAAAACATACCAGTTAAGTTTCCAACATAATTGACAGTAGCTATAATATAATAAATGAAAAAATTTAATTGATTGTACATTATTTTGATAATTACTTTGTTTATTGGTTAAGTTGATTGTTGACTACCCATATTTTTTTTTGCTGATACCGAAAAATCACGAAAAATATCACGAAGTTTTAAAAAGCAACATGTGAATGATTTTAGATATATTTTTATGTATATTCTACTACATTTAAATAGAATCAAGTTCTTATCACTGAATTCAAGTTCATTAATCACTGCCAAGGAATTGTTTTTATATAGAAGTGACGGGTCCAATAAAATGTAAGTTAAGAAGAATAAAACTTCTAATAAAAATTAATTTAAACTTTATTTTTTGATAAAACAATTTTTAATGATCTTCATCTAAAAGAAAAAGGAATATAAAATGAAACAGAAAACACGATTTGTTTTAATTTGATGCCTGTCAATAATCCTTCTAGGAAAATATGTCAACACCGAGTACTCAATGGTATTTTGAGTTTTTTTTTCTTTTTATAAAAAAGTGATTGTCAGAAACAAACTTTGAAAAAAATTGACTTTTGGATTAGTTTTGACAAAGGAAATAAAAGTAAATCTTTGTTAAGAAAAAATGAGGTGTAAAGTAATTTTCATAAAAACTGGAGTATTTGATCATAAGTTTTTAGTCCCTTACTTTCAGAAAGTCAAAGCGTTCATTATTTTTCTATAGTACCGCTGCTTTATCGGTCTTGAGTCGCTAATTCTATGCTGGAATCCTGAGGTGTGCGAGCTAGGAGATATCAGAGCAATATCCTACACTATTGGTCTTCAACCTTTTTTAATGTTGCCCACCATAAGTGGTGATTGAGAGATGTTCACCCCCAATTACCCCCCAAAAAAATGTTATAATACTAAAGCATATTAATTCAAATATAAAATTTACAACAGAACCTATTAAAATACTAAGACAAAATAAATATTCAAAATTATGTTGAAGTAATACTTTAGTGAATTATAATTTTGAAATATAATAACAATACCAATTAGTTCGAATGAAAACAAGACTACATTACAGGCAAGTTGTATTAATAATAAATATTACTTACACAGGTTACAAGAGGGCACCGGAAAACTGATGCGCCAGTCACCACTCCACTGATTCTGCGGGGGAAACTGCTGCTAATCAAATGAACAGGAAAGAACAAAAGGGGAAACTGCTGCTAATCAAATGAACAGGAAACAACAAAAGGGGAAACTGCTGCTAATCAAATGAACTGGAAAGAACAAAAGGGGAAACTGCTGCTAATCAAATGAACTGGAAAGAACAAAAGGGGAAACTGCTGCTAATCAAATGAACAGGAAAAAACAAAAGGGGAAACTGCTGCTAATCAAATGAACAGGAAAGAACAAAAGGGGAAACTGCTGCTAATCAAATGAACAGGAAAAAACAAAAGGGGAAACTGCTGCTAATCAAATGAACAGGAAAGAACAAAAGGGGAAACTGCTGCTAATCAAATGAACAGGAAAAAACAAAAGGGGAAACTGCTGCTAATCAAATGAACAGGAAAGAACAAAAGGGGAAACTGCTGCTAATCAAATGAACAGGAAAGAACAAAAGGGGAAACTGCTGCTAATCAAATGAACAGGAAAAAACAAAAGGGGAAACTGATGCTAATCAAATGAACAGGAAAGAACAAAAGGGGAAACTGCTGCTAATCAAATGAACAGGAAAGAACAAAAGGGGAAACTGCTGCTAATCAAATGAACTGGAAAGAACAAAAGGGGAAACTGCTGCTAATCAAATGAACAGGAAAGAACAAAAGGGGAAACTGCTGCTAATCAAATGAACAGGAAAAAACAAAAGGGGAAACTGCTGCTAATCAAATGAACAGGAAAAAACAAAAGGGGAAACTGCTGCTAATCAAATGAACAGGAAAGAACAAAAGGGGAAACTGCTGCTAATCAAATGAACAGGAAAAAACAAAAGGGGAAACTGCTGCTAATCAAATGAACAGGAAAGAACAAAAGGGGAAACTGCTGCTAATCAAATGAACAGGAAAGAACAAAAGGGGAAACTGCTGCTAATCAAATGAACTGGAAAGAACAAAAGGGGAAACTGCTGCTAATCAAATGAACTGGAAAGAACAAAAGGGGAAACTGCTGCTAATCAAATGAACAGGAAAGAACAAAAGAGGAAACTGCTGCTAATCAAATGAACTGGAAAGAGCAAAAGGGGAAACTGCTGCTAATCAAATGAACTGGAAAGAACAAAAGGGGAAACTGCTGCTAATCAAATGTTTAGGAAAGAACAAAATGTGTTAAGCAGAGTTGCTAATGAAATGAACACAACCTGAAAGTCTCATTATAATATTATGATTCGTATACTACATGGTGATCAACCAAGAACTTATTCCATACGACTTATATTGTAATGTAGAAACAATGATGTATTTGACTCAACCAATTGAGAGTTTGAACTCAACTACATGCTTCAGGATAACCAATAACAAGACAGTTCCTCGCTTGCTTGTACTATCAGGATCTGGTGATTAGATGAAGAGGCAACCCCGATATTACAATAAGGAAATTAGAAATATATATTTGTAATTTGTATTTTAAGAGATATAGGAGAGAAGACAAGATAGAGACAGTTGTAGAGAGAGACAGAGTGGAGAGAGAGAGAGAGAGAGAG
Source organism: Hermatobates lingyangjiaoensis (assembly GCA_026182355.1). Taxonomy (NCBI): domain Eukaryota; kingdom Metazoa; phylum Arthropoda; class Insecta; order Hemiptera; family Hermatobatidae; genus Hermatobates; species Hermatobates lingyangjiaoensis. The sequence continues at coordinate 1,675,103 of JAPFBL010000881.1, forward strand.
AGAGAGAGAGAGAGAGAGAGAGAGAGAGTGAGAGAGAGACTGCGTGGGAGGGAGTTAGTTATGTGAAGTTAGGGGAGGCTGTACCTCACATATCATCATGAGAGGAAAAAGAAATGAAATAATACAAATAATCATATTTGTCCTCTGGACTATGATTTTGGTGTGTTTTTAATGTATTTTGACCATTTTATAGTAATAATCGCAGTAAATTCAATATTTCCTGCTTAAATAAACAGAGAGGTGAGGCATGAACAGCCTTATCCTCCCTCCAGATTGTGCAATCACTCACGAACTGGATTGAGCACGTGCAAATGTCGCGTGCGTGTTCAATTTCTATGTATGTTTTTCAATTTGATGGTTGAGGATATTTTCATGTAAAAAAGTAAACGTCTTCTTTTTCAGGGTTTTCGGTAAAGTATTGTATGTATGTGTGTAATATTTATATTTTATTAATATGACATAAATGCATAGGAAAATATTTGACTTGAGGTAGACAGTACCTCTGCCGCAAGGAAGCAAATCTTATTTGCTCCTACTCTCATCCTATTCTAATGGTATCCTACTGTATGTTTGTAAATCTGACGTGTAAGTCAGTGCCTCTGCAACCCCACTGTACGTCACTGGAGGGAGTAAGGGGTAGGGAGAGGGTGAGAGAGAGAGACAGAGAGAGAGAGAGCGAGTGAGAGAGAGAGAGAGAAAGAGAAAGAGAGTGAGAGAGAGAGAAAGAGAAAGAGAGTGTGTGTGAGAGAGAAAGAGAGTCTCTTACACATATATTAAAGTACAAATTGCCTCTCAAAGCCAGAAATTCAAAAAACATTTTGGAATAGCTATGAATTAACTTTTAAAGAGCTATTATTAGGTTAGGTTAAGTTGCAGGGGCAGTCATTCGCAAGAACACAGATAGGCCAAACATATGAACTCAGAGCTCTCATTAACTTGTTGCTGATATTAAACCAAAATCAGTTGAATATAACAAGAATAATACTTCTGCTAAAAGTTAATTTAAACTTTATTTTTGATAACATAATTTTTAAATGATTTACAACCCCCCCCCCTCCCCAATAAAAACGAATATAAAATGACACATGAAAACCTTTAATAAATATTACATTTTATCAGAGTTTATTAAAATGATTTACATAAATCAAATAGTTTTTGCTTTGTTAATAAGCTGCAATGTACATACCGTCTGTATTTCTACGAGCGCCGATATTGCTAGAGAAAAATCGGGAAACTTCCTTTGGTATTCTTTAGAATAAATTATTACATTTTCGTGAAATACATGACTTCTAAGTAAAAATAATAGAATTAGTAGCAATAATTCCAATCATAATTTCTTGTTAAAATCATAGGCAAAAATATATTAATTCATTTAAAGAATTTAATTTGCTTTCTGAATTCTAATATATCCATATACTCGTAATATAAATTTCATGAGTTAGTTTTGTTGTTTACCATGAGTTAGTTTACTAATGAGTTAGTTTACCCATTTTGGTGGAGATAGAGACCTGACATTATTATAATCTTTACTTTTGTTGTGATAGCCTTTGTTGTAGTTGTATTACATAATAAATCGTACTTGGGGGGGTCACGGTAGCCCAGTGGCTTGCGTACTCGTCTAGACTATCTACAATATTATTTAATATTTCTCATTAGAGGGTCAGGGTAGCTTATAATATATAATAAACTATTACAATAGAGGTTAAAAATGAATAATTTTAGAAACAAATTTGAACACAACTGTCAGATAAAATACGAATGTTCTAAGGTAATATTATAAAGACACATTCCTTTCATTAATATGTTGGGTAAATAAATTGAATATTTCAATTTACAAGTTTTATTTGTTTTAAATATATTTGATTGTTTCTATAACTTGAATTGATGTTTTATTTATTTATGTCATAAAATAAATGATTTTTATTTTGCTTAATATACTTACAAGGATACTATATCAAATGCTTGAGCCTTTGATGACATATAAGAATCTGTTTCCGTGCCTTAACAAGAAACAACAATTAAAATTATCCCTATAAATCATGTTCGGCGAATTTATTTCAATAACTATTGCTATAATTTCTGAATGACACAAAGGGTCACGGCTGTCTAGTTTACAATGAAGTTATGCGATATTGTTTTAAAGATCTTGGGGCTCATACAATTTTTTTTCTTTTAAAACTGGTTACAGAGATTTTTGAATTTAGCGATTTGAAATTCTCAAAATATGAGAATACCATCATAGACATTCTTAGAAAGTGTTTAAGACTAGAACGATCACTGTTCTAGAATAATCAGCATGGTTGACTCATGTTTTTAGTTTCGTATAACTGTGGCAAAAAGGTATGAGTCTGAACAACGTTCGAAGTGATGTCCAGAAAATGATACAAGGGAAACGCTGGTAATCAACGAATGATAAAAAAAACTCGTGTTCAATGAAATTTTGTTAAAACAAAAATTAACAAGAATTACATAAGAGTAAAAATGAAATTTCTAAGAAAACTACTATCAACTTAAAAACATGGCCATAGATTGGAGTCATTTTAGAAGATCGTATAGCCACAATTAATATTCAACTCACCTCCTTGTGTGTGAGGCAACATAACAGCTGGAAAGTGAGATTAGACTCAAGAATTTGTACAGTAGACTGAGAATCTGTCTAGTTTATTCAAACAGAAATTGCGTTATTATAAATAATATTATTTCAGTTTTATTAATGGGATATTATACTGCTATAATAACCGTGTAAGACTTTCAATGATTTACAACTAATATATTTTCAAATGAAGGATAAAAAAATAAACATTCAATGAGCAACCATTGAAGGGAAAGAAAATGAAGCACTTGGCTAAAGTTGAGGGGCTCGGTGAAATTAAGGTTAAACGTGATGTGGTTTCGGGTGAAATATTGGAGCGGATGTGTCAGAGATGTGACGCTGATACCTGTAGAGCAGATGTTACTTGACGGTGTTGATGGAGATATTCATTAGGGACATTTCTCGGTTTTCTCAAGATGGTGATTAGACAGAAAGTATTCTTTGAGAGTTGGAATCTTTTATTGCTCCCAAGAGCTCAATTGCCTGTATTTGCAAATTCCCCTTCAACTAGGTTTTGCCAACAACGTCAATTTGAATCATTCGTCCCAGAGGAAAATTCTTGGATAATGTATAACCATTTAGTTAAACCATCTCCGGAATGGTTATTTATTTTTAACTGTATCTAGAGGACAAACTTTGAATAAAATAAAATTTATTTGACTCTCATATATTAAATTATTACTTCTTTCATTTGACTGAAAAGAAAAACAAATATAACAGAATATTTAAGAAAAATAGCAATAATAATAAAAAAAAAGATTTATTTGCCTGCTAATACATTTTTTTTAATATTATGTCATCTAAATCATACTTTAGCCATCGATTTCTGGACAATCTGCTAAGAAGAGGCACAGATTTGAATCCACAACGTGCCGACTCTCAGAGGTGAGCAGAAAACCCTTCTCACACCTCATGAGAAGTAAACAAGAGAATCAGGAAGAATTTAAAAGCTTAGATAAAAAAGTTCCAACCTCACGCACATTGTTTTTTATGGCTCCTCAGAAGAGCGTACCTTCAACCTTCAGAACATTTACCAGCCAAGTTCACAAAAACCCCACTAATACCTTATAGTTTCCTCAATTCAATAACTACCATATTCTTCACATTATATAATTCTCGTCTTGTTCTTTTTCTATTCTTTTTCAACTTTATTCAACAAGGATAAATTTATTCAACAAGGCTGAAGTGTTGATGATCATCTGATCCGCCACTACCAATTCACTCTCAACCTAAACATAAACCTAAAGGTTTCTTTTCCTTTCCAGTAACTTCTTTCTTAGTGTCCATAAATTGAAACCTTTTCTAAAAGAAATTGTTCTGTTCATGTCTACCTCTTCTTCACTTCTTACTGTTTCCTAACAACTTTCCGACCTTTTCTTAGCATGTATCGATATTTCACAATGTTGGTTTGTCATAGGGGGTATCAAATAATACCCCCGGAGGTATGAAGCAATGTGATATTTTGCTCATTAATCCCAGCCTTCTTTCAGCTTCTCTAACAAATACTATCTTACCTGTTTTAATAGTTCCTGAACGAAAGGGGTCTGCATTTATCTACTGGAGCGTAACTAATTTTTTGACATTTATTATATATATATATATAATTAAATTAAACGGTCCAACAGACTTTTTAATAAAAACCAATTAAAAAAGATAGCACACAGATAGACACAGGAATAACTCACTTCTATATTTCGACCATCGTCGTCATCAGGAGGCGAAGAGTCCCGCAGGAAGGCAGAGCGGTGACCATCCGCTATATATACATACTATATATATATTGATAAAATTATCGACTGTGAAATAGAAACAACATTAAAGTTTATCAGGACGAAGTCAGAACTGACCGACTCCTAATAAACTTTAATTTTGTGTGTATATAATTGTGTGTATGTGCCAGAGTACAAAAGATTTTGTGAACCCTAAAAACACAACGTTCATGAATCAAATTGTTCGTTTAGTCAGATTCTGACTTAAAAAAATGTGTTAATCCATTAAAAGCAATGTTTTTGGTCCTTTGTAATAATTTTGATGGTAAAATATTTGAAAAATTCATGACTTTAGGACATATCTAAAAACGCATGATCAGTTACAAGTGTCCTTTGATGCAACTCGTCATCTAAGATTCCAAAATCTAAAAAAAAAACTGAGAAAATATAAAACTGGCTTTTACTTGTTGAAAACTTAAATGAAGTTTGTTCTGAATAATGTGAGGTGAGGTGGTCTCGATGATTACCTCACCTCATTCAGATTCGGCAAAAACAGGTTAATGACAGAAAAACAAAGCTTTGTAGTTGTCAATATGAAAATAATACACCTTAAGAGTGAGTTAAAAGTTAATATTTTGAAAACCAGTGGGAGGATGCTGCTGTTAGCAAAATAAATTTTGAAGAAGAAAATAAAAAGGAGAAGGAATGAAGGAACGGAGATGTAAATGCGTCCACTCAGTGAAGACGGCAAGACGCCGAAATGATCGAGATTCATGAGTGTTAGTCCACTCATAAGGAGTGGACGCATTTACGTCTCCGTTCCTTCATTCTTTCTCCTTTTATTTTCTTTCTTTGTACTCTCCTGAAGACGGCAAGACGCCGAAATTATCGAGATTCGTGAGTGTTCGTCCTTTTTCTTGTGTTCTCTAGCTGTAACTTTAATTATTTATCCGTTTGGACCGTCTGATTTCAATTCAAAGTATATATATTTATATAAAACCTTATGATTGATGGTATAACGGAATGTTTTAACATCTAGCTTGCTATTTCTTTGTAAACTGTAGGTTTTGAAGTCGATAGATGAGAGTATTAAGAGTGGTAGAGCTGAGAGATTTAAGTGCGACCACCCAAGGGATGCTAAGGCAGCTCGTAATTACAGGGCACAAAACGCCTTCCACTTCTCCTTTCGTCACCGCCTTTCAAACACTTGTCAACTTGCTCACCACACTCAACAAAGCTGTTTTCTTAAAGACTCTGCAGTTGCTAATATATTTCTGAATGGTTTTCACAACCGTCTCGATATTTCTCAGTTAAAGACTTAGCTACGGTTAATAGATCACGCATTGCCAAATATTACTCACGATTCATTTGTAATTGATGTTATAAAATTCTAGAAACATAATGACAAATAGATGAAGTATAAACGCTGTATTTTACAATATGAACATTCCAGTATTGTTATTATTAAAATGTTACGCTTTTAAATACTGATTAATCAAATCTTTCATTGTAGGGTAAAAATTTAATGAAATGGTCTCCACATATAAAAATTTTAATGATATAAACAACGCGTTTCGAACACATAGTGTTCTTCCTCAGGCATTAACTAAAAAAATACAATGACACCAGAGAGTTATCTATAGTACAAAGTAAATAAGTACAAAAAGTAATATAAAATAAAATAAGGCAGAAAGTACGAACCTAAGGATGAGTGCCTCTGAATAAGACTGACTGGTAATGGAATGCCAGTCAAGGAATGCCTCTTATTCAGAGGCACTCATTCTTAGGTTCGTACTTTCTGCCTTATTTTATTTTATATTAATTTTTGTACTTATTTACTTTGTACTATAGATAAACTCTCTGGTGTCATTGTATTTTTTTAGTTAATGCCTGAGGAAGAACACTATGTGTTCGAAACGCGTTGTTTATATCATTAAAATTTTTATATGTGGAGACCATTTCATTAGATTTTTACCCTACAATGAGTAAATACCACATAATAACTGATTGCACTACATTAGAAATCTTTCGTTAAGAAAGTCACGGATATAGTAAAGCAAAACACATAGGGAAAACAATTTTGAATACCTCTTCAATTTCCTTGGTTATCTTTCATTACCAAAATAATAAATTCAGTGTTTGGATAGAATCAGACAGAAACCCTGATTACGCGTTGACTTTGACAGAGATGTAAGGCCTCGGTGGATCTGCAGTTTAAGAAGATACTATGTCTTGGACTACAGTGCTGCAGAATAAATGGTCAATATACCAGTGTAGGTCCAACAAATGATGAAATACCAATAAATGGAGTAGCGCTAATTGTAAAGTAGCTAATTGAAATAGTTTTCAATGAACTTTTTATCTGATACCTTTTTTGCAATATTTTCATGCCTTTTATTGTAACTTTCATCCCTTTTGTCAAAAATGAAGTGAACGAACAATCAATTTCTATAATTGATATTTAAATATGAGCTACTTTTACTGATATCTGATAATTAGTTATTATTTAATATTGAAAAGTAAAATACTTTTAAGAAATAACTTAATTTAGCCTCTGATAATTTAACCAAATTAAGTAAACAAATCCGATAAGGAAATACATTTGAAGCCTGTTATGTAGCCCTTGAAAGAATCCTAAACTCATGAAGGTTTTTTCCTGCAATTTTAATATTAACAAAACTTAAGAAAAAAAACTTAAGTTTTAAGAATCATAGAAGGACAGAAGAAATGAAGTACCCGTTTAGACATACAAAAAGTTAAAGATTCTTTGTTAGGCTTTATTATTGTTTCAACACCAAGAAGTGTACACCTCTATAGTTTCAATAAGGCAGTGGTTTGTGGCTTGATTATTAATCATGGATACACACCAACTTACGCACGCATATAAATAAGAGAAAACATCCAAATAAATTCACCAAAACGTTTAAAACCTTTTTAAAATCTTCAAATTATGCTTTATTTGACCTTTACACATTACATACGAGTATAGTGAAGTAACGACAATAATGATACAGTATCAGTTAGACTTTGACAAAGACCACATGTTTTGATTGAAAGGTTTTAGTCATTTTTCTGATTTTCTTACTTTTCTTCAGAGGCTGATTTTTATTTCACGTGTTTCTAGTGAAATTTGGTTACATTAAAGTAAATATTATGCACTTTTAATATGCAAATTTACAATTGAAGTTTTTAAATCTCTAAATGAACGCAGGAAATTACCTAATAATTTTAACTAAGCCTAAGATGTGTCTATTATTGCTCTATTATGTAGAGTTGTGAAGGGGCCTTTACAAATAATGTTCATTATTTCTTTCTCTTGATGCATTGTACTTTTTCCATAACTTAAGAATAACTTCTAGCAACATATAATATATATACAATTAAGAGAAACGGTCCAGCGGACTTTTTAAATAAAATAAATTCAAAACGAAGGAAACACACAGAAAGACACAGACATAACTCACATCGATATTTCGACCATCGTCGTCATCAGGAAGTGTGAAGAGCGAAAGGGCGGTGACTGCCCTGCCCTGCCTTCCTGCGGGACTCTTCGCTCTTCACAATTCCTGATGACGACGATGGTCGAAATATCGATGTCAGTTATATCTGTGTCTTTCTGTGTGTTTCCTTCATTTTGAATTTATTATATATATATCTACACTGTATATACAAATATAAATTACTGAGGGAAAAACAGAACACTAACTTGGACTGACATTTTGAGTAGCAGCTCACCATCAGGATAAGATAAAAGAGAAAATAAAAGTGGGAGAGACGTATTCAATCTGATTTACCAAAGCCGGGTTATTGATTTGTCGGTCTGGTTTCGTGTCACTATCATTTTTATAAAGTCTGATATTTCATCATTTTCATATTTTGATATAAATATGAAATTATGTAATATAGTCAATAAATGCATATTATAAGTACTACAGACAGTGCGGCCCCGGGCGGCACATGTCAGGGAGTGCATTTTGAGAGGGTAACAATTGAAAATAGAAAAAATTAAACCTGGCCCCTGGTTCCTATAGTAATGTGTATTCTGAATCATCATGAACCAGCCTACTTTAAAGTGCATATTTCATTTATATTGTATACCATTTTTTTGCTTTATAACTTCAATTCAACATTTTTTATAAAAAATTTGGATGAAACTACTTTTAAACACTTTAACAGGCCGTACTCTTTGTGTCTACAGCCTTTTAAAGTGATTAAACACAATAAACACAGTAGATATGACAAGTTTCATATTAACAAGTTAAAACTGGAGGGATTTTCAAGTCGTGTCTACATCTAAATCTGTAAGAGTTATAACTAACGAAATATACAAAAAAGATAGAAAAATGGTCGACATTTTATAGAAAATGCTTTTAATGAAAACCTGAAAACACAAGGTCGATGAAGAATTCTATCCTCGACAACTTGCATTTGTGACATTTTTCTCTGTGAGATCATCTAAGCCCTTGAAATAATAAAAAATGGTAGAGCTGTACAGGTGTCGTCTGACATGTGTTAACGTTTTGACATTCACCTTTTACTGATACAGATATTCCTACCGAAGCTTTTATATTAATTTTTGTTTTTTGCATATAGAAAAATGCTTCATCCTTTTGCATATCATTTATAGGTGAAACTAAAATGGTAAACTAATTAAAATTAATAGTTTAAGATTATTTTTTTCAACATGTCAAAATTCATAGATGACCGACCTTTTACCTATTAGTATGAATTATGTTCATTTTTATTTCCTAGTGTAATGCTACAATTCAGGCACACTTCAAATTTACATTTACCGTTGCAAACGGTATAGCTTGTATTGATCCCACATGCTTTCAGATTAAATTATAAGTCAAAATTTGTACATTTTGTTAAAACAAAATATTTTCTGTTGTTTAAAAAATCTTACGTTATTTATTCGTTTATTGCTTTTGTAGCTTCAAGGATAATGCCAAAATATCAGGACTCAAAAATTAGTAGTTTAGGAGAAAAAAAATGTATTCGAAAAACAACTTTTCGGTAAAAAAAAGTGACTTTCCCATCATGCATAATTGTTCCCAAACAATATACTTTGAGGCCTATTTTTGTGTAAAATATCAATCTAATCTATCAAAGATTCTGTTCCATAGGATGGTAACAAACTTTAGATACATACTCACCCATCCACACACATACATATCGTCAAAAAAAACTTCAAAAAACGACTTCTGGGGGCTCAAAACATGTAATTCCGTCAAAATTTCGAGATCGAATTTTTTGACAATCACTATACTTTACTTAAAGTGAAGTAAAACAGATTCCTGAATGCTTAGAAAGTATGTCAGAGCGTGTTTTTTAAACATACTTAATTTGCAACATGCTCCAAAGAAGTCCTACATGTTCCTTTTGGTTAGATAGTTAAGAGTTCTTCAATTTAGACAAAGTATCTTCTCAAATACTTTTTTTTTTACAAAATTAATTAGTTTTTTATGCTTATCACACTTCATTGATACATTGAAAAATACTATACAAACAGTTATATTGGAAAATAAATTTTTAAAATATAAATATCTGTTTTAGTATTATTTAGTGCTCCCAGCTTATTCAGTCATATCACTGAAAACAACAACAAAACAGACTGATGCCTTTTTTACGTGAAAGCTCTTTTGCCGCATCTCAGGAGCTACAAGCTCTAGCCTAGGATAGAGGCAAACAAAACCTCCGAGAGACGCCCGAGGTGGACCACGCGGAGGCGAGCTTCCACGACCCTACATCAAAATATAAATATCTAAAGTGTTATGTTATCATTGAACTTTTAGTGATTCAATTATAAAGGTGGCACTAATGGAAGAATTAAAGAATTTACCACAGATGCTCTAAACTACAGAAATATCAAAGAAACAAACACCAGTATTATGATCGAAGTAAAAGTAATACTAATTATAATAGTTACCCTCATTAATTCTTTTTTGACCTACAAGAAGTAGAGGAAGGTTTCTATTATACATTATAATGTGTTTTTGTAATGAAAATATAAAGCAAATTATAATATTAAAATTTCAAAGGTGAAACTCAAACATATCCTTATTTTTTGATGATAGAATTATATATGAAAAAAGACATTTCAAATGAGTTACATAATTCTGTTTCTAAACTTATTCAATAAGGCCCTATTAAATAGGACCTACTAATGAGATCCTTGAGGCCTTGTTAATGATATTTTCAAAAAGCACATTTTAATATCACATTTTTTCTTTTTATTATCTCAAAAAAATTTGTTAAAGTAATAAAATAAAATACTACTGTTACATTTAATATAATTTTTGTGAAATTTTAAAAGACATAGTTTCTTTAAAAAAAAAACCTTTAATTAGTGATAAACTCCTAAATTGGGTGTTTGATGAAGTATAGACTTAATTTTTAAGATTACGAGTACAATTGGAGTAATGTTAATAAGCATTACAATAAGAACATAAAAACACTTTTACATTACTATGAGTAAAGTATAGTGGCATAGAAGTTGTGTGTGTGAACGTGTGTTTTAAACATACTTAATTTGCAGCATGCTCCAAGTCCTAAATGTTCCTTTTGGTCAGATAGTTAAGAGATCTTCAAGACCCCGTATCCTCTCAAATACCTTTTTTTTTTATACAATTCATTGCACTGTCCATCATCAGTTACAATAATGCTATCAGAATAAAATAATGTTTAGAATCTTCTTTCTGCAATTCTAGCAGAAAGTTATTCTTTCTACTATACTATTAGAAAGCTATTCTTTCTGCAATTCTAAAGAAAGTTATACTTTCTGCTATTCTAAAGAAAGTTATTCTTTCTGCAATTCTAACAAAAAGGTTATTCTTTCTGCTATTCTATTAGAAAGCTATTCTTTCTGCAATTCTAACAGAAAGTTCTTCTTTCTGCTATTCTATAAGAAAGATATTCTTTCTGCCATTCTATTAGAAAGCTATTCTTTCTGCAATTATAATAGGAAGTTATTTTTTCTGTTATTCTATAAGAAAGTTATTCTTTCTGCCGTAAATATGGTAACCCACTTAGTAACACAGACCACTTTTCCATTTTATTCTGTAACATGTAATGTTGAGACAGTTACAAATGTATTGTTGTACCTACATTGTATATAATGAAATTATTCAGGATAATAAATTTGGTATATTTATGGAGATCTTCGAACATTTTAAGAAACGTTCATTACTTGTACAATTTTGAAATTTTATGCAATACTGAACTGCTGAGCAAAATATAATTAGTTTTGAAACTACTTTAATTACTGTTATCCAAAATATTTCTAAATAGTACTAAACAGCTAATATAGATAATATAATAAAAAGAGATTATTAGAATAGAGAAATGCTTTTAAACTTAATTTAAAGCAAAGAAATAATACATTCTATATGGAAGGAAAAGAAAAAAAGAAAAAGCGATAAAACTGTCGAGGTTCTAAGAAAATGGGAGAAAGCATCCATCTGCAGAGATCATGGTTCAATTAACGATTGGTTGAGGGTTGGACCACAATACGAAACAACATACTACTACCACCAACACAATGTTTGAAACATTATTAACAATATTTAAAAAAAAATATAAGAAATTGAAAGAAAAAAATGAGTGATTATATTTCCTGACTTCAAAAATTTGGGTAAACTTGATCCAGAAATAGATAGAGTAATAGAAATGATGTATTGTATAACGGAAGAAGCCGATTATATGTTGGCATCTGATGAAATCAGAAGGTAGTTGATGATTATGATTGAGTCTTAAGAATGGTTGTAACTTAATGCTGAAGAGAAGTGGAAATAATACTCTCAGTAGCTACTGAATTGGAGCCAATACCAGAAATATGGCTGGAGCGGGAGAGACAGTGCAGTCACTGCTAACTTATCATATATATATATATATATATATACGGTTCCAACATGTTCGAAACATGTCGGTTCCAACTTAATTAACATTCTCCAACGTTTGGATGAAGGAAAGAAGAAGGTATTCAGAAACCTTGAAAAACTAGTGAAGAAAATGACATCAGCGAAATACGGTCAGCTGTTCAACGAAATATATATATATATACCAATGAACAAACCACAATAAGAAATGGGAAAACAAGACTAAGATCTTTCAACCGTAACAAGCGGTCTTCGTCAGAGTCAAAAACACTACGTTGGGTTTTTGACTCTGACGAAGACCGCTTGTTACGGTTGAAAGATATTAGTCTTGTTTTCCCATTTCTTATTGTGGTTTGATCATTGATTGTTATTTCACGTGGTTATGTGAAATCTTTATATATATATATATATATATATATATATATATATATATATATATATATAATATATATATAACAGTTCAAAATTGAAGATAGGTAGCACAGAAAGTAAAAGAAACACACTTACAGACTCAAATTTTCGGGTAATCCGTCTTTAGGGGGAAAGAGAAAGGGGGACCAAGCATGTTGTAGACGCAACGGCTAGTAACCGACACGGCTACCGCCGTAACCGCCGCCCACGGGGAGCAGCACTGGCGGTTGCCGTGTCGGTTACTAGCCGTTGCGTCTACAACGTGCTTGGTCTCCCTTTCTCTTTTCTCCTGAAGACGGATTACCCGAAAATTTGAGTCTGTAAGTGTGTTTCTTTTACTCTCTGTGCTACCTATATTCAATTTTGAACTGTTATTGTGTCCAGCTTGGATAGTCTTTCCGTTTATCAAGTGAACATATATATATATATATATATATATATATATCAATGATTATGATCATTGATTGTTGTTTCACGTGTTTATGTGAAATCTTTATATATATATATAAGATAAAGAATGAAGCTGTTTTAAGCAGTGGGAAATGACAGGATTCATAATTAATGATTATTTCAAACAAATTATGTGAAAGTAGGCGTAAGACAAAGTATAAACTATAAACTAACAAGTAATAAAATCCAAATAAAGTAAAAAACAGAAATTATTAAAAAAAGGGATTAAAACTAAACAAAGAGGTAAAACTAAAACTGATCAAATAAGTAAATAGAACAAATCACAATTGATAATAGAATTAAATCAAAGTATATAATAATAAAGAATAAATGATAACGAAAAACCACCAAGAAATCAAATCGAAATAAGGTAAATTGAAATAGATAAAAGAAGTAAATAGAACAAACAAGAACTGGTAACAGAAGTTAGAGGGTGGCGGTAGTCACGCTTTACACCATGATAAACGAAAAACAGTCCGGCAGGTCCGATAGATTACACTTAAAATAAACTGTGACGCATAGACAGAAACGTAGCAAAGACTCACTTTACAATATTTCGACCGTAATAGCGAGAAGAAGTGAATTGACGGAGGGACAACAGTTATTCCTCCTGGAGTAAGCTGAAAAGATCGGTTAGAGGTACATTGGTAAAAAGCGATTTCACATCAAAACTATAAAATTCCGTGCAAAACTGCCATAAAATTTATATTGGTCAAACTGGTAAATCATTAAAGACACGTGTAAAACAACACCAATACAACAACGTAAGTAGACAGGAAAAAAGTAGCGCTTTATTCTTGCATATAAACAATGAAAAACATCATATTGATTGGACAGGAGCTAAATTTAATACCTATGAAAAATCAATGTTGTTAAGGAATATTATTGAATCATTAAATTTAATACATCAAATATTATAAACATTAGTAACGGTCTCATCAAACTTGATACTTACGTTACGAGGGCAATAGCCTCTTCTAAGAGGGTTGACAGCTAGCGGATAGTTTTTTTACTCTTTCTTACTGTACTCCTTTGTTTCTCCAAATATCCCTTTCTGGACATTAGTCCTTTCCTGCGCTTTCACTCTTTTAAAATACCACTCTTTTCAGCCCCTCACCAGATATTTTCTGCGTCTAGTGTTTCAGTTGGGTTTTTGACTCTGTCTAAGACCGCTTGTTACGGTTGGAAGATCTTTGGCTTGTTTTTCCATTCCATATTGTGTTTTGATCATATATATATACCATAAAACTAGACGCCTAGCAAAGAGCAAAGTTTAACTTCAAAAAATGCTGCTTCAAAAATTCAAACTAATCCCGTTTTTTCTTTTTTGCAATACCCAAACCACCTTTCCAATATTGTTCAGTAAAAAGCTTTAAAACTGGGTTCACTGCAGCTTTAATAGGAATTTTTCACTAAGCCTGGCAAATTCCAGGCGTGTTTTACATTACTACCAAATGTTTCACGTCTGCTATTCCTTTAAGCACTTTAAATTCACCAAAAAATCATTTTTGAAGTAAATGTTATTATTAAACAATATAATAGCTTATTGTATTATATCTAAGCTTTAAATGCAATTAAACCGACTGAATAAAAAACATCTCTGGTTAAATAAACCATGTTATTTTTAACTGCAATCACCAAGTAGTCATTACATTACAATAGTTTCTTATCTATAGACTTTAAATATAGAGGGAGAGATAAGTTATTAGAGCAATGACAGATAAATAAAGAGCATCTAAGCAGCTGATGTTTACATCGTATAGAGGGTCTTGTTCAGACCCAGAACTGTACTTTGTGTTGAACAAATTTTGTGTATTTCAGTTAAGAAGGCCTTGTGAAACGTGTTTATAGTCAAAATAAATGTTCAACATATTAACTACATAAATAAAGCTCAAACAATTGTAAAAAGTGAACCTAGACGAATGAGTTATGCCTCTGAAATAATTAAACAAAATAGAATAAGAAACGACGGGTAACTTGGTGTAGAGATATCTTTAGTTAAATACTTTACAAGCATTACATTTAATTAAGTTCAAAAATAACTTGAATATATAATTTTAGTACAAACATAATGTAAAACCATCGCAATTGTATAATTGGTTTTCAAGTGTTATTAGAAACAAAAACGTTCTATTTATATCCACATATAATGGTTCTTTTGAATAAATGTATCCACATCTTCCGTTAGATATTATTATATTACATCTAAGGTGGGTCATATAATATCTCGATAGAACAAAAACTAAGTATTAAGGGTCTCAAATCCTCTTTATGTAGCTCAGTAAACTACCATGCCTTCATAAAGATGATTCTTTGAAAAGAAACCTTCAGGAGTTCAACCATGAGTGCTGCCCTATTCAAAAAACCACCATAGGAGTTGTTATATAAAAATACTAGGAAGGATCTGCAGCAGTTAATTTGAATTAGTAAACGTAATTTTTTTAATCTATAACTAATAAACATCAACAGCGTATAGATGTTTTTAACTGAAACAATATTTGAATAACACAATTTGTTAAAAACCTGACGTCAGACAAAAAAAGTTTTGAATTATTTTATTGTTTCTGTCTGTATATTCTGAGATAAATATGCCCTACTTTTCAACGATCTTTCCAACTAGTCATTATTCTGGTATTGTGTATGTAATTTATAAACCTATAATTTGTGAGTGCTAAATTCGTGATGGATATGTAACTGGAATGATATACTCTCATGTGATGAATATAAACCTCTGTTGACATTTTCTCAAACTGCTTTTGTTTATTCTTATATTAATTTTACATTTTATTTCTTATTTTAAGTAACCAAATTATGATTATTAATACTGAAATACTTTTCTGATTATCAAATGAATGAAAGAAATGTAAAAAAAATTGAAAGTACAATAGCATGGAATCAAATCAATATATTGAGTGGTGCGGATTGGAGGGATGTTACTGGCACAGAAAGGGAGAGAGACGAGCATATTAGCAGTCAATCGTAAATTATCGCCCTTAAAGGATTTATGGGTATCGTCCTCAGAATGGGGCGAGGCAACAGGAAGCTCCAGCAAAAACTTCGACTCTCAGCAGCAATAAACTGATACTGTCACTGTAACGAATTCAATGAAATTAAATTAATCAGTCAATGTACGCATACTGCAATTAAGTATTCAAATTAAAGTATGAACGCTGTATAAAGAAATATTATCTTTGAAATAATGCTGTTATTGTTAATTGGTTGAATGGATACTGGAGTTATAAACTAAAATCTTTTCTAACCTGTATGGTTTGAGTTTCAGAATTTCGTTTAAGGGATGGTTTTACACTAATCAGAGTTGGCTATAAATATATTGCCCTACACTAACTTCCGTCATATTGAGATGTTATCGAATTCCGGGAAGAAATTGCTGGATACAATCACAGCACTTTCAAAGTGTCTTTAATGTAACCACAGAGAAAAATGTGTGTGTTTCTATTACACTGTAAGAGTGTTGTCTATAAGTATTTTTATAGAATCTGGAAGGAGAAATGACTACATGCACCTGTTTGGTGATTTCTACTCTGGATTCAAGTCTGAAATGCTAGATAGGATATGTACAAGATTAGGATAAATTGCAGTAGCAGTTACACTAGGGAACCCACATAGGCCGAACATTAGCACTTTGTGATACTATACAGTGAAGATTCCACATTGGGAGTTTAATTGTCCCTAAGCCAAGTGTATTTAGAGTAGGGAATCTTTATCAAGTACCTGGAATCGTACTTAGGCTCAAGGCCTATGTCTTAGCGTCCTCTCTAAGGACGTGCTTAGATTTAACTACCTCCCGCGTGAATAAATAAAGGGTCAGAGTTGGTATTGAACCCAGAATGTACTATCCCAGAGGCTAGCATGTTGCGACTAAGTTAACTTGTTACCTCTTATGAGAATATTACTAAAAGAAATATTTCAAAAGATCCAAATAATTTAATAAAAACCAAATTATTTCAGAAAATAAAAAATAATTCATATAAAAAAATATTTACAGCAATTTCAACATTTAATTTAATTGACTATAAGAGTACTTTTTAAAATCTAATGAAATAGAAATCAAGAGAAATAAATATTTAATAACTAAATAATATAATTAGTGCATATTGATTTAAACTGAGCATCAGATTACATTGGTTATCACTTTTATTCCATTCAATAATTGAAGTATTAATATATTTCAATGCCTCTTGCGAATCTAACTTTTCAGGCATGTTTACTTGTCTGATTTTATATTTACTTATTCTATTTCCTAAATCGTAGAATTTAAATTAATGCTAATTTTACTTGTTTGATTTTATTATTGAATTAAAATCTCTCTAAAAGACACACGTTTACAAGATTGCTAGCTGTTTTAAACAAACATGGGATTTAAATGACTATGCAATTAGTCAAATTTGGTGTACTCATTAAAATAAATCTATTAATTTTGATTATTTAAATAAATAATTATAAATGGTTGTTAATCAGTTATATTGATTCTTTACTATTCATAATATGGTTATACTTATACTAAGGTTGAGACTTGACTAGTTTTGGTTTTTTGTATATCAATAGCGCGCACACACACACACACACACACTAATATATATATATATATTCAGGTAACTCACCACAAACTAAAGAAGATAGTCGCTCTAAGGCCTTTCGTTTTCACGTCGTCAGAGAGCAAGTGAATACAAGTTGTAAGCAGGTTATGAATTTTGATTTAAAGAAGGAGTAAGATTGGCATCATTGACAGTATTTTTCCCTATAACTGTTGAAATAGTCTTGATTTGTTTGATAATTCCTTCAATTAGAAATTCATCTAATTTAAAAAGGCCTGGACTAGTGTTGACCAAGTTCTTAGAAAAGTCTTTTATGAGGGCGCTTTCAACAATGTTTCTTCTTCTTTCACATGACATAAAAACCAACTCCTTTGCTTCTTTCCAGTTAATTATGTGATTTTTGTCTCTAATGTGTAGGAACAAGGCACTTTTATCATCTTGTCTTCTAACTGAATACTGATGTTGCTTAATCCTTGTATCCATTCCTTTTCCCGTCTGTCCAATATAAGCCAACTCGCAATCCTTGCAAGGAATTCTGTATACACAACAGTTTTTTCGGCTTCTTTTAGAGTTCTGGACAAGTCTATTTGACAAATTACCACCACTACTAAATGTAACTGAGATATCTAGCTTCTTCAACAAATATGGAATGTCTTTTAAACATGGGCTGTAGGGAACCACCAGCAAATTCCTTCTTGAAAAACGTTTCTCACTTACAGATGACATCAAAGATTGTTTGGCTTTTTTCATCACGTTATCAATTAATTTTTTTGGATACATTAGAGAGTATCATTACATCAGTATTCAGTTAGAAGACAAGATGATAAAAGTGCCTTGTTCCTACACATTAGAGACAAAAATCACATAATTAACTGGAAAGAAGCAAAGGAGTTGGTTTTTATGTCATGTGAAAGAAGAAGAAACATTGTTGAAAGCGCCCTCATAAAAGCCTTTTCTAAGAACTTGGTCAACACTAGTCCAGGCCTTTTTAAATTAGATGAATTTCTAATTGAAGGAATTATCAAACAAATCAAGACTATTTCAACAGTTATAGGGAAAAATACTGTCAACGATGCCAATCTTACTCCTTCTTTAAATCAAAATTCATAACCTGCTTACAACTTGTATTCACTTGCTCTCTGACAACGTGAAAACGAAAGGCCTTAGAGCGACTATCTTCTTTAATTTGTGGTGAGTTACCTGAATATTTATATCACGTGTTATTGTGACAATTTTCTATATATATATATATATATATATATATATATACCTCATTAAATATCTTGCCTACATTAAGTTTAGTATGTTTCCTACATACCTTTTCAAGGTTTCGAATGCTACTTTTCCATGTTTGTGGTATCATATAAATTAACTCACCGATTTTTTTATCTTTAAATGTATTTTTCATATTACACATGTCCGACGTTTCGGTCTACGTTGACCATTCTCAAGGATTCTATATACAAGGTTTTTTTAACAATTCTAATAAATACTTATTAGAACTTATCTACAACGTAGACCGAAACGTCGGACATGTGTAATATGAAAAATACATTTAAAGATAAAAAAATCGGTGAGTTAATTTATATGATACCACAAAGATGGAAAAGTAGCATTCGAAACCTTGAAAAGGTATGTAGGAAACATACTAAACTTAATGTTGGCAAGATATTTAATGAGGTATGTTTAAAAGAAGGTCTGCTCCCAAAGTATACCAATATATATATATATATATATTTTGGATATATATATATATATATCAATGATCAAACCACAATAAGAAAATAGGAAAACAAAACTAAGATCTTTCAACCGTAACAAGCGGTCTTCGTCAGAGTCAGTTGGGTTTTTGACTCTGACGAAGACCGCTTATTACGGTTGAAAGATCTTAGTCTTGTTTTCCCATTTTCTTATTGTGGTTTGATCATTGATTGTTATTTCACGTGTTTATGTGAAATCTTTATATATATAACAGATTCAATAATATATCGACCGTTTGATATAATAGGTGTGTTCTCTAATCGGGGTTCGGTCAATTTTCCAGGATAACAAATCAAACTCTCGTTGCCAACGTTTCGGTTTTATTTAAAACCTTTTTCATAGATGAAAAATTGACATCCTGGAAAATTGACCAAACCCCGATTAGAGAACACACCTATATATATATATAAACTAGAATTTTCAAAAGAACACACAGAAAAGAAATCACTGAACTCACTACTATATTTCGATGTCCTCTTCGTCAGAACATTCACATCTATTCCTAACGACGAAGACATCGAAATATAGTAGTGAGATCAGTGATTTTTTTTCTGTGTGTTCGTTTGAAAATTCTAGTATACTCAGTTTGAATAATCGTTTCATCTAATTGGTTATATATATATATATATATATATATATATATATATGATCAAACAACAAAATGAAAAGAGAAAGAAAGACTAAGATCTTTCAACAGTAACTAGCGGTCTTCGTCAGAGTCAAAAACCCAACTGATGGAGACCGCTTGTAACGGTTGAAAGATCTTAGTCT
Source organism: Hermatobates lingyangjiaoensis (assembly GCA_026182355.1). Taxonomy (NCBI): domain Eukaryota; kingdom Metazoa; phylum Arthropoda; class Insecta; order Hemiptera; family Hermatobatidae; genus Hermatobates; species Hermatobates lingyangjiaoensis. The sequence continues at coordinate 1,695,231 of JAPFBL010000881.1, forward strand.
TTTTTGCCATTTCATATTGTGGTTTGATAATTGATATATATATGCAGAAAAATCAGAGCCAAACACTCGATGCAATCAATGATGTCCAAAACCACAAGGAAAAAGAAAAACAAAAGTAATAAATGCTCTGAGGCCTTTCACTTTATGTCATCAGAGAGCAAGCATCAGGCAGGAAGAGCCGTCTTGCCTAACTCTTCGCTTCCTGATAACTGCTATCATCGAAATATAGAAGTGAGTTATTCCTGTGTCTATCTGTGTGCTACCTTTGTTTTAATTCGTTATTATTTAAAAGTCCGCTCTATTGTTTCATTTAATTACTATAAAACAAAACAAAACAAAACAAAATAAGAATAACAAAATCCACTTCAATATTTGACCTCATTGTCATTAGAAGAAGAAGAACTCTGATCACCCGGCAAACATAAACTATCCAGATCGGTTACAAATTGTATCCGAAAAAATTGTATCTGTACAAATTGAGACCAGAATTCGAACACGTTTTAGAGGCAATTATGTGTCTCTTCCGAAACTCTTAAGGTAACACAGGGGTTAGTATTAGAGATCTGTTTAACAACCTGAACACGGAAGCAGTCATTGAATCCATGTCTATTGGACAAAGCATCTAAGAGACTGTTTTGTATGTAAGATACAGAATCCCTGTGGAATTCAAAAGAAGACTCAGCATAAAATCAACACACATGGTGCAGTCCCAACGATAAAAACAGTTCTGGTAAGAGCAGGGGGTGGGAGACGGCATGACATGCTATTATCAATGACTGAATACTAAAGTACAATCAGTTTTAAAAATCTTTAACTGAATAGCATCTTGACACCTCTAGCGGTAATATTATGTTCTCGAAAATGCGTCGCCTTGCACGATATCATAAACCAATACAAAAATCAAAATCTCTGTACCCTTTGGGAGCGTGCTAACTGTTAGAACACCCTCACCACATTTGTTCGGCAATCTATTGTTTAAAGTTTTTTTCAAAAGAATACATTATACTAGGATTGGGTATACAGTTGTCAATGACAACAAACTTTCGTTTGTTTGAATGAGAAAAATTCTCATCACAATTACATAGCCTATTAAAATATTCAAATTATATCAAATATGTAGTCGAATATTTTATACAAGTGATATGTATAATAAACATTTATATGTATATAACATTATATTAGGCCCTTGGGTGAATAGCCGGTAGTCCCTCCTAGTATCTTGGGATATGAATATCTTGCAGTGACATTTCTGTGATCATTGATCATTGAAGGTACCGCTGGTTCTTTGCTAACAGTGGCAGTGACTACACTGGGGGTTATTCTGATGTCTGTTGTAGTTTGGGTCCATTGGTTTTACCATTTAATCGGCTACGTAGCTGAAAAGCTATTAACACCACAGTACTTAGCCAGCTGTGATGAACTACGCAAGTTAAATACAGCATTATGCGGAGATTTGACCACACTTGACCGCACTTGAGGCCTTGGGTTACAGCTAGTTGGAGATAATAAGTCGTTTTATAATTCTTAAAGTCTTTTTCACTCTTACGACTGGTTAAGTAGTAATTAAAAAAGCAACCCTTGGTCATTAAGTAATACGATAAGAGCTTAATTCAAACCAATTTTTTTTTTAAATGTTATAAGAGTTTTTAAAATTTTTATAGAATCAGTTTTACGATCATGAAAGTATCTTTTTTTTATGAAACTTTCAAAATTTAATAAAATATTTTTTTATGTATTTTTTTATTAACTTCTACGGTTTATCTGAATAGTATCTCACAAAATGTTTTGACCCACTTCCCCAAGAAATTTAATTGAGCTTTAATTGAGCACTCCGGTAATTCAGGATGAGAGCGTAGTACTTTATTCCCATCCACTAATCTATACTCATATCAGACGGCTTGAATAACTTAAGTCCGTCACTTCATGCGTCACTGCATCACTAAATATTAAATTTTACGAAATAAACATAGAATAAGAAAATTATACAACTGGGTAATTAAACAGGATATATAATTGAATAATTTTATAGTTCAATCAATAGTAAGAAAGACATAAAGAAAATATTTTGATAAATATAATAAAATATAATATTTTATAATAAACATAATAAAAATTAAATTAAGCAACAATTCGAAAAGGTATATTTCATTGTGATAAAGGTAAACCCGAATAGCAAAGACAACTGAAGTGTGTTACATTGAGATGAATTTTGAACGAATTAATTTTAATTAATTTCTTTAATTAGTAGTTAATATTATTGATATGTTTTTATAACGCTGTTACTTATTTTTTACTTTTCCAAAGTAAATTATAGTAATCATGAGAAAAATACACCATGTGGATGTCAAAATGTTGGCAGATTTACAAATTATGAGTAATTCTTTTGAATCAATTTTTGAATTTTATTTTCATTTTGATAGTGTGTTGATGATGATAATAGAATGATTATGGTGCGTAAGTGTGTGGATGACGGGTGTATGTATCCAAAAGTTTGTAAAACACTTTAGTCACACCAAATTGTGGATATGTTTAACGTTGTATAAAAATATCCCTTACAATGTACATGAAATGTATACTGTTTGGGCAATACTACCTTACAAAAATCCCCTTCATACCTATTTTGTTTTTTCATACGCTATTTTTTATCTTCTAAACTACTCAATTCATAAAATTTTGCAATATAAAATAAAAATAAAAAAAATAAAAAAAAATAAAATTTGTAATGGTTTATAAAATTGTCATTTACAAAATTTGCAAAAATAAATAGGGAAAGGAAGTTTTACACAAAAATGTAAACTGCTTACTTTCTAATGAACGAAATTGATATTGATATCATTGTTTTACAAAGCAGAATGAAATTAAATACAAAAAAAAACCTCCTTATAAAATAAATGAGTTGAATAGATTTTTTGGTGAAATTATTTTAAAGGAAAGAGATATTATGATGCATTTCATAAATTGAAAAAAATATTTTTTTTTCTATAAACTGTTAACATGAGACATTATAGTTTTGTGTATTACATGAACCATAAATTAGTCTGTTATGAAAAAAAATATAAATAATTTTTACTGTTAAAATATATCTTTATACTAAAATTCTATTTGGTTGTAGCCCAAAAGATTAGAACTACTATCAAGCTTTTACGGACTCTCTATCCGCCTGACTTCTTGGATATGTTTATCTTATCTGAAATATTTTTTATCAGGATCGAGCAAAACAGATTTGTTAAACTTTAAAATATGTTAAAACATCTTTATGTTTTTTTAATTTAATTAAGGTTTAAGATGAGTTAATGTAAAAAGTGGAAAATGTTTGACACTACTGACGGGATAATATTGGAGGAAGCACATATTTCATCCACTGAAGGTTGAATGAGTTCTTTGGGTGTGGCATAGAATTATTCATTGCTTTAGATGTTTTTATTACTGATTCGGTTAAGTAACAATAATAATAATAGTACAGTACTTTCTATGAATAAATCCTCCCTTTTAAAACAGAAGAGATACTTATTTTTTTAGTTGGTTCCTATAATATATAGTGATAATAAGGAAGAAATATTTATTACTTTTTACGAATTTAAAGATTTGAAGTCCCTTGAATATATTTCAAGATGTCTATCCAAATAGTTTAGCAAATCAACAAGTCACATAATTTGAGACTATATTCAGATAGATATATTAATCTTGAAAACTTTATAAATTGAGGAACGTTATTATTCTTCTACCAGCACTAAGTTGAACCTGATTTTTTTGTGGTTTTAAAAAGATTCAATTTTGTATTAATGATTATCATAAAATCAATATTGTAGAATTAGCCTTACAGAAAGTTAGAATACTGGAAGAAGAGATATGACACTTAAGTTCCGTCTTCAGTAAATTATCATATTGTTCTGAAACAATGGTTCAAGTTTTGCTATAACTGACATTGATAAATGAAAATAGGTAAAGCAACATAAAATAAATGAAAATATTAAATAGATTGACTTTGAGCTTGACAAGGAAGTCAGATTAGCCCATTGGCGACGTGCTCGCCTCTGGACTAGTAGATCCGGGTTTAATACCCATTAAACATGTTTAATGTTCTACCGGTTTTCCCTATATATAAATGCTAAAATCTTTAAATTTAAGTTTATATACTCTGCATTTTCCACATTTATTAGTTTTATAACCTATTTTGTAGCTATTATTTTTTTTATTAAATTGTTAGTTTGGAAACCTAGTTTTATGTTGTATTGATTTAGTTATTTATTATTTTTTTCAGCCAACTTCTATGAATGTTATAGACACGTATTCAGCATTAAAGTTTTTCTTATAATTCGTTTTTTTATTATTTTTATTTTTTAGCATTTTATTCATTAAAGCTGGATAGTATGCATAGTTAATAGCTATTCTCTCATTATGTTTAGCTCTCCAACTAATGATCAGTCCTACTTTATGATGACCTACGAGCGTAACCGGTTAGACGACTGCAGCAACTATTTATAAGGTGACATGGTTTTAACTAACAACAAGCTATTTATTTCAATATTCACAATGCAAAGTTATGTTCATAACATATTTTCACTAATTAAGAAGGGGTTCAAACTCGTTTTGCCCTATATTTTCTAAGAACTGATAACTAAAGATGACCGGTAAACCGAAATGGCAGCATCGCCTTCTTGTTGAAAGAAAACAGCCAGCACAATACGAGTAGTCAGTAAAAAGAAATGTTGCTTATTTGGTGTTGGGGCTCAGTTCTAATAACAAGTGTTTTTCATTGCGTTCCAAGGTAAGACGGTAGTTTCTCCCAGAGGCCCACCATGTCTTTAGGACAAGAAGAAACATAATCACCCCACTCCGGGGAAATCAGACCTGCCCATTTATTCCCTGCCCGTTTCCTTACAGCCTTAGTTACTTTTCTTTATTACTTCTTTCTTATTTCTTTTTTTTTTTAATTACACTCCACTATAATTCAGAGAGCCTTGATAGATTAAAAAATACGTGACGTGTAAATAATATTTTTAGGAAACCTACAGTACTTCTTTTGTAGGATTAATTAAAAAGAATTACTTTCCTGGAAATACATTATGTATCTATATTATATAGAATCAATTATTACTACTACATATATAATTATGACGTTTACTTTTTTTTAAATGCTATAACAAAGTTGCAAAAAAAAACTTGCAGATAATAAATTAGAGTATTCATCAAAGTAAATACGAACAATAGTCAATAAACACAAACAAAGTAAAGAAGAATAAGTAAATAAGTGAGACATATCGGCAGGCCCCAGAAACTGAATGTTCAAAACAAGACTGAAAAGATACGCTCTAAAACCTAGATTACAAAAACCTGCAGTCATTGAAGGAGATGGTTGCCTTCATGTTTAAACACTTAGGGGTAGGAAAACCTGGGACTCCACAAGTCTAAATAGACTGGATATGCTAAAGTGCTAAACAAACGAGAAATAAAGACTGGGTTAAATACGGCCTATGGAAAACTACACTAATCGAATTAAAAGGATAAAACGGGTCATTATTGCTTTTTTATATAGCTGGAAAATTCTTGAAACAACAATAAACTAAAAATTGAGTAATTAATTCATTTCTTGTGCAATCATTTATAGTGAGCATTTGCTCATATTAGGGGATTTCAGGGCTATACACAAAAAAAAATTTTAATATGAAAACTTTTTTGGAATATGAAAAGGTGTAATTTTTGGAAACCTCCTCCAGTTGAGGAATTAACTATAGGAAATTATATTTGATAGAAATCTGAAAAACATATTATTTTCAGTTAGTATTGTAATGCTACGAGAGTTTACTTATTGACGTATAATTATATTTGATAGAAATCTGAAAAACATATTATTTTCAGTTAGTATTGTAATGCTACGAGAGTTTACTTATTGACGTATAATTATATTTGATAGAAATCTGAAAAACACATTATTTTCAGTTAGTATTGTAATGCCACGAGAGTTGACTTATTGACGTATAATTATACTAGCAAACGTACCCGTCTTTGACGGAATCAAAAATTCTATTATACTTGGTATTCCAAAATATCAATTATAGTACTATACTAATACTACAATTAGAAGTTATAGATTAGTAGAAAATACCATTATTAGTACAGTGCTAAACAAATGCCTCTGTATACAAAGATTAGATTTTAAGTTAGACATACACAAATCTACAATCAATGTTTCAGCTTTGTATGTCTTATGGTGGCAATATTTTGTGGACGAACCGACAGACAGAAATTATTCTAAGGGTACATGTGGCTACTCTGAAGTATGAAACGTAAAGAAAACATGAAATGAGTTAGTTCTAATTAACGTGCTCCCAGTCAAAAGCTAGCACGCAAGCCACTGGGCTACTCTGGTTCCATACCTTACTTTATTACCAGTGTTTATATTACGCAAATATTAAATTAAAAAAAAATATTTTTGTTTTATTTATTTATAACACATTTGCACTACTGTCATCGGCGAGCACGCAAGCCACTGGGCTACTCTGGTCCCATACCTTACATTATTACCAGTGTATTTATTAAGCAAATATTAAATTAAAAAAAAGTTTATAGTTATATATAATACATAGCAAACGTACCCATCTTTGACGGAATCAGAAGTTCCGTCATTTTTGGTATTCCAAAATGTCATTAGAAATTATAGAACAGTAGAAAATACCATTATTACTACAGTGTTAAACAAATGCCTCTAAATACACTACATTAGCTGTCTGTCCTTCAGGTTCATGGTAGAAGAAAGAGCTGAAACCTCTGACCCTTGAGCAAGTAAACTACATTTGACCATGTGAGAAAAACTTGGTTTCGCTACCTTGTATTCCTGCATTAGATGAAGTCTCCATTTGCGACTTAGGTAACGTCATTGCGAAATAGACTCTGACCGGACTTTGCAATCATTTCAACGTAAACAGACAGTGGCTCGGAATCAATGGTATGTGTGGTATACACACAGACTCCCCAATACCACATCCAGTCATTATGTCCGCCTCTATGGCATATCTGCGTAGAGCACGAACTCAGAGTCGTGTCCCGTTGCACAGTTTTGGGGCACTCATGTTTCGTAACATGAAATTTGTTACTGCTACTAAATTGCAGCATGATTGGTTTTCCTACTTTAAGTTTTTACTCATGAGCAGGCAGTCCAGGAGAAATAAATTCAGAGTCAAGAAATTTAATTAGATAATGAACTGCTTCTTCATCACTAATCCAATCTCTTTACTGACTTGTAAGTTCTTTCCTCGGTATGATATAGCGTAAGAACTTGTTTGTTGATTTTTCCTGCCTGTTCGTATTAAGAGTTGAGAATTGCTCGTTTACAAAACTATTTATTCGTAATAGATAGTACAACCTCAACTCTGGGAAACTTTTTTCAAAGATGTCAAATACGCAATATATTCATATGCTCCAATGAAATTAAAATCAACTAACAATACCTACTTGCTTCACCTGGGTATTTTCAAAACAAACTTGTCTGTGAAGTTAGGAAAATACGCTTAAAGCCCTATAACTTCGTTTCTGTACTTAATTATGAATCTATTTAGAGCCCATATTTTAAGCTAGGCATACACAAATCCAGTGTCAAAGTTTCAGCTCACCATGTCTTATGGTGGCTGAGTTTACTTGTGACAAACGTTTTTGCTTTAAACGTCCATAACTTCACTTCTACGTTGAATTTCCAATCAATTCAGAGCCTATATTTTAAGTTAGACATACACAAATAGACTGTAAAAGTTTCAGCTTTATATGTCTTATGGTAGCTGAGTTTACTTGTGACAAAGTTTTGCGGACAAACAGACAAACCGACAAACCGACAAACAGACAAACCGACAAACCGACAAACCGACAGAAATTTTTCTAAGGGTGGATTCGGTTTCTCCAATGTATGAAACGTAAAGAAAACTTGAATTGAGTCAGTTCTAAGCAATGTACAGACAAAATCATTATTTTATTTATATAGATTTGATAGAAATCTGAAAAATAAATTATTTTCAGTTAGTATTGTAATGCCACGAGAGTTGACTTATTGACAGTTGGCGAGATGCTGGTATTTCCAAGTGTTATTGAATGCGCTAACTCCCTTGCGGCTGGGTGGATAGCTGGGCAGAAGTGATGCCTGATATTATTAGGTTATGCTCCAGGGTCTTCGGTTGCCGGTGACACATTTGTTGAAGACTCCCTTACAGCTGCAGTCTGCCAGAGACCTGTGTTTGCCACCTTATAACCCATCCCCATCTAGCGCGCCTTAATTAAATTGCAACAAACAGATCTATACAAAATTACCACCTTCTACTGGCTACATACCTGGAAAGTACAGCTAATTTTAATGTAAATTTAATCGAAATCATTTAAAATCTTACACCAGCTGTTAATTTAAGTGAATGAAATAATAACTGAAAAAGGGAATTATTTTAAGAAAACATTTTCCCATAATTCATGTTTTTCCTTGTATAATGTATGATCCATGTTAACTCATTTAAAATGTAATTAATTAATTAATGTTAATAAAACATAACTGTGTGTATTGCATGTATCCTCTGACTGAGTGGATTATTAAAACTCTGAATAATTATTCAGTTTAATTTTTGAATAATTTGACATTACAATGAAAAGTTCTGCTACTGATCTCTTAGCGATAAAATTTGCCATTTATATTTTGATACTTACAATTAGTGAGTGCAACCTTTATTTAGGGAAATTTTAGGCTCATTTTACTGCAAAATTGACCAATGCTTTCTTAGAAACCGAAGTAAAATTAATTTAAATGTATATAGTGGTGATGAATGAATAATTATTATTTATAAAATACTGCATACGACTTAACGAGATGAGATTTAACCTGAGGGTGAATACAAAGTCACCAAAACGTGTTGTTTTTATACACATAAATATATCCTGTGTGAAGACCGGATTTTTACCTTGGATTCTTAAGATGAGAAAATACCACATAATACATTATTAACTCAAGGTTTAGATGATGATTTTTAAAGTTAAATGCATAAAATTTAACTTTATGCATTTTTGAATTATTTCTACTTGATTCAATTGACAAAATTAACAGCAATAATTAAAATTCGAACTTTTCTGAATTGCTTCTATGCATTTTAAATAGTCTTCCATTAAGAATAACAAGCTTCCAATTATTTTTGGAATGTATTATGTCTTTTTATTTTATACAATTATTTCTATCGGTTATTAGTGGATTGAAAATTATAACGGAATTTTACAATGTTAATTATTCCTCATTTCTTCTGGGATATTGGAGAATTATTTAGCAGTTTCATTTTATTATAAACGTTTTAATATCCATTTCAGAAAAAAAAGGATTTATATCAATACAGCACCCAGGAAATGAATTCCAATAGTTTTCTAGATCTGTGGTTAGTTAATCTGTAATAGTTACCACCTCCTGATAAACTTAAGTTTTTTTGAGAAAAACACTTTGCAGCAGTATTTTACGCAACTACGTAGAAGAACCAACCAGTGACAAAAATGACAAGGGTGTTTGGTATATATAGATTTTACATATAATAGACAAAAACTCTTGTGTACGCAGTCCATGAACTTTGCCAGGTTTATCACAAAGAACGCCATTCTAAATAAGGATGAGTATTATAAATTTGGGTCAGGTTAGCTTAGTAGTTAATCTACTCCTCTCTGGGTTAGTAGTCCGGGATTCGATCCCCACCTGGCCCTCGATTTATTCACACGTGAGGTGAATAAATCTGAGTTCGTCGTCCCTCGGAGAGGACGCTAAGCCGTCGGTCCCGAGCCTGCACAATGTCAGGCGCTCGTTAAAGATCCCTACTCGAAATGCACTTGAGTTAGGCAACATTTAGGACTCCCAATGTAGAATCTGTAGAATCAACAATGAAACAAAAAACCGGTAAACGGCTGACGTTATCACCCACAAGGGGATCGGTTTAAACAATAATATATATATATATATATAAATTCAGTACTCTTCTATTATATATTATAATTATATATTATATTATAATTATTAATATTATAACCAAATTTTATCATTATAATATAATATAACGTATTTAATAACGTATTGCATAGAATAATATAATTATATTAGTATATAATATTATGATTATATAAAATTACTTTTAAATAATATAAACTTTTATGTATATTTTATTTACATAAATAATATATAAATGTTTCATAAAATCATAAAATAATTTTTGTTATACAAATGAAATAAAAAAACAGAAAATACATTAAAAGAATAATGGAGCGAGATGAAAAGTTAATATATTTGGGGAGATGGGACTGGGGTCAGGCGCATTTGTCACCAATCAAATGCACACCCATCTTACATGGACTCTCTTCGATTTTAACAAACTTTACACCCATCATTCAACTATTGGTTTAAACAAACTTTAACTATTCAAACATTTAAATCTAATCATCGCTCAGTAATAATATTATTTAATTGTTGTAATACAGCAAATAAATAATCATATCAAAGGAAATTGTAAAATGTAAAAATTTCTTTTGTGTTTTTATTTAAAATGACTGTTACATCAAACCAGATACATTATAAATAATAAATAGATTGTTGAGCCAAAACAACCGGACATCATCAGGATCTCATTCAAGTCTTTACTGTGTTGTAGACTTTTTTTTTATTTCACATATTTATTTGAAATCTTATGTATGTATCATTCAATAACAGCCGATATTTCCTTGAAAACTTCTTCTATAATTTCTCTAATTTGTAGAAGTAGAGATATTTTTCGCTAAGATTGTGTAACGCACTTTCAGCACCAATCATGGAATGTTTTGACTGTACATTGGTCATCATCAGGACATGAATAGGAGGTTGAATATGGTTTACTGTACAACAATAAGTAGAACAGTAAATCGTGTATACAGTACAGACGGTGTCCTCGATATACGTTTTAGTTACGTTCTGATCGACCGAACGTAAGTTAGTAATAACCGTAAGATATTACTGTACGTTCTAGTAATGTATATCGTTCATACTGTATTATACATCTATTAATTCAATAACCGATTTTTAAAAAACACCTCTAAATCATATATTGTCAACTTTATAACGTTATAAATTAATAACATAAATGCAATATAAAATACGTAAATTAAATTCAAGCAAAATACATGTATTGGTAATTTCAATTAAACGAGTTTTATTCAAATTTAGTTACGTTTGGCAGTGATACACGAAGCGAAATGGCGGAGAAGAGGGAGAAGTCACATAAAGAGCTGTGGACCGTTGAAATCACTGTCACCATCTTCGAAGAAAGTTGAGGATTGAGGAGCCGATCTTTTAGAGGTTTAAGGTTGAGTTTGATCGTTTTTAAAGTCAAAGGTTGAGACTCAGCTGCTTTGAATGTTGAGGGTTTAGATCGAAAAAAACTTATCCAAGGATGATTGAATAGTTTCCTTTTTTAATTCATCATAAATCATACGATAGCATTTAATTGCATCATATATTGATTGACAGATAATTACGAAAATTTTTAACTTATATATGATATCATATGAGATCACTGGTAAGTAATGGGTTAAGAACGTAAAATCGAAAAACAGTAAAACGAATGAACGTAAGCCAAAATTGTCTGTAAACTTTACTTTATATATACAATCCATACAGTACATATATAACGCGGGTTGTACGTTTAATTGACCATCTGCTAGTGTAGAGTGTATTATTTGTTGGATTAAGGCAGTGTGGTTCTCTTCTTATATTTGGCTAATATGACTGGAGCAACTTGTAAGTTTAATCCTTGGCTAGTACTGTAAATTCTATAATTTTGATTTATTTATTACTGATTCTATTCCTAGAAGTTTATGGATTAAATGAATTTTATAAAAAAGATGTTTTATTTCCAAGTAATTTGTATTCTGTTAGCTCTCATCTTCCTTGAGAATTTAAATTCACGGACCATTTCAATGTTGGTTTCCAGAGCCCTAGCAAAAAAGGCACGTGGGCCTTTGGCAAAAAAAGGTAATATCCTAGCAGAAATTACTTATCTGCAATGCCTTGCGATTAAAGAAGCTATTTATACTGGTAACATTATTGAACTGATAAATCATTTACAGTAACATCCAATCACAAACCCCTGCTGAATTTAAAATTAAAATCAAGCACGATTGAAGCCTAGAAGATTTCTTGCTTTCTATATCACAGTATAATTTTAAAATAATTTGTAAGAAAGGAAAAGATAACATAGGTTCTTTTTGTTATTTTTTGAACACCTTACTATTTTTTATCTATTCGGTCAAGACATAGACAAAGACACTTGCTAAAGTAATAGCTTTAATGAAAATATGGTATGGATTATAAAACTTATAATAGACTGTCCGACTGATAAAAGAAATCTACTCACCTAAAATAATGGAATAGATGTGTTATTTAATCGGGATTTGACCAATTTTCTAGGTTCAAAAATCAAACTCTCTTTGCCGACGTTTCGGTTTTACTTAAAACCTTTTTAATAGGCAGATGTAAGAATTGTTTTTTAATCAGAAAATTACATTCACATTATCAAAACGAACTAACACTGTTTACTATTCAAAAGTTTCAACTACACTGAAACAATGAGACTGAAAGTTTCAGTCAAGTTGAATCTTTTGACTAGTAAACATTGGTAGTTGGTTTAGATAATGTAAATACAATTGTTGTATTAAAAAAATTCTTACTTCTGCCCGTGAAAAAGGTTTTAAATAAACGGAAACGTTGGCAAAGAGAGTTTAATTTTTGAACTTAGAAAATTGATCGAATCCCAATTAAATAGCACATCTATCTATCAAACGATTAATAAATGATTGAATTTGTTAAAATAATGGAATTCAATATACATGTCGATCGTCCATGAGTCAACTATAACTGTGAACTATAAACTTTATACAACATTTGAGCAACCTGCACTGTTGTTCAAACGTTTTTCTTACTAAATAAAACTAATAAATACCTAATAGTATTTATGCATATTAACACATAGAGAAGAACAGAAAAAGTCCAGAAAAAGAACAGACTCACTCCACTTAGTGTATATATACAAGATTTCACATAAACACATAAAACACATAAACCACAATATGAAATGAAGAAAAAAGACTAAAATCATTCAACCGCAAACAAGCGGTCTTCGTCAGAGTCAAAAACCCAACTGATAAGATTTCACACAAACACATAAATTACAATCAATGATCAAACCACAGAAAATGGAAAAAGGACTAAGATCTTTCAACCATAACAAGGTGTCTTCATCAGAGTCAAAAACCCAACTTTATATATGTATTTATATATATACATATATATTAAAAATCAAACCACAATAAGAAAATAGGAAAACAAGACTAAGATCTTTCAACCGTAACAAGCGGTTTTCGTTAGAGTCAAAAACTCAACTGATGGGTTTTTGACTCTGACAAAGACCGCTTGTTACGGTTGAAAGATCTTAGTCTTGTTTTCCCATTTTCTTATTGTGGTTTGATCATTGATTGTTATTTCACGTGTATATGTGAAATCTTTATATATATATATATGATTAAACCACAATATGAAAATGGGAAAACAAGACAGCAAAAAGACAAAATAAGACATACTTATTCTTGCATATAAACAATGAAAAACATCACATTGATTGGACAGGAGTTAAATTTATTACCTATGAAAAATCAATGTTGTTAAGAAATATTATTGAATCGTCTCTAATTAAATTTAATAGATCTAATATTATAAACATTAGTAACGGTCTCTTCAAACTTTATACTTTCGTCACGAGGGCAATAGCCTCTTCAAAGAGGGTTGACAGCTAGCGGATAGTTTTTTACTTTTTCTTACTGTACTCCTTTGTTTTCCCAAACATCCCTTTCTGGACATTAGTCCTTTCCTTCGCTTTCACCCCTTTAAAATACCATTCTTCCCTCCCACTCTTCTCAACCCCTCACCAGATGTTTTCTGCATCTAGTGTTTCAGTTGGGTTTTTGACTCTGACGAAGACCGCTTGTTACGGTTGAAAGATCTTGTCTTGTTTTCCCGTTTCTTATTGTGGTTTGAACATTGATTGTTATTTCACGTGTTTACATGAAAAAAAGTTATATATATATATATATATATATATTATATGTGAAAGTTTGATTATAGAGAACACTTAATTTAGATGACTTTATAGTTATTATAAATAAAATTCAAAGCCATCTATTTTCTTAGTTATTAAGATTATATTTAGTAATTTCATTTTTTTTAAAGGTTTAAATTTTGCTTTTCACAAAGAGGGTCTGAAGGTGCAAGAATGGCCCACTTAAATAGTAGAGAGGAAATAGTCTTGACTGAGCTGATTTAAAAGTTAATTTACCGAATAGCTTGTGACTCAATCATAATCAGCATCACCAGTTCAAAAGAACTTTGACCTTAATAAAGTCCTTCCCATTAAGTTAAACAAAGTCCCTTAAGCCAACCCTTAGGTGAAGGGTGAGGGGATTTCTTAAACATATTAAACAGACCTTAATGCTTTGAGAAAACTTTATTTCAGTTTTCCTTTCAACTTTTCTTCCCTCTAGTAATAGGCTATTTATTTATTTAAGATAAAATAAACAACAAAATTAGAGTTTTATTATTATAAAAAATGCTGTGGGCAATTAAAAAACCTATTTTAGAAAATAATTACCGTCGGATATCTTTTAAAATATTATCTGAATTCATCTGCTTTCAAGATGAAAAGAAAACATGAAAGGCAAATACTGACTTCGTAAAGAGAGAATCTAATTGCAATAATAATAAGTGGTAGTTTATAAAAAATTTATTCTTGTTTTAAAATGAATTTGGCAATTTGCATCATAACTTGCTTAACTAAGAAACAAAGTGAATTTCAGTATAGTTTACATATACTTTTACGTTACTATAACTAAAAAGTCAGTAACCATAAACATTTTATTTTGATTTAAGAAACTAATAAATTTTGAGTCACATTAAAAAAAAAATCAGTTGGTTGACAGCGAGTTTGATATTATGTTTACTTACTGTAAAGTTGATTGTAGACCAATCCAGATTTTTTTTATTCTTTTAGCAATGAAAATGTTCATGCAACAAGTTTAGAACTACAATTAGAATATGTAGACATCATGTTTCGTAAACATTATTCCTTTTTCGAGTGGTTTCAAAACATCCCCATAAGGAGAGTTTTATTAGAATCGATCGAAGCATAAGTGTTCTAACTTTAATAACATTTCATATACTGTTTAGCATATATTATTTGAATTTAAACGATCAGGTGTCCACTTCAGGTAAGGCGACAAGTGTTGCAGCCAAAACCATGGTAATTTTGTAATCAAAGTGTAAATTTCTGGTTAAGATCCCATCATGTACCAAAGAATACCTTACAACAGTATAGTCCGTTATTTGCATCACTTAATGTACCGTGGACTTAGTGTAAGTAGTTGTATAAAAAAAGTTATGATCTATTAAAATTGTAAAAGAGTTTTCATATTTAATTAAAAAAATTCAAACCGTTACACTTCAATAATGGTACCAAAAGTAAATCTAGTACTGTAAATTTAAGTAGGTGTATTATAATTGAATTGAAATAGCCTGAATAGCTTTGTGATTATAGTAACCGTAAAGAATCAAAGAGCGTAAAAATCACTGACGTGATAAAGTTTCTTCGGGCTTTTGCTTTCAACTGTGAGGTGGCTTCAAATATGTGACGACTGAAGAAAAGAAGACTTAATGTATTGGATACATGTTTCCAGTATTCCATAAAAGCAGCAAATGTTTGTAATAACCAAGTACGTTATGTATAGATCTTTATCTATAACCTAACGTTGTACAGACTCTGCCACTAGCATATGTCATCTATAGAAGCGAAGTATATGCACTCTCAATATACTCGTTTTCCCCAATGTACTTCTTGATCACACTCTTTCTCTCTTACTCATTGATTGGTTTTCTTTTAAGAAACTAATAAAATATTATTGCTAGATTTAACGTGTAAATATTTTAATTTGTTCATCTTAAACATAAAAAGACATTATTTCATACCAGCTAAAAAATAGAGATCTCTGGTACTATTTTCAAGCACTTTATACCATTATACCACTCTGACCTTTCTCCTTGTGCTTTACTCTCTTGTTTTGATAAGTGCTTTTTTGTTTTCATAGGTCCTGACTTCAAGCATAATAATTTTTCAAACTTCTCTATCCAATGCTTTTTCTTTGTTGATTTGTTTATATCATCATAGATATTAACCAAAAGAACATCGTCAGCATGAACTATTTTTCTAAACGAGTAAAAGATTTGTCTATGTACTATGAGAAAATGTGTGTTTGAATAACAATAAACTTAGTATCTTCTGTTACACGACTATAGGCAAACACACTAACAATTATTTCTCCATACTTCTCTCAGCACGTGAAAACACCGAACTGACCCCGCCAACTGTACATTTTAAACAGATGTATAACACTTCACAATTGGTTGAAAACAAAATTATGGCCTTGCAAAATTAATGAAATTAAAGCCAAAAACGTTTCGATATGTCAAATTTTTGAAATTTTGTATGACTACTTAATATCGTTGAATGATCAATGGCTCTCCATTCTAAATATTTTTGCAAAAGACTGAACCAGTTTTTTATCTGCAGCTCGACTGTCGTCATTTCTTTTGAGTTGCGGGTGGATTAAATTATGCATCGAAACATACACACCATCACTGCCTTTCCCACCATATTCTAACCAGTAAATACCTTTTATAAGAAAACAAAATTACTGCGACAAACTTCAGTTGATATTAAAAGTATGTCATGTGTATCCAAACAATACATATTTATTCACATAACTTCATTATTGAAACTTTTTTTTAAAGTGCGCTGACTTTAACAACTAAATATTTAATCTTAAAAGACACCGTATGATAGACTTCTAAACTGTCATTATATCATAAGATAGAGACTGACTGTAATTTAGATTCTTTAAAATTGACTCTCCACAGAAAGAAAACGGAAAACTCTACTTCCAACATAAAAATTGAAGAAACATTATCCGCATAGACCTAAATTCTAGTTGGTGATAAACAAACTTTTATAATAATAAATTAACACATGGCATTAGAGGACTTCAATGGTCCATCACCTGGATACAACAATTGTTATCTTTATAAGAAGAAACAATAAGGGTAGTACGTTATAAACGGAGATAAGGGTGCTTAGAATTATTATTCTGAACAAGGAAAGCATTTATATGATTACATTAGCACCTGAATATAAAGTTACTGACTACAACACGATAATATAAGTACACACAAACTTTACAATAGGGTATTTATCTCTCTCTCTTTTTCCTGAATGGTGAAAGCAGGAGACTATCTATTATAAAGACATTCTGGACTCAATCAACAGGAAGATTAGTCAATATCAAATGGATATTACTGAATTCTTTGAGAACCGATTATATTGGTTCATTCCAGCGCTCTCACTTGTAGGCTCTCACTTCACTGTTGTTCTAGGGCGGAAATTGTGGCTCATTTATTATTTGGTATACATTGTAGTAACCGGTTTAATTCTACTTCAGGAGTCAGCGATTTTATTTCACTGGAGTTAATTAGAGCTAGAATCATTCACGAGTACCTGACAAACTCAGAACGAACAGCTTTACGTCCTTCTAAAGAACGGTCTCCACAAGATTTTGTGATCTACCACATGAAAAATCTAGGTCTAACAGAGAGTTGAACCAGTAATCTTTAGAACTAAAGGCAAGCACGCCAACTGTTAGATGACACCTGACTTCTGATAACCTATCATGACCCTTGTTGTTTGCAGTATATTTGATTTTGTTTTGAAAGGACTTCTATATATTGAATATCAACAGATTAAAAAACATTGATTAGACAGGGTTATGGTTTGAGAGACATGACTCAGAGGTTGTGCAAATAGCCTTCACTCCCTCAGACATGATAGAAAGAAAACAATTTTATGCGCCATAACAAGTATACTACCTTAAACATTTTTTTAGTGATATTGCTTTACTCTTCACTATATACATAACTGCCGATGATAAGATGTAGCCATCCTTCGTGCATAGGGAAACTTCAAGAAATATACGAGAGTAATCTTTAACCACAGACAAGAAAGACCTTATAATACACCTTATAATAGACCTTATAATAGTTTGATAGTGTTTTTTTTGCAAATTAGGATGGAAATGCAAAAGGTGATAAAAGTAGAATGTAAACGAACAGGTGTCCACTTCAGGTAGGCCAACAAATGTTGAAGCCAAAACAATGGCAATTTTGTAATCAAAGTGTAGATTTGTGGTTAACATCCCATCATTTGCCAAAGAATTCCTTTCAACAGTATAGTCCGTTTGTGGCATTACTTAATATAACTGTTGCAGGCTTTTCTAGTTTAGCATTTTTAGCTAAAAAGACCCCAAGAGGTTTTTGTATCTTTGATATTTCTAACATAATATTTTCAATGAAAATGTTTCAGACATTTACCTTCTTTCTACTTGAGAAAGGTATAAGGGCCGTTTCAACAGGATTTATATCCAAACCTTTTTCCTTTATCAAGCTATCAACCACTTGGAGAGCTTCCTGATTTAAGTAAGTGCTATCTAGTACTTCGTATAATATCAATACTATTTTAAAAATTATAATGTTATTATAAGAACAAGAACTTTTTATGATAAAAGTTTAATCTACTTATCATTGTAAATAGAAAATTTGATTATCTAGAGTCTAGAGCAGTGGTTCTCAACGTGGTCCACATGGACCCCCAGGGGTCCACAGAGGATTACTGGGGGTCCATGAGAAAAGTAGTGTTCTGAAAGTCCATGACACGTGGTTAGAGCTCTATGTTAAGTTTAAATTAATTTATCAGCAAACCAAAAATAAATCAAAGCGTAGTAAGCTTTGGCCGTACAATATTCACACATAATTAAAATATAAAGCCTAATATCCTCGTCAGTTTGTTAAAATGTTCCAATGTTTTAAAATTTTCTATTGCACTTCTCTTTATGGTACATTCAAAATGTATTCGGTTACAATTTATTTCAAGGTTCTTTATAAAATGTTAATGAAGAAATATTTTGTTATTGATTTTAAAAACAATTTTGTATTTCAGCATTACGTTGTAGATATAATGAAATTATTTCATAATTAACGATTTTCATTTACCTAAAAACAAATATTTATTTATAACTTTGTATATTAATTTTTTTAAGTATCCGGGGGGAGTGGGGGTCCACAAGTAGCTTTTAGGGGGTCCATAAGCAAACAAAGGTTGAGAACCCCTGGTCTAGAGTATCCAACAGGTCATCTACTTATAATCCTCACAACAGCGGTGATGCGACACCTTCCTGAGGAGAAACTTTACCAGTCATGATTTCAGCTGTGATAGATCAAGCAATTACATTAATTATTCTTGCATTCGAACTTTGCAACCCAATGCTATTCTTGGATCAATACATCAATATATTAGTGTTCATTTTATGGATTCTGGAGCTTGCTATCAAAAGCCTCCCCAATGTCCATAACGCAGACTAAGATGATTCATTTAAAAATTAAAACTGTTTCAATTTGGTTAAGAAAAATTTTTAAAACTAATTCCGGTGATTTGCTTTTGATATTGATCTGTACCTTATTAATATGCTTGTTTACCAAAATCTTTACATTATGTTACAGATAAAACTAATAGTTATTTCCAGTGTAATATTATTTTTCCAATTTTTAAGATTATAAAAATTCGTGGTAAGATAATACCTAAGGACAAATTTCAAGTACATTTAATCACCGGAAAACTTATCAGTTTTGTCAAATTTCTATGTGAATGTAAACATATCCGCCAAGTACAGATATTTCATGATTTTAAAATGAATTTTCAGTTTTTACAGCTATATTCCCTTTCCTGTAATCAGAATTTCACTAACTGTTTTTTGTAAATTACTAATTTTAGATTTAATTTTTTGGTGATTTTTCGTTGTTGTTTGACAAAGTATGTCAAAAACATGCTTCTGGGGTCCTCAAAACATGTACTCGTAAATCCGTCAAAATATAGAGATTAATTTCTTTCATGATTACGAGTAGTATTCTTTACATATACTAATAGTTCAAATAGCACTTAATGTTAAGATAAATTTAACGATTTTTTTTTTTAAACTTACACAAAGCAGCGTTAGGGTACATTTTATTATTTCAGAAAATGCTGTTTTTAGGACCTATACGGTTAGATATAGGAAATAAGTTATTTATAAAAAGATTTAATGACATTCCGATTATTACAGCTATAAAAACTCATCGTCAAATAATGGGTCACCCGCTCTGCCTGATTTGTTTTCATTCACTTTTTTTTTTTTTTTTTAATAAAATCGAGTAAAATAGAATTGTTGCTTTCATCGAAGTAATTTGAAATATTTTAATCAGTAAATATGATATTTAGGAAGGGCGAAATTCTTAAATGTAAATATTTAACGTCAATCAAACATGTGATGGATGGATGTTGTCTAACAAAGTAGTTGAAGTCAAACTACATGTTGCACCCTTGAACAAGACTTAATGTCAGATACAGTTCTTGGTATGTTTATAAATCCCATCATCTTTGGGTAATATTGAAGTATTATAAATGTACTCTTTTGATCTTTTTAACAAAGTGGATAGTAACTTTAAGCTACTTCTTAGGTGATTCAATAAACTTGACATTTTTTTTGGTACATTCTTTGGCATTTTTCTGACAAAACAGGAACATTTTGAAGGCTTAAAAGAAACTGCTGTCGTACTTCTTGAATGTAGGAGATCATCATAGACACATTCAAATTGATAAATCGGCATTAATATGTTGATGAATTAATGCACAAACTAATCAATACATTACAGTAATATTGTAAAAGAATAATTAGTGTATGTGTTAGTTCTACCACAGTTTTGAACACTAAAGGTTGTTTTCATGGGTTGATATTCACCATGATTTGAAAATGGAATCCATAGATAGTTACATCACTCGACTTACTACCAATGAAGACAACAAACTATCTACTCATCCAAACCTCCTTGTACAAACTCTAAATCCTGCCACCAACCTTCCTCAACCTCACTGAACGATTACTTCATCCACTGACTATCTGACTACTCTTCCAACTGATGACTAAAAACTTTGAAGACCATGACCTCAACAAGACCACATGACCGCGAATACGACATCTTTACTGTACAGACGAACTTATATCTGACATGAATTACTGACATTACAAGTTATAGTAGCATAGTAAGCAAGCAGTAGAAGGCAGTAGAAATGCCAAGAACTGCTAGTTACGACGTGCACTATAGTGCGCGGATATATTCGTTGGTCGTTGGTCGTTGGTCGTTTTCAAAGAGTTGTGCTATCTCTTCTATTTTACTAATAAGTTGTTCATAACCTACTGAATAATCTATATAATGGTAGTCATGATATGTAAGGATTTGTAGAAGACCTTTTATAAGAAGAAGAGCGATACTTGACACTGTCTATCAGATAATGCGGCTTTCTCCCCAAATTGTTGAAAGATTGGTAAAGGAGAAATATCAGGATATAAATCCAACTAAAACGGTCCTTATAGCTTTCTGAATACGGAAACAGTTTAACCTAAAATTATCAAAGTTACTGACATACTTTCAGAAGTTCTATAGTGCAGAGATTAAATTGGAAAAGCCATGTAACAGATTCGCTGGCTAGGGGAATAAAAGAAATTTTCTAGTGTAAAAGATTATTTCATGAGACATGAGATCTTACAACAAAACCTTCACTTTTGAATTATAGAAGTATTATTACTGTTATGGTAAAACTACAACATTTTTTTTTAAGTAGGAAAACATTCAGAACTTCTTAATTCAGAATTTCTTAACATTCAGAATTTTTTTTAAGCTGAATGGTTAGTTATAATATAATGAAATTGAGCTTAAACATTGGATGAATGATAGTAAACTAAAAATAACATCTGTTAAAGTTTCTCTGTAATATAATGGTATTTTTTTGGTAAAAATCATTTTTGTAAGTGACAATGTCTATATCACCAGAGGAAATCAACGGAATCCGTCGATTGCTGTTAACCAAATAGAGCTCTCTTTAATTTTTAAAGGAATTACTCCAGACTGATTCATGAATATTCCAGAGGTTCTCAAATCCATGAAATTAGCACTAACATAAAGATGTATTAATCCTGAAAATATATAATTGATTACAACAACCGAATGGAAGGGAATTAAAATAAGTGTTGGATTTACCATAGCTAGATCTGTGACTACCAAAGCCTTTCCACTTTAGAAAATCTATGGCTTCTAAGAAAAGAGGAAGAAGATGTATATTTAAAACCCTTCTATTAAAATTATCCTCTATTATGCAACAAATATCAGTAAATCATCAGTAAATTATGAAATTTTTCAATTGTTACATTCAGTAGTGTCACAAACGAACTCTTTGGTATAAATAAATAAATATATCAAATAAAGAGCTGGTTTTGTTATTGATATAAGGTACCATTATTTATTTACTACTAAAAAATTTTTCTAACAAACGACAGTGAAAAATGTTATTATCATCTTTCAAATCTGTGACTTATAGCTCATTAAAATTGGCCGCACACAGATATTCTCTTGGACTCATAAAAAAAAATTGGACCCATATTCTCAACTATATAGCCACTTACACAGGCTAAAGCTATATAACAAAAAATCGAAAATGTGTTCTGCAGTCGTAAAATTTGTAAAATAATGAAATTGATTTGGTTTTTAAAAAAATACTAAACTTCACTATTTTACATTGATGTTAGTATAAAGGTACATTAAAAATTTATTACCTTGTACGCTGTAAATATCCTGCTCATGCTATCCCGTGTTCTGCGTAATCATGATGCCTCTGCATGAATGCCTGGAAAAAAGTAAGATTATTAATAGGTTTGCTGTCCATATATAAGCTTTAGGAATACAATATTAATGTATTTACTTCATTCATGTGTTAGAATCACGGAAAGGCCATATTCACCCAGCGACAACGCACTCACGCCGGGTCTGGTAGATCCGGGTTCCATTTCCACTCTGGCTTTCAATTTATTCACGCGCGGGAGGTGAATAAATTTGAGCACATCGTCCCTTGGAGAGGACATTAATCCTTCTGTCCCAAACATGTACAATGTTAGATATACGTCAAAGCTCCCTACTCTAAATGTATTTGATTTATGTAAAGTTTAAAACTCCCAATGTAGAATCTTCATTGAGCGGTATCACAAACGGACAATTTTTGGTCTTTAGTGTTCGCTTGTGGGACTGCCACTACATGCTAGCCTAGTATCATGAAGGCTATTAAAAGGTAAGTTAAGGAAGAGGAATATCATCTTGTTTTTTAAACATCTTTTCGTGTTTTTGAACCATTATTTGACGCTAACACCAACAGAAATATACAAGGCAAAAGGATATCTTTCTTTCTCAATTGAAATTATTAATCATTCATTTTGTTGTTAGGAAAATGAATCAATATATTTTTATTTCTCTTTTTTCTTAGGTATAGAGACCTTCGATATTTTGCTTAAAAAAGGATGTTTAATTGTTCATCAGTTGTTCTTGTTCTAACACAGCTTAGCATTTCCTTTAGTGGTGTTGTACTACGCTGCCAGAGTATATTTTTAAAGTTACAGCCAAACAGACATCGTGGTCATTGATTCCTCATTCATAGCAGAACTGAAGCAAATCGAGCCGTCACGACTAGTCCCCGCTGCGGCAGAGTGCTATTAGAAGCAGAATCACGTACCGTCTAGTATTCAATTTCAGTTACTTTTCCCAACAGATTAAAAAAAACAGATCAATCATGGAGAGTTGATGCCCCTAACTAATTGATGGAAAGGGAAAATAAATTAAAAACTGGACCCTACCTGACCGATTTCTAAAAAAACCTGGAAAATTGAGCTATATTGCAAAGGGAAAAAACCTAAACATTACTTCCAAATACCATAATTATAAATACTACATATTATTTTACACATTTCAAGAACTTTTTTAGTAATACTTTTAATAGATAATTTTAATTTTTGACTGTAGAAAATTGTGGATGATATAAAGCTATTCTAAAACTTAGAGTCAATGATGTTTAGGAATTGTTTTAGTAATCATAATGCACGTTCCTATCAATGTGTGTATGTGTGTGTGTGTGTGTGTGTGTGTGTGTGTGTGTGTGTGTGTGTGTGTGTGTGTGTACACGTCTGTGCGCGAACAAAAGATCTATAGAACCAAATGAGTAATAATTACCAACTTCTAAATTTTAAATTACTGTTAACCCATAGGTGAAATAGCGCACTCTGCACTTACATTATAGTTTTGGAGTTTAATTTTTAATTTTTAGAAATCTTTGATTTTGGTGTAAAATCACTCTTTGTCTTTTAAAGTCAAGCATTTAGAAACTGCTGAGGAAGATGGATGAACTTTTAAAGAACTCTCATTAAGTTGAAACAGATTTTGAACGATAGCCAGTAAAAAAGTAGATATTGATTTAAATTTGAGCGAAATTTATTAAACTGGAATAATGAGTTCTGCTCTAGGTAAATAATGAGATAACAAGTGATATGACGTCTATTATTCTCCCATCATTCCAAGGGATGAATTAGGATAACTTTTATTTAGAAAAATCCAAACAGTGGCTAAAGTTTGTTTTTAATATTTTAATTCATTTAATTAATATTATATTATTTAAGATATTTTAAAATATTAAGCTTTGTTAAAGTTGTTACTTTAGGATCTGTGCTCAGTCTCTATCCAATATGACGACCTTCCCCTGAGTTGAGATCCACTTCTCCCACTCCTCTAATAATTGTGATCTTAATGGCATTAATACAAAGTACTCTCAGGTATGTCATAGAACAAAGGTTAGAAACACCGCATGCTTTGTGATACTTCTGTATGCCAATTTACTTAAATAAAATAAATTCAAAACGAAGGAAACACACAGAAAGACACAGACATAACTCAAATCGATATTTCGACCATCGTCGTCATCATGAGGTGTGAAGAGCGAGAGTCACCGGCAGGCAGAGACAGGAAGTGAGAGTCACAGCCCTGCCTTCCTGCGGGACTCTTCACTCTTCACACCTCCCGATGACGATGATGGTCGAAATATTGATGTGAGTTATGTCTGTGTCTTTCTGTGTGTTTCCTTCGTTTTGAATTTATTTTATTTAAAAATGTCTGCTGGATCGTGTCTTTTAATTGAGTTTACTTAAATATATATACCACTATCTGAAATATAGTTGATTATATTTGCTCCGTTTTAACCACACACATGCGCTCCTATCCGATGGGCTGGATTATCAGTGATACAAATTTCTGAATGTTTATATTATAATAGTTGCTGTTCCGTAAATATACCGATAGGATTTTTTTTAAATTAAAAGAAAAAATGATTCAGTAAAACGTATGACTGATAATGAATAAGGTAAGCAGTGGTCTTGAAGGAAACAGGTGACCACAGTCAGTAGAATAAACAAAAAAAATAGTTTGTTCTGTTGGACTTAAGAGATTGACGAAATAGTTTTAGAACTGTTATTATAGTGGAGGCTACATTCGGCTGAGATGATTGCAAAGTCAGTAGCTGTTTCTGCATTTAGCCGGGCCATTTACCAGGGAAGTGGCTGCTTTTGCGGACTGGAATAGGTTCATTGCTAGGAGCTTGAGGGAGTTTAAGAAGAATACTGCTGACTGATGGGGAAGGAGTCACCCCTACGTTCAAGTGAACATTACCTTTGTATTTACCCCTAAGTATCACTTGTGTGTTTTCTTTTTTTTTTGCTTTTATTTCGTTCTTTTCCTTGGGTTATTTGTTTGTTTGAATTACAATAAATTGCCCTATAAAGGTCACTTATAAATTTGTAATCTGTTTTTAAACCCTTATCAGTTTGATCACAATTTTTTTTATAAAAATAAAAAGATACCAGTTTTAAACAATTTTGAAGAGTTAAATGTAATTTAAGAAGTAATAACGGAAAAAAATTAAAAGAACTTTGGGTATTAAGAGGTACATGCTTCACCACTCCAAATATTACAACCGTTATCTCATCGCGCTACAAAATAAAAAAAACTTCTGTTCATTGACAAATCTCTCTCATTTCACAATGCATTTAGAGTGAACTCTTAACAGTTATTAACTCCAGTAAAAAAAGTCGTAAGCTTTACAATATTCATGTTTCGATTAAATATTACGCCATATTTACGATTAATTAGTTTCCTCGTGTACTTTTCAAGGGGACTGTAATAATCTTCTTGCGCCTTCGTTTGAATTGTACAGAACGTTATTCTGTACAGAATAACGTTCTGTACAATTTAAACGAAGACGCAAGAAGATTATTCCATTTAACAGAAGATTATTCTGTACAGAACATATGTTTGTACAATTTAAACGAAGGCGCAAGAAGATTATTACGGTCCCCTTGAAAAGTACACGAGGAAACTAATTAATCGTAAATATGGCGTAATATTTAATTGAACCTGCATAAATGAAGGACTGCTTCCTAAATATACCAATATTCATGTTTTTAAATTCGACAAGTACTATATCATAAGGAGATTAGAAGTACATGCTTGTTTTGCACTCCTTCGGCAAGACACTACACAATGCCCCTTTCATGGTGTTCCTCTCAGCCGAGGCTCTGGCCAGCTGGCTCCCCCTCCCTCATTCCCTCTCTCATATTACCCGCTTTGCAACCTTTTTACATTGTACTCACCTCTTTATGCTTTGTTTTAACCCATTCATTGTTCTAACTTCCCTTTAAATCGATCTCATACAGTTCTCCCTTTATCTTGTATGATCCTAAACAAAATAGCTTTTTAATAATACTTCTCAACTCTTCTTAACATAAACGAAGCTTCTCTTTTAACAGTTTATTATCAATTTCAATAACGATTCATCTGAAATTAATAACTTCAGTTGCCTATCTAAGTCATTTCATCGTTTTTATATAAATTTACAAATTTAATTTTATATTTATAATAATATCACAGTACTAAAAAATTATTATTTTAAGACAGCTGCATCGCATACTAATGATTTAAATTTTAAGGAATCCCTGTTTACTTCTGATCAATTAAACTTGAAATTTATTCAGTAATAACTATATAATACACGAAACTTCTCATAACCAAAAGTGACGAGCTATTATCTTGATTAGCTGAATTTCTAGATTTTTTTCGATAACTTGGAAGAAAAGCAGTTTACAGCTTTATCCTGAGCAGCCTACTTCCTTAGGTATCGTCAAAATCAGCGTGAGCCCAAGGCTCACATTTCACCAAATGCAGCATGGAACATCTTTAAAGAAGGTTACTGTAATTTAATTTCAAGATAGAGATAGTTGACTGTAGGCCACTCCAGATTATTGCTTGCAGTGGTATTGTCCCTTAAACATTGAAAAACCCCAATTTTATGAACAGACAACTAAAAGTAAATTCTTTAATATTGATAAGCACAAGTTTACTATTTAATATTGATAAGCACAAGTCTACTCTTTGATATTGATATGCACTAGTTTACTCTTTAATATTGATAAGCACAAGTTTACTCTTTAATATTGATAAGCACAGGTTTACTGTTTAATACATATTGATATGCACAAGTTTTCTGTTTAATATTGATAAGCACAAGTTTACTCTTTAATATTGATAAACATAAGTTTACTCTTTAATAAGCTCAAGTTTACTCAATTACTTCATGATCATTGCTTCCATAAGAGACTATTAACCTGAGTTAATCTAAGTCCTTTTGTATAATCAAGAAGGAGTTAACTTTTTTTTCATTATTTATGTTAATTGAAAAGAGAGTTAAGAACCTGCTATCCATATGATTCATTCATTATTTGTTTTAGACGTTTCAGTTTAGAGTAAGCTGAAGATCGGTACACAGGTTTCTTTAATGACTTCATGAGATTCACCTATCTTTGCGGAAAACCAATTCACTTTAACTGCAACAACAGAACGAACTTTGCTGGAGCAGTCAAAGTTTTAAAAAGGTATTCTAATCCCCAGATCTTCAGTTATAAATTAAATATTCAGGCTTAAGGGAAGGCATGCGCCGGCCTTCTCCTTAACCTATAAGCTCATACATCGATGCAGCCAATTAAAATTAATTTACTTAAAATATTAATTAATTCAAGTTTATCAATTATGCAGTATTTTTTTCTTTGGCTTAAAACGAATCAGTTTTAAATTAATGGTATTTGATTCCCGTGTCTTGTGACACCTCATGCTTAAGTCCACTCCGGAAAGAGAGGAATTGCCTTGACCTCTAATCGGAATAGTTTGTTTTTAAAAATTATTAATAGACCAGATCATACTTATTTTATTAATTTCAATTCAACTTTAGTTCCTAAAGTTTAGAAATTAAATTATAGAGAAAAAATATTTTTTCAATCAGGTAAACACATTCTTTTTTCTGAGTTACTTAGGATTAGTAACAGAAAATAGGAAGTTTATCTACAATCAACAAACCCTATAGAAACCTCTCTCGAAACACAATCAATAAATTAATTAAAAAAAAAAATAAATTGTTAGACCTTAAAGTCCATAAACATAACCACTCAAGGCCTAAACATAAACACTCAAGGCCGGTATACAATTAACTCTCTCTTTTCATGTATAGCTAAAAATGACTGAATAACGATTTTGCGGAATGAACTGCCTGAAACATTTGGATTCTCTTGGGATGCCATGGTGCTGTTGAATTTATCCCAATATTGAAATACTTCCACTGTTATTTTGTTTGATTGTTTTTAAAACACTTACTTAATGAATGCTAAAGAATGCTGTTTTGGGTGCAGTGGAGCAAAGCTGACTGAAATTTAATTATTCGATTGGAGTGAGGCTTGATTGGTTGATGCTTTTTTTGTAAATAAATTAATTAATAATTATTATTAAAAACAATAAAAGTAATGTAAATATAACAATACCCAGTGTACTAAATTATCTCATTACTATTCGCATTTTTTTTTATTTTTAATGTAACTGAAGGCAGCTAATTTTTCTACCCAGTGTCACCTCACCTCAATATTGGAAGAATATCTATATGCTTATAAAACTCTGTTACCCGCGTTTTATGTTTCCACACACTCTAATCAGAATAAAATTAATAGAGTTTCTGTGAAAATCGAACCCAGGCCGTCAGCTGGAGGTCCAGCCCGCAATAAGGATTGAGCCACGAGGGCTCTGGTGCAGAAAAATTCCAAAAACTGTTATAAATGTGTCAAAAGATTGAATAAATGTTTTTTAAACCTTAATTATAATGACTTAATTATAATACATTTAGAAAGAGAAAACTTAATAAATAATTGACGAGAAAATGAAATAATTATATCATTCATCAACAAATGATATTTCTTATAGTTAATAGAAGTTCTAGAAATTATCATATTAATATAAGTAAAATATTAACAGCACAAAATTATGTCCTTAATCAAAAATTGCACCGTCATAATGCCTGTATCTTCTTGTTTTGATATATCTATTTTAATAAAAATAGTAGAGTAGTAGTCTCGATGCATCGGAAGGTACAGAAAAGTTCTTAATAAAACTAATTCTCTCGAAATTAAGGAGTTCAGCACTAATTGGATTGGCTGTAGCATCTCAGGAATTGTCAACTTTGTCCAGTTGTCAAGAGAAGAAACTGATGCTGATATCTATAATGCTTGAATTAGTCTTATTTCTGGCGCAAATTTACTAAATTCTACTTAAGCCGCAATATCAGAGTTCAAGAAATGAGGAATACTCTAAATTTCTGATAAATATAAGTGAAGACAGAGTTAAAATAATGAAAATAAAGGGATTATTACTGCTCGAAGACATATTTATCCGTGCATATAATGTTGATTAGTGTATTGAATACATTTACTCTTCATTCACCAATCCTCAAACATTGTTCACAGAAAATTCTATATAAGTTTCATTTAACTTAATTTCAGTTAAATTAATCATAGGTTCATTGAATAATTTCCAGGAGGAATTAAACAATATCTGTCATACATCTCGGTTTGTGTAGGAACAGAACCGACATATTACCCTCAAGAATTTCTTGACTCACTAGAGTTTGTCTGGATTGCTCCAACATATGCTGAAACACGAAAAGGAAGCTAGCTGCTGCAATGTGTATGTATGAGAAACATTGATCTACCGCGCTTATGTAATCGAATAAGACTAATGACTGAGGATCTTTATCATAATGTAATTCTTTATAAAATTATCGCATCCTGGTGTCAAGGGGATATACGAGTAGTTTTAATTCCAAGATTTTTTAAAGATTCAATTTCCAATTCAGTTAGCATTTGCCATGACTATTCATAGGTCTCAAGGAGCTAACTACATGTTCAGTAGGGTCAACAGCAAGAATGCATTAAGGTTTTTTTTTAAAAATTCATATTGAACAACAAATGTAAATAAAAAGAACAGTCTTAAAAATATGTTCATTATCCTATTTATCAGAAATGAATTAATTTAGAATTTATCTGCATTTATGTGAATTTGATTGCAATAAAAAGGAAGGTGTTTGAGCTTCTTTCTTTCAAATTACTCAGATGATGCAGATAAGAGCTTGGGTGCCAGGAAGAAATATATGTAATCAGAAGTTGAGACACAAAAGTATTCAATATTTTTAGTTTCTTCCTCATGAACATTGTTATTTTTACACTGGAAGAGGTCACCAAACTAATGTATAGCCTAGATTGCTAGTAGACAAGCTCTGTAAATCAGTAACTCGTGAACAGATCTACATTATTAGCAACCTCAATTCAATTGGCAATGTTGTTGTTTAGCTATCAGAAAAGAAACAAACATTTCTGTCTATTCCCTTGTTATTATTAAATTTAATCAATACATTTTTAAGATGCTTGTCAGCCCTATCTACAACTAGATAACAAATCTGAAGTCACCCAGCCAATCTTATCTTAAATTCTTCCTCCTGAACTAGCTGGTTAAGTAACTACGACCAAATTATCTCTCAACCTCCGTCTATGATCAATTTAAAAACCATTAATCATTTGAAAACTGATAAGGTTTTAATTCCCTCCTTGAGAATTATGGATGAACTTCAGCCGCTGTACTGTCTCCCCAACAATGCGCAAAACCTCTGCCAAGTTTAGTAACTTGTCTTTAAATGAACTAACTTTCTGCTTTACAAGTCTTACACAATTATTTAACACCCTGATTATTTGAAAAGAATGGTAGTATTAACTTATAAGAGTAGTAGCACAAGTAAACAATAGATTCATTTATTTTATCTACAATCTATTAAAGACTAATAAATTAATCTATGACAGAGCGATGCATAAAACAAGTGAGCACCGTTAAAAAAAAACCTAGATAAAATAATACAGTAAGGTAGAACAAACATATTTATTTAAAATTATATTTTTTTTTTTGTTTCCAACATTCCAAATTATATGCTTTCGACTTCCATGTTGTACTAAGAGAAGGACCTGTGGATCATTTCTTTAGTGATGTTCTTATTTGGTATGAACATAACTGGACTGATTCTGCATCAGATGCCCTAGCTTTTCCCTCACTTAAGTTTGAGTTAAAACTTAAGTTTGACTTAAACTTAAAGTTACTTAAACATGATGTTCTCTTTGATGGGTGATATACCCAGGACTTCCTGTCTCCTATATTAAACATTTAATGTTATGTCTCAAATTGAAAACTTAAATTTTCAGTCTTGAAGGTAAAATACAACATGCAGGACAAATAATAAACGGTATTTGCCAGGCACGATAAAATCAAAGCTTTCGGGTCGGCTGCACATGGTCTTCAATATTTCCATTACCAGGGATGTTTACAGTAGGGATTTTAAATATCATCTGACAGAGCTCAGCAATGGAACCGACTTCTTCACGACTTCTCTAAAATGGTGTCTGCAAGATTTTTAACATGTGACTCATGAAAATATTAGGATGGCAAATAGGTTAACCACTGGATTACACTGACCTTATATATATATATATATATATATATATATATATATATATATATATACCATGATAAACGAAAAACGGTCCGGCAGGACAAATAACAATTAAAATAAGCAGTGACACATAAACAGAAACACAACAAAGACTCACTTTTCAATATTTCGACCGTAATGGCGGTCGTCCTCAGGAGAAGAAGTGAATTGACGGAGGGACGACAGTCAACTAAAGTTTACTTTAGTTGACTTTAGTTGACTGTCGTCCCTCCGTCAATTCACTTCTTCTCCTGAGGACGACCGCCATTACGGTCGAAATATTGAAAAGTGAGTCTTTGTTGTGTTTCTGTTTATGTGTCACTGCTTATTTTAATTGTTATATATATATATATACCATGATAAACGAAAAACGGTCCGGCAGGACAAATAACAATTAAAATAAGCAGTGACACATAAACAGAAACACAACAAAGACTCACTTTTCAATATTTCGACCGTAATGGCGGTCGTCCTCAGGAAAAGAAGTGAATTGACGGAGGGACGACAGTCAACTGAAGAACTCACTGGGTGAGGGCTAAAGCAGTGCTGCCGCAAAGGAGACAAATAAAAAAGGAACTAGGAAGTCGAGAGCAAAAAAAAAAAAAATAAAAAAAAAAAAAATGTTTTTGAAAGGTAGAATAAGGTTAAGAAAAGAAAAAATAAAGAAAATATATAGAACAATTAAAAATAAAAAAAAAAATTTAAAAAAAAAAATAAATAAAAAAAAATTAAAAAATAAATAAATAAATAAAAAACTAACGATTTAAATTCAAGCCAGGTTTCGAGCGTGCCCCCAGGAGCCAAATGTGGGCTTCCTCAGAAGCTTTTAAAGTAACTTGTCTGTTATCACTGGGGACTTGTTTAAGAACTTGGACTGTGAAACAATCATTGAAACTGAGATGGTGGGAATTAGCGTGAGTGGCGACAGGGAGACTGCTGCGTTTACCAACCGAAAGCCTGTGATTATTCATCCGAAGGTTCAGCATCGTAGATGCTAAACCAACGTAAAAAGCATCACATTGGGTGCATTTCAAGAGGTAAACGCAGTCAGTGGAGATACAGGAGGAAGGACTGTGAATAGGGTAAGAATTAAGATTAGTTAGAGACTCAAATGAAGACCCAGAATCAACAATGGGACAGGTAAGACATCTCCGACGTCCACAACGTTGTAGGCCACCGCTGCTTTGGGGATTCTGAATAAGTTTGCCGGCCCGGTGGGAAAAAATATTTGAGAGATTGGGGGCTCTTCTAAAGGAAATGCGGGGCAACTGGTTAAAAATTCCCCAGAAATTGCCAGAAATTAGGCAACCTGGCTTGAATTTAAATCGTTAGTTTTTTATTTATTTATTTATTTTTTAATTTTTTTTTTTATTTATTTTTTTTTTTTAATTTTTTTTTATTTTTAATTGTTCTATATATTTTCTTTATTTTTTATTTTCTTAACCTTATTCTACCTTTCAAAAACATTTTTTTTTTTTTTTTTTATTTTTGCTCTCGACTTCCTAGTTCCTTTTTTATTTGTCTCCTTTGCGGCAGCACTGCTTTAGCCCTCACCCAGTGAGTTCTTCAGTTGACTGTCGTCCCTCCGTCAATTCACTTCTTCTCCTGAGGACGACCGCCATTACGGTCGAAATATTGAAAAGTGAGTCTTTGTTGTGTTTCTGTTTATGTGTCACTGCTTATTTTAATTGGTATATATATATATATATATATAACAAGACTTCACATAAACATGTGAAATAACAATCAATGATCAAACCACAATATGAAATGGAAAAACAAGCCCAAGATCTTTCAATCACAAGCGGTCTTCGTCAGAGACAAAAACCCAACTGAGGTTTCGTTTTGGGTCAGTTGGGTTTTTGACTCTGACGAAGATCGCTTGTTGTAGTTGATAAATCTTAGTCTTTTTTTTTTCCATTTCATATTGTGGTTTCATCATTGAATGTATATATTTATGCATGTTACCAACAATAAAGTACATTAATAATAATTAATTTTACTGATGATTATATTTTTAACTAATAGTATATGTCTTTAATAATATTGCAGATTATTTAAAATACATACAAAAGTTGTGAAAAGGAAATTAACTAAGCTCGCACAATAGGTTTCGCATTTCAGTCTCAAATTTTCCATGATTTAACCATCATCAATTGGAATATGTTAAAATTGGATTATCTAATAAAAAAAACAAATATAATTTTAGTCATAGATAGAAGAAAAGGTTAACAATAAATATATAGACTGAGTTGTATATCTTCTATTATAATTATAGAATATTTGTTGACTTTAATGCACTTCTTGAACTTAATGCACTTCTTTAAATCATTAGTTGTGCAATCCGTAATTGTGTCTTCCTGATGATGAACACAAAGTGTTCGAAACGCGTTGAATAAAACTTCATTTGTGTGGAGACTTTTGTTGGTTTATCCATTTTACCTCAGAATTAATGCACTTCTAATACATCATCCACACTATATATATATATATTGTATGTCTTTTCTTATACTTGTTGCACTTCTTGCCCTGAATGAACTTATTACACTAGTAGCACTTAATCCACTTCTTGAACTTCCTGCTCTTCAAATTGCCACTTATTTAACAAATATACTTATCGGTTAATGAGGCTTTAACAAGTAAAATAGCAAGATATAAATAAAGAAATATAAATAGAAATAAAAAAAAATGTTTTATTTTGTAATTTATAGATTTCAGGTGTTTTTTTTTTGTTAGTAATATAATGGGATTTTATTTTTTCTTGATTTAATAGCAGTCTTTAAATGAGCCCTTCTGTTAACCGATAATTATCAATAATAGTTTCATGAAAATTGTGATGGAAATATATTCGGATAACAGAACAAAAACGTATAATATATGAATGAAACATATATTTCCAAGTAGCCAGGGCATGTAGTTCTAGACTGCACATCATTATAGGGGTCATTCTCTAAAACCCTAGGTCATAACGAACAAAGCAAACAAAGGGTCGAAATCCATAACTTTATTATATTAGATAAATATATTTTAAAATATCAAAATGATGAATAAATTGGACTTTCTAAAATTAAAACTGATATGTAACACAGGAAAAAAAAACAAAACAGCTTTTGTATAGCAGATTGAATATATCTCTTCTTCCTCATTTTCTCTTCGTAACTTTCCCTGATGACGAAACGGCATTTAAAACCTTTGTCAAAATTAGCGTTTTTTCCTATGCTATGTAATAGTTAGACGTATATATAGTGTGGGTGAATATATATTATATTACAGGAGTAAACATAAATAATTTGAAAAAAATTAAGTCCTAATTATTATCTATTTATTTTTTTGTATCCATTTATTTTGCATGCACCATATATAACATTACATGCTATCGAATCTTAGTTTGAACATTAAAATACATTACAGTACAATTACATTAAGCCTTTCATTAAATTAAATTAAAGATTTAGATACACGCTATAACATTTTTGGAAAGTCTATAAGGCTTATGAATTGTTTAAAATTTCGAAATAGATCACTGTTTTGCACTATCATACTCTTTGCTGGAGGCCAACCACATCCAGTTGTTAGTCCTAATTATTAATTTCCCAAAAATAAATAAAAAAATAATGAAAATAAATTGTTCTATTGTAATATTGATGTCGCGATGGTATGTTAAAGGAGTGAGGATACTGAGGGATGAGAGGAGTAGATTTATCTTGGCTAAATATTATTTTGTTTGAAGTGGCCATTTTAGAAGAAACAGAGCGAAAGGAGTGGCCTTAAGACAACCTTTTTTTATATATAGTGGCTCTGAAGTGACTAAAAAAAGGATTCTATGCTTTTAAACATTCACTCCTCTCTTATCTATATTGTTACATATACTTGAACTATGTTCTTTAGTTCTGTAAACTGTTATTATGATATAGGGGAATTCTATATAAACTCTACATTATGTGAAGGCATTTTGTACAAGTAATGTTAACAGTAGTTTTGAGTTTGTGAAATAAATAATAAAACGAAAATAGTGTTATAAGTTTCTATCAAGTCGATTTTGAAGATATAACAGGCGTTCGAAGTTAGAAGATCATATGTTTCTTATTTCCTTTCTTAATTCTTTGTAGATAGCTTTTATAGTTTTCTTATTTTTAAATAAGGAAGCCAGAAAAGCTATGTAGACAAATAGCTAGAAGGGCAATAGGAGATAAAAAAGCTGGAAAAGCTATGTAGACAAATAGCTAGAAGAGGAATAGGAGATAAGAAAGCTGGAAAAGCTATGTAGACAAATAGCTAGAAGAGGAATAGGAGATAAGAAAGCTGGAAAAGCTATGTATAATAATAGCTAGAAGGGGAATAGGAGATAAAAGCTGGAAAAGCTATGTAGAATAATAGCTAGAAGAGGAATAGGAGATTGGAAAGCTGGAAAAGCTATGTATAGAATAATAGCTAGAAGGGAACAGGAGATTAGAAAGCTGGAAAAGCTATGTATAATAATAGCTAGAAGAGGAATAGGAGATAAGAAAGCTGGAAAAGCTATGTATAATAATAGCTAGAAGGGGAATAGGAGATAAGAAAGCTGGAAAAGCTATGTAGACAAATAGCTAGAAGAGGAATAGGAGATAAAAAAGCTGGAAAAGCTATGTAGACAAATAGCTAGAAGAGGAATAGGAGATAAGAAAGCTGGAAAAGCTATGTAGACAAATAGCTAGAAGAGGAATAGGAGATAAGAAAGCTGGAAAAGCTATGTAGACAAATAGCTAGAAGAGGAATAGGTGATAAGAAAGCTGGAAAAGCTATGTAGACAAATAGCTAGAAGAGGAATAGGTGATAAGAAAGCTGGAAAAGCTATGTAGACAAATAGTTAGAAGGGGAATAGGAGATAAGAAAGCTGGAAAAGAAGCTATGTAGACAAATAGTTAGAAGGGGAACAGGAGATAAGAAAGCTGGAAAAGCTATGTAGACAAATAGCTAGAAGGGGAATAGGTGATAAGAAAGCTGGAAAAGCTATGTAGACAAATAGCTAGAAGAGGAATAGGAGATAAGAAAGCTGGAAAAGCTATGTATAATAATAGCTAGAAGGGGAATAGGAGATAAAAGCTGGAAAAGCTATGTAGAATAATAGCTAGAAGAGGAATAGGAGATTGGAAAGCTGGAAAAGCTATGTATAGAATAATAGCTAGAAGGGAACAGGAGATTAGAAAGCTGGAAAAGCTATGTATAATAATAGCTAGAAGAGGAATAGGAGATAAGAAAGCTGGAAAAGCTATGTATAATAATAGCTAGAAGGGGAATAGGAGATAAGAAAGCTGGAAAAGCTATGTAGACAAATAGCTAGAAGAGGAATAGGAGATAAAAAAGCTGGAAAAGCTATGTAGACAAATAGTTAGAAGGGGAATAGGAGATAAGAAAGCTGGAAAAGCTATGTAGACAAATAGCTAGAAGAGGAATAGGAGATAAGAAAGCTGGAAAAGCTATGTAGACAAATAGCTAGAAGAGGAATAGGTGATAAGAAAGCTGGAAAAGCTATGTAGACAAATAGCTAGAAGAGGAATAGGTGATAAGAAAGCTGGAAAAGCTATGTAGACAAATAGTTAGAAGGGGAATAGGAGATAAGAAAGCTGGAAAAGAAGCTATGTAGACAAATAGTTAGAAGGGGAACAGGAGATAAGAAAGCTGGAAAAGCTATGTAGACAAATAGCTAGAAGGGGAATAGGTGATAAGAAAGCTGGAAAAGCTATGTAGACAAATAGTTAGAAGGGGAACAGGAGATAAGAAAGCTGGAAAAGCTATGTAGAAAAATAGCTAAAAGGGGAATAGGAGAAAAGAAAGCTGAACAAGCTTTCATACACAAGGTAAATAGGTAAGATATTTAATTGTGTATGTATTAACGAAGGTCTGTTCCTTACATATACATATGTAGAAACACCTAAACCACAGTAAGAAATCAGAAAAAAACCATGATCGGTCAAACATAACAAGCGGTTTTCGTAAGATTTATCAGTAAAAGAAGATCGCTTGTTTCGGTTGAATGATCTCAGTTTTGACTGTACTATAAGTAAAGTATAGTGATCGTGAAAAAATTCGATCTCGAGATTTTGACAGAATTATATGTTTTGAGGTGTCAGAAGTCGTTTTTCAAGTTCTAAATGGGAAAATTTGTCTTAAGCATTAAATGTAGAAGGAGGTCAGATGATCTATGTAAGAGATCCACGGGCTATTGGAGCAAAAGCCACGCTCTCTTGTAGGAAATTATTTCGTATAAGCAAATTTTCACTTTGACTTTTCATAATGTTATTACTCCTGTAGTTATACTTACAAAAAAGGCTTATCTATTGATAAGTGGATCAATCACTATCTGTACTACCTCAGGAATGAAAGATTAATGAACATCTCCCATTTAGACGATTATATTATGCTTAAATGAGACACTATATATTATACACCAAAGAAGTTTTATATTAAGTTTACTTATAGTATAGACTAATGAACATCTCCCGTTTAGACGATTATATATATTATGCTTAAATGAGACATTATATATTATACACCCAAGAAGTTTTATATTATAAAATATAACTTAAAATACTTAAAATAAAATACTCAACTTATAGTAAAGTTGAGTGTAGGCCACTCCAGATTTTTTTTTCTAATTTGTTATTCTGGTTTAGACATGGATTTTTATTTCACGTGTTTATTGTTAAATTTTGTTATATATATACGTATAATAGTGTAAATCACTACAACGAAAGAAGAAGAATCGCTTTGATGACGGACTAAGTTGCATAATGCACTACAGAAAGAACTGAACAGAAAGAATCATCACATGAGAATTAGACTCGAAGGTGTCATTTGGGAGCTGTAGGAAAGTATTGTGGTTTATACTTGCGATAAGGAAATGTGGACCTCTGATTTATCAGTAGGGCAGTGTGTTACCCTATCAAAACATCCCTGAATCTTTATCTCAAACCAAAAAGCATAAACAATGTCAGGAAGGTCTGTACGGAATTCTTCTCATCAGGGAGAATATCCAAAAATAATGTTGGTGACTGTATGTCTTAAGATGAAACCCTTGATTATCATTTATTATTGGCATCTATTAAGCACAGCCAAGTGTCCCATAGTAACACTCAATCAAGGAAACGTGCCAAATGTTGTTTAAGACATTGGGAAGTAGTTCATTTAACATGCCTACATGTTACATTATCTTATGGACCGGCGTACGTATGGAGTAGTACAAAAGTGTTTTTAATTTAATTTGACCTTTTAAGTTTGTTAACTCAGAGGGTAGTATATATATATATATATTTCCTCAACAGGGAGTTGAGGTGCAGGTTCTTCTGCTGGAGTCGGTTGCAAATACGGTGGATTCGGATGGATAAGGATCTGGGGATAGATTTCTTTATGTGGGGAGGGTGACAACTATTAAAGTGGAGGTACTGGTGTGGGTTTGAGGGTTTAGAGTGAACGGAGGTAATAAGGCTGTTGCCCTGGAGGGTAATGTCGATGTCAAGAAAGGTCATAGAGGTGGCTGAAACGTTGTGGGTATAAGAAACAGAAGTGCAGAAAGTTCTAAAATTCAGAAGGAAGGAGTCAAGTTCGGAACTACCGTGGGGCCAGATGAACCTCAACTCCCTCAGAACCAAGTTCCTGGAGCGTGGTTATCCGCCATCGTTACTGGAAAGAAGACTGATCCCTGCGAATTTATCCGTTAACCCTCCTTCCGTCTCCACTTCCCCGGTGAATGAGTCTCCCCTCCTTGTTACTACCTTCTTCCCCGGTATACACAAACTCAAACGCATTATCAAAGATCTGTTCCCCATCCTATCCTCTTCTCCTTCCACGTCGACTATTTTCCCCAGCCAACCCCGCCTCTCATATAGACGTTCCCCCAACCTTGGCAATCTCTTTTCCCACAGAGACTTGACGTCCAGGCGCGTCAACCACCCGTCTGTGGGCGCTAGGAGTTGCGAAAGGCGGGGGTGCCTGACCTGTCCGCTTCTCAACTCCCTTTCACACTTCACTCCATCTTCCCATAACCAGTCCTTCCCTGTTGCTAAGGACTGCTCATGTACATCCAAAAATTGTGTTTACAAATTGGACTGTACTCGTTGTGATGCGTTCTACGTAGGACTGTCCTCTAACAAGCTCAGCCTCCGTATGAACGGTCATAGAGCATCCGTTAACAACAACTCCAATTTACCTGTCGCCATACACGCCAAATCCCACGGTCTGTCTTTTAACGACTGCTTCAGTGTGCAGATTCTGCGTCAGATTCCCCCTGGTGATAATACCGTGACCCTTAGAGCCTCTGAGGAGGCTCACATCTGGTTGCTCGGGGCGCGCAGTGCACCTGGACTTAACCTTAA
The DNA here is from genome assembly GCA_026182355.1 of Hermatobates lingyangjiaoensis. Taxonomy (NCBI): domain Eukaryota; kingdom Metazoa; phylum Arthropoda; class Insecta; order Hemiptera; family Hermatobatidae; genus Hermatobates; species Hermatobates lingyangjiaoensis. Next base: position 1,735,555 of record JAPFBL010000881.1, read on the forward strand.
AAGATAATTTTTTGTACATTTTTTTTTTGTACTTTTTTTCCAGTATTCTTTATTCTCTAATACTTATTTCTTTTTTCCTCTTTCGTATATTTTGTGTATATCTATTTTGTCTTCTTCACTTACTACTAGTTTGTTTTATCCTATTTTATTTTTCTAAATTCTTATTCCTAACTAGTTTCCCATACTTACCCTTTTATTCAGTCTCTATCTTTTATTTACTAAAACAACCAATGCAAGTTTTTTGTATTGTATTTATTTTTATTTATTTATTTATTTTTTCTTCTTTTCTCTATCATTATTTTTGTTTCTTATAGTTTGTTTTTATCTTATATTGTTTATAATTTTTCACCTACTTATAGTTTTACCCAACCAGTACTGCTTATCTGAGCTTCTGTTTATATCTTCTCCTAATTTTATACTTTAAGACCGGGTACGGTTGACAGCACTGGCGGTTGCCGGGTTGGTTACTTGCCGTTGCGCCTACAACGTGCTTGGTCTCCCATTCTCTTTTCTCCTGAAGACGGATTACCCGAAAATTTGAGTCTGTAAGTGTGTTTCCCTACTTTGTGTGTTGCTCTTTGTTAATCTCGAACTCGTATTGTGTCCAGTTTGGATCGTATTTCGTTTTATCAGTGAATATATATATATATATGTATTATATAAAAAGATTTCACATAAACACGTTAAATAACAATCAATGATCAAACCACAATATAAAATGGGAAAACAAGACTAACATCTTTCAACCGTAACAAGCAGTCTTCGTCAGAGTCAAAAACCCAACTGTTTTCTCCAGTTGGGTTTTTGACTCTGACGAAGACCGCTTGTTACGGTTGAAAGATCTTAGTCTTGTTTTCCCATTTCATATTGTAGTTTGATCATATATGTTATATATATATATATATATATATATATATATATATATATATATATATATGTTTTATTAAAAGTAATGCCCAATTTAACTTTTACACTTTTTCTTATCCGTTTTTCAAGTGTTCTCATACTTGACTTCCATGGTTCTGGAACTAAAAACATAAGTTCACCAAAATTTTTATTACTATACACCGACATGTTTCGGTCATCGTTGACCATTTTCAAGGTTAAAGAATATATAAAATTATTAATGATCGAAAAGTGAATAACAATTAAAATAAACTAAAATAAACATAACGAGTCCATAACACATATTCACAACTAGGGAGGTTATCAAAGGTAAAGGTATGTTGAGGTTTCACCAGGCTCTTGGTTACCTTCCATCCGTCATTTGTATCTGGGAAGGTAATCGATTAACTTCTATACCTCTCCCAGACTGGTTCGCCTTCTGACTGCCTTCATATAATTTTAGAATTCTTGAAAATCCTCCTCCTTGGCTGTTAATACTAGGTTGCTTTTCGAGGATCAAGATAGCTTCCAAAATTTGCAATCTGGTGTGGTCATGTTCTTGTTGTAATATTACAGTATTGTCTGTTAACATTTCCCTGGTTAATTGCACTCCATGTGTTAACCTAACGTGCTCTTTGGGTCCTCCGGATGCCAGATGCATGGTGAGCCTTCGTGAAAGCGTGGTTGTGGTGGAACCAACGTATTTCGAGCGTAGGGACTCGCAGTTCCCTAATTTGCAGTTAAACTCATATACAACATTAGTTCTCTGAAGGGTAACAAACTTCATGGTAGTGATATTCAACAGAATCCCGAAAACAAAGGCGCAACACATTTAGTATATTATAAAAACCAGTTTTCGGAAGCTTATAAAACGGATGAACGTATACTAAAAGGAATTATTAAGAATAATACATCATGCCTCAAGCCAGATGACAGATTAGAATTACGAATTTACTATGCCAACTCTGCCACTTCAAGAATGGTAATTACGAACAACCCACAAAAGAAAGCAACCCTTCAGAGAACTAATGTTGTATATGAGTTTAACTGCAAATTAGGGAACTGCGAGTCCCTACGCTCGAAATACGTTGGTTCCACCACAACCACGCTTTCACGAAGGCTCACCATGCATCTGGCATCCGGAGGACCCAAAGAGCACGTTAGGTTAACACATGGAGTGCAATTAACCAGGGAAATGTTAACAGACAATACTGTAATATTACAACAAGAACATGACCACACCAGATTGCAAATTTTGGAAGCTATCTTGATCCTCGAAAAGCAACCTAGTATTAACAGCCAAGGAGGAGGATTTTCAAGAATTCTAAAATTATATGAAGGCAGTCAGAAGGCGAACCAGTCTGGGAGAGGTATAGAAGTTAATCGATTACCTTCCCAGATACAAATGACGGATGGAAGGTAACCAAGAGCCTGGTGAAACCTCAACATACCTTTACCTTTGATAACCTCCCTAGTTGTGAATATGTGTTATGGACTCGTTATGTTTATTTTAGTTTATTTTAATTGTTATTCACTTTTCGATCATTAATAATTTTATATATTCTTTAACCTTGAAAATGGTCAACGATGACCGAAACATGTCGGTGTATAGTAATAAAAATTTTGGTGAACTTATGTTTTTAGTTCCAGAACCATGGAAGTCAAGTATGAGAACACTTGAAAAACGGATAAGAAAAAGTGTAAAAGTTAAATTGGGCATTACTTTTAATAAAACGTGTATAAATGAAGGCCTGCTCCCCACATATATATATATATATATATATATATATATATATATATATATATATATACTAGTTCCATCGAAGAAGAGTAACACACAGGGGAAAGAACACACTTCCTAACTCAAATTTTTCAAGAACAAACTAAATTTTTCTGTGTTACTGTCCTTCGATCTGAAACTTGTATATGTCCAGTTTTCATTGTTTTTTCTCATTGTATAGTGAATATATATATATAAGTAATGCCGGCCCGCGAGAGACTAGAGGGTTGAAGTCCGTATCAACATTGCCTCTCCTATAAATAGAAGGAGCTGACTAATAAACTCGATTCTTGTCTTCAATCACGTGCGAGCTAGTTTTATTAAATTTCTTTATTTTTTTAAAAACCCTTTTATTCTCCGGACACGCGTAACTGGTGCCGAAACCCGGGATCATTCGCCAACTGTTTAATAGTGTAGTGTTGTGTCCAGTGTAGAAAACAACATGACGAGTAAATCGACAACAGAAGCCGAAGTTAGGCTCGCAGTGAAAATAGAACAAGCGAGAGTAGCAAAAGCAGGGTACCTGATGAACCTATTAGATTCGATAAAGAGGTTCGAGGGTGATGCTCGAGAGTTGGACTTGTTCATAGAGAGAATGGACTCCATCAACGAGCAGTTAGTCACAACTCAACTAGACCCGGCTACAGACAAGAACATCAAGACCTACTTCCTCGCCAGGGTCAGCCTTACGGTGATGCTGGAGTTAGGCCTTACGTTTTGTGCAGAGTGGAGTGTGGTGCGAGCAGCCCTTAAGGACAGATATGCTGGAGCCGCAAAGCCTGTAGCTAGAAGTGCGCTAAAAATTTTTGAAATGCGGAAGGAGAATGGAGAGACCTGCGCTGAGTTCGGGCGCAGATTGGGGGATGCGACGAGGAAATTAACTATGAAGATCAATGAAAAGTGCACAGACAGTCAAGAAGCGAAATGGAGAACGACAATATACGAAGAGATAGCCAGCGAAATTCTCCTCAAGGCAGCTCCAGAACGAGTGAGAATGGCCCTCCGTATCATGAAGCCCACTTGTCTCGAGGAGACAATCAATGCCATCAGGGAGGAAGAAATGGACCGAGAAGATAACGGTGTTATATACAGAGGGAAGTCAGAAGGAGGATGGGCGGTTGTGACCAGGAGGAGAGTACCTCAGGATAGGCAATTCAGAGCAAGAGCCTATGAGGATCGAGGACAAGGGAGGTATTCACAGGAGAGGAAGCCACGGGGACGTCTTGAAGAGAGAAGATCTCAAGCCAGGAGGAACAGCTATGAGGCAGTGGGAGGCTACACGCGAAGAGAGAAGCCAGTAAGAAGAGGATGTTGGGAGTGTGGTGAACTCGGTCACTTCGCGCGAGAGTGCCCGTATTTATATCGCAAGGAGAGACCACGAACGACACAGTATAGACCAACACCGAGAGATGAGCCCATGGAAGTTAACACAACCCGACGGGAAAAGATGTGGGGCAGGAGAAGACAAAAAGGGGAAGGCTCTTCAGAGGACGGGAGCTCATCAGAGTCAACAGGGTCGGAGCAAGAGACATCGATAGAACGACACGAGCGCTGGTACGAGCGAGGGAAGTGGCCTTCACTGGAAGAGACTCGTGGTGGGAGGATCGCTACTCGAGAGAAGAGGAAGAAGGATTGAAGGTTAGGCGAGAGGTATATAGGAGAGCAACAGAGGAATAGCATAAGAGGTAAGCTCCCTATATTTTTTTTCCCCAAATGGAAGACTAAGTGTTTGGTAGATACAGGGTCAGATAGCACAATTATGGACAACGAAGTGGCAAAAAGGATGGACAATTATTCAGGGCTGACACCATGCGACTGCACCTTGATCACCATGGCAGGGAGGAAAAGCTTGTTAGGCGAATTACAGGTAGAGATGGGAGAATTAATAGGAGAGACCCTGGAGATGAAAGTGCATGTGACCCACTTAGAGACCCAGAAATATGGAGTTATTTTGGGGTGCGATTTTTTGGAGAGAATCAATGCAAAACCTGAGTGTAAAAAAGGGAAATGGGATATTAAGCTAGGTAAAAGGAAATACTTCGTGGAAGGGAGAGTTAAACCAGGGAAGAGAATAACAGTAAACTGTGGAAAAGTGATACCTGGAGAACATCAGGTGAGTGAATTAATGAAGGAGTTTGAAAAAGTATTCTATAGTGAAGGACAGAGGTTATCAGCTACAGGTAGGGTCAAACACCAAATAGAACTCCCTGAAGGTACAGTTGTTTACGTGAAACCTAGAAGGTACCCACACCAATTGAAAAAGATAATGCAGGAGCAAATAAAGGAAATGCTGGACCAAGGCATAATACAGAGGTCTAAGTCGCAATTTTCGAGCCCTATTTGGCTGGTCCCGAAAAAGGTCGAGGAGGGTAAACCCCCTAAATACCGGTTGGTAGTAGATTTTAGAGAACTAAATAAGTACACTAAGCTTGAAAGATACCCTCTGCCAAGGATAGAAGACATCCTCGACCATATGGCAGGAGCAACTGTATTCAGTACCTTCGACCTCAAGGCCGGGTATCACCAGATTAGGATGCACCCGAGAGATGTCGAGAAGACGGCCTTTACGTTCGATAGAGGCCACTTCGAATTTTTGAGGATGCCCTTTGGCCTAAAGAATGCGCCTTCCACGTTCCAACGCCTCATGGATGAACTGCTTGAAGGACTGGGAGAAGACTTTACGCAAATCTACATGGATGACATCATAGTGTTCAGTAAGTCAATAGAAGAGCATAAGGAACATGTTACAAGGGTGCTGAAAAGAATAAGGGACTTTGGTTTAAAGGTAGCGATGGATAAAACCCGCTTATATCAAAAAGAGGTTAGGTTTATGGGGCACCTTATCTCAGGTGAAGGAGTAAGACCCGACCCTAAGAAGGTTGAAGCAATAGACCGATTACCCTATCCAAAGGGACCCAAAGACATCAGGGCTTTTCTAGGTATGATAGGTTTCTATAGAAGGTACGTAAAGGACTTTGCAGCAATCACGAATCCCTTGACGGACAGTTTAAAGAAAGGAAAGAAGTTTATACAAACAGAAGATCTAAGAGAAGCAGTGGAGCAGTGTAAGAAGGCGTTGCGGGGCCCGCTGTTGCTCCAATTCCCTGACCTAAACAAGCCATTCATTGTAATGACAGATGCCAGTCAAGAAGCTATCGGGGGAGTCTTGATGCAGGAAACTATCCAGGGAGAGCGACCAATAGCCTACGCCAGCAGAAAATTATCACCAGCAGAAAAAAGGTATAGCACGATAGAAAGGGAAATGTTAGGCATAGTGTGGACTGTAGAACATTTCCGACCCTACCTTTTTGCGGCTGAGTTCACTATTAGAACAGATCATAGGCCCCTAATGTGGATCGGGAATTTAAAGGAGACGTCAGCCCGGATAGCAAAGTGGAAAGAAAGGATAGCTGCATACAACTTCAGGGTCCAGCACGTAAAGGGCGTTGATAATCAAGTAGCCGACTGTTTGTCCAGAAACGTCAATGTCATTACGAGAAGAAGTACGAGTGAGCCAAGTACCTCCAGGGACGTGCGAGAGTTCTTCGCAAACTGGACACCAGACGCAGATGAAGACCATGAACAACGAAATAGACCAGAGGCTGAGATTAGCCAGGATATAATAAACAACAAGAGAAATCAAATAATTATAAAAAGCGACACGGAAGAAGTAGTAAGCACCCGATTGCATAAATATGGCCACTTAAAAATAAATATTATTACAGGAGGAACGAGAGCGAATAACGAACAACTAAGTACAGTCATAAACCAACTAACAGTGCCAGGAAAGGTGTACCATTTCTTTATAGAATCTCGAGAACTTGAAGGTAGAATACTACGACTAATTCAGGAAAGAGAGCTGAGACAAGGAGCTCATTTCATAATCTGCAAGAACCAGGTAGAAACGGTAGAAGACGAAGAGCAGCAGAAAGAGGTCATCCTAAATTATCACAGGGGAAAAACCAACCATCGTGGTGTCACAGAGACCCTTAAACATCTACAGAGGTCGCATTACTGGCTCCAAATGGGCAAGAGGATAGCCCAAGTGCTAAAGGACTGTGAAATATGCAAAAGGAGGAAGTATGAAAGAGTACCACTTGTACCTCCATTATTACAAAGTCAGACGCCCGAGGGACCCTTTGAGGAGCTAGAGATCGATATATTTACATACGAGGGAAACAAATATTTAACAACAATAGATAGACTAACGAAGTTAGCCTCAGCATGGCCACTAACAAGTAAATCAAGTGAAAGTACAGAAGAGGCATTGCTTTCGTATTTGGCCACGTTTGACTGCCCGAGAACGATCTATATGGACAGAGGGCGAAGAGTTCAACAATGTTAAAATAAAACCCTTTTAAGAGAATTCAATATAAACCCCATTGGTGTACACCGGGTCATCCAAGGTCTCACGGAGCAATAGAGAGATTACATAACACCTAACGGAACACTTGCAGTTATTGGCTGATGCAAAAAACATGAAAGGGTCATGTGGCAATGGCCAGGGCGGTCCTAGCATACAACAGTAGTATTCACTCGACCACAGAGGCAACACTCATTTGAATTCGCGGAAAAAGGAAGTGGATCCACAAAGGTTACATAATAGAGTCAAAGCAGCAAAAGAAAGATGGACCAAGCAATATAATCAAAAGAAAGCAGAAGAAGCAGTAGGGTTGATACAAGAAGGGGACTTCGTATATAAACTGAATAGGCAGAAGAGAAGAAAATCAGACCCAAGATACGTGGGACCATACGAAGTACTCGCAACGTTACCACGGTACAGAGCACGGATATGGAGAATAGGAGCGGACACCCTGAAACAAGAGATTGTTCATTTTCACGAACTTCGACGGGTGAGAAGGAAAGTCCCACCAATGGTGCGAACGATATAGTGTAGTTATGTGTGTTTACCTTTATTATTTTTGTTTTGTACAAATAATCATAGAAGTTCATCTTTTTGTTATTTCGGTAATTTCTTTAAATAATGTTAATTCAGTTACTTGTGTGGATGTTGTTTTATTTTTTTTTTGTTGTTTGTTTTGAACGTTAAAGCATTATATTCATTTCTTATGTTTAGAGTCATGTTTGTTTTGTTATATAACTCAGTCACTTGTGCGGAGAGCATTGTTGATAAGGACTGGGAGGGGGCAGTAATGCCGGCCCGCGAGAGACTAGAGGGTTGAAGTCCGTATCAACATTGCCTCTCCTATAAATAGAAGGAGCTGACTAATAAACTCGATTCTTGTCTTCAATCACGTGCGAGCTAGTTTTATTAAATTTCTTTATTTTTTTAAAAACCCTTTTATTCTCCGGACACGCGTAACTTATATATATATGTTTTTCTAAAAATGAATACAAAGTTGATTATGTAATTATTAGCTTTAATTGATTTGTTGTAACTGACTTATTTGGTGTTAGTCATAGTAATTTTGTGTGTAAATGTTGCTGAAAGAAGAAAAGTCGAGTCGTGTTGTGTGTTTTTAAAGGTTCAAATGGTACACACGCGTAAGGGCAGCAGATGCAAGCGAAACATTAATATCCCTTTGTGATGCTTCAATTTTCAAGCTTTAAAATGGAGTTGTCGGTACTAATTTGAATTTATCCCCTCGGGGATGGAACGGGCTTCACGTCCCTGGGGCGCAATATTTCAAAAAGTATATATTGGCGACACAAGTGGGAGGAAGGTCCTTTCTCAACACCAACGGCTTTGATTTATTTTAAGTATGTCTCACCTAAACATCCACAGATTCAAAAGAATAAAAGTATATCCACTTTTTCATGCACTAAACAAATAAATTATTAAATTTTAAATTAAGAAAATGTTTAAATAAAATTGCCTATAATATATATAAGAAGACGTTGGTCGTTTAAACAGCAAGATCACTCACTTCTCGTCACGACTCTAAAATACAAGTCCGATTCTGTTAACTCTAACATTGTCTTGTACACATGAATAGCAAGTAAATAGAGTAACCGTCAGTATCATTGCCATGATAAACAGTTGTTTCTACGTCTACATTAAAAAATACTAAAATGAAACATAATGACTACAAGACATCATGGGCAATTAGGAGCTTAAAGAAAACATCTGTTTACTTTACTATAACTGTACGACGCTACTTACTACCCGACAGACTTCTCGGAAAACATTCAAAATTGACACTCCACAACAAAGTACTGTTATATAAAACATTACTGCGACCAATCTGGACTTACGGACTTGAACTATGGAGTTTTACACAACCTTCCAACATTTATAAAATACAATCATTACAATAAAAAATCCTCCGTACTATCACAAATGCTCCTTATTACGTCAAAAACTACACCCTTCATAAAGACCTAAAAATTCCATTCATCCAAAACCTAGCGTCTGATCGTTACAAGTCATTTCACAACAACCTTTCCTCTGACCCAAATCCACTTGTACGAATCCTTGCTTCCCCCTCACCAGAATCCCCCAAGACGACTCAAGAGAAAATGGCCCAGGGATCTCCTATTACAATAATATAAAAAAAAAAGGTGAAAAGTTGAACCAGTGGGTTCCATTCTTTGCTCATGTGCACCGATGTTATTGTGTAATCTATTACTAAATTTTAAAAAAAAAAATTATTATAAGTCAAATAGTGTTCATTAAGAAATAATTTTTTGAATTTTGACATATACGAGTAAGTTCCCATAACCCAACTTAATTACTCCTTTTTATTTACTCTTATTGTATGTTTACAATTTTAATTACTATTTTTATGCAACATGTTCAATAAATGTTTTAGTGTTTTCTTTTACAGATATATAAGTATTTCAGGCTGGATGGTATTTAAAAAGTGAATGGCAGTATGTATTATTTTCTAGTGTCCACATAAAAGATTATCTGAAAAAATTTATAAAAAAAAATTTATTCAGGACAATCAATAGCAAACATAAAATTCTTCCAGTAAAACTGACTTATTTAGAAATTTCCTTTGGGCCATAATATTTATTTCCATATGGTCCAAATCAGGACTAGTGTAATCATAATATAAAGGAACAAGTTTTACAAAAAATAATGACACAATATTCCTGTTAGTTAGTTAAAGTTCTATTAACTCCTGCAGCTGTAAACTGATTTCATTAAACTTCAAAACAAAGTCAAATAAAATGCATCAGTCCTTGTCTGTTGGTACTTTTTAGTAGATTGACCTCATTAATACTAATAAAGGATAAGTTATTAAACAAGTTCTAAACATTTTCAATCAATCTAGAAACTATTAGAGAGTCTAAAACGTCGATGTTAACGAGATTTACTAAGTTAGTTATTGGAAATATTATAAAACCATATTATTTCTTTTATTTTGTTATATATATTTAATACTTTATACAATTTAAATATCTTGGTATTTGTTTCTTTTCTTGTATTTCCTAATTTTTGATTTTATGTATTTACGTTGTTAATCAATAGTCAAACCACAATATGAAATGGGAAAACAAAGACTAAGATGTTCCAACAGTAATAAGCGGTCTTCGGTCAGAGTCAAAAACCCAACTGAAACACTAGATGCATATACATCTGGTGAGGAGTTGAGAAGAGTGGAAGGGAAGAGTGTTTTACACAAAAGGGTGTAAAGTGCAGGAAAGGACAATGGTCCAGAAAAGGATGTTTGGGGAAACAAACTATCCACTAGCTGTCAACCCTCTTAGAAGAGGATATTGCTCTCGTCAAAAAAGTATCAAGTTTGTGGTTTGATCATTGATTGTTATTTCACGTGTTTATGTGAAAAATATTGTATTTATGTTATTAGTGTTTGCATATTACTCGTATAGTATATTTTTATTATATATTACAATTTGCTATTATAATAATAGTCTTTTTAGAACTCTAAAACTTCTGTATAAGGATTTCATGTCTGCATATAAATAAAAAATCACAATTGAAAATTTTATTAAATTTTTCTGGCGCTAGATGATGAATTCATACTGTCTTTTCAGAATTGTGAATAAAACTAAGCTAATAATATCGGCATTATTCTGTGTTGTGCCACTGCAGGATCATGCTGATATGCTGTCCATTAGACTGCATGTCATTCTCAGCTCTATTTCTATACCTGGTGCTTAACGCAGCTGAGTACTTTACTACTTCCCTACAACATGTTTGTGTGTGTACTTGCAATGAATACATAAATATTTGACGCTTCCACTTCCATTTAAGAAAACAAATTTGTTTCAGCATTTACCATTGATAATCATCTATTAAAAATTCATGAAGTAATTTTGTTCAAAGTATACCCTTTATAAAGAATAGTTTTAAAACATGAATTGAAACTTAAACAAATATTTTAAAAACAATTTTCTTTATGTTTTTGAATAAATGTGAAGATGATTGCTTTCTTTTTGTCATTCATTTTTTTCCAAATTACGTAGTTTCTTTGAATATTACATTGCGTCATTTTATTCTTGTTGTTTAGATGACTCTCAAAGTCAATTACTTTAACAATAGCCACGTATGGATTCACGATCAGAACAATGCGGGAAGCAAGACGGCCTTAGATACATCAGGAGAAAACCTTCATGATATCCACATTATTTCAAAGGCAATTTTAAAAAATAAAAACATCAAACTTTCTAAAACCAATGGTTTTCAACGTTTACTATATACCTTCACGGTTAATCAGACTACCCTGTCTCGAAACTCAGCTTTTCTTAATAACTATTCGTTTTATATATCATAAAATATAAGTAATAGATGTAAAAATCACTTGGAATTAAATAGAAACCATTTTATAAAAAGCATCAGGCAAGTAAGACGGTATTTCATTAATTTAGGCAAAAAGAAATAAATGAAATGTGGCTTCAAGGTGTATTTGTTTCATCCCGTAGAGTCACACTGATCAACGTGGTATGTAGTATTTAGTGTATAAGACCAACTGAGAATTGTTTAAAATATAAAACTACTTTATAAATTTTACAAACAATTCGGTTTGTAAAAACACATTGTTTGAGTCATATATACAGGAGAAAGGTTCGTTCTTTCTGAACAGACGAATTAGGCAGGGCTTGTAAATGAATTTCAGTTCTGGCAATAAAGAATATCTAAATTCTTTCATGTTGTGACATATGGAGTGGCATAGATAAACCTAGGCATCGAGTAGCCCACCTTTAGGACAGCTAAAGTTCAAATAGTTCAACGGCAACCTGACTTGATTTAGAAGCGATGTGGGTGTAAGGCTGAGGCTGGCATAAAGTTCAACTTAGGTATACCACATACCCTCATCAAATCAACTCTCATTTTGACTTGCATGCTTCGCTGTGGCTTCACAGCACCGCAGAGGGGTCTCATGGCACACCGAGTGCTAGGTGTGTCAACGAACGCTGGTCAGTACACACCGACATAAAGTCATACAATTAGGGTGATTCAACTGTTTTAAATACTCACATATTACTAAATACAAGTCTGTCATTGTAAAATGTGTTGGGGCTGAGCTTTCACATCTAAAAACTGGAGACTTCCATTTTTTTCTGTTTGACTTATAAATTGTGAACAATTGTAAAAAAAATAGCACATATTATTCCTTTCCTTATTTAATAATTAAAAATATATAATGCTTTTACAGTTTAATGAATTTTACTTTGTTGTCTAGTTTCTTAATACAGTTTTTTAATACCTCAAGCATAACTGCATTGAAATGAACTGCTGATATTGAAAGTCCCATTGTATTCTAAATTTTGGATATTTTTCACATTTATGTTAGGTTAGTTTAGATTGCAGTGGCAATCCTAAAAAGGAATACACATAGACCAAAATGGCACTTTCTGATAACACACAATTAAGATTAACTATACTCTACATGGAGAGTCGTAAATTTTGCTTAACTCAAGTGTATCTAGAGTAGGAATGTTTAACGATAACCTAACATCGTTCAGTCTCGGGACCGACAGCTGAGCACGTCCTTTGTATGACATGCTCAGATTTATTCACCTCGGCATGAATAAATCGAGGGCCACAGCGGGTATTGAACGCTGGACTCACCAATCCAGAGGAGAGCACTTTGCCACTGACTAACCTGGCTCCCCTTTTCACATCTAAGACATAGTACAGAAAGGAAAGCTTCTTGGATAGTCTAGAGTGTATCTAATGTTATTACGCAGCTTGTTCGATAAACTGTTCTCTAGTTCTAAGGGTATATTTTCAATAAATGATTTTGATTAAAGGGAATGACAATGACATTATCATTTATTGCAAAGCTGGCTAGGGTTTGTTTAAATTCTAAATGACTTTTTAACAGTTCAATCATTCTTGATTGTAATATAATTTTAATTGATGAGACATTGTTGTTCCTTCTTTATACATTGGAAGGCTAGGCTTTGACAAAGAAAACGTCCTCCCATATAAATCTTCCCTCTCACAAATGACTAACGAGAATGAAATGTGCTAATCGTTATTAATTGTTACCAGCTCCGAATTTGGCAATTAGAACACTTTTCTTTCTGAAATGAAAAATACGCTGCAATAATGTCAGACTTTTATTGACAAAGGAGTTAATATTATTAAATTAACTACCAGGATACCCTTATAGTAGAACTATGAATGCGATAATTTTAAAAGAAATTAAAAAGAACTATCACAAAATGAGTACATACAATAATTTTTACGATTAAATTTTTTCATATAATATTGTTGCTTTATATACTCTTATTGTTAAAATAAGTGTATTTTTCTGATTTAAATTTGAAAATTTGACTTAAATATTCAATGTAGAAGGAGATATAAGAAATAATAAACGATATAAGAAATCCACCAGCTATTTGAACAAACACCATGTTCTCTTGTAGGAGATTATTGGTATCAAGAAATTTTCACTTTGGCTTTTCAAAAATGTTATTACTGCTGTAGTTATACTAATGAGATTATTTACTGTGGGATGTACAAAAATAAGCTTATATATTGATAAGTCGATCAATCACTATCTATACTACCTCAGAAATGAAAGACTAATAGCATCTCCCATTTAAATGATTACATTATGCTTAAATGATATATTATATATTATATACCCAAGAACATTGATATTAAGTTTACTTATAGTAAAGTTGAGTGCAGGCCCACTCCAGATTTTTTATTTTTATTTAAGTTTAAAAAAATCACTCTAACCCTTCTCACCTTCTATCTTTTTCTCATCTCACTCTCTTTCTTTGTCACGCTATTCATATTTTTCTCTGACTTTATAATGCAAATTTGTTATTAATAATTTATATTCTCAATAGGTATTGACCTTTTTACCTATTCGGTAAGTTGACGTTAACTAAAAATTGAAGTCAAGATTAGTAAACATTACACTTTGTCTGGAGGTTGTAATATCTTAACTTAAACTGCAGGAAAATGAAAACAAGATTCTTTTTCTTATCTTCTTTTTAATACATATTCAAATATATGATATTAACATTTTGAAATCTTTATTATAACTTGATTTTGAAAGGAGTTGTAATCTTATGGTTTCATCATCATTAATGTGAGGAAAAGACAATGGCCTGAGAAGACTTTCTGATTGCTGGCTAACTTAATCTCGGCTTAGTTCATTTGGAATATTACAATTAGAACTGCAGTTCACTTGGAGATATAAGTTAGTAGAGGGACAGAGTTTTAATGCTAAGCGTATATTATATGTAAGGTAGGAAACGGACTTTGCACATGCTCTTCCTATTCAATAAAGCTAGTCACTTGGAAAATCAACTGAACCGCTCACACGGCCTTTCTTCCTCTCAATTTATTCTTCACGCGGCCTATATTATAGGATTTATAATATTCATTTTATATGGCCAAAAAGTGGAAACATAATATTCCATTTTTGTTAATATTTACTGCTCAATATGTGTGAGTTAAATTCATATAATTGTTATACTTCAAAGGTAATGTTTTGTTGTTTATGGAATAGAATGTTTGTTGCTCGTGACGAAATACACAGGTTTGAATCGAAGCCACTGAACCTGATCATTATATTTTAGATTGAAAAACCCGTGAGCACTGCCTTTGAGAAGCTGCAAAGTCCTTGATCTGAGCCTTTACTAGTCAGACACTAGTGAAAAATCCCTTCATCACTAACTTTAGAAAAGATAAACTGAAGACTTCTGTTGTAGGAGAAGCATATTCATACCAAAATGGAACCATAAAAAAATGAGTCCCATGCAACCCCAAATATACAGATGGCATAACCCTAATATATAGATCGCTCAAAAAAGTTTTCCTGGTCGTCAAGTTAATTCAGAATCTTTCTTATTTTATTCTTTTAAATTCACGTTTAACCGAAATATGCAACTTATATTTTTTCTAAGAAACATTAATTTTAAAAATAATAAAAGTACTAAATTCGATTCACAGTTGTCATAATTGATAACTGAATAAATCTTTATATATATGATGTACTACATTGACATTTTATATAACAAGATTTAAGGCTAACATAATAACAAACCAGCCTTGATGGTAATGAATGCAAAGCCTCTACAGAGTCTGGATATTGAGTTCTGTGGGGGAGACTCAGGTTTCTACAGAGTCAAGATATTGAGCTCTGTTGGGGAGACTCAGGTTTCTACAGAGTCAAGATATTGAGTTCTCTGGGGAAGACTCAGGTTTCTACAGAGTCAAGATTATTGAGTTCTGTGGGGGAGACTCAGGTTTCTACAGAGTCAAGATATTGAGTTCTGTGGGGGAGACTCAGGTTTCTACAGAGTCAAGATATTGAGTTCTATGGGGAAGACTCAGGTTTCTACAGAGTCAAGATATTGAGTTCTGTGGGGGGAGACTCAGGTTTCTACAGAGTCAAGATATTGAGTTCTGTGGGGGGAGACTAAGGTTTCTACAGAGTCAAGATATTGAGTTCTGTGGGGGGAGACTCAGGTTTCTACAGAGTCAAGATATTGAGTTCTGTGGGGGGAGACTCAGGTTTCTACAGAGTCAAGATATTGAGTTCTGTGGGGGGAGACTCAGGTTTCTACAGAGTCAAGATATTGAGCTCTGTTGGGGAGACTCAGGTTTCTACAGAGTCAAGATATTGAGTTCTCTGGGGAAGACTCAGGTTTCTACAGAGTCAAGATTATTGAGTTCTGTGGGGGAATCTCAGGTTTCTACAGAGTCAAGATATTGAGTTCTGTGGGGAAGACTCAGGTTTCTACAGAGTCAAGATATTGAGTTCTGTGGGGAAGACTCAGGTTTCTACAGAATCATTACCTTACTATCAGTAAAACATTCTAATAATCCTTACTTCTCCTAAGTGTTCGATTTCTTTACTTCAATATAAATATATCTGTTTTTTTATCTGAATTAGACAAAACACTTTTATTAGAAAATATTAAAAATAAATCTTAAAAATTCTTTGAGAAGATTTTTTAATATGTAAGAAGTAACGAGTTGACACTATAAAACATTATATTATAAATATAAACGTATAAATTACAGGGATTCATGCATAATATATAATCTATATTATGTATAGGATATAATGTATACATGATTATACATATACAATATTCTGAGTTATCAGACTGATTTGGTAAACTATTTGTGGAATAATTATAGATATGTCCTATATATTATAATTATTACTATTATGTATAAATAATTTTTCAATATATATATATTTATAAGTAAGTCTTGTATGTTCATTAAAGTGTTTTAAAAAAAAAGGTATCTCAATGTCCTTTGGGCAACTTATTTGGGAATTACCACCATGCATTATAAATGCATGGTGGTAATTGACTCAACCACCCGTCTGTGGGCGCTAAGAGTTGCGAAAGGCGGGGGTGCCTAACCTGTCCGCTTCTCAACCCCCTATCACACTTCACTCCATCTTCCCACAACCAGTCCTTCCCTGTTGCTAAGGACTGCTCATGTACATCCAAAAATTGTGTTTACAAATTGGACTGTACTCGTTGTGATGCGTTCTACGTAGGACTGTCCTCTAACAAGCTCAGCCTCCGTATGAACGGTCATAGAGCATCCGTTAACAACAACTCCAATTTACCTGTCGCCATACACGCCAAATCCCACGGTCTGTCTTTTAACGACTGCTTCAGTGTGCAGATTCTGCGTCAGATTCCCCCCGGTGATAATAACGTGACCCTTAGAGCCTCTGAGGAGGCTCACATCTGGTTGCTCGGGGCGCGCAGTGCACCTGGACTTAACCTTAAAAGATAATTTTTCTTTTTTTTTTTTATGTATTTATTTTCCAGTATTCTTTATTTTCTAGTACTTATTTCTTTTTTCCTCTTTCGTATATTTTGTGTATATCTATTTTGTCTTCTTCACTTACCACTAGTTTCTTTTATCCTATTTTATTTTTCTAAATTCTTATTCTTAACTAGTTTCCCATACTTACCCTTTTATTCAGTCTCTATCTTTTATTTACTAAAACAACCAATGCAAGTTGTTTGTATTGTATTTATTTTTATTTATTTATTTATTTTTTTCTTCTTTTCTCTATCATTATTTTTGTTTTTTTGTTTTTTTTATAGTTTGTTTTTATCTTATATTGTTTATAATTTTTCACCTATTTATAGTTTTACCTAACCAGTACTGCTTATCTGGTTTCTGTTTATATCTTCTCCTAATTCTATACTTCAAGACCGGGTACGGTTGACAGCGCTGGCGGTTGCCGGGTTGGTTTCTTGCCGTTGCGCCTACAACGTGCTTGGTCTCCCATTCTCTTTTCTCCTGAAGACGGATTACCCGAAAATTTGAGTCTGTAAGTGTGTTTCCCTACTTTGTGTGTTGCTCTTTGTTAATCTCGAACTCGTATTGTGTCCAGTTTGGATCGTATTTCGTTTTATCAGTGTATATATATATATATAGTATATATAGTATATAGTATAGTATATAGTATATATATATATATATATTATATATATATATATATATATATAGTGGTTTCCTTTCTATGTGTTCTCTTTTTTTTAAATTCTAGTTTATATATATATATATATATATATATATTATATATATATATATCAGAGACTTTTAAAAGAATATAGCCTTTACAATGAATTTTTTCTGGTAAGCTATCCATGTAATTTGTAAGAGCACTTTAATTTCTAAAATTTATATTATGAATTCCTATATATTTAGGGATTATTTTTGTCAGAATTTATAATGTTTTTGTGAAGAAAGCGTAATGAATGTAATGAATAAGTAGAGTATTGAAAGATAAATACTAAGATTACTAAGATATAAGATGTAATGGATGTTCACCAATTGATAAGTTAAGACATACTGTCCCTGGGACGAGAGCGTAGTTCAGCTGATTCCAGAGATGCACGTATCAATGCAACTGCTGCAGACACAGCTCCCACATCTCTGAGAGATCAAAAAAAAAGTTGCCCGTATATCTCATTCTCCCATGGATTATCAGTCTGCCACTTAGCACAGTACAAGCTGCAGTCAACAGCAGTTTGCTTTCCACTCTAAGCGCTTAGCAACTTTTAATTTTTTTTTTATTTTAACCCTTATATCATGGCTACTAAACATACAATAAACTAGAAAATCCCAAACCTAAATTAACCATAACTACCTAAACAAAAAATTGTTTGCAATTTTGACGGTAATTTTTATGAAGGTCTAAACAGAATTAGTGGATGCATGATAATTGTTTGTTGATTGTATTTGTATTTGGAAAGACAATTTGTGTGTGGATAAGAATGACTTATATGGCTTAAAAGCTTGAAGTAAAATTTGTAAAAACACGAACACATAAATGTCACATCGTTCTTTCATAAAACAGGAGCACTTGTAAAGTCAAAATAAAATTTTACAATAGTAGACAATATGAAATAAATTTTGAAATTTATGAGTAGAAGGTAACGTTTAATACGTCTCTTATGTCTAAATTAATAGATGTTATATATTCTTACCAAAGCTAGAAGGACGTTCAGGAATCTGTTGAATCTAATAATAGAGATACTTATACTGAACCTGTTTATCTATTAAGTAAGTCTTGTATTAACTTAAAATACATTTAGAAACTTTACTGTTTTACTAGTTTATCGAAAAGAATTCAAAATGGTTTTAATGAATCAATAGAACATGTTTTATAGGAAGAAATTAAAAATAAATTTGAAAATGTAATATTTCTTCTTACTTGGAAAAACAAGCAATGACAACTGACCTATGAGAGATATAGGTCAGTTGTCAATTGTCAATTGTATTTCTTTAGATCAAAGAAAACGTAACTGAAGAAATACTAAAGTGCTTTACTAACGTGAGTTACGTTGGAACCAGAAAATTAATGGCACGAAAAACTGTGGTTCTTCACCCATTATGTAGGAGTAACAACATAATCCTATCAAAGTCAAAATTAAAAAAAATATCAAAAAATATACTATACTTGTACACTGTACAGCTCACAGATTAAACATATCACTTTCTTAACTATAAAGTGGATATAAAGAAAATGTAAAATATTTTTCAATCTAATACCTTATTTTTTCTAATCCTTCTGAAGGATCATATGCCTTAGGTCAAGAAGTCAAAAAGGGTTTTACATCAGATACACTTGCTAGATAGAACTACAAGGCAAGATTCCAAACGGTGTTAAGAATTACAAACAAGAGTAACATTTTGTGGTTCAAAGTCTGAAAAAATGTGCTCTGACAAAATTCTAGCAGTGCTTTATAGCATTATTTAACCGATTTTTATTTCCATTTTTTTACTATTAGTTTCTTAACAAATATCCGTCAAGTCAAATATCCTATTTCATAAACCGAATAAAAAGGATTTTTATACAGGTTATTGTATTACAATAATAAATCCGTTAATTGAATTTTTTAGTTGAAAAGAAATCATTTTGATTTGATTTGGGATGTTTTGAAAGAAATAGAACATCCCAAGAAATAGAAATATCACATTACCCTATAATTTATCACACTTTACCTACTCTCACTGGAAAACTATGAAAACGAAAAAATATATCAAAATTATCAATTCTATTGTATTTCCCACATCGTTGTGACTATTCTAACATGAGGAGCATGAAAATAGAAAAAAATTACTAACTAAACAAACTTTACCCTATAATTGATCACACCTTAAATACTCTCACTAGAAAACTATGAAAACGAAAAAATATATCAAAATTATCAATTCTATTGTATTTCCCACATCGTTGTGACTATTCTAACATGAGGAGCATGAAAATAGAAAAAAATTACCAACTAAACAAACTTTACCCTATAATTGATCACACCTTAAATACTCTCACTAGAAAACTATGAAAACGAAAAAATATATTAAAATTATCAATTCTATTGTATTTCTCACATCGTTGTGACTATTCTAACATGAGGAGCATGAAAATAGAAAAAAATTACCAACTAAACAAACTTTACCCTATAATTGATCACACCTTAAATACTCTCACTAGAAAACTATGAAAACGAAAAAATATATTAAAATTATCAATTCTATTGTATTTCTCACATCGTTGTGACTATTCTAACATGAGGAGCATGAAAATAGAAAAAAATTACCAACTAAACAAACTTTACCCTATAATTGATCACACCTTAAATACTCTCACTAGAAAACTATGAAAACGAAAAAATATATTAAAATTATCAATTCTATTGTATTTCTCACATCGTTGTGACTATTCTAACATGAGAACCATGAAAATAGAAAAAAATTACCAACTAAACAAACTTTACCCTATAACACAAAAAACTTTCTGATATTGGATCTAGAAAGAGACATCACCACAACGTCTGTATGATTAAATAATAGACATTTGACTCATTATTATTATTATAATATTTAAATTTAACTATTATCAGCTTCTTATATTTAAGCGTTATTTCATATTTAGTACCTTCATCAAATCATAATATTAATAAAATTAACAACTTTAATTCCCGAAGCTTTGCAAATAATTTTTTTATTCATGTAAATCAATTGCTCTATTATAATATTTGTATACTCTAACATTCCAATATCAAGTCACTCTCAGACATCAAACATTATATTTCATGGTGACCTTAACAGGAGCGTACTAAAAGGAAATATCATTCAATATTGTCAATTTTTACACTTCTGTCTACTTTTGCACCTGTTGAACAAAGTTCTTCTTCATTGAAATGAATTCATAGATCGCAAAGAGGAAAGATACCATCACAAGCGTTACTTTAAATAGAAAAACAGCTTTTCAATGTTTTAATGCAATCAAAGATGATTGATTTTTATAATAAAATAATTAAATACTTTGCAGGAAAAATCTAAATACTGAGTTAGTTTAAGCAAATAGTAAAAACAAGTTTCTTATGTATTACATTTATGAAAATCTTTTAGTCGTAGAGTCAAGATTAATAAACTATTTATCTTTGTTGTTCTATTGTTTATTAAATTAATTAATTAATTTTTAATGAATCGCCTACCTATCAACCAATGACACTGCAAGCCACTGAATTTGTTCATCCCACCCTCTTGTATTCTCTTGCAAGATTTTCAGTAAAACATTTCTATGAATAAGAGCAGTGACTTCTATATACTTATCAGCGGACTTTATTTTCATTCTAGAAATAAAGACGTGAAAGCGTCCACCGACCAAATAAATATATATTGATAGAAGTATCAACCGTGGAATAGAAACAAAACTGAAGTTTATCGGGACTCGGTCAGTTTTTCAGGTTCAAATTGATCAAATTCTGCCTATGAAAAAGGTTTTAAATAAAAACCGAAACGTTGGCAATGAGAGTTTAATTTGAACCTGAAGAACTGACTGAGTCCCGATAAACTTTAGTTTTGTATATATATATATTCACTTAATAAACGGAAATACGATTTTAACTGGACACAATACGAGTTCAAAATTGAAGACGAGTAACACACAAAGTAGAGAAACACACAACTCAAATGTTCTCCTGAAACGGATTGCCCGAAAATTTGAGTTTGTAAGTGTGCTTCTTTACTCTGCGTGTTACTCTTCTTCAGTTTTGAACTGATATATATATAATCAAACCACAATATATTGTGGCTTGATCATTGATTGTTATTTCACGTGTTTATTGTGAAATCTTGATATATATATATATATATATATATATATATATAGTTCAATGTAAAAAAAGAAATATAGTGAAATTAAAATCACACACTTACAGTCTCTAATTTTCGGTTTGAACCATCAGTTCAGAGACGGTTGGAGACCCATCTCCAAAATGAAAAATGAATCATATAAATATATGATTCAATCAATAAGACAAATGCGAAGTAACTCTGTCAGATACGAAATTAAATATTTTTGACTGTAATTTAGCTTACCATTTGTTTTAGTTTGCATAGTCCATTTGCCAATGATAATTCTGAGTTCGCGGTAGAAACAAGATGCTGTAGTGTTAGCCAAAAAAAATAACGTTAATTTGCTGGAAAATAGTGAACAATTAATTGATATAAGATATTTAAAACTTCTCCGTTTGATTTCGAATGCAATACTATAAGTTATAGTATTAAAACCAGTTTGAAGTTTTTTTAAACCGGTTTACGGTTCTCTCTAGCTCATTGTCTTTATATCTGTTCATCACCATTCTATCACCAATCCCTTGCTCTCTCTCTCTCTCTCTCTCTCTCTCTCTCTCTCTCTCTCTCTCTCTCTCACCCTATCTCCTTCACACTCCTTTCATACTCTCTATATCTACCTATCTTAATTCCTTTCTCTCTTCTTGTACCTCCCTATTCATATATACGTGTTTTAAACAAACAGTCTTGTTCCTTTTTTTCTTTTAACTCTAATAAATACAATTTAATTACATATAATTTCTCTTTGCTTCATTCTTTACAGAAATTCCCTTTCCTCTGGTTCTATGGTGTCCCTACAGATTAGAAATAATTGAAGTATTTTAAGATAGATCTTCAGACTGTATGGGAATGAAATTTGTTTTAGTATTCCAAGATCTTGATAGTAAACAAGAGATCGTTAAGTTACATACAGCCCGTATCTATTTTAATCTAAAGCTTAATCAAATTATTGAAAGCAAAATATTCTTAAGTGAAATAAAATAATAAAAGTAATAAGAAATTAGAAAAGTTGGAAAAACAATGATTGCTTTTAATAACAAATAGTTCGATTTATATTGAAGAGACATACAATTTGAGAAAAGTAAATACGTTTTGTCGAGGGGTTAAAATCCTTTATATTGGAAATCAGAGGAAGACTCTTTTTCATTAGACGGTTTAAAATGGAATAGACGAAAAGGATTTAAAGCAGCTCTTCAAACAAAACGAAGTCAAAGACTTCATTAACGAACAACTTGGTCAATAATTTGTAGCCCAGCGTTCCACTTGGAGCGACAGTTACCTACCATATTCTTTGAGCAAAGGATTTAACACAGAGGTATTATTCATTTAATCATTAATCATACTTTCTCTGGAGATAAATAACTTAAAAATATGTCGACAATTCTCTAGCTTCGTGTTGACTTCGTATGACTGGCTTGCCCAGGAAACCATAACACTTTTCTACCTTATCGAGTCTCAACTATAATTCCTTTACTGAATAAGTTGATTCTTATATCTCAGCTTGTATTTCTCTCAAAATAATACCACAGGTGTAGTTATCTTAGAAGAATACCATACAATTAATCTGATTCTACAGTGTGAGGCCTACATTCTATACCGCCCAAGCTTGCTTACAGATTATTTTATTAAACTTGGTCAAGACATCTTTATTTCATTTTCCAGGGACACTGAGGACGTGATTTTTTTTGTTTCCCACTTAAAAATAGTAAAGATTTAGAAAGGAGAACTCTTTTTTTCCAGTAAAATAAAAATAAGCGAGCTAACGCACCATGCTAAACACGTCAGTGTTCCTAGCACATTCATTAATGTTTCCCCTATATGAGTGCTAGTGCCTGACAGAGTTGAGTATATATCACAGCTCTTTTCAGCTCAAGTCACTTTTCAAAAATATTCAATAATTCGTTTGCTCAAATTTATTAGAGTCCATATTCTTAAAATGCACTAATGTGGCCCGCCCCCAACTAAGGAGGGCGTTAATCAACTACATTTGTAGTTGATTAAATCCGAAAGGCTAGATGTATAAATGTTGGAAACAAACAAGCTACGGCACTTTGTCATTCATAATTTCGAGAAGAGAATTACGGAAGGATGGTTACAGAATGTTCATGTAAACAATGATATTAAACTTCCTTTCAAAAAACAAACTGGTAAAGAGTTAAAAAATTAATACTTAGGTACTTTCAAAACAGGGAATACCTTAGAGTAATTAAAGGAAATTAATCATGCAAAATGTTGATTTTTAAATTTGACAGGTTTCTTCGATTTGAGGTCTTCTAAATCAATTTTTGATATTTTACGGATGATAGCTGCCAGAGAGCTAGTGGGCTTGTTATCCAAACGTCCATGTGCTCGCTAGAAATGACACCATTTGATAAATCAAATTGATATTGTACCGCGAAATAGCCATCGTAGTGTAGATCAGATGTATATTATTGGGGAAATATTGCATCATAGAAAAGCCGCATTATTGCTGGGATCCTATTTCATATCTCTTGAACTACCAACTCTAGAGAGTTGAATTTATGAATTAGCAGAAGTTTTCAGTAATAATATTTTCTGCTATATTTAAATATATATAAACATTTCAATTTATAATTTAAACTGAACGACTTGATTTAATAATCAATATTTGAAAGATTATAATAAAATTATACAAAAATTTTTGACGACGTCGAAAAGGTTCATTATATTATATTTGGTGAATACAGAGTTTTTTCATAGGCTATTGATTACACTATATTAAAATCTTGCATATTCTGCCCATTTAAAAATAAAATATTCCGGTAACAATTCCAGAAGTTTGACTACTGAAAGAGGTAACATGTTCGTAAAGAACTAGAACTCAACCTATAATAATCTCTATATGTCTTACTTGTCGGCTTCGTAAAGGACTTTACTCACTATCAAACCAATATCATTGATGAAAATTTTTTCATTAAAATTAATATTGAAACTTTAAAGTTTAAAATAGTTATTTTGATGTATAACGTGAACGTAATACAAGTGTTTTTTTTAGATGGAGACATTACATCGTTCTTTACAGTATTGTATAATTTAATAAACAATTATAAATATGATTAATTTAAGTGATTATAAGGTATGTATGTTATAAGTATGGTATGATGTAAGTTCGAGTATATGTTTTACTTTTCCAAATAATATATTTAAAAGATTCTTTTCTGCTTGTTAACATATATTTTTTTAGTTGGTCGCTCCAAAGCATACGATGAAGACGACATACATAAATAGCTATGATGGATTTGCATGTTTTTGGCCTTGCCTGATATATGTCTGTCAGGCTCTATGGAATGGTGTTTATCGCAATTGAAAACACTCTAAACTTAGAACTGTTTAACAAATTCTCATCACTTTTAACAGATATAGTCTTTCTCTGAAGCATACATGTTTAGAATAAGCCACTTTACTTTACTTTAGATTAATTCAAGGGTGATTTTAGGAGACTTAAATCTCGTACTGCCTTAATCTCAATGTTGCTCGAAGGAAATAACATATATGTTGATTATGTAAAGAGGGACTAGACCAAAAAGGCAAATTATTACGTTATACCTGCAGTAGTTAATTGCCAGAATAGTTCACACAAAGGATTACATGTTTGTTGTAATTGACAAAATAGGAAATGACTATATTAAAATTGTATAAACCGTTCTCCTAGCGGGTAATAACGCCAGCCGTTTACCAGCTTTTTGTTTGAATAGGTGATTCTACATTGGGAGTCTTAAATTTTGTATAACTCAAGTGCATTTCGAGTGGGGATCTTTAATGATAACCTGACATCGTACAAGCTAGGGGACGTCTTAACGTTCTCTCCGAGGGACACCCAAACTCAGATTTATTCACCTCCCATGTGAATAAAATCGAATGACAGGTGGGGATCGAACCCCGGACTACCAGCCCAGAGGCGAGTACGTTAACCATTGAGGGTAACCTGGCTCTTCTTTCCCATTTAGTAAACCTCACTTTTTAGCTGTATACATGCATTTTTAAACAATATTCTCAATCGATGTTTGGTCTCTAAGCATATTACCCTTAATGTTTGAAGCATTAAAGACGCACTAACATGCATATATCTGAAATTATTATATTGCGATATTATTATAAAGAATCGAAATTAGCATTTCTATACTATGTAGAGCATAAACCAAATTAAAATACATAGACATTGTTAGAACTCCAGAAGTTAGAATAATTTATTTTGATTGAGTTCTTGAAGCTGCAAGGTATCTGAAACTGGTTCAGGAACGCACATATCAAAGTAGGAGGCAAGACAGTGATTTCATTAATTAATACATTTTAAAATATATGAATTTATTATTCTGTAAACATCATGGTTCTCTTGATATTTGAACGTTAAATTGTAAAATGATTGAGTTTATATATTTAGCCGAATTGTAAAAAAAACTCTCTTTTCTTTTCCCTCCCACTAATTCTTTCTCTCTACCTCTATCATTTCCCCTCTCACATATATCAGCTTTTTGTATCTTAACTTGTTATGTGGCAAATGGAATTCGACTATTTTCGATAATTTTTATGGATACAGATTTTAAAGAATTCTTTGGTATTGTTAAAAAAATTTCGAAATATTTTATCAAGTTATTTGTTACTACTCGTATATTTTTTTGTGTTCATAGGTTTTGCAGACTTTTTGAAGAAATTATAACTTAAATATCAGCTTTCTGGTAAAACTGACAACACTGTTTTCCTTGAATAGAGTTTGTGTGAGATGTATAAACAGACAGAATCTCACATTGTAGAACGCCGACAACACAGCATAAGATATTTATTAAAAGAGGTTAAAAGTGTCTCATTGTAGAGTAAGAAAACGTTTCGCTTTGCTGCTGGTTACACTAAGTCTAATGGAAGCCACAAGAGTAAACCGGCAATGCTCTAACCAGCAGAGTAATTTTACTTAAAATGCTGGCTTTAAATCCTGAGCCGCATGCTTCAATGCTAAGAAACATATCCCACAGGAGATGTATTTTCCAAACCACCCTTTATAATCTTTTCAATTATGTATATAGGCTTTATGCAGTCCTTTATGCCCTACACAAGAAGCACTCACAACAACAGAATCTTGAGCTGTTTA
Source organism: Hermatobates lingyangjiaoensis (assembly GCA_026182355.1). NCBI lineage: Eukaryota > Metazoa > Arthropoda > Insecta > Hemiptera > Hermatobatidae > Hermatobates > Hermatobates lingyangjiaoensis. The sequence continues at coordinate 1,762,351 of JAPFBL010000881.1, forward strand.
ATGCTATAATATATTAATCCATTAAACCGTCTTTCAAATTTATTCAATAGGTTTTTAAACTTTCTCTTTCTTATAATCTACTTATACCATAGAGTTATATATAAAACAATCTGGGATTGAAAGTTTTGATAATGTTTAATAATAATTTAATACATACGTGTGAGGAATGGTACAGTTATTAGCGTGTTTTTTGCATAGGAGCAGAGTTTCTAGTTTACCCAGATTTCAGATTTGTTGAAGAATAGAACTATTTTCTGCACGCCATCGCATAAAGATGAAGCGATGCCGCTCTTGACGGTCCCACATGATATTAGGTGCATATTGAGTTTTGATGATCTAGCACAGGGTTGCTCACACTTTTTCAATATGCGAGCTACTTATAAAATGACCAAGTCAAATGATCTACCGACCCATAAAAGCGTATGCTACTATTTTCTTACCTTGCATTACTGCATGAGCCAATATTGCAACAAAATAAGCTCTCAACATATTTTTGTAATTACCATATAATAATAACAATACATTGAAAATGTATAATAATAATAATAATTAAAAATAATTAAATAATAATAATAAAATAAAATCATAATACAGCTGTTTTTTGTAGCTTTTCATTGTGCTCAAAGACAGAAGCTTTACAGGAGGATCAAAATACACACGCACACACACACACACACACACACAACTACGTACAAGTTGTATGCGATCTACCACTATTGGCCTCGCGATCGACAGGTAGATCGCGATCGACGTATTGAGCACCCCTGATCTAGCACAATGGAGTTTCAGGATACAGATCTGCAGTTGATAGTCTACAAATGTACGAAACGAGTGATAGATGTTTCTATACATTATAAATTTCTATTAACTTTCTGTTTGATTTAATTAGTTAGCTTCAATTATATCTAATAATGCTTCTGTGATAGCAATGACACGGATAGAGACTCGCACCTTTAGCGCTTTATTAAACGAACCGTGACCCCTTTGGGTCACTCAGTGTTGAGAAGTTGTAGCACCAGTTAATTAAATAAATTCACTGAAGGTAATTAACAAGAAAAACTTTTATTACTGTTTCTTGTTAAAACAAAGACTTCCTTTATGGTCTGAGCTAGCGATAGATTATTCTTAACTGACTCAAGAGATATACGCAGTAAGTATATGTAATAAGACGAAAAAATCATTTAAAAGTGAGAAATTCCATTTCATTTAACAATAATTCAATTTAACTGACATTAAGTTAAAAATTTCATATATTTTATTCAAAATTTTATCAGGAGTGGATGAGTTTTGAAAAATCAAATGAAAGTTTCAATGCCGAAGTTTCTGTTTTTTTTTAAATATTTTTTTTTTTAGACAGAAGTATAGAATTATGTAATTTTATAAAAAAAAAAGCTATTTTATAAGTTTAATATAAATAATTTTTAGGGTATAAACTTCAATATAAATGCCAAGTTTAACAAAAATTGTACAGTGTGCAACTACACTGTAGTGTATTTTATATTACACAATGATAAATACAGCTATTATGTATAGCTATATAATTATACGATGTAGTGTCTTGTTTAAGCTAACAGTTGTGTTGAGATATTCCTAAAATAATTAATTTTAAACCTCTAATATAATGGGTATACTTTCAGTTATATTGAAATATACTTTCAATAAACATCAATTCAATATATTTTCAATACATATATGGGGATTAATAGTACTAAATATCGGCATTAAAGAGTACTAAATATCGGCAAATATCGGCATTAAAGAGTACTAAATATCGGCAAATATCGGCATTAAAGAGTACTAAATATCGGTACTAGAAGACTCATCAAAGACGGATTTATTTTAATTATATAAATATTTCTTTAAATAATAATTAAAAATAGGGAAGCATATGAAAAATTTAAGTAAAACAACAGAAATTTATGAATAAAATAATTGATAATTATGATTAAAAGGAGAATCGCTTTTAAAATTACATAAGCTAATCATCGTAAATATTATTAAATTTATAACAGTGCTTGACATGTGCTTACTTTGAAAGTTAATATGCTTATCAAACTTGTTAATTAAGGCTTTGATATTTCATACACAGAATGGAATACATTTCCAATAGTCGACATACCTCAACTGTGCATCTGTTTCTATTTTCTTACTGGAAGGAAATAAACAAGTTTCCACATACAAATGATTTATGATACCCGCATTTCAAAAAAAATAGTGTTATTTTTTCATCTTATATTAACTGTTGTCTTGAATTATTTTCTTTTATCACAACAGCTAATGTAACCTAATGGAGATGTTTACTTCTACCACACTAGTATTTATTAAGGGTTTTGTTGTACATTCATTCATAATATTTCCCAACAAGTTTCAACTATTCAGCAGGGCAAATATAATGTCTTGTGTTGAAATAAAAAAGAAATAATTCCCTTCAGATTAAAGTCAACATGAGTAATATAACAATATATAATGCTACCAACAACACCTACTACATCAATGTTTAGAGAGAATGTCCCCGACATAAGCATATCAAAATCAAGTATATGGAAACTATCAAAAAACGCCGGAGGTAAAAATACATAGTAACCGATTGAACAGTTGACGTATGTAGTTCGACTATTGGAAATGCATTACAATCTGTCTAGGCAATATCAACAAACAAATTTATCTTCCGCGTAAATAAATTAAGGACAGAGTAAGAACGAGCCCAGACCAGTTCAGAGGCGAGCACATTAACCACTGCACTACTCTGGCCTCCCTCCTCCTTGAAATTAGACTGCTTCAGGGTTTAACCTTAATCATCCATTGTTCTTTACTATTAATTGTTTATTTATTTTAAATTAATTAGTTTTCTTATTTATTTTGTATTCATTAGTTCATTTTTTGTTAATGTTTAAATAAAATAAAATAAATGAATAAAATAATGAAATTTATTATAGTTTCAATTTTTTTCTTTATTTAGTTTTATTTTTTTAATTTTTTCAATCTCTGCTTGCTTTCCTCCAATTTTCCTTGGCTTCAACAGAGATGGAGTGCCTCTTGAATGAGACAGACTTCAGTCATCACTTGTATTCGGAGCGGCTCACATCTTTCTACCTGATGACGACGCAGTCGGAATGCATTAATAAGTACTAGAGGTTTTGTGATCTCTTGCATGTCTCTTTCTTCAGTGAATTTAGTTTATATTTTTCCAAATATATATAACAAAACACAAATATATATATATATATATATATATAAAGATTTCACATAAACACGTGAAATAACAATCAATGATCAAACCACAATAAGAAAATGGGAAAACAAGACTAAGATCTTTCAAGCGTAACAAGCGGTCTTCGTCAGAGTCAAAAACCCAACTGACTCTGTTGGGTTTTTGACTCTGACAAAGACCGCTTGTTACGCTTGAAAGATCTTAGTCTTGTTTTCCCATTTTCTTATTGTGGTTTGATCATTTATATATATATATATATATATCAGCAAGAATATCTCAAAGTAAAAAACAGTTGATTTTAGATAAGAAGAGTAATAATAAATAAAAATTAATAATAAATAAAAACAGTTGATTTTAGATAAGAAGAGTAATAATAAATAATAATTAATAATAAATACGAATATGGTTATCGGTGTTTATACACGGTATTCTATAGTGTACTGGCGATAACAAGTGTCAATAGATAAGTTACTAACAAACGAATTTTAAAAAACACCTACATACATTTTCAATAAATTACAAAAGTATTCATTATTTGAAGATGACGGATTTCTTCTATGTCTTTCTTGTTATAAATATATCACAAAAATAAATCTTTACTTGTTAAGTTTTCAGGTTCAAATCAAACTATTAAGTGCTGATGTTTGAAATAAAAAAAACGTCGGTATTTGAGTGTTTGATTTAAACATGAAAAATTTACTGAATCTCGATTTATTTCAGTACTATGGCACGTTTTTATCGGACGGTATATGTATCTTTTAAGTTTAAATAGATAAATCATGGTGAGAATACATTGAAGGAACACAAAAAATATGACGAGATATTGGCATTCTTCGTCGTCAGGAAGAAGATATGGTCAACTTTTTTTTTTGTTATGACGTTAAGGCGATACCAATGACTGGTGTCTCCTTTTCTATAGAATCACCCTTGCAGTGTTGTTACATTAAGAAGGCAGCAAAGACAAGGGGAAAATTATAAATATAACCAAAATAAAAACGTAAAGTTGAAAATTCATGTATAAAAAATATTTGAAATATCAAAATAAAATAATATATAACACATATTGAGGATAAGTGCAGGAGTAAACAACCTCCAAATATTGAAATAATCTCTACATTCTTTAGTTATAACTCTCCAGATTAGTAGGACGTGTGTCGATCTATAGAGTCTATGGGAAATGTGCAACACAAGAGAGCTTTTGTGCTATTTTTTTTTATAACTCTCTTCCCAATTGTTCATTGGGGATTATATTGCAAACTGTGGTGAAAGGATTGCTTTAGAATATATTTCATTTCTTAAAGCTATTTTAAATGTTTCAATTACTTGACAGCTGGATACTCTGTGGTCGACCATCTGCTCTTTAGAGGAATGAAATCATCACTGATGAGATCATCAACAGACCATTTTCTTATTTACTAACAATAGTTTATACTGTTACATTATTCCATTTCAATTAGCTTAACTTTAGGCTCCATTAATTTTTTTTTTATATTGATTAAAGAATCACAATAAATATGTGATGCAATCAATGAAGTACAAAACTACAAGAAGTAAAACCATAGACGTAAATGCTCCAAGGCGTTTCACTTTATGTCATCAGAAAGCAAACAGAGGGGAAAAAAGAAGGTAACATAAAAGTTATAAGTCGTATAAATTGTATGTTACCTTCATTGCTTTTACTCTATTTGCTAACTGATGACATTGAAATGCCTCAGAGCATCTATTTCAATTGCTTTCCTTTATCTTTGTAGTTTTACACTTAATATATGAAATATGTAATAATATATAAATTTAATAAATTTTTACAAAGAGGAAACAGAAGTAACAACACAAACACATAAGAATATTTTGACATTCGGCGTCTTTCTCAGGAGATGTGACCTGCTTTGAAGGTAAGCCAGTACTGAGTCTATAAGTCTAATTTAACCTATCCCAATCCTATATTTTACGTCTCTCGTAATTCTTTTTATGGTTCAAATTTCACCCTGCGTGATTTCTTTTATAATGGTTTTCATAATAAAAACGTCATTATGCATCAGTATGTTGCCACTGAGAGCCTATGTCAGGTGTCAATTGACTTTGTTGTTATCCCACCAGCCTTCTAATTGCCAATCATGCAAAATCTCATACAATCAGTTTTTGTAACTATTTTAACAAATATTCAATCAGATCCCCAATTTTAATTTTATGTCAACTAGATGGAAAACACAGTCAAAGTTTAAATGAAATTTGATAATCACAGATATTTGGTCAATAATACTCATTGGTAAGCTATTAACACTAGGCTAAGTCTATTTTGTGGTTTTTGTTAGAACTAGTGAAAAACTGAAAAATCGTTATTAACATAGTTTACGTACATAGGTAATTAAATGTAAAAAAAAATAAGATTTTAATAAATTAAGTAAGAAGTATTTTTAAATTATTCAAAAAAGAAAAAAAATTGCAAAAAGTAATAAGGAAGAAGGTTGAAAGGAAAGGTCTAAGCATAAATCTTAAGGAGAATTTCGATGAGATAGATTGAATAATTTATAAGAAAAATAAAAGGGAGAATATCAAAGACGATGTGGAGAGGGAAAATGAGATTCACTAATTCAGTATAGTGAAATGCAAATGCACTTAAATAAAATCAGCATGAGGAGGTGGCAACAGCTTCACCTAAACACTCAAGCCATGAATTCAAGAAATGTGCAAATTTTTTTTATTTTCTTAGTTCTTAAAACAAATATATTTGATGTTTAAGCAGTAGGAAAAGCCAGTGTTTTAGAAGAGGTTGGAATATTTAATCAACTGTTTACCTTTGAAGGGATCAATGTTTCAAGACTGGGTGTGGTGTTGACTGATTCTTTTTGAAAAGAACCCTGTTTCAACGGAGCTGAATTGAGTTCTTTATATATTTTTTTTGCTTCTTACAATTAACCACTAATATCATGGACAGATGTGTCAAGTAGTTATGCTTGTAATTAGTATCAAATCAAAATTAAAATTTTTTAAATTGTTTGACCTTAATTCTGTCATATGAAATGGAAAATGTTGCGTCCTCAGCTCTGGGAGGGAAATAAAACTGTTGGTCTCAAGCACATTAGCAGTCTTTCAAAATTTCAATAAAAAATTATTCAAATAATTCAACAAACTCTGTAGTTGGATAAACCTGGTGATACGTCTTGAATATAATATTAGAGAAAATAACAAAAGAGTCAAACTTCCGTTTTTATGAAAACATCAAGGCAGATGAATGGTCGATGAAAAATTATTGAACTGGTTGAAACAGTTCTCCATATTATCAAATTATCTGTTTAATATTCGTTAAATGAATTTAAGTATAACAATAAATAAAAAATGATTTTGGAAAAATTGTTTCAATTTATGAATTTAATGAAATAGACATTGTACATTTATCATTAATTTAGCTATTAATAATTTTCGAAGGAAATTTTCTTGGATTTTTATGTATATAATGAAAAATGGATTGCAATAAATACAATTGAAAACAAATTATACAAAAGGTAATTTTTTAATCAGTTACTTTAAGGGAAGTTATTGCTTGTTTATTGGTTTGTGTTTTATTTGAAAAGCAATTAATATTGCAGGTTGATATAATTGAAAGCAAGAGGGTTTAATTGAGGTCATAGTAAGGCATGTTTCGTGTGAATGGCGAAGACAGGTTGGATGTTGAGGAATAAACTTTGACTAAATGAATGGAATGGTTGGCTGGACGTATGTAGGTTAGGGAGACATAATTTTTTGTGTTTGCTGGTCTGAGTACAGGTGTGTAGATTGAATTGGATCGTTATGAGGGTGTGCGGAGCGACTTGGTCGGCTCCAAGCCCCATTAGGGTAGGTAAGTATGGCGGGTTCTGGCGCAGGCCGTCCACTGCGCTAGTGGAGCCCTCATACAGCCAGTCACGCGAGCCCTTCGTCCTTACCACACCCGCCCTCACAAGTCCATTTCTTGATACGTACTCCGGTAACGCCCTCCCACGCCGATTGTCCTTGATGAGGTAACGCCACCAAGCTCTCAAAAGTCAGCAAGGACCTATTCAGCAATTAAGTCATCGCTTCCCTTAATTAGGATGTAAGGAGTCATTGCATTTACAGTACCCATCACTTCATTCAAAGAGAACCCTAACTCACTCAATCAAAGACCAGTTTCTTTCACAATTTACACATTTTCATGGATCCAAACATTATAAGTTAAATTAAAATGATTTATATATATTAAAAAAACACATTATTTGAAATATTTTTTTTAGCGGCAAATTTAATATGAAGAACTTAGCACTGTCAGAATTAAAGAACATTAATTCTCCAACAGTTTTTTTTAAACTAGAATTTACAATCCTCAAATAACTTATTTAATACCACACCGTTCATACTTATGAAGTTCATTGAAATCATTCACATTATCAGATTTTTATTTCCTTTAAATTAATATAAATTATTAACAATTCCTTGATTTCTTTTTAGCATTTTACTTATAAATCTAAAATAAAATAAAAAAGTTATTTATATATTAAAAAACATTACTTTTATATTACATAAATTTAGGTTTTTAAAATTTAAAATAAAAAAAATATTAAAATACTGATAATTCAATTTTATATATTTTTTTTTTTTAGTTTCGCAATTTTAGTTATTATTGTAGTAAATAAGGACTCCTACATTATTCAAGTAACCGACATTTTGTTGTAAATAATACCATCAATGCTTATAGCATTCCAAAAACCGGTTTAAATTACAACAGCACAGATACCACTATTTACACAACTGCAGACCTAACTCAGCATTCCAGACGACTAAATTTGAAAAAAAATCTAATTATCCTTTTAAATTAAAATTAAAATAAATACATAAATACATGTTCCTACTTTAAAACAAAATGTTCAACTGATTTGTATAATGTTGAAATCACAACATCATTCATTTTTAATTTATTACTAATATATATATGTATATATATATATATATATAATTTCTTTCATCATTAAACAATTGCACTGTATATAACATATGTTAGAAAGAACGTTATATATTATACCTAACCTTATATACTAAAACATAATGTATATATATATATATATATATATATATATAAAGCATAGTATATAATAAGATATATTTGTTTAACAAACTTCGTTCACAAATTAACCCATTTCATTGCATATATATATAGAGAGTGACAAAATTGGATATAAAAAGCACCCTTAAATCAATAATTTTTGGTTTTGTACTCTATAATTTGATTTATTATCTTTTTAGAATCTATCCATTCTACTATTGATAATATATTCGTATATGTATTTATATATTGAGAAACGATAATTATTTTAACAGAGATTTTACCAATTTTTGAAATTTATTATTTCTTTTGTTGCCCCATAAAATTCCCTTTCTTGTCATTTTTCTGAGAAAGTTTACAATTAATGGCCACAAAACTTCTAGGATTAATATTCAAGGTTACGTAACATATTTTTTAGCCATACACCATCCCTGAATGTTATTATTTCTACACTATACATAAATTAATAGTAAAATCTAGAAAATAATATGAGATTAGAGAATATTTGCATTATTCGAATTATAACTCTAATAGCTAAACAGACGGCAAATATAAACACAAATATGAGTGTGCGTGTTTGTGTGTAGGAGAAAGAGAAGGAAAGAGAGAGAGAGAGAAAGGGAGAGAGAGAGAGAGTATGTATTCAAAAATAGTGCAATTATAGATATTAAAAGTGATTTTTATTAGAGATTAATATCTCTTTTTGACGCAAGAAATTTGAGTGATAAATAATTTATCTTGTATTGATTTCAACTTTTTGCAATCTGTCTTATGATTCGCTATCAATAATTCAGTAATTTAAGAGTAAACGGTTTTAAAAAGACATATTTTATCACGGATGACACAGAGATTTTTCGCTAGTTGAATTATATAATTTAGATGTGCTTGGAAAGAATTAGATCCATTACAGGTTAACTTACTATAATCACAATTTACAATCACACTATGTGCGTTAAGCTATATATACTTATGTCTATGCATATATATATAACATGATATAGGAACCAATGGATTGAAAAACATTTTTCAGGAATCGGTCTGTACTGCAAGTTTTCAAAAACCACTTTCAAAGCCAATGTTTGAGTTTTTTCTAAAACTTTCTTCAGAAAACTGCAATAAAATAAATAAATAATACTATAACCGTCAACAATTATTCATACATCAAAAGGTAAAGTTACAATATGCAGAATATTATAAATGAAAGTATTCTGTTGTAAAAAAGTGGAAATACTGAATTAAAGTGAAAAGTATGATATTTTGATATTGAAAAACAAGGAACAGAGGTTTAAAATGAATAAGTTCAGGAATGGAATTTTTTTACACAAATATCCAACTTTACTAGAGTAGTTAGTACAGTAACTAACTAGCAACTACATAGAAACTAGAAAAACACGCAGTTCTCCCCGTTCTGATTTTGAATTGCCACAATTTTTGAAATAATTTTGATTGAACTGTCACAAGAAGAAAACAGAACTAAATCATAACTTTTTAACTTCTATATTGTACATATATATGCACAAAAATTGCAATAAATGAAGTTTAAACCACAATGGTTTAAATGTAATGGAGAAGGAAGGAACAATTATATATATATATATATATAATATATAAAGGAAAAATCCTTTCCTTTATAACTGGAAATAAATCAAATAAAGAACGAGAACACTTACTGGATCAATATTTCGAACCAAAGTTCGTCATCAGGAAGAACTCTCTTCCAGGAAAAACGTTCTACTCTCTTTCTGATGACAAACTTCGGTTTGAAATATTGATCCAGTCAGTGTTCTCATTCTATTTGTCTTGTTCTTTTCCAGTTATTTATCTGTCCGTTTTGGAATGTTTAGTAATTTTATATATATATATATATATATATAAAGATTTCACATAAACACGTGAAACAACAATCAATGATCAAACCACAATAAGAAATGGGAAAACTCAACAGTTGGGTTTTTGACTCTGACGAAGACCGCTTGTTACAGTTGAAAGATCTTAGTCTTGTTTTCCCATTTCTTATTGTGGTTTGATCATTGATATATATATATATATATATATATATATATTAGTTTGGTTTCATTTTATAGTATGAATCAATAAAATGTGTAAAGTAAAAACGTTTGACATTGATAAAATAAAATTTCACATCGTAGAGGTCCCATGAACTACCTAATACAAATTCATCTTTCAATACAAATCCAAATTCATTTCTTCACTACATGGACACTAACATTGACTGTGAATTCTATAAAATAATCAATCTATTAGTTTATAAACTGATGATTGATATGATCAGCAGTTAATTCACATCTAATAGGTTATTTTAAATTAATCTTTAATTTTAATGAAATTAAATGAATTACGAGTAGGGCTATTTTAAATGAATTCAATCCACATTATTAGAGTATTTCGCAAAATTATCCAAATTATTTTTTTTAAACTAATAATTAATCATAAATATTAGTTTCAGTGTCCTTTTTTGGTTCCTCAAAATATATAAAATTTTTTTTAGCATATAGTATTGATGTTAAAAATATAATGTTGTTTCCAACCTTTAGAATATTTTTTTATACATTTTTTTTACATCTGTAGGAATTTTATTTTACTTATTTAAAAAAAAAACTGATAACTTTAAACTTCTAATTTCAGAATCCATTTGTTTAAATTGATTATTATCTTTTCCTTGGAAAATAAATTACACATACTAACTTATAAAGCCTCTCAGAAATTTTAAAAAGACATTTCGATAAATCGGTAGGGCTAAATTATATTCACTTTTTTCATTTCTTTTAATGATTCTTATATATATACTCGTGTTATCAGTTATTTATGATTTACTAGTTAGAATTCTAGAATTTTGCCAATGTTAAAGATTGTTAATATAGCGTCACAATACCTATATACCAAATAAATATAATTTATGACATAATTTTTTTTCTTTAATGTATAAAGATGATTATGAAGTATTTTTATTATTTTATTATTTAAAATAAAGGTATATACTTAGGTAAGTAAATACCTTTAGGTAATGAACAGGTCAAACTTTATATAGAATATAGCTTGATGGTCAATAATGTATGGAGTAACTGACGTTTAGGAAATACAGAACAATACATATAAAGGCTAACAGGGAGTTTACCTGTTGTGCAATGCATTTCTGGTACATTAAAACGGATATTACATTTAGGTTTAATGTTCGAAGCAAAAATTTGAAATAAATAAACAATGTATACTGATAATGTATAGCAAGCACATAATGTTGTATTACTTTAAAATACTGATTATTTTTGTTAATCTCTATCAGCAGTATTATTTACAGATTGCCTTTGCTTATTCATCGTTCACTGTTTAAATAATAGTGAAAATAACTGTTATTTTGGTTCACTTATATAGATTTTAGGAATAAATATACTTCACTGTGATATATTACATTAAGATTATATTTAAACATTAAATATATAATTAAGATGAAAGGAATTTTAACTATTAATTAATACAAACCGATTTCTAGTAATACTCGTATGCTAAAACCAATTAGTTAACGTTGTGCTTATCGGTAACGTGAGGCCACTTACTTACAAATGTACCAACTGGTTAAAGAGAGCCTTTAATAAACAAAATAGCAAGATGCAATTAAATATATATAGGTATAAATACATATATAATCATTAGTTGTGCAATCCGTAATTGTGTGGTATTTACTCATTCTGAGATAAAATGGATAAACAATCAAAAGTCTCCACACAAATGAAGTTTTATTCAACGCGTTTCGAACACTTTGTGTTCATCATCAGGGAGACACCAAGGATGTGGTACTGATGATGAACACAAAGTGTTCGAACGCGTTGAATAAAACTTTTTTTGTGTGGAGACTTTTGTTTGTTTATCCATTTTACCTCATAATATAATATAACATAATATAAATAAATTCAAAAAAGTAATATTTTGTAATTTATATATCGTAGAACAGTTATTTTGTATAATAATGTAATGTTTTTTTGTTTGGATTTAATATCCGATTTTAAATGTGTGGACTCCGCCGTTAAGCGATAATTAGCGTTAACCGAATTATATCTGTAGTCATCATATTTAAGTAAGTAAGTAAGTAATTACAGTAATCATCCCATTTGGATAATAGGTGTGACTAAAGTCGATAATGGATTTAAAATGTTTAAACTTATATTATATTGTTTTATATGATATTATATATTTATAATTTATAATTAATACTAGTTAAAACCAACGACAATATTTTCCACACAATATGTGCGGGCCAAGACGTATGCATTATCTCTAATTATATAAGTGATGATAACAAAATTAATTATACTTAATACGTTAATTAGGATCATTATTTATTGGTTCAGTTATTATTGATGATTGAATCAGTAATTTCTCATTCTCTCTCTTTCACGCTCTCTGTGCACAGGCAATAGACAGTAACTTTTTTTCTTCGAGATATATTATTGAAATTTACCGTAGGGTTTCAAACAACAAGGAATAATCGAAGACTTTCGCTGAATTATTAACAGTTCAAGATGCTGAAAATGATTGAGTTTTGTTAAATAAATGTTTAAATGACAAAAAAAAAAATAAAAATTAATAAAAGGCACACCAGACTACACAGACTTAGAACAATGGCCGTAAAATAGTAGTTACTTATAAAATTACTATAAAGAAAAAACTTATTCTTTGATGTTACTATTTATTTAAAAAAAAATAAATTGGTAATATTTATTATTACCATTTAGTTATTTTTTTGTTTAATGGTCTGAAAGAAATATTATTAAACAAAAGAAATATCAATAAGCTCGAAATAGAACAACTTGTGAATAAATATTTGATATGATTCATACATTAAATTTTGAATACAGTTGTAAGGAAAAAAGTTAATGAAATAGTTTCTACATATAGAAATTCAATAATATAAACAACGTGTTTTGAACACGTAGTGTTCTTCTTCAGGAATTAAGCAAAGAGTGATGTGGTATGACTGCGGTACAAGTTGTACCACAGACACTCATCCTTGGTTAATGCCTGAAGTACTATGTGTACGAAACGCGTTGTCTATATTGCTAAATTGCTATATGTGGAGACTATTTCATTAACTTTTTTACCCTACAATGAGTAAATACCAAATAATAAATGATTGCACCACCTTGGAATATGAATAAAATTACTAATGCCTATATATATATATATATATATATATATATAAATTTCAATGTACATAAAGAAACATAGAGAAATTAAAAACACATTTTAATGTGTTAAGACCGTTGGTCTTCAACCGTCTCTGTACCAGTGCGCTTGGTTTCCCTTCTTTATCTCTCCTGAAGACGGTTCAACAGAAAATTAGAGACTGTAAGTTTGTGTTTTTAATTTCTCTATGTTTCTTTATGTACATTGAACTGTATTTGTCCATTTCTGATCGTGTTTTCATCGAAAAAGTATATATATATATATATATATATATAAGTGTACTTTGGTAGCAGTCCTTCGGATATACATGCTTTGTTAAACACGACAGAGTAGTTCCTGTCTATAAGTTTATTCTCGAAAACTTATAGACAGGAACTACTCTGTCGTGTTTAACAAAGCATGTATATATATATATATATATATATATATATATATATATATATATATATGTTCTATTTGCCTTATTATTTTCTTATAATTCACTGGTAGCTCAAAAATTAATCTACCTAATTCCATGACAAGAATAGGGTAATAGGGACCTATTCTTGCCATGGAATTAGGTAGATTAATTTTTGAGCTACCAGTGAATTATAAGAAAATAATAAGGCAAATAGAACATCTTTCTAAAAAGATTATTAATGCTGAAGCCGCTGTGCTTTTTAACAACACTTGTTTAAAAGAAGACTTGCTGCCAGTATACACGAATATATATATATATATATACATTCGTATAAATGGGCAGCAAATCTTCTTCTAAACAAATGTTGTTGAAGGCCACAGCGGCTTCAGTATTTACGATCTTTCTCAGTAATTGTTCCTTTTTTCTGAACACTTTCCGGTGTTGAACATTTAATTGGTGGAGTAACTCTCCTAGGTACATTTTAACTACACTGTTTTTGAGTAGTAAAGGTATTCATTTGTATAATTAGGTAGCAGATTTTCATTCATACAAATTTCGTTAAACACTTTTTGCACCTTTGTTTTTAACTTAAGTTATTAACTTAAAGTTAATATGAAAAGAAACTAAAACAAAGGTGCAAAAAGGGAAATAAAACGGGAAAAAACAAGAAAGAACTAACACTCACGATTTCCGTTAATTTTGGCTGTCTTGCCGTCCTCAGGAGATTCAAAGGGAAAAAGGAAAAGGAATACAGGAGCGGAGACGTGAATAGTTCCACCGACTGATACGAAGTGGCCATTATACAGGGTTGACCAAAAGTCACCCGACAGTAAATCAAACCCATTTTATTATAAGGATTTTATTAGGGAGGAATTTAATAAAACTTGAACATGAAGGTTCTTTAAAATTGCTCAAACTGATGTCCTTCTTGAGCGACATTAATTAATTAATATTAATTAATTAATTAATTAATATTAATAATATTTAAAACAACATAAAATAATATTTAAACAACATAAAATTGTGAAAACATACGAAAACCTTAATAAATAACGTTAAATAAACATTGGTTTTCGAAATTTTATTTTAGTGTCGGGTGACTTTTGGCCAACCCTGTATAACTGTAATAATGGTCACTACAGTTATTACAGTTATAACTCCAGTTGGGTTTTTGACTCTGACGAAGACCGCTTGTTACGGTTGAAAGATCTTAGTCTTGTTTTCCCATTTTCTTCATTGATTGTCATTTCACGTGTTTATGTGAAATCTTTATATATATATATAGTTAGTTAGTTAAAAATTAGCTCTTAAATTATATTGGATACAAATATTAATCTAATCAACATTCTTTTAAGTATTTAATTATTTAGCAAACTTATTAACCTAAGGTCCACAATAGTTTTATAAATCACCTTAAAGGCATGAGTAATGGTGAAATATGTTCAATTATACATGATTTAATAAAGAAATGTATAATAAGGACGTATATCTTCATGTAGTGCACATTTGAAATGTAAAGCAGGGGCTCGGTCTTTCTTCTAAACAGACTGACTACAAACCTGTGATATTTTTCATTTGGAACAGTACTATATTTACGAGTATAAATAAAATCGAAAGAACGCATTCGTAAAATAAGTGACATAAATAAGTTCTTATACACCTCGTATTTCGTCAATTTTCTAGGTACCAAATCAAACTTCCAATTTCATGTTTGGAATTTATTTTAAAACTTTTTTCATAAGCAGAAGTAAATATCTTTTTTAAATTAGAAAATGGAATACACATTATATAAACGAACTAACAATGTTGACAAGACAAAACCTTCATCTGGACAGTAAGAAGCACTATCTTCTTAATCAGAAGACAGTGATTGTTATTTGTAATATCATTTGATTAGTCTAGTCGAAAGTTTTGACCAGTTAATATTGTTAGTTTGTTTAAATAATGTAAATTACATTTTCTAATTCAAACAATTCTGTAAGTTATTTTATTTATTTCTAAATTACTTCTACTTGTAATATTTCGTAACCTGTTATAATTCTTTTTCATATTCCTTATATTTATATATGATTTTTTATTATTCTTTGTTTGTAGGCCTATGAACAATGATTTAAAATAAAACTGAAACGACAGCATTAAGATTTGATTTTGAAAAAAAAATGACCAAATCTGATTACCTAATACACCTATTCCGTTAAACTGCTGATATATTATTGAAATATATATATGTAGTAATTAAGTGAAACGGTCCAACGAATATTTAAATAAAACCAATTAAAAAAAGATAGCACACAGATAGACAGGGGAATAACTCACTGCGGGACTCTTCGCCTCCTGATGACAACGATGGTCGAAATATAGAAGTGAGTTATTCCTGTGTGTATCTATGTGCTATCTTTTTTTAATAGGTTTATATATATATATATATATATATATATATATATATATATATTCACAAAAAAAAAAAGAAATGTTGACTCAGGGCACGACAGACAAAGACGTCAGGCAAAGGGGGAAAACTGGAAGAACTGAGTGAGAGAAGGAGAGAGAGTAAGTGAGTGATGTCTTCCACGTATTTCGACAAAGGTTATTCTAAATATCCACTGAATCAACTTCCAGTTTTCAGTAGATCTGATTGGATAGTATTTTTCTAATTTAATTTATATATAATTTTTACATTTATTAAACAGAAAGTACCTGCATCTACAAAAATAAAAAAAATATATATATATTATGGCTAGGAACAGAAAAGGAACAAATCTTAATTAACACACTGAATTTTGAGGCATAAGTGCTAATCAGAGGAAGAAAGAAACGCAATATTTGGCAAACGTACCGAAAGTGATACTGTTTGCAGTGAGTTATACATCTGTATGCAGAAATTACCTAGTAAGCAATTGCAAGTATACCACGCAAACAATTATTGCAAAACATAGAAGGAGAAAGGGTTGACAATAAAAGAGGTTCATACACACAGCAACACAGATAATTTACGAAACGTCAAAAATAGCTTTTGCGATGTTGAAAACATGAAAATCTATCAAGATTTCATGTACCTAATGAAATTAAATAAAGTACAGTAATCCATAATGATTATTGCTTTTAGATACTCAGACTTTTAGACTTATGGAAATAACTAATTCACATTATTATCTTGTTTTTGAATAGCAAAATGATTGGAGTTAAATTTTTTTACTGTAATCAGTGCAAAATTGAGTCAAACTCTTCAAAACATCAATGACAGTTGTTATTATAAAGCAGCAACTTGCTTCATTTATTGAAGCGCTGGGAAATATCATTCCGAAGTTCACACATGAGGATGGGTCACTTTAATGGAATCTATCAGTTCTGGAAAGTAGTTTCAGTCTATTCGACTACTCCTATTTCTTCCAGAGTACTCTATAAATGCTGATATTGTTGGATCATAGGCTCATTCCATCAATCCTGGCAGTCGATGGGATATCTCAGGTCTGTTTAGGAAAAATACACCCAGTTTTTGTGCATTACAAGAATATTTTTGAATGCTATAGAAAAATCTATAGAAACCCTTAAACATTTCATGCAAAAGGAAGCAATGCTTTATCACATCAGTCTACCGTGGATTAACAACTGATTTAGTGACCTACACACTTGTAAATGCTAAATCACACAACACATCAAAATTAAAATATTAAAATAAAGCTTAAAAAATCGTACTTCATCAGCAACAAAAGTGCAGACGTAGTTAAAATATTAAAAAAAAAAAAAAAGAAAATGATTACCTCAATTTCTAAATTTAGCAGGAACATTGACAGCTGATAATTGGTTCAGCGACATCTCGTTAAAGGAAGAGTTGTTACTGAAAAAAAAAAAGACAAATGTTTAAAGTTTAAATGTATTGTTATATAATACTAAAAGGGTATGAAAGTTTAACTATTTATAATTTTAGAAAAGTTAGAACATAAGAATTAAAAATAAGCAATCACTTCAATTAGTAGGTGTATTACTCATGCATGTATATTTAGCCGCACAAGTCATTATACGCATTGTAAGTATATAAAGAAATACTTGCTTTCTATGCATTTGTATTGATCGCCTCAAGAGTTTGAGATGTATTCAACTCGCACTAATTTGAAAGATTACTTCGCTTGTGACCTTTCTCTGCAGATTAGTTTGAAAACGATTCCCAGATAAAATAAACTATTCAACCATTTTCCCAGTCCACTCCCTTATTGATTCAATAAATTAGAGACCAATTTGTCTTCCAGCTCACTGCCAATAGATTTTACTATTTTTATTCCAGATATAATGATTTATATATATTTAAATTTATTTTATTATACAATTTTTAAGTATTTGTTTAGGCATAAATTATTCATAAATATGAT
The DNA here is from genome assembly GCA_026182355.1 of Hermatobates lingyangjiaoensis. Lineage (NCBI taxonomy): Eukaryota > Metazoa > Arthropoda > Insecta > Hemiptera > Hermatobatidae > Hermatobates > Hermatobates lingyangjiaoensis. The sequence continues at coordinate 1,780,584 of JAPFBL010000881.1, forward strand.
TAAATTACATTTATTTTATTTATTCAAAATGTATTTAAAAAATTTCTTCAGTATGTGAAAGAAATAAGAGTAAAATAGTTTTTTTTTTTCGGTAATGTTGAACGACAGGGACGTTTTAACTGGAGTAACTGACCAACTGATTATATAACCAGCATAAGCTAGGGAACCTAAGAGGAATAAATGTTTGTTTTTGCTTTATTTATAGAAACTGATCAAATTCTGCAATCACTTGGAATGAATAGCGCATATTTTGATAGATTTCAAGAACATGTGAAACCTTCTTAAAGAACCGAAGAGTCTTGAGTTTCTGTATCTTTCAGTTTAAATTAACGGAACCATTTGATCGACTCCACGATGATATACCTATCTGTATATCATTTAAATCTATTACTGATTTATAATTCATAAAAGTAATTATTAGCTTGAAGGACTATGATAGTATTTCATTGATTACAATTCTGTAGGTAAACATTCAAGTTTTCTTTGTTAAAAAGCAAAAAATGGTATTTGAGAGAGTAACAGCTCTCAGTTTCATAAACAAAATTTGAAAATAACTAATTTTTTTAGAAGACGAGAATCAACAAAGAGCTATTGATGTCAGAAGCAAAATCAATTATGGCAAAGGAAAATAGAACAAGTGACTAATTTAGAATGTCATAAAAAAAACGTCCTGTACATAATAGACAGTGTGAAAGTTATGGTTAAGGGATTATTTTGATGTTTCATAAGACTGGTTTCAAAAGAAATAGAAATAACAAGTAATCATCGATTCATTCGTGAAAAAGAAATGGTTTGTAACCATGGAATCCTGAAATTGGAAAACGAAATACTGTGCAGTCTGAAGGTCCTTAGTTCTTTGATGTTAAATGACGATACAGAGTTGACAATAATCAAAGCAAACCAATAAACTCTACCACTTTCAAAGAAAAGAATCATTTTGAGAACATTCAACATTTTTATATTAAACTTCAAAATGTTGAACTACTGTAATATATTATGGTATTCTCAATGGATTAAAAAATTGCTTACTCTTTATGTTCAAGTAAACGTTGGCATATAATCTTTGAGTTTATTTTCTTCAAATGGCCTTCATGGAAAACGTAATAAAGATGACGGACTATGGAGAATAAATGTATCAAGACTATCAATACCAATGCACAGTTGCTAGGATCACATTTGCGAGTTCTAATATAAATATTTTAAAGCCATCTGTTAGACCTTTTTACTGAATGAATAACTGGGATCGTTCACTCTCGGGATCTAAGTGCAAAGAACATTCTACGGCGGAATACGAAGATGAATCTTTGTAGCAGATGGTTTACTAGATTTGCTTTTAAAAAATCGTGATTACCCACTCATCACAGTCATGTTTGCGATCTATCAGGGATAGTGGACATAAAAATATGGAGATACATGTTAGATGGAAGATGAAACTCTGGGTTCTTCATCAATTCGATTCCGATCACCGCTGTTTAGGCTTTTTAGTCCAGGAGTGTCCCAAAGTTGTGCTAAAATGAAATGGAGGACGGAATGGGAGTTATTCATTAAATATATCAATGATAATAATAATAATAATACCTCTTATCATACTTGTCTGACAAGACTATGATTGAAGACAAAATAAAAGGCATTGCTGGAACATTGCAGAAGCCTCTTGCCACTGTTGTGTAAATGCGATCGAAACACCATGTCCTGGGTTTGTTAAGATTCAATAATTTTTAAAAATGCCATCTAAATATTTAAACATCATTAAAAGCTATTTTCACTATTTCTTACAAAAATTAATTGAGTTAATGCTCAAAGCAAGCTATACGACAATAAAATAACAATAAATTTAACATAAGCGTATCACATGATGAATGCAAGACAATTATTTCTAATGTAAGATATTTCCATTTTTTATTGAAAAATATTGGCCTACTTTCTGGTGGTCGAGAGGCAACACAAGAGGTAAATCTTGACAGGCGAGGTGCGTGCAGCCTCTGGCTCATTTCTCCGGCTGATCTGAAGAGCGTGTCACGTTTCACTGTCAGCTCAAACTCCCTTCAATGCAGTCAATTAATTTCTCACCAACGATCGCAATTTTTTCACTGTATGATGCCTACCTTGACAGTTAAATAGTCCATTAGATTTTAGCTTTATGTTTCTTCCTTCTTATTTCTTTTGAATATTTTCGAATCTTTTGTTTTCAATCAACTTTAGTCAAATGAACAGTTTTACTATCCATGTTCTTTCTTTTATTTTTTTCAATTCCCAACTAGCTTATAGCTAGAAATACCAACAACGAATACTGTTTCAACTTTCTTCAGTTTAGGGTAAACTTCAGTACATCTCCAAACTTTTTCAGTTTAGTTGACTCCCTCCTCGTGAATACGTTCCTGTATAAAAAATGGAAGACCAACAACGATATATTTAATGCGTGAAGTATCTGACACAGTCAGTTCTGTTTTCAACTATAAGTCGCTCCTTATTATTGTCGCGTAAACCCATTAACGTAACATTTATATATTGAAATGTGTAATGGTGATATAATTTGTGCTAATTTCTAGCACCGTAGATCTGAAGAAGGGATTCACGCCAGCCTCTATTGAATCGTCTTTTTTTTTGGATCTAGTAAAACTTCTAGCATGTTGCATTTATTTTCAAATTTTTTTAGTAATAGTTCAGCGTTTTCTTTGCACATAAAAGTTATCTAAAACAAGTAATATATGACCTCCTGAGCTACTCAGATTCATACCTGAATCTGAATGATAGACAATCAAGCAGCTTCTTGAGGTGTTTGATATCTTATCCTTAAGACCTTCCTTATAGGCATGGGTAATAAAAACATTTCTTTCTAGACGCTTACAAAACATGCCAAATATAAGAATCTATATTCAAAAATGAATTCCTTTTTAATTCATTAATATTAATTATTCATTTAATTTACTCATTTTGAATTTAATTACTTTAATGGATTTTCTTTTTGAAAATTTTGGCTGTATACAAGTTTGTTTTGGAGTTGCTATTAAATAATTCTCTGAGTTATATTATAAAAACTTGAAATAAAATTTTGCTACAGCTGAATTGAGACGATTTTATCCATCCATTTCTTTGAAAGTTATGAATTCTATAGTTATAGAACATTATACCAAACTACAATAGTTTTATATAGAGCTTTCCATTGTTTTAATAAACAGAAAAGTCATATTTATTCAAATATCGGAAAACAATAAAAAAAAACTAAACTATTATTATTTATGTTATGTTATAATTCACAAATGTATTTTCTCTTTAATAAATGATTGGTTGGTATTGTTATGTTTAACAGGAATGTTTTTTCGATTTCTGAATGCATTGAATTTGTTTTATGGGACACGGTGCAGTGGAAACGGCTTGAATATTTTATGCCGAGTGAGAAGTCAAACCATATTAAAAGCATGCTTTCACAAAACTTTAGCATTTTCGTTTTATGCTGCAAACCACCGTATTGACTTTGTTTCTAACACCGTATCAATAATTTCTGCATTTCAAAAATGTTCCTTCTATAGCACTTCTGTTCATTTAAAATCAAAAGTAGTGTATTTGCAAAAGACTGAAATAGTTTTATTTATTTTAGCATCAAATTTCACATATTTTCTTTCATTGTTTAAACCAAACCCTCAGCGGGTGATAAAGTCAGCTGTTTACCAGCTTTTTATTTGATCGGTGATTTACAGATTCTACATTGGGAGTCCTACATTTTGTCTAACTCAAGTGCATTTCGAGTAGGGATCTTTAAGGAGTACCTGACATCGTACAGGCTCGGGACCTTTCTGCTTAACGTCCTCTCCGAGGGATAACATACTCAAATTTATTCATCTCCCGCGTGAATAAATCGAGGGCTAGGTGGGGATCGAACCCCGGACTACCAACTCAGAGGCGAGCACGTTAACCACTGAGCTAACCTGGCCTCAAATTTCACATATAGTAGAATGTAATTTTAGCTAAGTTTTAAGTTTCTTTGTAATAAGTCAAATTAATAAGTCTCAGTTCAAATGGGGGAGACTAAGAACATTTCTTCCACTTCATAATCTCTTTTGATCTTTTTCACTAGTAACTTTTACTTGAAACATCTGTTAAAGTAAGTGCTGTATTCTATTCTCTTTTTTTTTTTATAATTTCTAAGTGTATAATAGTCAGATTGGATTGTCCAGATAACTGATTGTGCTAAACTAAAAATTATCACAAAATATAACTGAAGGGAATAAACAAAATACTCAACTTTAAAATGTCATACTGAATTTATTTCTAACTTTTTACCTTTTTTCTGCTTTTTCCAGAATATGGACTATATTGTAAAAGATTGTTCTTTTCTGTGAGTCGAAAATTTTAGTTTCAAGATCTTTCGACCAAAATAATTGTTCCTCGTTCTCTATCGAGGATTGTGAAATTTGTCGATTTAATTATCCAAATGGCAATAATAATAAATTTAATTATTATACCAATATAACTTCTAGTCAAAAATGTTTACTGTCGTTTTGCAGTGCGCATTTGTTAAATTAAACCTTCAGTAACTTAAAACCTCAATAATAAGTCAACAACATATAGGAATGAATAATTAAGAAATAAAAACTTAAATAATTTAAAAAATTCTTATAGGATTGAGTATAAAAGTGCTAAAAAGTAAAAAAAAGGTAAAGATAATAAATAAATACTAAGAATTAATAATAAAAGAATTAAAAGTTAATTGAAATCATTTTTTGTTAGGATAAATTTTGAGGCTGCACCGTCATTCTGCTGGGTACGCTGAGTCTTTTCTCTTCTCTTCCTCCTAGTTATGGTTGAACCAAAAATTTGGGTCTTGAAGTGTCAATCTATTGTGTGTACTTATTTCGTTTATTTTTGAGTGCATTTTCTGCCCATTTTGTATCAATTTTTCTTTTATTAAACAGTATATCTATTAAGATTAGGAAAGTTTACGGACAAACATTTGTGGCACATTTTAATATAAGCTCATGATGACTAATATGTAAATCAATAGTTGCCAAGAATTGTTCCTTGTTAATCAAGAACACATATTGACTAACGACATTGTCTTACTCTAGATTGAAGACAGGCGACCCACCACCTGTTTCGCGCCCAAATCTTCATTGTATGTACACTGGAGCAACTGCTTTTACAAAATCGTAGATATAAGAGCACTAAGCACTCAACAATTTCGAGAAAACACTCTCTTCGCAGTCAACATGTTCTCTTCCTCTCACTCAGTCTCACACACTGTTTTTAGTCTTCTATGCAATTGTTATATTAATAGCGCAGATATATCCAATATACTACCAAAAAACAGAGGGTTCAACCGATAAGTACATAATAAATTGAGTCAAATCATTGACTTATTGTTATCATTATTAAAAATTCTTTAAATAAACAAACTAAATGTACTAAATAAAGGGACGTCGTTTTTATTTCAGAAGGTATGTTCATGAACATGAAAAATAAAAATGCAAAGGTTGAAGGGGATTATCAAAAACCAGGCCCAATATTCAAGCTACTCCCACTATCTAGGGAAAAAGAAAAGACACCTTAAAAAAACAAATAACATGGGAGCGAGCATTGAGCAAAGCCAACCGAATGCAAACCTCATTAGAAATTCAATTCCAAAATTTAATAATATTGTGCCTAATAAGTTTGATAAATATTATCAAACTTTAATATGATTTACTATATTTTATTTATAAGAATATTAAATATATCAATGAATACTTATAACAGTTACTAGTAAATTATGCATATATTTTTCAGTTAAATATTTTCCTTATTGATTATATATATAATTAAATGAAACGGTCCAACAGACTTTTAAATAAAAACCAATTAAAAACAAGATAGCACATAGATAAACACAGGAATAACTCACTTATATATTTCGACCATCGTCGTCATCAGTAAGCGAAGAATCCCGCAGGAAGGCAGAGCGGCGACTCTATCAATATATATATATATCAATGATCAAACCACAATATGAAATGGGAATAAAGACTTAGATCTTTCAACCGTAACAAGCGGTCTTCGTCAGACTCAAATCCATCGACTATTCTACGGTGCTCAGGAGGGAGATCCCAAATCAGTTGCCGAAGGGACATTAAATAAGAGAGAACACAGATCCTTGACTACAGGGCTGGGTTTCACATACCCCTATAGTACACGTGTACTGGTACACAAGGTGACTTCTTTGTAGGATCGAGGGATCATCTCGAGGGCGGTTTCTCAGTACCAGGCTCTGAGTTTTTTTTGTTTTGATATAAAAAACAAAAACAAATTTTAAACCATCCAGTTTTTATTAATTCTTTGTAAATTGTTTCGTCCATCTATATTCTATTTATCATTTACTCTAAGATGATCTATGAGTTCAAAATCACACTTATTAAGTGTAGTTTTAGATTTAGTTGCTTAACCTTTACAATATAGTGTTGTCGTCAATGATCTGTGTTCTCCCTTATTAAATGTCTCTTGAGCAACTGATTTGGGATTTACCCCCTGAGAAGAGTAAAATAGACAGGAGACTGGAGAAAAACAGCTATGAGATTGTCAATGTAGAAGGTGCTGTCTATTTCAATTAAATATATGGAAGTAAAGTAAGGACTGGAGTTAATGAAGGGACAGTTTGGGAGTTACGGCGTTCATATCGCTGCATCCCTCTTCTAGCACAGGGTCTGTTGGAAGAAATATGGGAGAACATGGATTTATGGTTGGAAAGTCTAAAATAGCAAAAGGTTGGGGGGCTGACTGAAAATAGGATAAGTAGACGAAAAAGAGGAAAGTATAGAAAAGAACTCCCTGATAACAGCGCCGAGTTTGTGAGAACCAGGGAGAAAAGTAAATATGAAAGGTATAGTATTCCTACGATCCCTGGAAACACTCTTTTAATATATATATATATATATATATATTATTAAACAGCAGATTTTGCTTTCATCTCTATTTCATTAATATCTTTTTTCCTTTCCTCACCACTTTTCTATGGTGTAAAGAGTAAAAATAATAAAATTCCTAGTATGGAATATATTGGAGGTATTAATCATAATAATAACTATCTTATTACATCCAAAAATTAGGTTATATCCTCCATTATATTCTTAGAAAATTTGTTATATTTACTGCCTTTACATCATAGAAAAGTGGTTAGGAAAAAAACCAATAATTAAAAATGATCATCAATACAAAATTTTCTTTGTTATTTAACAGTGAGTGCTTGGATGAAGATCTCCTGCCAGTTTATATATATATATATATATATATATACACTTTTTTTCGTTGGAAATACGATCCAAAACGGACAAATATAGTTCAATATAAACAAAGAAACATAGAGAAATCAGAAGAACACACTTACAGTCTCTAATTTTCGGTTTGAACCGTCTTCAGGAGAGATAAGAGAGGGAAACCAAGCGCACTGGATCAGAGACGGTTGGAGACCAACAGTGTTGCCGCATGCGCGCCCGTTCACAGAAAATAAGGTAGACAGGAATCAATTTATAATTAATTTATAATTTATAAAATAAAATAAAATAATGGAATATGAAAACAATAATATATAAAAAAGAAAAAATTGAAAAAAATAAGGGAAATTGATACAGAGAAATTGATACATAAACAAAAGTGCTGACTAAGCTATGATAAAATAAAATAAAACTAAGAATACAAATAATAATAACAAATGAAATAATTTAATAAAAAATGTGAAAAGGCAAGGAACTTTTAGACATTATCGCTTTAGATTGAGGCCAGGTGCACTGCGCGCACTTAATAGCCAAATATGGGCTTCTTCGGAGGCTCGTAGTGTGAGATCTTTGCTGTCAGGGGGTATTTGTCGCAGAATCTGTAACCTGTAGCACTCATTAAAAGGGAGACCGTGGCTATTGGCATGTATGGCAATGGGAAGATGGGAGCGGCTATTGACTGAAGCTCTGTGATTGTTCATACGGAGACTAAGCTTGGTGGATGCTTGGCCTACGTAGAACGAATCACACTTGGTACACTCCAAACGGTACACACAGTTTTTGGAGGTACACGAGCAGTCAGTTGCAACAGGATAGAGGGTGTTATGGGGGGGAGCTGTGAAGTGTGGTTGGGGATTTATAATGGGACACGTGAGGCAACCTCGACGTCCGCACAGTTGCGCTCCAGAGGGCAAACTGTTTGCCCTCGTGGAGGTTAGCTTCCTGTGCGAAAGAAAATTGCCAAGGTTGGGAGGACGTCTGTAGGATAGGCGTGGCGGATTAGGAAAGGTTTTGGAGGTGGCTGGGGAAGAGGATATGATCGGGAAAAGTTCTTTAATGATGGTACCCAGTCTGTGGATACCTGGGAAGTAGGTTGTTATAAGGTAGGGAGACCCAGAGGGAGAGGAAGAGGAGGTTGATGTAGGATGTAGGATCAAAAATGTATCCCTGCCTGAATCTCCCCCTTATCCAATCCTCCTTGTAACTATGGATGTAACCTCGTTGTACACTGTCATAGATCACAGTGAGGGCTTAACCGCTTTGCGCTACTTCCTCTCTTCCAGACCACTCCCTCATTCGCCATCCACTGACTTCATTATCACCTTAGCCTCCTTCGTCCTCAAACACAATGCTTTCAAGTTCGATGAAGACTTTTACCTGCAAATCAAAGGAACGGCCATGGGAACTAGAATGGCTCCATCCTTTGCCAATCTGTTCATGGCTCACCTTGAAAATAGTTTTTTCCAAACCTGCCACCTTCTTCCCGCACTGTATACCCGCTTCATCGATGACATCTTCTTTATCTGGACCCATGGCATTTCCGAGTTAGAAGTCTTCATCGACAACTTCAAATCTTTTTGCTCTTCCATCTCCTTTACCCATAACATTTCCAACAGATCCACTACCTTTCTTGATGTCGATATCACCCTCAACAATAGTTCTCTCATTACTTCCGTCCATTCTAAACCCTCTAATCCCCATTTATATCTACACTTCAATAGCTGCCACCCTCCCCACATTAAGAAATCCATTCCGAGATCCCTCTCCATACGAATTCACCGGATTTGTAACAGACTACAAGATAAACACCTACATATCAATAGCCTAAAAAGTAAATTTGTAGAGCGAGGTTACCCTCTCCCCTTCCTAACAAGAAGACTGGTTCCTGCCACGACCCCACACAATCCTACATCAACCTCCTCTTCCTCTCCCTCTGGGTCTCCCTACCTTATAACAACCTACTTCCCAGGTATCCACAGACTGGGTACCATCATTAAAGAACTTTTCCCGATCATATCCTCTTCCCCAGCCACCTCCAAAACCTTTCCTAATCCGCCACGCCTATCCTACAGACGTCCTCCCAACCTTGGCAATTTTCTTTCGCACAGGAAGCTAACCTCCACGAGGGCAAACAGTTTGCCCTCTGGAGCGCAACTGTGCGGACGTCGAGGTTGCCTCACGTGTCCCATTATAAATCCCCAACCACACTTCACAGCTCCCCCCCATAACACCCTCTATCCTGTTGCAACTGACTGCTCGTGTACCTCCAAAAACTGTGTGTACCGTTTGGAGTGTACCAAGTGTGATTCGTTCTACGTAGGCCAAGCATCCACCAAGCTTAGTCTCCGTATGAACAATCACAGAGCTTCAGTCAATAGCCGCTCCCATCTTCCCATTGCCATACATGCCAATAGCCACGGTCTCCCTTTTAATGAGTGCTACAGGTTACAGATTCTGCGACAAATACCCCCTGACAGCAAAGATCTCACACTACGAGCCTCCGAAGAAGCCCATATTTGGCTATTAAGTGCGCGCAGTGCACCTGGCCTCAATCTAAAGCGATAATGTCTAAAAGTTCCTTGCCTTTTCACATTTTTTATTAAATTATTTCATTTGTTATTATTATTTGTATTCTTAGTTTTATTTTATTTTATCATAGCTTAGTCAGCACTTTTGTTTATGTATCAATTTCTCTGTATCAATTTCCCTTATTTTTTCAATTTTTTCTTTTTTATATATTATTGTTTTCATATTCCATTATTTTATTTTATTTTATAAATTATAAATTAATTATAAATTGATTCCTGTCTACCTTATTTTCTGTGAACGGGCGCGCATGCGGCAACACTGTTGGTCTCCAACCGTCTCTGATCCAGTGCGCTTGGTTTCCCTCTCTTATCTCTCCTGAAGACGGTTCAAACCGAAAATTAGAGACTGTAAGTGTGTTCTTCTGATTTCTCTATGTTTCTTTGTTTATATTGAACTATATATATATATATATATAACACAATTAAAAGAAACGGTCCAGGGGACTTTTTTAAAATAAAATAAATTCAAAACGAAGGAAACACACAGAAAGACACAGACATAACTCACATCGATATTTCGACCATCGTCGTCATCATATATATATATATATATATATATATATATATATATATATATATATATACATGAGATTAAATTTTCTGCCCACTTTTGTCTTTATCAGTTTTCTGGATTTCTTTTCCAAATCTCGTAGTCTTACTTTGATTTCTCTAGGAACTAGGTGTATTAACTCACCATATGATTTGCTGTCCATTTTTTATTGTTACCGACGTTTCGGTCTTCTTTTGACCATTTACAGGGTGATTTTTGAACATATATACATACTATTTTAAAACTATTTAACAATTTTTTAACTAAAACTAAATTCTAACACTTGACTAACAAAATAGAAATATAAACATTAAAACTGGCAGGTTTCAATTCCTGTTATATACACACAGGAAAAGAAATCCAGAAAACTGATAAAGACAAAAGTGGGCAGAAAATTTAATCTCACATGTATAAATGAAGGACTGTTCCCCAAATATACAAATATACATATATATATATAGTTAAAATAGCACAGCAGATTCTTTTTCTGAAAAAAAGAACAAGTGCTGAAAAAAATCATGAATGCATGCAATACATGCTTAGATGAAGACCTGCTGCTAGTTTACATTATAAACTATCTTTATAAACTAGAATTTAAAAAAAACACATAGAAAGGAAACCACTGAACTCACTACTACTATATTTCGATGTCCTCGTCTTCAGGAAAAGAAGTGAATCGCTCCAAAGGCTGATAACGACTGACTTGGCGTTCGAACTGAAGCACTCAAACAGTGTAGCCAACTTTCGGAGGAAAGGTAGACAGGGAAGATAAAGAAATAAAAGTATAATATATATATATATATATACGTTTACCAATGTAAAGCCCTTGAATCAAGAGCATACCTTCCTGAGGACATCAGATGTGTTAATTATGGACGTGAGTCTTTGTCAGTATTGTTTTATTTGTTTTTACTGTGACATATATCAAAGTAATGCGAGGAATTGCTCGAAGTAAAGACTGTATGATAACTGTTTAATTCTGGAACGTGTAGATGAAGAAATTATGTACAGAACAGAAAAATTTACCCTTCTCATATTTTAATAATTGGAAATGTACATAATCCTGTTGAAATAACATTTAAATTTCTGAGGTGGTCTGAGAACCTGTGTTAAGCATTGAGAGATGAATGAATTAATGAGGTAACAGTTTTGAAGAGGACTCTATTGAAGTTAGCTTGGAAGCATTTTAAAGAGGGACATCACTTGATTTATAGTTGCTCGTTGTTTATCATGTGTTGTAGTTGACGTTGAATCGAGCGAATAAAACACTCATTTCTGCGAAATAAACTTATAACATGAAACTTCCTGTTGTTAAGCTGAAATATATTATTTGTTTATTTTAAATATTAAAGAGAGAATTTTTTACTTTAGAGCTCCCTTATTTTACATCATGTCAAATATATTGTAATACAAATATATATATAGAACTGCAAAAAAAATCAGGGGAATATATAAATGCGAGAAAAAATCTAAAAAACTTGGCAACGAGCTATAAAAATCATGATAGGCACCATTGATAACAACAGAAACAACTTCAAACAACATAGAAAAATACTTATATATACATAAACTGGTAAGAAAATTTCACAATAAACAAGTGAAATAAAAATCAACGTCCTCACCTGGCCCTCGATTTATTCACGCGGGAGGTGAATAAATGTGAGCACGTCGTCCCTCGGATAAGGACGTTAAACCGTCGGTCCCGAGCCTGTACGATGTCAGGTACTCGTTAAAGATCCCTACTCTAAATACATTTGAGTTAGGCAAAATTTAGGACTCCCATTGTAGAATCAATCTTCATTGTGTGGTATCACAAAGGGCCAATGCTTGGCCTACGTGTGTTCTCTTGTGGGACTGCCACTGCAAAAAAAAAAATCATCGTCCAAACTACAGTAAGAAAATAAAAAAATATGACTGAAAAATTTCAACCAAACCAGACATCAGTTGGACTCTAATAAAGGCTTGGACTTGTTTTGGTTGACAGATCTTAGCCATTTTTCTGACTTTCTTACTGTGGTTTAGACGTTGACGTGAACTGATATGATTCCCTTTATCTTCAAGAGCAATGCTGTCACCTACTCGTATCTCCTGTTTGTGCTTTTATAACGGCATTGCACCAAAATCATAATCTAAGCCTCTTATAATTACCATTAGCTGATAAATATTTTTTTACACGTGTAACATTGATTTCATTATACTATTCTCTAACTTCTGTTTCCAATGAGTTATACTTAATTTATACTATTGTTTGAAAGAACATCCAAGTTTTTAGTTACCCCTTTCATTAACTATTGTACTATATCTAAGTTGATGCTGGTAAATTTAATTCATCTGTCTAATTTAATTTTTGCTCGTTTTGTTCCTTTTGTCGTAATTCTACGATGTCTATTTTAATATATCTTAGTTTCGTTGGGCATTTTTGCGGCTGGGCCTATTTGCATTGAGGGTATAGTCTTAAATATATTTATTGAATTTTTGTTTTAATATTCTGTCAGTTTGCTCTACGTATATGTGTTCACAATCTATGCATTTCACAATATTTGTAAAGTTTGTTCTGTAACTTTAAAAAAAATAATTAGGTAATAGTAAATGTGCATAGTTGCCAGTCATAATAAACCCACAAAATGTCTCAAAATGAAATACCTACTCCTGAGCAGCCTTACGAATATATGTATGTATTGTTAAGTGCCAGGTTAGGCCTGTGGCAAGTGCTCACCTCTCGACTGGTAGATTTGGGGTTCAATACCCACTCTAACCCTCGATGTATTCATAGGTGGTGAATAAATCCGAGCATGTCGTCCCTCGGAGTGGACGTTAAGCCGTTTGTTTCGAGCCTGTACGATGTCAGCTACTTTTTAAGATCCGAGCATGTCAGTCCCTCGGAGTGGACCTTAAGTAGTTTGTTTCGAGCTACTTGTTAAAGATCCCTCAATCTACTGACGAGTCAGGCAACATTCAGGATGCCCTATGTAGAATGTTGATTGAGTGGTATCACAAAGGGCCAAAGCCTATTGTATAGTATTGCCAGACTGCCACTGCAAAACTAATCTATGTAACTCTTAAGCTTTATTATCAAACAAGTGTGCCTTAAAAAGTGAAAAACATTGACTTATGACAAAAGTTTAGTCAGATGATAAGGGTTTTTATATATCGGTAATTGCTTTGAATATTATCTCCGTGGTCTCTAACGGAAGTATTTTGATGAATGGAAAGACAACAAGAAGAATCAGCGGTGACAACAATTACAGGAATGAGAGGTGACTGTAAAATAGATATTCCTTCAATGAATGGCAAAATTTCTTAATCCTGGATTAAGAAAACTTCTTTTTACTGTTTGGTTTAAATTTATTTTTTCTTTTTTAGAAAGATAGGTGTTAGATCAGTTTGTGGTATTGAAATATAGAACAGAAAAATCACTGCATTCGTTTATACACAAATATTAGTTCATAATATTATTTATTTATAATATTTTAGTTTTAATTTTAATTAAACTAAGAAAATCAAAACAGTATATATTGATTACAGTGTAAAATTTAATTACTTAACTTGTGAAAGGTTAAAATAAAAAAATTAAGGAAATTGAAAGTATAGACAAAGAAACATAGAGAAATCAAAAGAACACACTTACAGTTTCTAATTTTCGGTTTGAACCGTCTTCAGGAGAGATAAGAGAGGAAAACCAAGTGTTAGTCTCCAACCATCTCTGAACCAGTGCGCTTGGTTTCACTCTCTTATCTCTCCTGAAGACGGTTCAAACCGAAAATTAGAGACTGTAAGTGTGTTCTTTTGATTTCTCTATGTTTCTTTGTCTATATTGAACTATGTATATATACTCATTTGATAAACGGAAAGACAATCCAAACTGGACGGTTTCTAGACATTGCGTCTACAACGTGCTTGGTCTCTCCCTTTCTCTTTTCTCCTGAAGACGGATTGCCCGAAAATTTGAGTTTGTAAGTGTGTTTCTTTACTTTGTGTGCTACTTATCTTCAATTTTGAACTGTTATATATATATATATATATATATATATATATAATAATCAAACCACAATAAGAAATGGGAAAACAAGACTAAGATCTTTCAACCGTAACAAGCGGTCTTCGTCAGAGTCAAAAACCCAACTGAACACTAGATGCAGAAAACATATGGTGAGGAGTTGAGAAGAGTGGGAGGGAAGAGTGGTATTTTAAAAGGGTGAAAGCACAGGAAAGGACTAATGTCCAGAAAGGGATGTTTGGGGAAACAAAGGAGTACAGTAAGAAAAAGTAAAAAACTATCCGCTAGCTGTCAACCCTCTTTGAAGAGGCTATTGCCCTCGTGACGAAAGTATCAAGTTTGAAGAGACCGTTACTAATGTTTATGATATTAGATCTATTAAATTTAATTAGAGACGATTCAATAATATTTCTTAACAACATTGATTTTTCATAGGTAATAAATTTAGCTCCTGTCCAATCAATATGATGATTTTCATTTTTTTTATGCAAGAATAAGGCACTGCTGTTTTCCTGTCTACTTACGTTATATTGGTGTTGTTTTACACGTGTCTTTAATGATTTACCAGTTTGACCAATATAAATTTTATGGGACAAATAAACAATTTTATGGGTTAGGTGAAAAATTAAAATATACTGATTGGGTAAATTAAGAGTCATATCATCTGCGGCCAGCTATGATACAAAATTGTATTAAAAGATAATTAATAAATCTGGAATGTCTTGATTTTTATGAAAATATTTAGAAAGAAAATTTAATTATATTAGTGACAGAAAAGTATAACCACCATAGAAAAAATACTTCAATATTTGAAAGAATTTACATATTTTTAGATCTTTTTAGTCCGTTTCTGAATTCTTTTTGATGGTATCTGAGTGTGGGGTTGATAGGGTGTGCATCTAAAAGTTAATATGAATGTTTTGACGGAGCTACAAGCAAAAATAGCGTGCACAAAGAATGTGGCTGCTTATCTTTTAGTTAACACGTTATTTATTATTTAGTTATTCCTATATCTAAATATGTAAAGCAGAAGATGGATGGGCTTAAGTGAGTATATTTACAGGTGAATATGAAACTCTGACTCATACCCTAATAGAATGGAACAGCAACAATGTGGTTAATTTAATATTAATCAGACTTAACAATTTAGTTGAAAGTTTAATTGCTTATTTTGCTCTTGTTAGCACTCAGTAGTCAATGTTATAATCAGTTTCCGTTTTTATCCTAATTTCACTAACAGTTGAAATTTCCTTGTTTAAGCCATATTCTTTTAACAATTATCACATTGATTTAAAACTGACATATAATTTTAATTTGATGACATTATTTTGGTTTGAAAAATTGAGACGTGAACGAATGAAATATTTCTTTCAATTAACTTTAAGAAAATTGAAATAATGTCAACTTTGTCAGATACTGTTACAAATTGATACTGTTTGGATATTGAATATATATTAGTTTTCAGGTTAGATTAGGCGAAGTTGTAGTAGTAATCCCAGAAGACAACAGAGGAGAAAGAGAGGTTCAATTAAAAAGAACCAATGAAATAAGAAACAAGGAATTATGATCTAGAGAGAACAATGTCTGTTAAGTAAAGAGGAAAGAATTTGATATTTCCTTAATCTAAATAACCCCGCTGCGGGAATTAAATTTGCTTTCATTATCCAAATTAATTAATGACAATTCAATTAAATTTCAATATTTTTAAGCCCTTACTAATTCTGATTTATGATTATTTGCTATGAGCAAACTACATTTAATTAACATTTTTTTTTCAAATCAACCGTAGTACGTTAATAAACTTTATTTAACCAGAAAATATTAATTATTGTAATGACTTATGCGATCATATAATAATATGAAGAAAAACCGTTTTTTCTCTTGACAGCAATTAACGATGAATAGATTTGAAACAATGTGATTGCTTACAAATCAAACAGAACACTGCAAACCTGGTGCTTGCAATTTCATTGTTGCGATTCAACTAGCCTACTTTCATATGATGACAATGCTAAGTAGTCAGTGGACAAAGTAATACTTGTAGCGTACAATTTTTCTTACGACATTTACACATCATGTTAATTAGAATGTGCACCACCAATGAGTGATAGTCTCTACAATGTCTTTACAAAGCTTAACAACACTAAACCGACTCAATGACAACTAAAGGAAAGAAATACCTTAAATGTAGCGCAGCGGCTAGCTTGAGACAGCTAAAAGAAGGATTCAAGAACTTCCAAATGATTTTACCTAAATATTAGGGGATCTTAACCAAGTTACAAAACAACAATTTACTAAAATGTTGACTCAGGGACAATGTGTGTAGTAGCACCACGGGCTTATTCAAGTTTAGGTTACATATAGTTGTGTTGAATTCTCACCGCTGTAGAGATTTCTTTTACATTCAAAGAGAACAGGTTAGTCAGATAGTAGCTCCAATCCCACAACCAATTTGGTCCCGAACAAGGAAAGGCCAACATTTCAAAGTACCCTGTCACAAATATATCGCGGCATGTTACTCTCAACAAGAGCTTGAGTCATTGTAGGGTAAAAATCTAATGAAATGGTCTCCACATATAAAAATTTTAATGATATAAAAACGCGTTTCGAACACGTAGTGTTCTTCCTCAGGCATTAACTAAAAAATACAATGACACCAGAGAGTTATCTATAGTACAAAGTAAATAAGTACAAAAATTAATATAAAATAATATAAATAAAATAATATAAAATAATATTTTATATTAATTTTTGTACTTATTTACTTTGTACTATAGATAACTCTCTGGTGTCATTGTATTTTTTAGTTAATGCCTGAGGAAGAACACTACGTGTTCGAAACGCGTTGTTTATATCATTAAAATTTTTATATGTGGAGACCATTTCATTAGATTTTTACCCTACAATGAGTAAATACCACATAATAACTGATTGCACTACATTAGAAGAGCTTGAGTGTTTGAGATTGTACCTGTGTAAAATTTAACCTGCTAACCAACAGGCGACAAAGATATCCTTGGAGGAGATTATCAAGCTAAAGTGGTGCACGCCAAGTGCAATTTCTCAGTAACCAGACCTTTCCCTCCAGCCAGACAATATATACATCCAGGGACTTATTTTTTCGTAATAAATCCTTAATCTTTTTAAAGGCCAAAAATTACAATACCGTAAACTAAAACGTTTAAAAATATGCCAGTTGATTTGATTGGGTCTACACACAAACGATGACTAAAACACATTATTGGACAACTAAACTATGGCATGACTTACTAAATGAGCACTGAGACATCAGAACAAAATGGGATTTAAGTTTATAATACAAAAATTAAATTGCATTAATCTCTATGGAATCTAAAAATATGTAATAACGTAATTTATTTTATTCCCTTCTCAATTTCCAATTACTTAAATTACCCATACACACAGACACTCTCATACACACTTACACATGATGCTCGTATATGTAATGAAGAAGGTCAATGTGTGGGGGTTGTTACTTCGTTCCAATTTTTTTTAATAATCTATAACACGTAAAATTCTGCCAAAGCAAGGAAATTCATTAAAAATAACTTTTATTTTTTATATCTGCAGAATTATCAGATTGGCGTCTGATTATTAAGTTATAATTATTATTATAATATTATAATAATTATTAGATTCATCTTTACGTCTTTTCTTCCAAGTAACTTCTCAAATAAAGATATCACAATGAACTTGTGAAATTACGAATAAATTAATTATGTTAATATTAAAATTTAATAAATACATAACAGCTTTCAACTGTTACCTGAAAATCAAACAACAAAATCAATATTACTTTTTGCATGAATTGGAAAAAAATACATTAATAACAGAGTTACTTATGGTAAAAGTAAAAGAAAACGATTTCAGATAAGCACTCTGGCCCACATGGTTCAATTACAAGTAATGATGATGCTATTGGGTTTGCTCAGCATTAATTATCACTATCTTGCATTTAAATGATATCATACAAAGGAGTATTAATTATGCATAATTTTGTAAGCTTAGCCTGCAGTACTGGGAGCGGCCAGTCCTTTGTTCAACTGCATCCACAATTGCAGGTTGAGTAATGGCACCATTAGGACCATCTACATCGTACAGCCATTAAAGCACCTCTTAGAAGGGTTCCCAACACTTAACAAAACCTTGGTACACTTTCCACATTTCCACTCTGCTGTGATAAATATGTATACTAATATATTAGTATAACATTATGCGCTTTCTATTTAAATTTACAATCAAACTATTTCAAATGTATTTCATATTTTTCGAATTTATTTAGTTTCCATTTAGCAGAAAAAGGGATCGCTATAAGAACCTTCAAAGAAGACACTACCAAAGGTATGTGGGTTACTCATGCGGATGTAAACCTGCTGTATGAACCTACAATCATGACCCAAGGGTTTTACTGCAGTTTTCTATAGCAGTCAAGCAGAAGTGCTTTATCTACTTCTGTCTCTATATTACATGCTTTATACTTTAGTTTAAAAATTATTCTGCGTGTAAACTATATACATATTCTATTTGAATCAATTCAAACAGACACACACACACACACACAATCGCGACTTCTGTAACCACAAAAGCGAAAGTTACTAACAAGGTATAAACAGTATTTATCGCTTAGAGTGTTTTAAACTTTTTATTTTTTACGTTGTTCTGCCCTCAGGGTGGTTTAGAACAGTGGCAAATTCCGTAGAGCATATATCTAAAGTATACTAGACGCCATCCATTCTAAACAGCTTCATCAATGTGAATAACACGTTATAGATTTTGTGAGAGGTTCCTATTAATTTGAACATTACCAGCTAACTTCCAAAGAGGTCCTTAATAAGGTGTATTTTACAGTTCACCAAGTGATACAGCTCTATAATAAGTGAAAAAAATGAAATTATGGATACGAGTTTAATGCATACTAATTGATTTATATATTTTTTTGTTCATGATTTATTATTATATTTATTGCATTTATTTATATTTTTTATTATTTCAAGAATTTAGTTATTCACTCCTACCGTATTACTCCCACCACATTACGTTTGAACTTAGGTTTATTCTATCTATACCATTAGGGATGATATTCTCCGTCCCACCACCATAGGAGTTTGACAGTAGGACTGAAAATACGGGAATATACTAGACTGGATATGCTACTGCTCGGTCGAGGTAGTGCTTGTGCTGGAGGTATTGGTAGTGTGGTTTTACTAGGGCCTATAATATATATATATCAATGACCAAACCACTGCAGTTGGGTTTTTGACTCTGACGAAGACCGCTTGTTACGGTTGAAAGATCTAAGTTTTGTTTTCCCATTTCATATTGTGGTTTGATCATTGATTGTTATTTCACGTGTTTATGTGAAATCTTTGTATATATATATATATATATATACTTTTTTTCGTTGGAAATACGATCCAAAACGGACAAATATAGTTCAATATAAACAAAGAAACATAGAGAAATCAGAAGAACACACTTACAGTCTCTAATTTTCGGTTTAAACCGTCTTCAGGAAAGATAAGAGAGGAAATCTCTCCTGAAGACGGTTCAAACCGAAAATTAGAGACTGTAAGTGTGTTCTTCTGATTTCTCTATGTTTCTTTGTTTATATTGAACTATATATATATATATATATATATATATAAAGTTCAAAATTGAAGAAGAGTAACGAAACACATTTCAAACTAAAATATCCAGGCAATCCATCTTCAGGAGAAAAGAGAAAGGGAGACCAAGTACGTGGTAGAGGCAACAGCGAGTAACCCGTTCTTACTTGTCGTTGTGTCTACAACGTGCTTTATTTTCCTCTCTATTTTACTCTTTACTCTGTGTGCTATTCTTCTTCGATTTTTAACAATCTTGTATTGTGTCCAGTTTTGATCGTCTTTCCTGTTTTATAGTGAATAAATATATATTTCGTTGAATACCTGACCATATTTTACTCATGTCATTTTCTTCACCAGTTTTCGAGGTTTCTGAATACTGAATAATTTAATACTGAATAATAATACTGGTGAAGAAAATGACATCAGTAACATACGGTCAGTTATTCATTGAAATATGTTTGAATGAAGGACGGCTCTCAAATTTTACATATATATATATATAAACACTAATAACTTCTCGACCGTGTGACAGATATACAACTAAAAAATGATTGATCGGGATGCGGTCAGTTTCTTCCACTTTTTAAAAAGTGGAAGAAACTGACCGCATCCCGATCAATCATTTTTTAGTTGTATTATATATAATATATATATATTATATATATTATATATATATACTTTTTACAGAAAGAGAAATATCCAAAACAACAAAACTCAAATTAATTTTTCTAAATGAGTCATTGCATTCTTTAACAAATATAATTCTTCCCTTTTCTATGACACATAAATTAGTTTGTTTTTACTTTATATATAACACTAACAATTATTGGAATTAAATGCTATCATTGAGCCATAAATTACCATAGTGGATATATTTCCTAATATTCTAAAACAGTAATTTAGAAACTAATAAAGATGATTTGACAGAGGATCTCTGATAGCAATTTACTCAATTACTAATTTTATATATTACTGAATAATAGTGGATATGACTACTAAATTGACTGCATTGTCAATTTAGATGACATTAAGATATGAACAACGGATTTCTTTTACGATTAAGTAGTTAGTTGTTGGTAGGACAATTGAATGTGGTCAAAGTTGGCTACAAGTGTAGAGAAGTGAGTGGAGGGCCAAGAAGAGGAAAGTTTATGATGTACCGCTGCCTTGGGACTCAGTCCATTGGGTAACTCAGAAATAGTTTGGGCTCCACCTTCATTTATCAAGTCAATCAATTTTTAATCTCTGGGGTTTTTGAACAAACCTTTCAGTATAACCGGAAACTTTTCAATATTTACCTTAAATATTATCTTGACCTCTATCCATGATTATTGAGATTTTTACCTCTACTTCAACGGACACTATCATAAGCTGAATCATCGTTTACTGTTAATATGAATCATTAGATTTTAGTCTCTCTATCAGCAACTAAGAACAAATCACGTGTAGTTTCACGTACATCAAATATATTTTACATATGAGGTTCAAAAATTTTATTTATTTAGTAAATAGAACTGCTTCAACATGTTCGAACAGAAGGTTCATTTATGTTTTCGTTTTTATAACCACTAACATTATTTTTTTTTATGATTTTTTGGAATTTCGTAATATAACATTATTTTAGCAATATAGGAATTATGAAATGAAATTATTTATAACTCATAAATGGAGATTTAGTTTTATATGTTTATAAGAATTTTATCTTGAAAAAAATATTGTAGCCACTTTGTAGATCTAAAATATACAGTGGCTAATTAAGCTGTTTATAATTCAATTTACTTCTAATTTGAAAAGAATACTCAGTGAAAAAAGTGTGGGAAAATACGGTGTCTGTCTCATTATACACGAACTCGGTCATGTCAGTCAAAGGGATGAGGAATCAGAAAGGTTTGAATCTGACTCTATCTCCAACTGAAAGCCTTTTTTTCTTTACTTTTTCTTTTTTCTTTACTGTAAGTAGATTATAGTTATCATAAAGCATTTGATCTCGTGATTTTGACTAGTTCACTTATTTTGAGGTCTACAAATAACTATATTGACGTTTTTTTGATGATTTCTGTGAGTTTGTATGTGAATGTGTATTCTAAAAATTGTAGACACGGTACAGGCCAACCGTTTGATGAGTCAGTCATATCTGGCACAAAAAATAGTTCCTATGCAGTAAATGTGCACTATTGATTTTGGTAAGATCTTGGTAACATTACGAGAGGCATACAACATCCAGCCTTGTAGAGGTTCATCCTTTTCTAACAGATTTCAAAATTTATTCATCTTTCAAAATAAAAAAACGTAGAGCAGCCATCAGACTGAGAAAAAAATCTTCGAGGTAATATGCTTATATCACCCATAAATTTATTGTTTAAATTTAAAGAAAAATCAGTTACTATCTCTAAATGGAGAAAAATTTTTTATATTTTTAAAGAATAATCAAGCTAGATCTAAATAAATAAAAGGAAGAATACATTAACTTAAATTCAAGATTATTATTGAATTATTTATGAATATTATTTTTCAACCTTTATAATAAAAAAATACTTAAAATGAAGAACCTTTAATTTTTAATTATCCATTATTTATTTATCTAACATAATAACAAATAAAAGTATTTAGCAGTATGTTTTTAAAATATTTATTTCAAAAAAATAAATAAACTGAAAGTAAATAACTTATAAAGGAACAATGTAAAAATGGCTTTATTTTTCTAAAATGTATTATTTAATACAATATCATGTTTTAGAATTGTCGTTGTAAATGCAAATAATACAAAATGGAATGGTTTACACTGACCAAGTAAATTTATTATCCAACTCATTTACAATCAAGTAAGTTAGATGATTATTTCAAGGTGATTTATCAATATACCGATTGATGTCGAACTTTTATTTTTATACAAAAGTACACAGTTTGTTGTTGTAAAGTATAGTGGCACGATTGAATTAGACTGATCCAGAGGAGATAGTCCTCTTTTAGTTTATAGATGTACTACATGTCTTCTAAGTCCAGACGTAATCCAATGAAGCAGGGTACACAGTTTGTGGTTGTGTAGTA
This sequence comes from Hermatobates lingyangjiaoensis, assembly GCA_026182355.1. Lineage (NCBI taxonomy): Eukaryota > Metazoa > Arthropoda > Insecta > Hemiptera > Hermatobatidae > Hermatobates > Hermatobates lingyangjiaoensis. The sequence goes on from JAPFBL010000881.1 coordinate 1,803,635, forward strand.
TAGCGGCACGATTGAATTAGAATGATCCAGAGGAGATAGTCCTCTTTTAGTTTACAGATATACTACATGTCTTCTAAGGCCAGATGCAATCCCATGAAGCAGGGTACACAGTTTGTTGTTGTATAGTATAGTGGCACGATTGAATTAGAATGATCCAGAGGAGATAGTCCTCTTTTAGTTTACAGATATACTACATGTCTTCTAAGGCCAGATGCAATCCCATGAAGCAGGGTACACAGTTTATTGTTGTATAGTATAGCGGCACGATTGAATTAGAATGATCCAGAGGAGATAGTCCTCTTTTAGTTTACAGATATACTACATGTCTTCTAAGGCCAGATGCAATCCCATGAAGCAGGGTACACAGTTTGTTGTTGTATAGTATAGTGGCACCAACGACCAACGACCAACGATTCTTTCCGCGCACTGTTGTGCACGTTGTATTAGCAGTTCCAGGTCACGGACCTACTACTGCTGAATTATTGTCCTGCTGTGGTGGTGGGGTCAGTAAGTAAATGTCTGTACTTTTTTTTTTTTTTTTTTTTTTTTTTTGGTGGTTCGTCCGTTTACGTCATTTCGTGGTCGTTTGGTCTCATTGTGTCCTGTCTTGTCAGTCTTTTTTAAGGATTTGGCCTTCTATTTTAATAACAGCTTCTAATGTGGATGTGTTTGGGGAGTTATTTGGGATAGGCTTTGGATAAGGGGGTTTGGATGGGTTGGAATTTTCGTGTCCTCATTGGTCACCAGTCTACTCGTGAATTGGTCAATTGTTTCTAACCTGAGGTCTCTTTGAATATCCACATTTCTGGCATACCAAGGTGCCCCAGCCATAAGGCGTGCACATTTATTTTGAACTACTTGTATCAAGGTTTTATTTGTTCTTGCGGCTTGTAACCAGGTCGAGCATCCATAAGTCATGCTAGCCCTAATTACCACCTTATAAATGAGGTCCTTTACTACCTGTGGAGTATTCTTCGACTTCAGGATAGGATACAAATTTGACATTAGTGCCAGACCCAATTTCCATCTATTTTTCAGATGGTGTTTGAACGTGAGCCTGCTGTCAATTATTATTCCCAGGTATTTGGCCTGGGATCTGTAAGGTATTAACTGGCGACTAATAAAGACGGGGGGAGGTTGCTTGGGTGTCCCTTTACTGAATTGCATGTGGATGCTCTTTGCTGGATTAACTTCAAGTTTCCAGCTACTGAACCAGTGAGAAATTTGATCAAGGTAGATTTGTAACTGTCCTGTGGCAAACCCAACACTGGCACATCTAAAGGCCACTGAAATGTCATCAGCAAAGAGACCCAGAAACGACTCAGTTTTTCTGGGAGAATTCGGGAATAAAACTGCGGGAGGATTTGGGAAGTCATACGTATATAGGGAATAAAGGATTGGCCCTAACACACTTCCCTGAGGTACGCCTCTCAGCATCTGTCCTATAGGAGAATGTTGGTCATTAATGGCAACAAAAAATCTTCTATTAAAAAGGAATGATTTTATAAGGTCAGTAAACCAGTCAGGTAGGCTGAAACATTTCAGTTTAAAGAGAAGCGCTTTATGCCAGACCGAGTCGAATGCACGCCTCAAGTCCAAGAACACAGCTAGAGTTCTTTGAGAGGGCGGAACCGGACCATGTGACAGCCCTTGGTTAACAAATTGTAAAAGCCTTCGAATCTGTAGAGTAGTTCCGTGTTGAGCTCGAAACCCAAATTGCTCGGGTCGAAAGGGAAGGACATTTTTAACCTTTAGTAGTATTAACCTCTCATATACTTTGCCAAGACAGGGGAGGAGGCTTATCGGTCTATAGTCTGTGGTACAACGTCCCGATTTTTGGGGTTTGGGTATCATTACAATCTTTGCCATTTTCCAGGCAGCAGGAAAGTACCTCATTCTCAAGCAGGAGTTAAAGAGAGCAGTGAGGGAGGCAATCACTTTGGCAGGTAATTTTGTGAGCATCCTGTTAGTGATGCCCTGATAGCCAGGTGAGCTCTTTTTCTTGAGGGTGGTGATTATGTGATTTACTTCCTGATGGGTAAAAAATATTGAATGTTCAGGGACAGTTTTAGTAACAACGCAAGATATTGAAGGGATATTAGTGTTAGGGTGGGGTTTGTAGAGGTCAGTGAGGTGATGGAAGAAGGTGAGTGCCTTCTTTGCATCGTCTATGAGAGGTTTACCGTTCTCCCTTAAGGGGTGACTAGAACTAGTACTTCTGGGTCCTTTCTTCAAAGCTCTAACTATTTTCCAGGCTGTAACATGGTTAGGATCTTCATCCCTGTCAAGGAGTTGAGTCCAATGCCTGCTATTGTGAGCCCTAACAAGACTACGCACTTCCCACTGCGCCCTGTTTAAATGTCTTCTGTCTCTGGGGCTCCTCGTGACTTGATACAACTTCCTCAGTTTGTTTTTCTCTTTAATTTTATGTAGTATGGATGGAGGAAGTGGGTTGAAAAGGGACGGTATTACTATGGGGGTGGAAGCTACCTTTAGGGAGTTTTTTAAGTGACCAGTAATTTCTTCTACAAAGGAATCGATTTTCTGAGGGGTGGTTAGGTTTTGCGGGAAGGGACAGTTTTTCGTAACAGTATTTTGAAATAAGGGCCAGTTAGTCTTTTGATGGAGGTTATTTGGTCTATATCTGATTTTGAATTTTTGAAGAGTAAACAAAACTGGTAGGTGAGTTGAATCAAGCCCTTCTAGCACTTCAGCAGTGACGACATGATTAACATTTGACGACAGTGAGATATCAAGTATGTCAGGTCGCCCAACAGCAGGACTAGGGATATGAGTGGGAGTGGAGGGAGCGTGAATCATAGTGTTGGATTGGGTTATATGGCTTAGTAGGATTCGTCCTGACCTATTGTCACTATTACAACCCCAAGAAGTGCTTTTCGCATTCAGCTCTCCTCCTACTAAGGAAGGTCTACCTGAATGGAGCAGTCGCTGAAGGTGATGTATATTCAGGGCAACATGAGGTGGTTTGTATACGGCTGAAATAAAGAGAGGTAGGCTTGAGTTTGGGAACAGGATTTGGATTGTCGTGTGCTCTATGGAAGTGGACGGGCTCTCAACTCTGGCATAAGAGATGCCGTGGCGTACGAGGATGGCCGTACCACCACCTGGTGTGAGGCGGTCAGTTCTTTCAATCCTGTAGCCATGCATAGAGAAGCGCATGTTGGGTTTCAGAAATGTTTCAGCCAAAAGTACTAGATCGGGTTTCACTAATTGTAACAGGTTTTCCAGTTCTGTTTTTCCTCGTCTAATTCCACCCGGGTTAAAGACGAGGTATGTCAGTGAGTCAGGATCTGTCTTAGTTTGTTGTGCTGCCATTTGTCTGGTCAGTGTCATTGTCAGATCGCAGAAGAGACGCTATCAAGTCAAAGGCCTCAGAGGGACACAAAGTGGAGTCTTTAACTGACTGGCTAAGTCTGTTAAAAATACCCGCCTCCTGGAGACCTTGAATAACTACTTCTTCAACAGAAATTTTGGGTTTACCCAGTTTGTTTACTGCCTCACTATATGATAAAGTTTGTGGAGGAGGAGGGGGAGCCGGAACATAGGAAGGTTTGTTAGAGGGAGTGGGAGTTGTGGAGAAGGCCGGACATCCCCGGTAGTTGGCGGGATGGGGTCCTGCGCAGTTTACACAGGCAGGTTGCGTCCCCTTTGGGTTAGGACAGGAAGAATAGTGGTGAGCTCCTGGGCACCTAACACAGCGAGGAGTCTCCCTACACCAGGTCTGGGTGTGCCCCAGACGTTGACATCTGAAACACTGGGTGGGACCAGGTCTCCGATGAGACTCCTCAACTGTCACTTTTATGCCCAGGATGCTTGCCAAGGATAATATATCTTTATGATTAGGGTCAGGTTCCAGTGAAATTTCAAAAAGCGGTAGGGGACGAGGAACAGTGTCTCCTGGGAAGCGGGGCCGCCTAGACACGAGCTGTCTAGCTTTTGCTCTGATGCCCTTGGAAAGTAGATCACTTTCAATGTCTGGGGCCTCTGTATCCACCGGTAAATACTTGACCATGTATTTTACCATTTTTTTCTCCCAAGGAGGTCGAAAAGAATGAAAGTCAATGTCAAGTTCCCGGAGACGTTTGGTAAGTTCTCTGTAACTGTACGGAGTCTTGGTCATAATTCTGATTGACTTTCCTCCCGAGGTAATAGTCAAGTCTGTCATTAAGTCTCCATTTATATTTTTTCTTAGTTTTTGATACCCCTCCATGGTCCTAACCATTACCGGTGGAGGGGAACTTGAGTCAGTTCGGGATTTGCCAGAGCCGTTTGAAGTGTCAGTAGTGTCGGTACAAGTATCAGTAGTAGTTTTAGTCCGGGTTTCGAGCGCTGAAGGGCTCTCAGAGTTGGTCTGTAGGGGAGTGAAGGGGTTTGTGGTTGCTAAGGACTGAAAAGAGGGAGGTAATGGAGTCACTGATTTTTTGCTCTTTGACCTTGTTACAGGTCTAGGAGTTTGAGTGGTTAGGAGGTTAGGGGGGTTTTTAGGAGGGGTAGAAGAGTTTTCAGTTGCGGATTTTTTAGGTTTTTTAGGTTTTATGGGGGGTTTGATGGGTGCAGGGTTGGTGGATGTTGAAGGGGAGGATTGGCTGCTCTCGGTTAGGCTGGCCATTTCCCTTGCTAGTACAGGTAGTATGTCCAGCCCACGCGCCTTCAGCTCAAGAAGCTGCTTTAAAATAGACTGCACAATACTATCCACTGAGTCAGTCATTGTAAAAAAGAATTTAGCTACAGGTCAGTCAGTCAGTCAGTCAGTCAACAGTACTTCTAATGTTGGTGCCTTGCCTAGTTGCTCACAGATCCCTTATTTTTTACAATAACTATTTAACACTTGGTTTGTTAAATTACTTACTCTGTATGAAATTAAAACTACACTTTTAAATCTACACAAGACACTAGAAGGTCTAGTTGTACTCTTCTTGCAGTTGAATTTGATGTGAAGATGAGTAACCTCAGTCTTGATGATAGGTGCTTTAAAATATTCTTCTTATAACACAGATATACCGGATTGTAGTTACTCACTCAGGTTCCAATGTCTTAGAATCGTACAGAGACCGTACAGATGTAGGCGCAGGTGTGCTGTGTGGAATCAGTTTATGGAACAAGAACTTGGGATAAAAAGTGGAAGTTCAATCTTCAATTTTGAAAAGTCTAGTTTTGGGTTGGTGGGTTAGTTAGCACACGCTGGGAGCACAGCAGGTAGCCGAGCAGGCACAGGGGTCACTGTTCCTTGGGTTGAGTGACTGCAATATACCTTACCCCACATAAACCGAGTCCAACTCAACTATGCTTTGAAAGGATCCAGGTACAGTCGAGGTACAGTCGGAGCACTAAAAGTAAACCAAGGGTATTCAACCACCGAAAGACCAGGATACACGAAGGGCAGCAACAAGGATCCACACAACAACAACCGACCGTTCACTCCAGCCAACTATAGTGGCACGATTGAATTAGAATGATCCAGAGGAGATAGTCCTCTTTTAGTTTGCAGATATACTACATGTCTTCTAAGGCCAGACGCAATCCCATGAAGCAGGGTACACAGTTTGTTGTTGTGTAGTATAGCGGCACGATTGAATTAGAATGATACAGAGGTGATAGTCCTCTTTTAGTTTACAGATATACTGCATGTCTTCTAAGGCCAGACGCAATCCCATGAAGCAGGGTACACAGTTTGTTGTTGTATAGTATAGTGGCACGATTGAATTAGAATGATCCAGAGGAGATAGTCCTCTTTTAGTTTACAGATATACTACATGTCTTCTAAGTCCAGACGCAATCCCATGAAGCAGGGTACACAGTTTGTTGTTGTATAGTATAGCGGCACGATTGAATTAGAATGATCCAGAGGAGATAGTCCTCTTTTAGTTTACAGATATACTACATGTCTTCTAAGGCCAGATGCAATCCCATGAAGCAGGGTACACAGTTTGTTGTTGTATAGTATAGTGGCACGATTGAATTAGAATGATCCAGAGGAGATAGTCCTCTTTTAGTTTACAGATATACTACATGTCTTCTAAGGCCAGACGCAATCCCATGAAGCAGGGTACACAGTTTGTTGGTGTATAGTATAGTGGCACGATTGAATTAGAATGATCCAGAGGAGATAGTCCTCTTTTAGTTTACAGATATACTACATGTCTTCTAAGGCCAGATGCAATCCCATGAAGCAGGGTACACAGTTTGTTGTTGTATAGTATAGCGGCACGATTGAATTAGAATGATCCAGAGGAGATAGTCCTCTTTTAGTTTACAGATATACTACATGTCTTCTAAGGCCAGATGCAATCCCATGAAGCAGGGTACACAGTTTGTTGTTGTATAGTATAGTGGCACGATTGAATTAGAATGATCCAGAGGAGATAGTCCTCTTTTAGTTTGCAGATATACTACATGTCTTCTAAGGCCAGACGCAATCCCATGAAGCAGGGTACACAGTTTGTTGTTGTGTAGTATAGCGGCACGATTGAATTAGAATGATCCAGAGGAGATAGTCCTCTTTTAGTTTACAGATATACTACATGTCTTCTAAGGCCAGACGCAATCCCATGAAGCAGGGTACACAGTTTGTTGTTGTGTAGTATAGCGGCACGATTGAATTAGAATGATCCAGAGGAGATAGTCCTCTTTTAGTTTACAGATATACTACATGTCTTCTAAGGCCAGACGCAATCCCATGAAGCAGGGTACACAGTTTGTTGTTGTGTAGTATAGCGGCACGATTGAATTAGAATGATCCAGAGGAGATAGTCCTCTTTTAGTTTACAGATATACTACATGTCTTCTAAGGCCAGACGCAATCCCATGAAGCAGGGTACACAGTTTGTTGTTGTGTAGTATAGTGGCACGATTGAATTAGAATGATACAGAGGAGATAGTCCTCTTTTAGTTTACAGATATACTACCTGTCATCTAAGGCCAGACGCAATCCCATGAAGCAGGGTACACAGTTTGTTGTTGTATAGTATAGTGGCACGATTGAATTAGAATGATCCAGAGGAGATAGTCCTCTTTTAGTTTACAGATATACTACATGTCTTCTAAGTCCAGACGCAATCCCATGAAGCAGGGTACACAGTTTGTTGTTGTATAGTATAGCGGCACGATTGAATTAGAATGATCCAGAGGAGATAGTCCTCTTTTAGTTTACAGATATACTACATGTCTTCTAAGGCCAGATGCAATCCCATGAAGCAGGGTACACAGTTTGTTGTTGTATAGTATAGTGGCACGATTGAATTAGAATGATCCAGAGGAGATAGTCCTCTTTTAGTTTACAGATATACTACATGTCTTCTAAGGCCAGACGCAATCCCATGAAGCAGGGTACACAGTTTGTTGGTGTATAGTATAGTGGCACGATTGAATTAGAATGATCCAGAGGAGATAGTCCTCTTTTAGTTTACAGATATACTACATGTCTTCTAAGGCCAGACGAAATCCCATGAAGCAGGGTACACAGTTTGTTGTTGTGTAGTATAGCGGCACGATTGAATTAGAATGATCCAGAGGAGATAGTCCTCTTTTAGTTTACAGATATACTACATGTCTTCTAAGGCCAGACGCAATCCCATGAAGCAGGGTACACAGTTTGTTGTTGTGTAGTATAGCGGCACGATTGAATTAGAATGATCCAGAGGAGATAGTCCTCTTTTAGTTTACAGATATACTACATGTCTTCTAAGGCCAGACGCAATCCCATGAAGCAGGGTACACAGTTTGTTGTTGTGTAGTATAGCGGCACGATTGAATTAGAATGATACAGAGGAGATAGTCCTCTTTTAGTTTACAGATATACTACATGTCTTCTAAGGCCAGACGCAATCCCATGAAGCAGGGTACACAGTTTGTTGTTGTGTAGTATAGCGGCACGATTGAATTAGAATGATCCAGAGGAGATAGTCCTCTTTTAGTTTACAGATATACTACATGTCTTCTAAGGCCAGACGCAATCCCATGAAGCAGGGTACACAGTTTGTTGTTGTGTAGTATAGCGGCACGATTGAATTAGAATGATACAGAGGAGATAGTCCTCTTTTAGTTTACAGATATACTACATGTCTTCTAAGGCCAGACGCAATCCCATGAAGCAGGGTACACAGTTTGTTGTTGTATAGTACAGTGGCACGATTGAATTAGAATGATCCAGAGGAGATAGTCCTCTTTTAGTTTACAGATATACTACATGTCTTCTAAGGCCAGACGCAATCCCATGAAGCAGGGTACACAGTTTGTTGGTGTATAGTATAGTGGCACGATTGAATTAGAATGATCCAGAGGAGATAGTCCTCTTTTAGTTTACAGATATACTACATGTCTTCTAAGGCCAGACGCAATCCCATGAAGCAGGGTACACAGTTTGTTGTTGTGTAGTATAGCGGCACGATTGAATTAGAATGATCCAGAGGAGATAGTCCTCTTTTAGTTTACAGATATACTACATGTCTTCTAAGGCCAGACGCAATCCCATGAAGCAGGGTACACAGTTTGTTGTTGTGTAGTATAGCGGCACGATTGAATTAGAATGATCCAGAGGAGATAGTCCTCTTTTAGTTTACAGATATACTACATGTCTTCTAAGGCCAGACGCAATCCCATGAAGCAGGGTACACAGTTTGTTGTTGTGTAGTATAGCGGCACGATTGAATTAGAATGATACAGAGGAGATAGTCCTCTTTTAGTTTACAGATATACTACATGTCTTCTAAGGCCAGACGCAATCCCATGAAGCAGGGTACACAGTTTGTTGTTGTGTAGTATAGCGGCACGATTGAATTAGAATGATACAGAGGAGATAGTCCTCTTTTAGTTTACAGATATACTACATGTCTTCTAAGGCCAGACGCAATCCCATGAAGCAGGGTACACAGTTTGTTGTTGTATAGTACAGTGGCACGATTGAATTAGAATGATCCAGAGGAGATAGTCCTCTTTTAGTTTACAGATATACTACATATCTTCTAAGTCCAGACGCAATCCCATGAAGCAGGGTACACAGTTTGTTGTTGTGTAGTATAGCGGCACGATTGAATTAGAATGATCCAGAGGAGATAGTCCTCTTTTAGTTTACAGATATACTACATGTCTTCTAAGGCCAGATGCAATCCCATGAAGCAGGGTACACAGTTTGTTGTTGTATAGTATAGTGGCACGATTGAATTAGAATGATCCAGAGGAGATAGTCCTCTTTTAGTTTACAGATATACTACATGTCTTCTAAGTCCAGACGCAATCCCATGAAGCAGGGTACACAGTTTGTTGTTGTGTAGTATAGCGGCACGATTGAATTAGAATGATCCAGAGGAGATAGTCCTCTTTTAGTTTACAGATATACTACATGTCTTCTAAGGCCAGATGCAATCCCATGAAGCAGGGTACACAGTTTGTTGTTGTATAGTATAGTGGCACGATTGAATTAGACTGATCCAGAGGAGATAGTCCTCTTTTAGTTTATAGATGTACTACATGTCTTCTAAGTCCAGACGTAATCCAATGAAGCAGGGTACACAGTTTGTTGTTGTATAGTATAGTGGCACGATTGAATTAGAATGATCCAGAGGAGTTAGTCCTCTTTTAGTTTATAGATATTCTACATGTCTTCTAAGTCCAGACGGAATCCTATTGAGCAGGGATGTATATTTACTACTAAGAGGACATAATATGGAATTCATTTTTATAGAACCTAGTTCTCTGTGGATATGTGCACAGCTTATCTCCTGTCCGGGAGAGTGTTACCGTTATATAATGCTCTGTTATGTTGTGCAAAATCAAACATACAATCCACCTCTAACCACCTCAAACACACTCACAGAAACATGCATATTTTTTCACCAAGGTATTCAAATTATTTTAAAAGATATTTGAAGAAAACAATTCCATTGTCAAACCAATAAATAATTACTTGGAGAAATAGAAAAATATGTTTTATAATAATTGTTTATTCCTTTTATTTTCTGTTAACTTAATTAATGTTTCCATGTGTCAATAAATTATTTTCATTACAAATATATAATAAGCAAGTAATAACAGTTTTATGATTTTTTACTTAGAGTATACTGTATTATTTTAAATAAATACTGCACATTTATATAAATTAATTTAACAAATTTCAATGTTTGACTAAAACATTTTAATGGATCGTTTAGGGTAAAAAAAAACAATTTCCTGCAAACATAAAATGTTTGGCAAAAAAGTGACTTTCCTATCATGCATAATTGCTTCGAAATGATAGGGTTCTTCAAACACTATGAGGCCTATTTTTGTACAAAATGTCAATTTAATCTATCAAAGATTGTAGACTTCAGTGTTTACACAAACTTTTGGATCATACCCACCAACACAGACAGAGATCTTATCGAAAAAACGTCATAAAAGAACTTTGAGGACGACTTCAAAACATGTAAATCCATTAGAATCTCAAAATTGAAATTTTTCACGATCACTATATTTGACTAATAGTAAAGTAAAAGCTTATTCCACCAATCTATATACTGGTATGAAAATAAACGTTCGTTACGTCTGAATTGAGACAACGTTTCTATCACTAGCTAAAGGAGTTAGAATAAAGTGGATAATTGTTTGGAGATCTGAGAACTTAGAAAAATTGACTGGGAATACTAAGAAAACCTCCAACTGATGAAGGTTCTTTGAGATATCATCCGAAACTTATGAGAGGACAAATCATAACACATGCAGATTTTGTTATAAAACATCAAAAACTGCAAAAAAGCAGTTCATCTGTTATGCTTTTGTGAAGCAGCATTCTTCAAAATTACTTCAACACAATGTCTAAGAATCTAAGGCCAGAATCAAAAGAATATTCCATTTACATAACTCTGCCATAATAATCAAGACGATTGGTTAACTCAATAAATATTCTTGGGTACAATAGAAAATAAAAAAAAACTTTTTTAAAGGGTTATTATAACAAGCGAAATGGGGAAAAAACGTGTTATACAATTCCTTCCTTCCAAAGTTACGCAATATTTCCAGGATACTTTGTTTAGCGAGCTGACTTGGTAAAGGAACGTGCTTTCATTGTACTTTGCAAGCCCTTTGTTACTGGACTGCAAAATATTTTCCTTCAAACGAAGTGGTAAGCAATTTTAACCAATTAGTACAACCACTGTCGATCTCTTACGCAACGAAAAGTAGCAAATAATCCTTTACTTTTTCTCATTAGGAAATAATTACCTCTTATTATAATATATAACTGTATATAAATTTATATTGTATTGGAATTTTATACAGTAGCCAATTTTATAAACAATGTTTTAAGATCCGCTTTAGTAATATTTTTTTTATTCCTTATATCTATCAATATCCTATTCCTAGAAATATTGCATGAAAGAATTTAGTTCATGCAATTTTACTTGGCATTTCTGAAGGATTCACTGTAATGGGGAAAACCTGAAAACACTTCTCAATTCTCGCATGCTGTTTTTGTGTTTATACAAATCACCATCGACTCTGTCTCTACCTCGAGATATGTGCAATGTTACCGTAAGATAGCTGTCCTTCCTACAGTGATTGTTTGGTGTTGAACGCGCCAAACGTTGTCTTATAATGAGTCACAACTTTATTGTAAGCCTGCAATGTATTGTTGAGTGTATTCAAGTGCGGTGTAGTATCATACATGACTGCCCAATGTTTATACGGAAAATAACATATGATGTCAACATCTTTGTGCTGAACAAGTCGTAAAACATTTTCAACTTTCGATTACAGAAGTTGCTTATAATGTAATTTAATATGTTACCTTAACTTCAGATGTTGTATACTAAATTGATTTTATATTAAAAACTTTAACATTATTAATAGTTAAGTTAGATAGGGAGTATTGCAAATATTTATTCAACATATAAATGAAATGTTTTACTGGGTAAGCATTCAATTTTAATCGGAAATATAAATACATTAACAACCTCTATTTCTGTCTATGGCATTTATAAAACTGGCTGAAATCGTTTTACCCTATAACAAATGTTTTTATTTGTAACAAAAGAATATTTATAAAATAAATTCCACAAATAGCATTTAATAATAGCTTTCAAAAATAAGATTATACCAATTAATCATTTTAAATCAAGTCCATTGAAAAAAGAAAAAGCTGGAAAACTATTTCCAAAAATAATTCTAATGATCTAAGTTATTTAAATCATTTATTCAGTTAATTCAGATCGATTGATTTATGAAGGTTAAGAACACTTCTATTTATGAATATTCTCAGAATTAAATCTTCTTATCATAATTGACTGCATTTCACTAATAATATTTAAACTTAATATATAATAATATTAACTATAATAATATTTAAATCAATATAAGCCAAATAGTATATTTGTATGTTCAATTCATTTTGTTGATATTGAAAATGAACATTTTTTTTTAATATCATTTTTGCACTTGTAGTAGTTTTATAGATAAGAGAGTAATCTAAGAATCAAACACCTACCCAGAATTTATATTCATGTTGTTAAAAGAAATATGTAAATGAATGAAGAGTAAACTTAAAAGAAACTAAGCTTAAAGAGTGAAAGTTCAGTGATGAACTGCAATAATTTATGAAAATGAAGAATAAAAAGAATGAAATAAATGAATACAAACATACCAACTCTAATAAAAATGTAAACTTAAAGACCTCAGTGCATATTTAAGGACAAATAAGAATATTTAAAAAGGGTCATAAAAAGTAAAAAAAAGAACTGTTATCGAAATTTCATAGGGATTTAAAAAGATGATGAATTGAGAAGAATTGGTGTGCTCATTTAGTGTGATGTATGCACACACACACACACACACACACACACACAAACACATCTTCTCTCTTTTCTTCTTCCTAATGATGGTTAAACCAAAAATTTGAGATATTATGTTTGAAAAACTATAGAGTGCTCTTGTTAAGAGAAATTTATATAAATACATATATAATATATATATATATATATATATATATATTGTTCTAATTGTGTCAATATTACCTGCTGATAAAAGCGGTGAGCCTACAGGCAAGTGTCAATAACCGGAATTATTCCTTCCATGAATACATAGGTACTCATATATATATACCAATTAAAAGAAACGTGTGAGTTATGTCTGTGTTTTTCTGTGTGTTTCCTTCATTTTGAATTTATTATATATATATATATATATATATATATATATATATATATATATATATATATATATAGAGAGAGAGAGAGAGAGAGAGAGAAATTAAAAACACACACTTAGTCTCTAAACTGACCAAATTTACTACAGACTGTTAAGTGTGTGTTTTTTAATTTCTCTATGCAAGTTTATTTAGATTGAACTACATTATTGAACTATTATTGAACATTGAACTATAGTCCATTTTGAATAATATTTTCATAAACAAATTATATATATACATATAACAAAGTTTTATATTTATATGTATATATAATACAACATACTGAAATGAAACTCAATCACCAAGAAATGGTAATAAAAACTCTTTTTATTGATTACTATATTTATAAATGTTTAAAGAAAAATTATTATTAAATAACCAATTTAGGGAGATGAATAAAATGGATTAATAGATATGAAAAGAATATTTAAAAGCTCGTTAAAAAATTAGGTGTTGTAATGTTTGAAAAATAATAATCTATAGATTTGATTTGTTGTATTAATTTTATTTGGTTAAGGGAAGACATTTTATTTAGAGGGAACAAAGCGAAGCGTGTAGAATGGGAGTCCCTAAACCTCACTGCCCTAACGAACGAGCTTATGCACACTTCTCCACTTGGCTTGTTCCACCTGCAAATTTCTTCTCTCAATACGAAAATTTCACATTTATTCTCATATTTCTTTCTTTCTATTACAATCAATAAAAATATCATTTATTATATAAACTACAGTTTAAAAGGTAGTGTTTTACACCAGTTTGATCTGGTATTTGAGCAAACTGGTATTTAGAATGTATTTCTTTATATCTTTTTGTTAGTATATTATATATATATATATATATATATATATATACGGTAGCTGTTTGCTTCTCAACGCGAGTACTTTGCATTTCTTCCCGATGACGACGATGGTCGAAATATCGAAGTGAGTTCTGTAGTGACTTTTTGTATTCTTTCCTATTTGTTAAAGTTTTTATATATACATATACATATATGATGAGTTCATAGATCTCAGTTCCATTTTTGACTACGTCAAATACCGCTTGTTGTAGTTTAAAAAAGATCTAAGTTTTTTTCTCCATTTCATATTGTGGTTTGATCATTGATTTTTATTTCACATGTACAATATATGTGAAATCTTGTTATATATATATATATACAATTAAAATAAGCAGTGACACATAAACAGAAACACAACAAAGACTCACTTTTCAATATTTCGACCGTAATGGCGGTCGTCATCAGGAGAAGAAGTGAATTGACGGAGGGACGACAGTCAACTAAAGAACTCACTGGGTGAGGGCTAAAGCAGTGCTGCCGCAAAGGAGACAAATAAAAAAGGAACTAGGAAGTCGAGAGCAAAAATAAAAAAAATGTTTTTGAAAGGTAGAAAAAGGTTAAGAAAAGAAAAAATAAAGAAAATATATAAAACAATTAAAAAAAAATTTTTTTTTAAAATTAAATAAATAAAAAATATTTAAAAAAACACAAAAAACTAACGATTTAAATTCAAGCCAGGTTTCGAGCGTGCCCCCAGGAGCCAAATGTGGGCTTCCTCAGAAGCTTTTAAAGTAACTTGTCTGTTATCACTGGGGACTTGGGAAGAAATTTCAATGTTTCGCCATTACGGTCGAAATATTGAAAAGTGAGTCTTTGTTGTGTTTCTGTTTATGTGTCACTGCTTATTTTAATTGTTATTTGTCCTGCCGGACCGTTTTTCGTTTATCATGGTATATATATATATATATATATATATAAACAATATTAAATTTCTTCCCAACTTCTCTATGTATTATTTTTCGATACAGTTTTTCAAGATTTCAAGAATCCGAAATCTTGAAAAACTGTGTCGAAAAATAATACATAGAGAGGTTGGGAAGAAATTTAATAATGTTTGTATAAACGAAGGTCTGCTACCTAGTTACACTAATATATATATATATATATATATATATATATATATATATATATATATATATATATATGTAAATTTGTGGTAAATGACATAGAGTTCAGATGATTACTTAAACAAAAGTCTTAAGTAACTCATATTTAGAAGAACCGTTACATATTAAACTCGCATTTCAATATTTTGACCCCATTATATTTCTAGAATATAATAATCCCTTAATTCAAAAAACTGAGTACAAAACATTTTAGTCGACTTACTTTAACACGTTTTGATATTTCAGAAAAATCTGATAAAACTATTATGAAGAATGACCAAGTAGCATTTGTTCTTACACATACTGTTATATATGTCACTGTGTAAGTGAAAAGTAGATACTGTTTGAATACAAATATTCAAAGGCCCTTTTAATTAAATAACCCTTTTATTTGCATCAGGCTTGTTGAATAAGTTTTGATTGGGTGATATAAAAATACTTTCTTGCAATGAAACTAATTACACGGCAGGGAATTGATAAATGCATAATGACAGGCTTGTAGAACTGTGAAAGATATACTGGTTTAATTAAAAAATATCTATAAATCACTTACATGGAATAGTTATGCATTACCATATTCGTATTAGTGTAGTAAAATTGTCTGACGATTTATGAAGAGTATATACACAAAAGTTTCAGTGTCAGTAGACAAAAATGTTCTTTCAAACAATAATGAATCAATGAATAATTTGAAATATTAGTATAATCTAGTGAATTATGGATGGTTCAGAAAAAAATTACACAATTACTCATAATTGTAGCATAAACTACTACTAGCAGTAAAGCATGTCATATGAATCTCAGTACTGACTTCACTTCCGTATTTAATAATATCTACCTTTGACATCTGAAATGTAGACAGAAATCTTTCTGTAAGTCTGTGGAAGGTGATGTTCATTGCAAGCACTCTTGTTTCATATTTTCTTTATTTCGTTTGTACTAAGCTAAGCCTTTGAATGAGTAAAAAGACCAACGACCAACGACCAACGAATATATCCGCGCACTATAGTGCACGTCGTAACTAGCAGTTCCAGACCAGAGGCCTTCTACTGCTGGCTTACTGTGCTACTATAACTTGTAATGTCAGTAATTCATCTCAGATATAAGTTCGTCTGTGCAGTAAAGATGTCATATTCGCGACATGTGGTCTTGTTGAGGTCATGGTTTTCAAAGTTTTTAGTCATCAGTTGGAAAAGTAGTCAGATAGTCAGTGGATGAAGTAATTGTTCAGTGAGGTTGAGGAAGGTTGGTGGCAAAAAGACGTTCATTATTTGACCCTCTAGCCTAAGCATTACCTTCTATGTGGTTTTCTTCATGCTTGATTTGATAATTGTTACCCTGAATAACTTCTGATAACAATTTGATTTGCGAAATTTATTGTTTTTATGTAAAATTTCTATATTTTGATTTGGACCAAATTGATGTTTATTGGTGACAAGAACTTTGGCAAAATGGTAGATGAATTGATAATTGCTGTGGGATTTGCTTTTGTTCTGCCATTCGTTTATTAAACAATCTGGCTGTCATTCCTATGTAATCTGAAAGGCAATCAGAGCACGACAATTTATATACACCACTGAGCGAAAGGGGTTGATGACCTTTTTCACAGAATAGCCGAGACTTTAAATCGCCTGAGTTTTTGTAGCTTACTTTTAACCCGTATTTTCGTAATATTTTAATTATTTTTATGGACGGATTCCCAATATTCCCAATGAATGGGACCTTAACTCAGACATGTGTACTTTTTGTAGAGGAGCTGTTTGACGACCTCAATTAGGAAAAATATAATTTGTGTTGTACATATTGTACGACAAAGCACTTTTGTCTCAGTCCTTCTATTATTATATTATCCAGAAACTGTAATTGCTTGACAAAAACGTATCAGGACAACAGTGAAAAAAAAAAACAAACTAAAAACTATACCTACCAAGGTTTATTTGCATGTTCAATAAAATAATTTTCATCAAAATTTTTGTATACACACTCATACACGAAAATGCACCCAGAATCACAGAAAACGTATATCTGACAGAATTTTGAAATAAGTGGTTTCATGTTTCATGTTACTATATGTAATGTACTTTACATATAGTAAAGTGAAAAACGCAATTAGTCCATGAGATTAGCTAACGATAATAATAAATAAATATTGGGATATTATTTATTCGAATTTGTTTTAAATAAAGCAACTTTTATTAGTATGTGGCTAACTATTATCTATTAAATAGGTAAAAATGCTCCTAGTCTCTGAAAACTCTAACGTCCATGCATAATCAATCAAGGTAATGAGCTCCATCATGAAGATGGCCAAATAATAAATGAGCCATAGCTTCATCCTTGAATAGCACTGAAGTGCAAACCATGAATAATAAAAAACCTTCTTCTCCTAATATCTGAAATAATTAAATAAGTTTTCCTAGCAGCATCCCAATCAATAAAGTGGATTTCACTACTGAGGTGTAAGTATTCCAAGGTTCTACTCGCTGATTACTGTATTCAGCCACTCATCCCTACTGTCCAAACTTTACCAGTTTGTCCTACTTAAAGAAGTTCACACCAGCTATAAGGAATCTTTTAACTTCGTCAACTTTTCCTCTCTCTAAGTGGTTCACCATTTTATTCTTCAAATTACAACGATTACTAAAATTGAGGGAAATATCATATTGTTTAAAGCAGATTTTGCGTAAATGCCTCGGAGATTTTCCTTCTACTATTATTTTGGTCTTCCTGTTGATTACATTATACATTCTTAATGATTAATAGGCATTAAAATATATATTAATAACTTAACCACTCTTAACAAATCAATATAAAAATTGAAGTCATCAATTAAACCATGAGTTCAAATTAACTTATTTTCATTCAGTAAATTGCTTGCAGATGCATAATTACTAATTTTCAAAATTAATTTATTTGTTATCACTCCAAAAAAAAAGTTGTCATTTGACTCACTGTTGCTTATTCATACAAACATTATTTTATACAAATAATTTCATACCATTTAAAGATTATTTAAAAAAAAATAAATAAGCGCGTTCCTATATAGTACAAAAAGGGGGCACTGAAGAGAACAAGCAAATTAAAATTTTACCCTATTGATAATTAACGGATATTTAGTACAGATTGCTCTGTAGATATCAAAATGAATGGTAATAGTAGTCCCCAATAATAAACGAAAATAATAAAAAAAACAGGAAGAAAACAAAGCAATAACGGAATGAAATCTGGAGCCTCTTGTAAGAATACTAAGTAACATCAGTATTGGGGACCAGGCTAGCTCAGTGGTTACGTGCTCACCTCTGAACTGTGAGAGGACCGGGGTTCAATCCTCACCTGGCCCTCGATCTATTCACGCGGGAGGTGAATAAATCTGAGCACGTCGACCCTCGGAGAAGGACGTTAAACCGTCGGTCCCGAGCCTGTACGATGTCAGGTACTCGTTAAAGATCCCTACTCTAAATACATTTGAGTTAGGCAAAATTTAGGACTCCCACTGTAGAATCAATCTTCATTGTGTGGTATCACAAAGGGCCAATGCTTGGCCTACGTGTGTTCCCTTGTGGGACTGCCACTGCCACTGCAACCTAACCTAACCTAACCTAACCTACCATCAGTATTGTTATCAGAAGTTGTTCAGGGAAACAATGATCAAATCAAGCATGAAGAAAACCACATAGAAGGTAATGCTTAGGCTAGAGGGTCAAATAATGAACGTCTTTTTACTCATTCAAAGGCTTAGCTCAGTACAAAACGAAATAAAGAAAATAAGAAACAAGAGTGCTTGCAGTGAACATCACCTTCCACAGACTTATAGATAGATTTCTGTCTACATTTCAGATGTCAAAGGTAGATATTATTGTTAAATACGGAAGTGAAGTCAGCATTGAGATTCATATGACATGCTTTACTGCTAGTCGGCCACACTGGTCCATTTTCATTGCAATATATGAAGGTTTGGTAGAAATATTAAGGAAAATACCTCCAAGTTTGGAAGGCATTCTGTAGAATGTTTAAAACAGTTAATTAAATATAGAAGAAAAAGAGGAAAAAATATTATAGATAATAACTCCTTGGGTACAGTGTTTAGATTATATTTTACATTAGGCTAAATGTAATGCACAAGGTAGTATCACTGAAATACCTTTTTGCTTTTAAGTCTCTCATTTTCTTTTAGTTATTATTTTCTTTCTTCTTTCTATTCAGTTGTATATTCATGATGTATTTCTTGTTAATTTTTTATATGCTGCCAAGCTTCTAAAAACATACTTGTACTTTCAAGAAGGCAAAGAATTATATTTTCTCTACCCCAAAAAATATTTTAAAAGAAATGGAAATGTTAGAATTGATTTCGTATCATAGCAAAACGTTTTCATTAGAAAAATTAAACATCCAAGATCTTAAGATCGTTAAATTTCTATTGATATATATATATATATATACCATGATAAACGAAAAACAGGACAGATTACACTTAAAATAAACTGTGACGCATATTATATATATATATAACTCTAAATTACACAAAGCACGACACAGAAAAGAGAATAAAAAGAACACTTACAGAATTCAATATTTCGAACTGTTGTTCGTCATCAGGAGAGTAGACTAGAAGGGAGGACGAAGTGAGAGAGATCTCCCCTCGTCGAAGAACTGGGCGCGAAAGTTTTTATAGTCCTTGTGAACCGTTTCTTATATTTAGCATATATATATACAAACGTTTCACGATGAATCACAAACACAGAACTAAGGAACGTGTTTGTTCCTTAGTTCTGTGTTTGTGATTCATCGTGAAACGTTTGTTGTCCTTTAAGATCGTTTTCCTGTTTACAATGTATATATATATATTGGTAGGTTTCATCGAAAAAACTTTATAAAACGACTTTTGGGACCCCAAATGATGTAATTCCGTGAACATCTCGAGATCGAATTTTTCACGATCATTAGTCTTTACTTAGAGTAAATTAAAAAACGAAAGAACTGAATATAAGTGGTAATACAAATATGTAAGTATGGAGAGCTCTGATGCCTAGAGTTGGTGATGCCCCAAGAAGAAAAAAAAACACAATAAAAAATGAATATAAACAAAGAAAAAAAAACTATAATTAAATAACAGATGGATACGAAATAGAGAAAATATGTATTTACAAGGAAGGAATAAAGTTTGAATTGAAAAAAATTAGTACTAAAGAGACAAGGGAAAAGAAAGGGATTTGAGAAAAGATACTGAGGAAAATTAAAGAGAAGGGTTCAGAAACGGTCCTGTGACAACATTTATGACCATAAGATTGCACTAAAAGCACGGAAATACCTTAAACGTTAAGAAAAGGTCCCAAAACAATCGCAATAGTTCAACATGAGTACAGACACACAAATGAGAAAGGACAAATATTCGCAGTCCCATTTTTCTGTTTCAATTGTCATCAAAGGAAAAAATAGAGGGAGACCAAGTGCAACGATGCCTAAAGTGAGGTAGACCAAGCAGAGGTCTTTGTGTTGTCGGATTATTTTCTCATCTCTCAAAGTATACAGTTAAAGTATTTTCACGATCACTATACGTTACTTAGAGTAAATTAAAAAACGAAAGAACTGAATACAAGTGGTAAGACAAATATGTAAGTATGAAGAGCTCTGATGCTATATATACATATGGCATATATAGTATAGACATATATACTATATTTACACAAAAAAAATAACAAACGGATTAATAAACCTTATTAGTTGGAAAACTAAATAAAATCTGACTTCTTTTATTTTTTAATTTATTCTTCAATTTTCTTTCTTGTTATTTAATAGAAATATAAAATCCTAAAAACATAATAAAAGTCAGTATAGAAATGCCGCAAAAGAAAGAGAGAGATATAAAATTCACCTACCGCCTGCAGCAGGCTTGTTTAGCGTTTATTAAAGTTTGTTCTTGCATTACCAACACAGAGACAAT
This sequence comes from Hermatobates lingyangjiaoensis, assembly GCA_026182355.1. NCBI lineage: Eukaryota > Metazoa > Arthropoda > Insecta > Hemiptera > Hermatobatidae > Hermatobates > Hermatobates lingyangjiaoensis. The sequence continues at coordinate 1,824,694 of JAPFBL010000881.1, forward strand.
ATTTGAATTTATTTGCTGGCGAGTGTCTTTAAGTTAGGTGTTGAAAAGGAATCAGACTGAGATTGTGATCTGTCAGAATGAAGAGGATGAGTTGAAACAAGAGGGTCAAGTTAGGTCTCTGATTCAGACATTCAGAGGACAAGCACTCGTTAAGAACAGTCACTCACCCACCTCCCTTACCAACTTCCTTATTTAACCGAAATCAGTCTTTTAAATTAAATTCTGCCATCTTCATTAAAGCAAAAAACAGTTTGCTTTTATCATGGCATACATATTTATTATCAGCTTAATATCAAACACATGCTTCACATATATAAATACAAGTTAGAATTGTATACGAATAGAACATTATTACATAAATAGCGTAGAAACATATATGTAAGTTTGAAGAAATTACCACATATAAAACATATACAAAGTATAAACATATATACACCATTGTGTAGAATATTGCCACATATAAACAATAGATAGGTATGCAGGCTCTGTGAGGAATAGAACATGTATTCTTATACAAAGCATAAACATGTATGTGCCCTTATATGATATATTACCGCATATAAAGCATACACAAATATATGTACCTTTTGTGTGGAATAAAATGTTACCACATGCAAAGTATACACAAAATAGGTAGGCTCAGATGGAGTGAACAGTACCACATTAAAAACATACACCTACATGTCTAGTCTTTATGTGGAGTGAAACTTGTCCACATAATTACACTGCTGAAATATTTGTGTGGGTCATTATTGTAAAATAGGTCATTCCCAGAGAGACAGCCATATTTATAGAGTGACTACACACATATATATAGGGTTCCCCGAGACAAACTGATATTTTAAAACTTCCATTACTATATTGGTTTCTATACCAATAAATAAATCCATACCAAAAATAAACCCACACTAATCGATAAATCAAAGTATATGGTTTATTTAGTGGTGTTTATTGAGATAGAACATTATCATAACCATAATGTTTCATATTTGCAAAAACTTGGCAAAAACATCACGATTTTGAAAACAACTTCATAATTTCGCTAATGTCAGCAAATGGTAACCTCTAGTTTAGATTTTTTGAGTATTCCAAAATCGAATACATGACAGATTAAGGTAATCTTTATGAGTAGAAACTTCAACACAAAAATTCCTTGATGGAATACTTGTGACATACCTTCGTGTACTTTATTCTCTGCAGATAGATATAGCTCGTCTTAAGTTTTCTGTGTGATCATGACATGATAATACAAGCCCAAGCAAAGTACGAGTATCTCAGCCATAAGTCGTCTTCTTTAAATTTCTTCTCTCCTTAGCCTTTAACTGGCTATAAGGCCATTGAAATATTCCTTCAAACTCACATCCCTTCGCTTTCAGCTTCACAGAAGTAGATTTTATGCTTTTAATTAACGGACATCGTTCAAATCTATTTCTCATTTATTTTTTCCCCAGGAATAGAAGTTTTCAGTTATATAGTAGTTAGTAACCTAACTGTTTTAATAGCTGAATCTAAAATAAAAGTAATACTTTTAAATATTTTGAAATAATCAGGTTGAAAGTGACTCTTACTGACCGAGTCAGAGGTAATCTTTAATCATTTATTTGAAGCATCAAAATCAGGCTTGAATCAAGCGCCTAAATATTTGTTACTTTTGAATAATAATTAATACAAAGTGCATGTTTATCTAAGTATTAAATTACAGTTAGCACGTTCTTCATACTTGTAAAAGTTCTTTATTGACTACATTGCTTTGGCTTGATAAGAGTAGTTTTCTTTAAGTTTTGGGAAATTTCCTCCAAAAAAAAATACGTTGTTCTTCTTTAGAGTAATGCCAGTCAACTCAGAAACATACTGAATGAGACTTTCTTTCTGCCCTTATAATAGGTATTTGGCATCTTTTGATTTTCAGTATTTGAGAAAACTTCAAAGTTAATCGATCCATACAGTCTCAAAATTATGAAAAGACTGCAAAATTTTAATTTATGATTAAGATTGTTTTAATAGATTATTGAGAGAGTTTGAAGTACTAATGTTGATAATTTATTTTAGCTTACGAAAATTATTGAAAAAAAATTTTTTTTTTTTTCATGTAGAGTTTTAGAGGTTTTATTCGAAGCTAAGTCCGTTGTGTTTGCTTAATGTTTATCCAGATATTTTGTAATATATGAAATTTGAGGCTTCAGTGAGTGATTACTTAAATTATTTTTAACAATATTTTTTAAATAGTTTGACTAAATGAGCTATTCGACATAATTATTCTGAGGAAAAACTAAACAATGATTCATTTTTTAGCATATTCCTTTATAAAACACCAATAATTTGCAGTTGAAAGGCATACAGTTATTTGAAAGCTACACAGCGTAAGCCTAGAGAAACATGATACCACATATCAAATGGAATCCAGGTTTTATCCGACTATTCATATCCCTTGTGCATTGCACTTAACGGACAGACCGTTCGGAGACAGGGCTGCCGTATTAATATTTATAGCCCATTCTTCCTTCTAATATTTGCTGCTCTACTAAAGCAATAAACGCGAGGCACAATCGACCTACATTCTATTTATTGCAAAACTTAATTTATAAACGCTATTCTTTAAAAGGAACAGTTTCTTTCTTCTTTTATATACCACTCTTGTCAATGCTTTCTCTGCAACAATTTCACTCTTTTATTTTTTTATTGTAATAAATCACAGTTCCTTTTTTTTCGCTAACTCATACTCACTGACATTTTACTTTATTTTAGGTAATGCTAAATACAAGGACCTTACACTTATACCAACGTTTCACTTTGATTTGTAGAACCTA